>JBBBVU010000006.1:15464036-15474720 GCA_037177055.1 Atherinosoma microstoma | reverse complement strand
CTGACAACCATGTGTTCTTGTGTCTGAACAGAGCCATGCACAGGCCAGAGAGAGGAGGTAAACAGTCTGGGCTCAAATGGACAGAAATCTTCTCAGTGATAACATGTGTCTTAAGGTCCTTATATTCTCATTAGCTCTTTAATGTTAGAAGGTGGCAGCGGCTCTTCACACAAAGCAGGCTCCAGGTGTTTTGAAGAAGTAGAAAGGCAATGCGGGCTGAAATTTTTCTTGTCATTGTTATTGCTGCTGTTCTTCTCAGTGTGTCTGTGTCTGTTGGTATTCCTCTCAAGTGGAGCCAGTAATTACAGGCTGGCTATGTTCTGTCTGAGTGGAAAGGGCTGTTGATGAAGAGGAGACCTGTTGACTGGGGAGGGAGATGAATGCATGGTCTAACAAGAGATTTCACAGAGTAACAGGGCAGACCATAAATATTCATATATTCACATTTTAAGCATTTGCTGTTATTTTGTGGACCTTTAGGGACTATGTATCAATATAGACTTAACCATGGCCACTGACTTATTGAAAGTAAGACAGAGGCTTCTCACCCCAATAATTTTTGTACAACCCCTGAGCCAAATCAGCACTGCTGCATTTAGATTTATCACCTCTCACAGCGGCAATAAATTATGAATGAAGTCCTTCTGGGACGAAGGATAAATAAGAGCGAATGTGATAGGAATAAACTCATTTTGCAGAGTACATTGCCTTCGCTCCAGTTCATTTTCCTGTTACAAAAATAGATGTGAGTATGAGGTGAGTACAAACTCAGGGTTGGTGATGGAAAAGCATAAAAAGAGACAGTGAATATGTGTGGTGAAACGCAGCAGTACAGCGTTCATGTCATTTTTTGTGTTGCAGCAACAGGTTTTTAACTGTTTTTGAATACAGTAGATTTCCCCTTTAGGGCAGCGCTTGAGTTGTCAAGACAACCATGAATGCTGCATGAGTAACTGCAGAGAAATTCTGCCTCTTCTTTTTGTTTCTCACATTATGTTGGTTTCAGGAAACACAACACAGGATTCAAACTTGAATGTCTAATGTGAATGAAAAGGGTAAAAAGCCATTTATCCACTTGTTATTTATTTGTAATTTAATCACTACAGCCTCTGGAACGTCCAAGGAAACTTATTTTCATTTCACCACTAAAGATAGACTCAATGCATTTGTTGTACATCTTTAGACTCTGAATGAATTCATGCATTGCTACAAAATGACTAATTGAAATTGCTCTGAATCAAAAAAATTTTTAAATTAAAACAGCTCATGAAAGGAAGAAATCATTTATATTGCTTAAACATACTTATAAATAGTTTTTAAAAGGTTGTACCAACCTAAATATTTTTTCAGTACACTCTTTCAGTTAAAAGGTTTGACTTATTAGGAAATAGTAATAATAATAATAATAATAATAATAATAATAATCTTGTCCTAACATTTCTAAACATTAGTTTTATACAACCACAGACAAAAAACACATCATGATATACGTCATTATTTATCTAAGAAAAACTAAGCCAAAACCCCAGATGGTGTGTGAAAAACTAAGGACACCCCATGATTTAGTAACTCCTAGAACTACCTTCAGCAGCAATGACTTTAAATAATCTTTTTTTTTTCTTGTATGATGTTGGTCCTGCATATCATTGTGGAGGAATTCCGGCCCAATCATCTTTCCAATGTTGCTTCAGTTAATTGAATTTAGCAGAAATTCCCTTATTTGGAGCTCTCTTATGGCCCCACCACAGCTTTCAGTCAGGTTGCTGGTGTTTTTTTTTTTCTTTAATCTATTTTAAAAAGGGACGTATTGCACATTAATGAACATAAGTAAAAAACAAACAAACAAAACAAAATGTAAGTGTATACACAGTTAGTGTTTCTGCTTATTTGCATTTGTTGTCCCTTGGTAGGTCACAGACAAACATTTAAAGATACATACACAATACCAAGGTACAAACATAAAGGCTTGGGGTCATTGTGCTGTTGCATCACACATTTAGACCAAGCTTCAGCTTTTTGACAGACACATTTGACTTTTGTTATATGGAGGACTTCAACTCATTGACTGGAAAGTGCCCAGATGCCTGTAGCTGCAAAACAAATCCAAATCATTACTTCTCCACCACCGTGCTTGACATTTGGTTTGAAGTGTTTGTTCTACTATGCCATGTTTGGTTTTCACCTTGTCAGACATTGTGCATTAAGACCAAACATCTCCATTTTGCTCTCATTAGACTTAAGAATTTAGTTCCAGAAGTCTTTTGGTTTGATCAGACTCAACTTTGCAAGCCTAAGTTGTGTTGCCATGTTCTTTTTGGAGAACATGCTAACTATAAAATCTCATCTTGATTTTTTTTTTTCCCATTGTATGGTCTGACTTTGAGGTGAACTTGCCAAAATGCCCACTTTTGGGATGATTCCGTTTAACCGAGATCACACTTTGAATACAGTTTCCTTGAATATGTAACTTATGAATAATCTCTCTCATTGTACAACAACTGTACAATGGACTCCATTTTTTTTGGGAAATGGCCATATAATTCTTCCCAGACTGATATGCAGCATCATTGCTGATGTCTTTCCTCCTTGGCGTTGAGTTAATACACACTTGAATGCTCCAGCAGCAAACGACCCACAGAGTTACTCACACTTGCTGATGACCTGTTATTAAGTCCATTTGATCAATAGCACCTGGCTGTCACTTACCCTTAAAATTCTCATTGAACCAGTGAGGGTGTAATTCATTTTTTACACACTACTTCTGCATTTTGGCTTAATTTTTGTTTGATAAATAACAAAATGTAATATTGTATGTGCTGTTGTTCATTGACAGTTGTATTGACCTAGACCTAGTAAAAATGATGCTATGATATATAAAACCTCAGAACTTTCAGACTACTTTTTTTTTTTTTAACATGACAGCACATATTCTCAGTAAGAAAAAATAATGGTACAGTATATAAGTGCAAATCTGAAGTTAGTTTCTGTGTTGAGGGCCCTCTGTTGGGGGATTCTGGTATTGAGTTTCCAGTAGGAAGGAGGATTTGGAAAAGCTTTTACTGAGGTTGCCAAGGCCATATCACATGGTCAAGCTCACTGCTTCACAATCCAAACATGGCACTTGTAACAGAAAAAAAAAAACACGTCACCAAGTTATAAAATGTACTCTGTCATGATATATATGTTTCCAATTCAAAGAAATATTTTCAGTGTGCTTCTTAATTTTACTTCTTTGTCTATACTGCATAGTCTCATAAAGCCAACAATAACTTTTCTTCTGGGCTCCGCATTGTTGTTTTTTGTTGTTGTTTTTTTACACAATCGGGTGGTTGTCTGATTCATTTGGTTCATGTACTCGAACAAACCTTTCTGAGTTCCTTCAGTGGCTGTATTCCTCCTCCACAAATTACTCCCACCCAATCCTTTAGTTGCCTAAACTATGTTCTGGAGATGTGCGTAAGCACTGCCTTGCTATTTTCAGCTGAATGAAAAGAGTCTTGGCACTTGGACTCAGGATGAAATCTGTTTTGTTCTGCTGAATTTGGCTCCCACCACATGCACAATGCCTACATGTAACACAGTTAAAGAATCTAGTTAAATGGTGACCTACAGTAAAACCACAACCATTTAACTGAGAAGCATGACTTTTAAGTAATTCATTTTATGTCCATCATGCCAGAGGAATCTGTTATCCCTAGCAACATGATTACACAAGGTTTTATTCAGAGCACAGCAAAGATCTGATTGTTTTTTAAAAAGCATTTGTTTGTAGGAAGTTTGCAGAAAATATAACTGATGTATGCTATCATTCTATTGTAACAGGCTGATTAAATATTTGTTAATCTACTCCACATTAGAATCTGTTGTCTTAGTTATGTCATATTTAGTCTTAGATGTTTTGACAAAACATCCTCTTCTCTGTATAAAGTGACAAATACAACCATCAGAGTTGAAAAAAGACCACAAATCATGCTTTACAGGCTCTACATACTGAAATCTAGGAAGGATTTTAAAATGATGATGGCTTTAGAATAACTGGGATGCTGCTTATTTGTATACAAAGCCAGGAGAACATTTGCCCGATAATAGTTTAAACCTGCTCCTCACATTATCAATTATTTTCAGTGGACACTGTCCATGTTTACTCTGATTTCACAATTAAGCAGCTGTTATTAAACATAGACGTATACAATATCGGCTGATGAAAAAATAACTCTCAGAAAGGAAGGTGAGGTCAGTGTCACCTGCCTGATGGGTTTGCTGTCCTTTTGCTCTTTTCATTAACTGCTGAATTCACAGGCTTTCAATAGGCTCTTTCAGTGTGTCATTCTACACCACCATTGAGCTACAGCCACGTTGCCACCCATCTTTCTTAATGGGGACTGGAGACTGTGGAGCTGCCTTGTTGCCATGGCAGCAAGCACTTTCACATTCTCTCCACATAGTGTGGAGTATGCATGTTGTTCCCTCCAAAGTGGAGCCCGCCGTGGCAGAGACAAGTCTGCCGTCAGACAAGACGGAGTTAGGGTTATTTACATCCCACCCTGATATCACATGCCCCCTGATACCAACACCCATGCTAACACTTTCCCCTCTCTTTATTACTAATGTATGCAATTTCTCTGAAGTTGCTCTCTTGTAATGAACTTTGCCCCAAAATGCACTTTTCATAAATCTTCAGGGTTTCCTGTTGATTTTCACAAGGTTTGGACAGAATAAGGGAAACCCAACTGGATTCGGGGGGGAAGGAGAGACTAAAAAAACCTAAAGTGAAAAGTGGATTTTATTTGCATATTTAAATTATTTTATTGTAAGTACTGTAATAAGTGAAAAGCCTTGTAGTTGGCTTCATCTATAAACATATTCCAGTGTCAGCTGTGCCTGGCTCCAAACCCTGGCAAAACTTAAAAAAGTAAACAATTTGCAAGAACATTTTATATTTTTGAGATTAAACCAAAATGGAGATTCTTCTAAATCTTTCCTGTCTAACATGTAAGCATGGTTTAAACCAAACCAGACAAACAGTGTCTCTTAAGACACTGAATACTGAAACAAATCCTACCATCTGAACATGAATCCAAAGGATGAAGCAGAGTGCAATGTTTTTATTTTTAAGCTTGAAAAATTACATACAAGAATCTTCCTGCAATATAGGGAACAGGGAGTTGTTTAATGTTGAACCTCATAGTTTCTAAATTATAATAGTAAGACAAGAAAATCTAACTGAAATATGCTGACTTGGTGCAGCCCAATTTATGTAAAAACGCCATTAATATCTACATAAACTTACATGTTTACTCAAAATAAGATGGGGGTTTGTGGCTCCACTGAATGACTGATTAATATCACTTTTTGATAAACAATTTTTTGTACATTTATAATAAAGATTTGTAATTACATATTTTTCCTTAATGCAGTGGTTCTAAGATGAGCCTCAAACCCGCATCTTAAATAAATAAATAAATAAATAAATTAATTAATTAATTAATTAATTAATTAATTAATTAATTAATTAATTAATTAATTAATTTATTTATTTATTTATTTATTTAAGATGCGGGTTTGAGGCTCATCTTAGAACCACTGCATTAAGGAAAAATATGTAATTACAAATCTTTATTATAAATGTACAAAAAATTGTTTATCAAAAAGTGATATTAATCAGTCATTCAGTGGAGCCACAAACCCCCATCTTATTTTGAGTAAACATGTAAGTTTATGTAGATATTAATGGCGTTTTTACATAAATTGGGCTGCACCAAGTCAGCATATTTCAGTTAGATTTTCTTGTCTTACTATTATAATTTAGAAACTATGAGGTTCAACATTAAACAACTCCCTGTTCCCTATATTGCAGGAAGATTCTTGTATGTAATTTTTCAAGCTTAAAAATAAAAACATTGCACTCTGCTTCATCCTTTGGATTCATGTTCAGATGGTAGGATTTGTTTCAGTATTCAGTGTCTTAAGAGACACTGTTTGTCTGGTTTGGTTTAAACCATGCTTACATGTTAGACAGGAAAGATTTAGAAGAATCTCCATTTTGGTTTAATCTCAAAAATATAAAATGTTCTTGCAAATTGTTTACTTTTTTAAGTTTTGCCAGGGTTTGGAGCCAGGCACAGCTGACACTGGAATATGTTTATAGATGAAGCCAACTACAAGGCTTTTCACTTATTACAGTACTTACAATAAAATAATTTAAATATGCAAATAAAATCCACTTTTCACTTTAGGTTTTTTTAGTCTCTCCTTCCCCCCCGAATCCAGTTGGGTTTCCCTTATTCTGTCCAAACCTTGTGAAAATCAACAGGAAACCCTGAAGATTTATGAAAAGTGCATTTTGGGGCAAAGTTCATTACAAGAGAGCAACTTCAGAGAAATTGCATACATTAGTAATAAAGAGAGGGGAAAGTGTTAGCATGGGTGTTGGTATCAGGGGGCATGTGATATCAGGGTGGGATGTAAATAACCCTAACTCCGTCTTGTCTGACGGCAGACTTGTCTCTGCCACGGCGGGCTCCACTTTGGAGGGAACAACATGCATACTCCACACTATGTGGAGAGAATGTGAAAGTGCTTGCTGCCATGGCAACAAGGCAGCTCCACAGTCTCCAGTCCCCATTAAGAAAGATGGGTGGCAACGTGGCTGTAGCTCAATGGTGGTGTAGAATGACACACTGAAAGAGCCTATTGAAAGCCTGTGAATTCAGCAGTTAATGAAAAGAGCAAAAGGACAGCAAACCCATCAGGCAGGTGACACTGACCTCACCTTCCTTTCTGAGAGTTATTTTTTCATCAGCCGATATTGTATACGTCTATGTTTAATAACAGCTGCTTAATTGTGAAATCAGAGTAAACATGGACAGTGTCCACTGAAAATAATTGATAATGTGAGGAGCAGGTTTAAACTATTATCGGGCAAATGTTCTCCTGGCTTTGTATACAAATAAGCAGCATCCCAGTTATTCTAAAGCCATCATCATTTTAAAATCCTTCCTAGATTTCAGTATGTAGAGCCTGTAAAGCATGATTTGTGGTCTTTTTTCAACTCTGATGGTTGTATTTGTCACTTTATACAGAGAAGAGGATGTTTTGTCAAAACATCTAAGACTAAATATGACATAACTAAGACAACAGATTCTAATGTGGAGTAGATTAACAAATATTTAATCAGCCTGTTACAATAGAATGATAGCATACATCAGTTATATTTTCTGCAAACTTCCTACAAACAAATGCTTTTTAAAAAACAATCAGATCTTTGCTGTGCTCTGAATAAAACCTTGTGTAATCATGTTGCTAGGGATAACAGATTCCTCTGGCATGATGGACATAAAATGAATTACTTAAAAGTCATGCTTCTCAGTTAAATGGTTGTGGTTTTACTGTAGGTCACCATTTAACTAGATTCTTTAACTGTGTTACATGTAGGCATTGTGCATGTGGTGGGAGCCAAATTCAGCAGAACAAAACAGATTTCATCCTGAGTCCAAGTGCCAAGACTCTTTTCATTCAGCTGAAAATAGCAAGGCAGTGCTTACGCACATCTCCAGAACATAGTTTAGGCAACTAAAGGATTGGGTGGGAGTAATTTGTGGAGGAGGAATACAGCCACTGAAGGAACTCAGAAAGGTTTGTTCGAGTACATGAACCAAATGAATCAGACAACCACCCGATTGTGTAAAAAAACAACAACAAAAAACAACAATGCGGAGCCCAGAAGAAAAGTTATTGTTGGCTTTATGAGACTATGCAGTATAGACAAAGAAGTAAAATTAAGAAGCACACTGAAAATATTTCTTTGAATTGGAAACATATATATCATGACAGAGTACATTTTATAACTTGGTGACGTGTTTTTTTTTTTCTGTTACAAGTGCCATGTTTGGATTGTGAAGCAGTGAGCTTGACCATGTGATATGGCCTTGGCAACCTCAGTAAAAGCTTTTCCAAATCCTCCTTCCTACTGGAAACTCAATACCAGAATCCCCCAACAGAGGGCCCTCAACACAGAAACTAACTTCAGATTTGCACTTATATACTGTACCATTATTTTTTCTTACTGAGAATATGTGCTGTCATGTTAAAAAAAAAAAAAGTAGTCTGAAAGTTCTGAGGTTTTATATATCATAGCATCATTTTTACTAGGTCTAGGTCAATACAACTGTCAATGAACAACAGCACATACAATATTACATTTTGTTATTTATCAAACAAAAATTAAGCCAAAATGCAGAAGTAGTGTGTAAAAAATGAATTACACCCTCACTGGTTCAATGAGAATTTTAAGGGTAAGTGACAGCCAGGTGCTATTGATCAAATGGACTTAATAACAGGTCATCAGCAAGTGTGAGTAACTCTGTGGGTCGTTTGCTGCTGGAGCATTCAAGTGTGTATTAACTCAACGCCAAGGAGGAAAGACATCAGCAATGATGCTGCATATCAGTCTGGGAAGAATTATATGGCCATTTCCCAAAAAAAATGGAGTCCATTGTACAGTTGTTGTACAATGAGAGAGATTATTCATAAGTTACATATTCAAGGAAACTGTATTCAAAGTGTGATCTCGGTTAAACGGAATCATCCCAAAAGTGGGCATTTTGGCAAGTTCACCTCAAAGTCAGACCATACAATGGGAAAAAAAAAAATCAAGATGAGATTTTATAGTTAGCATGTTCTCCAAAAAGAACATGGCAACACAACTTAGGCTTGCAAAGTTGAGTCTGATCAAACCAAAAGACTTCTGGAACTAAATTCTTAAGTCTAATGAGAGCAAAATGGAGATGTTTGGTCTTAATGCACAATGTCTGACAAGGTGAAAACCAAACATGGCATAGTAGAACAAACACTTCAAACCAAATGTCAAGCACGGTGGTGGAGAAGTAATGATTTGGATTTGTTTTGCAGCTACAGGCATCTGGGCACTTTCCAGTCAATGAGTTGAAGTCCTCCATATAACAAAAGTCAAATGTGTCTGTCAAAAAGCTGAAGCTTGGTCTAAATGTGTGATGCAACAGCACAATGACCCCAAGCCTTTATGTTTGTACCTTGGTATTGTGTATGTATCTTTAAATGTTTGTCTGTGACCTACCAAGGGACAACAAATGCAAATAAGCAGAAACACTAACTGTGTATACACTTACATTTTGTTTTGTTTGTTTGTTTTTTACTTATGTTCATTAATGTGCAATACGTCCCTTTTTAAAATAGATTAAAGAAAAAAAAAAACACCAGCAACCTGACTGAAAGCTGTGGTGGGGCCATAAGAGAGCTCCAAATAAGGGAATTTCTGCTAAATTCAATTAACTGAAGCAACATTGGAAAGATGATTGGGCCGGAATTCCTCCACAATGATATGCAGGACCAACATCATACAAGAAAAAAAAAAGATTATTTAAAGTCATTGCTGCTGAAGGTAGTTCTAGGAGTTACTAAATCATGGGGTGTCCTTAGTTTTTCACACACCATCTGGGGTTTTGGCTTAGTTTTTCTTAGATAAATAATGACGTATATCATGATGTGTTTTTTGTCTGTGGTTGTATAAAACTAATGTTTAGAAATGTTAGGACAAGATTATTATTATTATTATTATTATTATTATTATTACTATTTCCTAATAAGTCAAACCTTTTAACTGAAAGAGTGTACTGAAAAAATATTTAGGTTGGTACAACCTTTTAAAAACTATTTATAAGTATGTTTAAGCAATATAAATGATTTCTTCCTTTCATGAGCTGTTTTAATTTAAAAATTTTTTTGATTCAGAGCAATTTCAATTAGTCATTTTGTAGCAATGCATGAATTCATTCAGAGTCTAAAGATGTACAACAAATGCATTGAGTCTATCTTTAGTGGTGAAATGAAAATAAGTTTCCTTGGACGTTCCAGAGGCTGTAGTGATTAAATTACAAATAAATAACAAGTGGATAAATGGCTTTTTACCCTTTTCATTCACATTAGACATTCAAGTTTGAATCCTGTGTTGTGTTTCCTGAAACCAACATAATGTGAGAAACAAAAAGAAGAGGCAGAATTTCTCTGCAGTTACTCATGCAGCATTCATGGTTGTCTTGACAACTCAAGCGCTGCCCTAAAGGGGAAATCTACTGTATTCAAAAACAGTTAAAAACCTGTTGCTGCAACACAAAAAATGACATGAACGCTGTACTGCTGCGTTTCACCACACATATTCACTGTCTCTTTTTATGCTTTTCCATCACCAACCCTGAGTTTGTACTCACCTCATACTCACATCTATTTTTGTAACAGGAAAATGAACTGGAGCGAAGGCAATGTACTCTGCAAAATGAGTTTATTCCTATCACATTCGCTCTTATTTATCCTTCGTCCCAGAAGGACTTCATTCATAATTTATTGCCGCTGTGAGAGGTGATAAATCTAAATGCAGCAGTGCTGATTTGGCTCAGGGGTTGTACAAAAATTATTGGGGTGAGAAGCCTCTGTCTTACTTTCAATAAGTCAGTGGCCATGGTTAAGTCTATATTGATACATAGTCCCTAAAGGTCCACAAAATAACAGCAAATGCTTAAAATGTGAATATATGAATATTTATGGTCTGCCCTGTTACTCTGTGAAATCTCTTGTTAGACCATGCATTCATCTCCCTCCCCAGTCAACAGGTCTCCTCTTCATCAACAGCCCTTTCCACTCAGACAGAACA
>JBBBVU010000006.1:15420234-15455177 GCA_037177055.1 Atherinosoma microstoma | reverse complement strand
TAACAAAGTTTACCAGTTTGAACATTAAATATCTTGTCTTTGTAGTGTATTCAATTGAATATAGGTTGAAAAGGATTCGCAGATCATTGTATTCTGTTTTTATTTACGTTTAACACAACGTCCCAACTTCATTGGAATTGGGCTTTGTATATGTATATATATGTATAAATGAAATAAAATAAAATGTAAAATTAAAATCTAATTTCACCTTATCTTGGTTTCTGATTTTTCTCTTTTCCTTCAGATTCCTGTTGACATCGTGGAAGAGGTGGACTGGTCAGAAATGATTCCTCATGAAGTTTATGTAGCTCATTTTGTGAGCTGGAGTAACTTCATCTTCTCCTGTGTGAGACCTGGAGCCGTCCATCAGTGAACACAAGAAGAGCCAAAGCATCAGAGCACAGAAAGGCTCATCTCTGCACAAAACCACTCTGAGGAGTTTAGTGTGTTTGGAAGCAACCTCAGAGGAACAGAAGTAAGGCAAGGAAACCTTCAGACCACAGCTGCACAATGAAAGCAAATCAAGAGCGGAGTAATGGATGCCTGCCTCCTAAGAAGCGTGAGATCCTGAGTCTGGAGCAGAGGCCAGTAGTAGTAGCTGCAGCAACACCTCCTGCTGTAGTGGCCACCGATAGTCCCCACACAGAAAACTTAGCATGGCTAGCCAGTGTAGCAAGTGAACGCTGCAAGTCCAGGGATGCAGAGAGTCCGAGATATCCTGTCCCCTCTACTTCATCTTCTTCTCCTTCCACTTCTATCCCTTCCCCAGCCACTCCCCTATCTGCAGTGCCCTTTGCCTCTCTCCCTGCAGTTTACCCAACTGCCCTTCCCCAGCAACATGGGACTATCCAGTTAGCTCAGCTAGGACCAAATGTGCAGTTCATTAGCTCTGGGCCCTACACTGGATACATCTCCTCTCACATCATCTCAACTAATAGTAGTTCTGCACCAAACACCTCTGCCATAGTAGGACAGCGTGCCCATCTAGATGGTTACACCACTGCCCTCGTATCCCCCAACACCAAAGGAGAACAGCAGTTTCAGATAGGCCTCTCCCCTACAGAGCTGGCTCCTGTGTCACTTCCGAGCTCTCCACAAGTCACCAGCCAGTACATCCATCTGGATAGCAGAACACCTCTGACTGTCAGTGGAAATGCTGTGACGTCACCCACAGCCCACCTCCAGCTCCACCCTCAAACAACTGTCATCCCCCAGACGCTTACACTTGCTCCTTCCCAGCTTGTGGTTCAGTATGCAGATGGTTCAGTTGGCAAGAAACCAGAGGGACATGTTAAGGGTGTGTTGAATGGGGAATTGGAGGTGGTCAAACAGGCAAAAGCCTCCAATCAGCCAACAAACCATCACCATGTCCAGAGCTATGAGGCCAGACATGTCCTACTACCTGCTGACTATGGCCAAAACCCTGCAGGGCTCCAAACCTCCTATGTCCTTGTTGCCCAACCTAACCACGGAGCTGAACATGAAACTGGCTCAAATAAAATCTCCTTAATCCAAACTGAGAAAGGAAGCATCTGTTTAGGGAAACCAGTAAACAGAGCCTCCTCTTTCACTCCCCTTTCTTCCTCAGAGGTGGTGAAGTCTGTTGCTCCTCATACTGTCATTCAGACCTCTCTGCCCCCTGAAGAGCTACCAGCCAATCTTTATTCCTCCACACAGCCACCCATCATCGGCTATATCACCAGTGCAAACCAGCATGCTGTCAGCTACCATGCAGCACTGCCCCAGCACCTGGTCATCCCAAGTGGTCAATCCCTCCTTATTCCAGTCAGCAGTGCCAACAACAGTATGGAAATGGAGGTTAATCGGACTGTCAGCGCCCTGACGGCCACCACTACCCCTCAAATATCCACCGCCATGCCGCACGCCTATCTGGCCACTGCCCTGTCCAAGTGTGAGATCCTTGGGCCAGATGGAAATCAACCACCCCCTGCGGTGCCACAGGCTCCATTGCCAGTACTGCCCTCAAACTCTGTTCCCGCAGTGGTGGCAACTCCATCCCCCGCTCCCACTCCTGTTCCAACTCCTACTCCCACTTCTATCCAAGCCTCCCCTTCAGTCCCTCCTTCCTCTTCGCCTGTGGCACTTCCTCCATTCTTTATGCGAGGCTCCATCATCCAGCTGGCTGATGGGGAGCTCAAGCGTGTGGAGGATCTGAAAACAGAAGATTTTATTCAGAGCGCGGAGATCAGCAGTGAGCTGAAAATTGACTCAAGCACTGTGGAGCGCATTGATAGTGGACAAAGTCCTAATGCCGTGGTCATACAGTTTTCTGTGGGAGAGCTCAAAGCCCAAGTAAGTTCATTTCTGATAGACTTTTGCATATTTTTCATTTTGATCTTAAAATCTGGATGTGTACAATTTTAAAACTCAAGTCTTTGGCGCCCCCCAATGTTGATATAGAAAAAGTGTCAGACTGCATGAAATAAATGTTTCAGCAGCAAAAATCTATATTGTTTTCAAAAAGTAATTATATTGAGTGGAAAAGTTGAAAAAATGACCCCCCCCCCCATGTGCTTCATGTGGTAATGGTAAATGGACTGCACTTATATATTGCTTTTCTAATCATATGTTGACCACTGTTACACTACATGTCACATTCACCCATACAGCACTTCTATTGTTACATACTAAGTGTTTGCTCCTATCACGCGCATTCATACCCCAATAGACACAGCGGCAGGCAACGTGGGGTTCAGTGTCTTGCCCAAAGACACTTCGGCATTTCCGAAGTCAGGGGAAGCCTGGAATTGATCCATCAGTTGTTGGCAGATGACTGCTCTTCCTCCTGAGCTACAGCCGCCCAACATTATCAGCAAATTGAACTCCTCATAGATTAGATACTAAAATAACTTCTACATAACAACATAACAGCAGCAGTTATTTTTATAAAATGATGAATCCAGTCATGTCATCAGTTCTTTTCCATTCATACATTGCTTTGTCTCTGTCAACCTTTATATCAAGTTGCTTGTCTCCTGCTTTTTGTGTTGACATACTACAGCCAAATTCCCAATAAAGTGGATATTATTAACTTATTTTTTCGATTGTTTTTGTCAGATGGCAATAACAAGTCTGAACCTGTTTCTGAAAAGCAGCCTAGGTACTACCACGCAAGAGCTTGAAATATTTCAAAATGCTTTACTTGCGTGGTAGTACCTATAGGATGCTTGTCTTAAAAGTACCTAAATTTTGTTGTAAGTTGCTGTTTAAAAAAAAAATCTGTGTGTTGGTTTAAAAAGTGGCTAAATCTGGAGGGAGAGATAGATTTGTGGGGTACTGAAGGTTTTCAGAGCCTTTTTTTCAGATGCAAGTCATTATTTTAATCCATTCTGCTAAGTTGGTGACACGTTTTCAGAATAAACTAAAACTGGGTTTGTCACAGTCTGAGACAGCCTCTCCTTGGAGTAAAATTGGGATGGTTTTTCTAAATTCCTTGATGCCTTTAGGAGTATCATTATGTTGTTTAATCTCAAGCACACCTAGCAAATGGGCTGACTAACAACATACTGCCAACTGACATCCAGACTGAATTAAAACACATGGTCTGTCCTAAAGTATTTGTTAGGGCCACTCTTTAGTGAAACAGACAAAATACCCCAAAACTAATGAATCTGACTTCCTCAATTGCAGCACAAAGCGGAGCCCTCTGTGTTTTATAGAGAGGGAGCCGTAAAGCAAAGCGCTCCAGGTCACATGATCCCATGAGAGACTGATCCGCTCCTGCAAAGTAATGTCTGGTTTCTGAAGAGGGCAGCCCCCTCAGAGCGCAGACACGCGTCAAGCATTGTGTACTGACTCCAGAAATCATCCATTACTCACATTAGGCAAATATTTGTGTCAAAAGTTACACGGTATCCCTTTAAGTTTCATCAGATGATCAACATTTCTGTCAGGCACCTCTATAAACTGCACCTGATTTATCTAATCTGTTTCTTTTTATTTTCATCTTTTAGCCATAGTATATCAGGGGATGCACAGTGGGTGCACACAAAAACCATGTACATATATTTTCATATATATTTCTTAAAGCCCCAGTGTGTAATAATTACTCCCATCAAGTGATGCCCTAATTGAATCCAAACCGGTGAGTGGTGCTCTCTGGCTCCTCGCCGTTTATGCGCGTTATTACCACTACCGAAGCCCTGCGGAGTCATAGAAAACGACAACATATTGCACAAGTTGGAGTGTCCTTTCAGGCGTTGAGGCACAGAACGATATAATTCTGTTTCCTTATTGATGCCGATAAGTTACAAGCATGCCCTCCATTTGGTACCAAGCTACTCCTAATAGATTAGATTAGATTAGATTAGATTCAACTTTATTGTCATTGAGCAGAGTACAAGTACAGAGACAATGAAATGCAGTTAGCATCCAACCAGAAGTGCAAAATATATTGCAGTATAATAGCTAACATCATCGTGTGAAATCGTTTTTTTGTGACCTGTAGACTCAGAGATGATTGGATGAAGTGAGAGGGAGAGGAAGAGGAAGACAAGGAGGGAGAGGTAGAGGCAGTCAAAGCAGGGTTAGTGAACCTGTCCGCGCTGCAAGATGAAAATCTTGTGTAACGTAGAAACGGAGATCTTCCACTGTGGGCTAACAGATTAGCATCTGCCGTTTTATACAGCAAGTGACAGTAAATGATCCGACCAAACGGGAGGATAAAGTAGCTTCTGGACTATCCTGCCCTGTTTCTAACATAATGACAAAATAAACTTCACTGTAAGATGTAATTAACTGTCCAGCAGAAAGCTGCAACCTTGTGTCAGTTTTCATGTCCCTCTCCCTCATGAATGGGCTCTTTGCACAACTCCACTACTTCCTGAACTTAATACAGCTCCTTTCTTTCCTGTCTTTCATTACAGGATAAACTGATTAATCCAGGTGTGTCTGGCCCTTGTCGTTGTGGTTACTGAGGTCAGACACACCTGGATTAATCGTTTTGTCCACTAATGAAAACAGGAAACAAAGGAGCTGTATTAAGTTCAGGAAGTAGTGGAGTTGTGCAAAGAACCCATTATCTCCATCTGGTATACGCTACGCCGATGTAAACTCTCCTTTTCTTCCGTTATTAATCCTTTTTCTTTTCTTGGTTATTTTTCCTCCCTCTCAAGAGGCAAAGAGTCTGGATGGTCCTCCATTTCAGTGGAAAACGGGAAGTTGAACAGTCCGCGGTCAGCTGCTTGTTTCTCCTCCTCCTCCTCCCCTACAAAACACGGGGATTCACTGCTAAAACGCGTAGGGCTAACGAGTTTGTCCCGTTTCGGCTACTCTACTCGAAAGTCTTCTTCAAAAAAAAGAATCGATCTCATCATGCTGGTATCGAACGATACCGATACTGGCCTTGGTATCAATACTATCGATATTTGGATCAATCAACCCAGCCCTAACAGCCAGTAAAAGACAGTCTTATCTTGACCCTTGTCTTCTCTCTTGTCCTCTCTCTTTCTTTTATTTCTTCCTCCAATAATGTCTTCTTGCATTTCTTTGCTAAATCAGCCACGGTGCATGTTCAAAACAGCTGGTGTGTTTTTATATCTGCTTGCTTGTATGTTACTTGGTGTGTAAATCAAAACTCAACTGTGACGTCATGTGGCGTCCCGGATGAAAAACTCGTAGTGCCGTTTCTCAGCCTTGGGATGCTGCCGGGCGCCAATGACTTCAGAAATGCACACAATAGATGTCACTGTGCTATCAAATGAGTCTGGCAGAGTTTTGTAATGTTTCGTGTTCCGTAATGCGTCTTTAATATCAGCCGTACAACATCTTAAAACTACTAAAACCATGCAGGGAGTTAGCTGGAATCAGTGAGGGTTAACACATTAAATTTGTTCCAAACAGTGTAATTTGCCCAAAAATCCATAATCCAGCACAGTGATAAATACGTAAGCAGCATTTCTTACTGTGTTTGATGGAGAAAGAAAAGACTTGAGAAATGATGGAAGTGTAGAAACACTGTATCTGTGGCTGCTGCCTGCTCTCCTGGTACTCTGGTTTTAGTTGAGATAGCTGGTTTCTTTTCAACTTGTTCATCTCTCATTGGTGCTCATGACAGTTGTCGGCTTTGTGCTCCTGTGGTGGCCGTGGGAGGTTCTTTGTTGTGTTTCTGCACAGGTGTAACAATTTGTCTAGAGTCTGTGGTTGGATTGCATTGTTGTCTATCTGGTGTATCTTTGTCTCCTCTTTTTTTCCCCTGTCTATTCTTCCTTTCTTTTCTGTTCTCTTTCTGTCCCCTCCGGTCAGGTCCAGCAATATTATGTAAATAAACCATTATTCAAAACAAATAAATAAAAACAGAATTCACATTATCAAGAGGAGCTTTTATACTCATAAAGCTCCTCTTGGCAAAGCAAATTTGCTCGGCACAACCCAGCAGCCAGACAATCATTCTGCTGCTATGATGCTGGAAGATAGTTTTAAAAAAGAAAAAAAAAGTTGTGCTTCATCTATTCTGTTGCTTCCTTTGTCATGTCTATTTTAATGTGGTGCAAATTCAGGTTTTTAATTATTTGTAAGCCGAATGTCTACACTCATGCATGACTACAGATGGGAGTGGAAATCAGGCTTTTATAAATGTGTACAATGGTTTAGGTTTAATAAAGAGAAGCATACATTGGCCTTGTAAATATAAATGTGATTGCACATTTCTGCCTTTGTGAGCACACAGTTAGAAACCACACAGAGATTAAAGAATCTGGCTTCAGGTGTTAGTTACAGTAATGGTGTCTCACTTCTAACCAGGTGCCCCAGAATAGCACATGGCAGTGTGGAACACAGTATGAAGATGCTAAAACTAAAGCTGAAATTAAAATTCTGATATTTCAAAATATATTTCCTACACCTGCGCTGTTTGGATTGATACATCTTAACATATTTCATTAAACAGAAAAGAAGCCCAGAAGAAATAAAAACTGTTTATTTTAATTTCACACATGTTAAACTCATAATGACTCCAAATGTACATTCTTCTTTTCAGTTGCCGGATTTCAGGATGTGTTTTAGCAAAAGCTAACTATGTCTGTCTCTGCTCCATGTGCTCCTATCCAGGTATGTGTGGAGGTGCTGGTCGAGTATCCTTTCTTTGTATTTGGCCAGGGCTGGTCATCCTGCTGCCCTGACCGGACCACACAGCTGTTTGAGCTGTCCTGTGCGAAGCTGTGTGTGGGTGATGTGTGTGTGTCGCTGACCCTCCGCAGCTTGAGGAATGGATCACTAACAGACAGTTTGGGGAACAAGCTGAAGACTGGTCACCTCTCTGACTCTTCTCATAACGTGGATCCTAATGTGAGGAACAGTATGAGTCCCAGCACTGCAGGCAGCAATGGTGGTCTCCTCATGAAGGCTTCCAGTACAGACAGGATGGAGAGGCAGCAGATTACTGGTCCTGGACCAGGAGTGGGGCTATCTGCAGGACTGGGATCAGTTTTAGAACAGACAGAGGAGATCTACAGATCAGGACCTATGCTGGCAGTACTGGGGACTTCAGAAGTACGACAGGAATCAGTGAAAACAGACATGCCTGCCCTCTCTAAACAACAATGTGTTGATCCAGAAAGACCCTCAGTTCGTAAGAGACGCTGGTCAGCTCCAGAGCGAGACCAGACTGAAAGAGCTGAGGAGGAGCCTCCTGTGTCTCTGCCAAAGCCCTCCTTCATCCCCCAGGAGGTCAAAATCAGCATAGAGGGCCACTCCAGTACTGGGATTGAAAGATGCATGAACAAAAGAGTGGACTTTTAAGAGAACTTTTAAATTCCTGTGGTTTGCTTTGTGTTAAGCTTCCCTCTTTTCTGGACTACTGTAACATAGACTGTGTTAACGCAGTATTTACATGTTTCTTTTCCTTCACACTAGTCTATGAAGTACAGGAGAGCACCTTCATAAGTGGTATCACACACAAGACCAGTGCAATCAATGCTGAAAGCAAAAATGAATGCAGTGTGAATGTTGAGTATGAATGGCAGTCAGACATCTGAGAGACTGGAGTGAGAGGGGCTTAAACGTGTTGGATGCAGACCTATTAGCCATTTCCCTTTTTACCTGATAAAGCACAGACCCGATGTCAGTGTGTGGTAAGTGGGTAACTATATTTTGAACCTGTCCATTTCACAGTTTGTATGTGGGGACATGACGTAGAGTCAAGTGAAAGACAGACTCTTGGTGTTTTAATGACAACAATCATGGCTGTGAGCTCTGCTGTTTTGTGTATCAGATAAAGATTTAAATTTCATATTTATATCTTTCATTTTCATACCATTGTGAATGAGTGAGCTACTGCAAGTGTCCTAGTTCTTTTGTGTTGCTGCGTGCATAAGCGTATGTGTGGGGTTTGTATGCATTTTTCTTTGTGTGCGTTTAACAATACATGTTAGAAGATGTGTGTGATGCTGGTAGCTGTGAATTCAGTCAATGACGTGCAAATCAAGACTGAAAAGGCCTGAATGTAAACCATCTGATACTCATGAAGTCAAGCACGTGCTGTTTGTGATGCAAATGAAGAGTACGCTGGAAATCTGATATTAAATTTGATGCAGTGCATTAGCAAGATGTGGATGACAGCAGTTAGGTCAGGTTTAGGTGAATTCCTCCTCTCTTGTCTCTATGTTCATATCTTGACCTTTAGTCTCATGCTTTCTTTCAGTGACTGCATGATTTGATTTCCGGTTTGTTTCCCTGTGCAAAATTTCAGATCAATACAAGTGGTGAAAAATCAAGGGGTTTTCTATCTTATATCACTGTCAAAACTATAAGTTCAGCCCCTCTACTACAGCAAGATAAATATTTTGATTACCTTGGCAAACTGCATCATTTCATGGCTGTGGATACAAAGGGATTGTGCAAACTTAAAGCCATTACAGAGGCTAAATAAACATGGTAAACCTTATGAAAGTTGATTATTAAAAACAAGATGAAAGAAAGAAAAACCCACAGAATAGAAAAAAACAAAAAAACAATTATGATGTCACTGGATGCTGACACTCACCCTCCTGTCCTCAGATTTATCTACATGAATCCAAATTTGTGAGACTGTGTGAAAAAAGTGGAGCATTCCTTTGGATATTGTGTTCATCCTAAGTTAGAGGAGAATTCTCTCTTTTTTTCCCGTTTAGTTTTCAAAAGGACGTAGAAACCTTTCTCAGTAAAAAAAAGTTTTTTTTTTTCAAACCCATGGACTTGAACAATGGCTTTACTTTATAGAACAATCTGTTTTCTTTTATGCTCCTTATACAATCTATACTCTGAGTATACAGAATAAAACCGTAAACTTATTTTCAAACAATACTATCAGTCACTCAGAGCAAAATTAGCATGTACTTCTAAATGCAACCTGATAATTCCAGTTAATTATCTTCCTTTTTGACTTTAGTTGTGTCTTTACGTGCTCATTAAAAGTAGATTTAGCTCTTGGTATTCTATATTACTTCTAACTTGCTTGTCTCGTGTTTCGGTGCAAGTAAAGAAGCAAACTTATCAGAGCTCAGTAGAACTGGGTGGAACTGCAGTGGGGTAATAAATGTCTAGGGGTTTGTCACTATGACTGCTCCCTCTAGTGACCTTGCTTTATTTTACAGAAACTGACTGTACATATACAGTAAGTTAACAGCAGCACATGGTTCTTAGGTTTTTTTAAATTCAAACCTCAATGTTGGTATGTATTTTTGGAAGTCCATACCTGATATATCAGAGTACTGCTATTTTGATTAAAGCAGCAAACTCTTTATTTCTATCGGATTAGTATACATGTAATCTTTTTTTCTTAGAGCAAAGAAAGCTTCTATATTTCATACTCAGGAAAAGTGTGTACAGACAATGTATATCCTGTGGTGTGTGTCTGTGTGTTTCTAGGCTTGATAAAGTATGTGCATGTCCACAGCAATGTGTATGAGTGTATTCTGAAAAAAAAAAAGCACTTTGATGGAGAGTCCAGTTGGAGTATAGTGGCAATCGTTTCCCTCACCCTCAGCTGATATAATGGGAATAATGACTGTTTCTCATCACATCACATGTCCTACAGGTTTATCACTGAGAGAAAACATTATGGAATGTAAATGGACTTTGGGCCAACTTTATTTTTTTGACAATTTATAAAGCTACTATCCCGAGAAAGACAAAGAGTTTACTAGTCAGCTAGTGTTGATCGTGTACAGTAATATGTATCTTAGAAAGTGTACAGTGTGTATTCTAACTTTTATGTAGCCTATGTACTGTATGTGCCACGGCGCCTCTTTCTTCAATCATTCCATTAACTCACTGATACCAAGGAGTTCAGCCGTTGTTTATGTCAGCTCTGGTATTGATCAAATGTTCATGAATGTTCTATCCCTCTTCGGGAACATCTACATAATTGGGCCTCAGAATTCATTTAACTTGGTAACACACAGTTTTTGTAAAAATGGACTGCAGTTTATCCTAATAGCCATTAAAACTCCTGTAAGGTGTTTATTGTAAATCCAATTATATGACTGTTCTGTTTGTGTGCTCAGGCTAAACACTGCCCTTTGACTGTTCTTCTCCGAAACTATGTTGTCTTATATCTCAGCTGTTACAAAGTAGAGCAACTATTCGCCTCAATAGCCATTTTCTCTCTCTAAAACCTGGCCTGTTTTTACTGTCCTAAAGCAAATTATTTTTTAATCATCATAGATTTGAAATGCCATCATCATCTGAATTCTTGAAATGTGATGTTTCTATTCAAAAGAAACAGCAGATGTACTTTCATAGACTAGATAGAGGATATGGATGTGGCATCACTGAATGGTTTGTGAAACACTCAGAAATGCTTGAATTTGGCATTTTGGCTAAACTCAAGGCATAAATGCCAAGCAAATGTATTTTCAATATTTTGGCCAGACGTAACCACATTCAGATAAGATGGAAACATGCTTAGGTATCTGCTAATGCTAATGTTTACTAACTGGTTAGCTAGGTGCACCCAAACCTCCTATTAACTCTTGTATTAATTGAAATACAAATCATCAGTTTTTCTTCTTATAGTGTTTATTTAAGTAACCACTAAAGAAAAATGAAACACCTTACATGTTGCTTTGTATACATTCAACAAAAATGTCATGAAAATTTTAAAATATTAGGGAAAATAACCTTTTACTTACTGTTAAAACTGGAGTTGCATCAACTGGTCAAACATTAATTTTCCTAAAAAATCAGAAAAACATACAAAGGAACATTGCTCCTTTTAGAAAATATATTTTAAATTTACTAACAAATCATTACAAATAGCCCCCCATGAATCAAAACAATGTGCTAGTGTTTTAAGTTCACCTGTAAATAAACCTCATGGTCTGGAAGACAGTTTTGTCATTCACTCCAGGATACATTTAGCAACATTTAACACTTATGTTCATGTCCTTTTAATCTGAAATCAGATTACTGATTTGGTTTTCTGTTTTATTTTAGGTACATTATGTCACAAACTCACTGGAAATCAGTGGGAGGTGAGCAATGTTAGAGTAGGAGTCTACTTGAATGGAGACAGATGGATATTGTAGCCTAGATGATAAAGCCTCACAGAAATTAGTCCAAAAAAAGCATTGAGTCATCAGTTCCTTTCATAACTCATATGACACAGAATATATCAGCCAATAACATCATGACAACTAAAGAAAAAAATGGATTATTGTGTTGATACTTAATACAAACAGCTTGGGAGTTTAGGAGTCTTTTGGGGCCAGAAATGTTTTGGTGCCTGTGTCTAGCCATCTTAATTGGTATTGCACTTTTTAACACGCTGGCATTGGCTTTGGTTTTCAGATGAAGAGACTACATCCACCTTTTTATTTGGTTACGCTCTCTTAAAGCAAAACAAAACAAACAAACAAAAAAATCAAATCCCTTCTCGACCTTGACTGTTCCATCCCTAATCTCATTCATTCCCACCAAAAACACAAATCTCTCAAGAATTGGTCACAATTTTTTTTAAATGTTCTGACAAAATAATTCGCTTACATAGGTGTGCAATGTATAAATTCATAAAACATTATTCATCAAAGAGAATTTTTTAGCCATGGATAGATACATTTTGTGCTGTATTATGTAAAAGTGGCACCAGGATGCATATGACAACACACACCATGCATTATAAAGTGTGACTCAGCTTTGGCCAACAAAAAATCTGAGTTGCACAAAGTGATGTGATCTATAAATCTACACATAGAATATTTGTCAATAATTTCTTCCTGGGTTTAGACCTCTCACAGGATTTGTTGTCAATATGAACAATATGTTGTCAGCCCAATGCTTGGAAGCTTTGCAGACCGTTATCCATGTTAGTTAGAGCTCTGCTCAGCTGTCTGTACTGAAAATTGAATAAAGATTCTTGTAAGAGTCATAAAAGTGACATTTTCCCATTGCACCAGGTAGAAAAACTACATGTTACAGTCTTGACAAGAAGTCTTATCCAGAAAAATCCATTGAGAACACCCAATAAGGTGGAGCAGAGGTCACGGTACAGGTCACAAGCGTGTAGGAGCTTTAAGGTGAACAACAATACTACTTTGTTGGGAAGGTTTAGCATGAATAATTTCCATTTTTGTTCACAAAAATGTTTAAGCTTGGCCCCTTAAAAAGGGACATTTTTACAGCCTTTCTGTACAATGTCAAACATGGCATAAAAATGCCGCATTGTGGTGAACTTTGGAATTGCACTTTGACATGTGGGTGTACGTATGTGTAAGAGTGGGGGGTGTTAGTGTGATTAATACACAGAAGTAATGTACAGTATGTCTGAGAAAAACTGTACAATATCTGTACAAAATCTCAAGTATATGTAAATAGCCAAAGTCTTCCATTAAACTATTGGTCTGACCTTATTACCAGTGAAGAGGATAAACCGTCCCCATGTACAGACTTTTGAAGCATCTTTTATTTCCAATATACAAAATTGTTTATATGATAGAAATACGAGATATTGCTTCACCAATGTTTTCTTTTGCACCAGCTGAAAAACCCAGGAAATAATGGGAGTTAAAGACTAAGATATTTTGTAATTTGAGTCTGTTTGGATAAATCTCTGGATAAAAAGAAAAAAAAAACAGTATGTCCTATGCGTATGGTATGTAGTAAGTACCAATAATGTTCATTTATTTTAATGGTGTCAAGATTTGCTAGTCAGAAACTGTTAAATCTTTACTTCAAATGTTTGATTTTACATTTGATTAAATATATTCAAAGAAATAAAGAGTCTAAAGAAGAAAGTGTCATGCCTCTCTTATTTAAAGATCAAGATTCATCCTTCAATTTATTATTTTTTACCCCTCTTTACTGCAGTGGTTGCATTTTTGTGTTTGAGAGACTGCTCATCATATCTTCATCTTTGTTCTCCTTGATATTTCCTCAAACAAACCTACATTTTCTAATAAGGTTCTCACATTCTACCTCATTTACATCATAAAATCGTGCTTTGTGAATGAGAATAACAACTAAATGAAGAATCATTGTAAATTGACAGATGACACACTTATAAGTAGCGTAATTTATGTAAACATAAAAATGGATCCATTATAAGTCTTCTAGACTTAGTTTTATAAGTATAAGTTATTGTAAATGGACTGTATCTATCTAATACTTTTCTAGTCTATTGACCACTTTATCAGTGCTTTATACCATATAACTCGTCTGGCAGAAGTTGCCCGGACAAGAACAGACTAACAGACTAAGACCGTTGCTATCCAAGTAGCGGTTTTAACAGTGACATCATAACAAATATTGTCACACTTGCACTTTATGATGCCATTTACGACTGCAGGAACACTTTATTGCTGCAATACCATTATTCACTTTTATCATCTTCAGCCTTTTTATGGCTATTATGTTCTGTTAATTTAACTTTAAATCTTACAGAAAATGCTAAACTGGGTTTCATTGTACTTTTTGTATAATGTCCATATTCATTAATTCATATTTGATCCTTCACATACAACACTATTAATCTGCTTTTTCTATCATGCACACTTATACTAATGTCATGTCAGCAACATTTCTCTACATGGTTGTGGGTATTTATAAATCTCTGATTGGAGGGCCAGAGCAAGAGATATTATAGAACCATTGTACTTTTCAAAACATTCATGTTTGCTCTTTTAGGCAGATTGTGAATCTGTTTTTGAGTTTAAATTCTTTATACTCTAGTATTAATTTGATTCAGTTTAGTATGTTGCCAATATATGGACACCCAGACTCCATAATATCCTGGTTTGGAAAGATATTGATCCTGTATGTGTCTTTGGCTTTGAAGAAATAAGTTTCAAGTTGCAATGCTTTGTACACGTCTGACAGATATGAGCATCTATTGTTCCTGAAAGCCAAGAGTGTGATATAATGTAGTCTGAAGCTGCCACAAAGAAAGTGAGCTAAGTCACTTTGCATTCTTGAGTAAAATTTATACAAAACCTAAAAAAATACTATATGATTTCCAGACAGGACAGGTGATTGGTTTTGCCTCACACCAGCAGCTATGTACGAATCTATATCATTATCATGATTTCTTTTTCTTTTTTTTCTTTTTAAAAAAAAATATCATTAGTCCTTATAATGCAGAAAAAAAGGTTTTGACATCAACATATTAGTCTGTAAAGACTTTCTAACTGATGGACTCCAAACATCCATCAGCAACTTTCATATCGTCACAGCCATCTTTATATTTGCCTGCTGTAGTTGTTGAAGCCACAGGATGGCGCTGTCTTTCAGAAAATAAATTAGGTATATTTTTATTTTGTTCCATGTGGAGGAGCAAGAGTCCTTCTTCTGAGGTGGAGACCTCAGGCTGGAATATAAAGATGCTATGATAAGATTAACCTGGACCTCTGAAGATCAGTTACAGCAGGCTATAAGCAAGTGCAAATCATTTATCAAACAACTCTTTATTCTGACAAAACATTTAAAAAAACCCAAAACAAATCAAACATTACACTTTGATGTTGTGTTTCAAATTGAATGATTTGCTGATGCCCTGACCATTGTGTTCTGCCCCTGCCTGTGCATGATGCATTTAAAGATAAAAAAACAAAGCAACACAAAACTGACAAATAATCTGATAAATGAAATTCAGTGTAGCATGTACAAAGTCTCAGATAATCAACAAAGTGTTTTTGTTTTGATATGGACTATTTATGTTTGCAGGTAGGTCTTGAAGTCTTATCATCTTCTATGTTAGAGGAAATAACATGCATGCAATCCTTAAATAAGCAGTGCAGGGGTTCAGCTGTAAAGATAAGGTCACTTTCTTCAAAGATAAAATTCCACAGTCACTATAAGACAAGAATAACTTATTTTTCTGTTACTGGATTCTTCACTTTGGTAGGGTATATGAGTTTAAAAAAAATCAGTTTAAAATACTTTTTTTTCAGCAATATCAATCATCTAAAATCCCAATAAATCACTTGCAGTATATACAAAAACAAAGGAGACATGATGCTCTAATAAAATAGTGCCAGTGTAACAACAAGCTTCAAATATTGCACATACATCCATAAATATACACTTTGACTTTGTGCCTTTCTGTTAAGCATATGGTTGCGTCTTGCTGCATGTGTGTGTAATCTGACAGCACATAGCCCAGTTTGAGGAAACATTCCCAAGTGGATGGAAGATGAAAGAACTGGCACCTAATAAACACATACAATACCTGCACACGCACACACTCACCATCACTTGAAAACTCACAAAAGCACTTGTGCATAGATCTCAAGTCTCTTTGTGTTGCACTAACAAAGACACAATAACGAGCTACATTTAAAGCACTGTCTTCACAACAAAGTTCCCTCTGCCTTCAGTTCTGGTGCTTCGTTGCTATGGATAAACAATGGACATGTGTGTGTGATTGAGTCTATTATGTGTGTTGGTCCCACTCTGTCTGCTGTGAGCCGGATTGTTCTGGTCCCAGTGTCTGCAGCGCTGTAGTCTCTGCTTTCAGTCGGTTTCATTCGCAAAAAGACAGAAGAGCTCCAACCATGGAGGTTCCAAGTAGTACAGATCCCAGATCTGATTTAAGTTATTTAGAAGGTGCACATCCCACGTCCCACCAGGTGCAGTCATGTGTCATTTTAGGCATCGCCTGTTTGATCAGAAGTCAGCTTCTCCTGGTCGGAGACGTCGTCATCAGCCGGTGGCCGCGCCCGGTCGAAGAAACCACACTGAGGGATTCACATTAATACATTGGTACAGTTTTGAATCACAAAAAATATGTTGTAACCTGCAATACGTGTGTGAACAATACCTTCCACATGGCTAATGTTAGCATGGCCAGCACCAGCAGCCCCAGCAGTATGGCCAGAATGATGACCCAGAGTGGAACAGCAAACGACACATCAGGGGTCCCCCATAACACCAGGGTACCCATCTGCAGAAAAAAAGGCAGTTCAGACAGTTTATACTTTTTTTTTCTTTCAGGGCCAGAGACCAGCATCAAATGTTTATTGCTTTCTTACTGAGGTTCTGTGTTGAGGCATGGTGGGGGGTTGGATACGATAAGGCACGGATGTGACCATGAAGGACACAGTAGAGTTGAGAATGTAGGGGTCATTACGCCGCTTTTTAGAAAAAAAAAAACATAAAAACAAAACAATTATACTTTACTTTTCAGATTTAAAAAGTTTAGATGAAAGTAAGGCATTATTTTAATTAGTAACAAAAAACATCCAGAGTCAGTAAAGACACTGACCTGCAGAAAAGTATGTGCCCATAGTCTTGATCGGATCTTAACCACTGCGCTCTGGCCACGATCCAAGCGACCAACGGCACACACGATCCTCAGACAGGAGATGTTGGTGCAGTTCTGCATAAAGAGCATGAGAAGAAAGACATGAAGCACCTGTGTATCACTAATGAACATTTGTTTTAGTTTGTCTTTTTTCAAGTACACATGTGTGTGGCTCACCAAGGTCTTACTGCTGTAGCTCTCAGCAGTGCTGACAGATCGTCTGTGGCGTTGCGGAGGAGCACTGGTGTTCCTTAAAAAACCCAGTAATTCAGGGGTGTCCTGTAGAGCTGTGACCTGAAGGAGACAAAGAAATAATAACAGAAAGGCAAGTTAACAGAGAATAAAATGATCAAGAGTCTTAGAGCAGATAGTCTGAACAACCTGTGATTGAGACCTTTTTTGGCAATTTTCCATCTGAACATATTGATTATATTCGTTGTTTTGTGGCACATGACGCAGACCATTTACCACTGAAAAAGGATCTGTTGACCTCAAGATTTTAAACATCCAAAAATCTTCAGCACTGGAAATGAGTGAGACATTAAGAAATCTGATCAAAGAGTGTTTTGGTGATTTGAGGAGATTTAATTTCCTGGACATCTAATCACACTGACAACAAGAAAAGACTGATAACCCGCAAGAGCGAACAACCTGAGACTAGTCCTCAGGTCTCAGATAACAGAAAGATTTTATTGTTGCACCTCAATGAACTTGGCTTTGGACACAGGCCAGTGGAAACAGCCTGAATTGATATATTAATCTGAATATTTCAAAAAAGCTAACAAGCCGAGGACCACGGATTGCTTTATCCTCTCAATTCAACTATTTTTGGAAGAGCAAGGGTATTTGTTTCTTTTTTCTTCCAACAGTTTTGTCAGTAAGTAAGAAACAAGCCACAGACATTTCCTCTAATCAGTTCTTTTAGCAACAACTGACAAGCTGATTAATGGACTGACTTTGCAAGGCTGTTTCTCAGACATCTATTAAAGAAGAAACTCTTCTCAATTTCAGACAAAAGAAAAAATCTATGGTAATCAAACTTTTCTGCCCGGACTAAATGGACACTTAGTGTGAAATAAATTTCTTTCTGTTTCAACATGAGTTGGATGAGACTGATACACCAGATGACCACAGCAAACTTCACTGATGATTTGTCCAGGTGGATTTAGATGATGCATGAAAAAGCTTCACTTTCTTTTTTTATCTACAGATGATATCACATCATAGATGATGGAAACTCTTTCAGCTCTGCTATAAAGTGTAATGGTCCTTTCTTCTTGCTTTGAGCCAACTGGCAAAGATCATGGAGAGTGGCTTGATCAGTGAATACAATGATGTTTAAAACGAGTGAAAATAAATAATGTAGAAACCGATGGATGAATAACCTGCTAGCAGTTTTATAAATAGAAGTCCGACATTTTCTGTAGGTTCAGGAGTTTGATGTAACACAAGTTTTTGTGAGCAGGTTTTCCCCACCACATGCAGCATATCTTTGTGCAGCTCTTGAGATTGTTCTTTGCATCTGCATGCATGAGCCTGTATACGTTCATGTTACCTGAAGGCCATGGGGGTTAAGGCTGGTGTTTGTCCGGCAGCTAATTGGGCCGTCAGTTTGAATCTCCATGGCATACAGCAGGTTCTCATCACGGAAACGGGAAGGCCAGCCGACCTGAAGCTCAGCTTCCCCAATACTGCTGGGACCAGAGTTATGGAGCTGGAGGACGAGAAAAGGAGCAGCAAAACAGAGAGCTGTCAGGATTTTGCTCTGTTCTCTCCTATTAACAGCTCTCATGTGACTGAGGCTATAATCAGGTTATCATAACTGCGGGATGATGACACAAGGCACCTGTGTTTTCATGAAGATAATACTAATGCAGCCTTTAGTCACTGGGGACTGAAATACAAGACAAGTGGAACTTACATCATCATCACTCCATTAAAACTAGGATGAATGAATCCAAACGAGCCATTAATTCAATAAATCTCTCTCTCTTTTTCTCTCGCAAACACCCACATATATATCCTCTCATATACATACACATGCATGGTCTATAATGCCAAAGCAAGTCATCCAAACAGGACGTGATCCTGGTGCTGCGGGGCAGGAATTTGGAAAAAGCAGAAAACTATGTCCTCTTTAACAAGAAGCAGCTGCCCATTGGGAAAAGTACTGCAAATGAAAATCATTATCAGCTGCAGGACAAGCCAGACACTGCTACACTCTGGTTCAATGAAGCTGTCCCCTATTTAAAAAAAAAAAAAAAATCTCATGTACTTCACATACACATGCACTTTTGCCTTTTGTAAACTGTCGTCTGTCTGTCTGCCTCCCTCTATCCTTTTGTCCGTACTTAATAATTAATACTTAAACGCTGTCCTCTCTTAAGAACATTTGCGTCTATCTATTCTCCCTCCCTCCTTACCTTGCTCTCTATTCCTTTCTGTTTTTCCCTCCTCACTTTTTCCTGCCCTTACAGCAGTTATAAGTCTTGAGTTGGAGACCTTTGATCAACCAGATCTTAATTTTTTCTGGAGCTACTGGTTTTACTGTGAATTTGAGTGTGTTGCTGTTTACTTCACCGTCGTAGCTTAACGGCAACTTTTCACATTCATTCTTCTGATTAAAACATCATTTATTACCAAAACCATTACAAATGGAAGGCTATTATGAGTGCAAAAAAATGTCATCCTAGCAGACAAAAACACAAACAGATAGATCAACCTACTTTTCCCCAATCTCTTCATATGAAATTTACCTCATAGATGTGTGTTACTTGTGGTCCAACATCATCCTCTTTGACAGGCTTCTCTTTAGGTTCCCAGTTTGGGAATGGGAGCACCACCTGAGAGGGATGCGACACCCTGGAAGGAGCACAAACAACTTGATGATAATGATGTGGAACTACTTTGGATCAACTTATAGATAGGCTGTTTTCTTATGAATTATTATACCATACCTTGCAATTTAGCTTTAAAAACATAATCAATTGGAAATGTATCCATTTCATTTGGGTATGTCAAACTTGTAGTAGCTTCAGACAATATTTTTGCATGAAACAAAGAGGGTCAGCATATTTGGATCTCTATCCCACTACAGCAAAGAACACTGAAACTGTCCTTTAATAGTTGACAAATATGCTATATTCCATTTAAACTCTATATTTTTGGGACACAGGTAAATTTAGTCACGTTTGCTATGGAAATCACTGTTGTACAGGATCACAATATGGCAAGTGTTTCTGATTAATTTGGTCACCATATTCAAATCCACGATGGGGACAGTGTAATGAAACACATGACAATATTATAGGCAGCGAGCAACCCCAAGTCTTTGCAAAACAAGTTTATGTAACACTCACTAGACCGATCAGTATCGGCTAAACTGCTCTGTGTTTTTGCAGTGTTCTGGAGCTTTAAAGGAAGGATCTGTAGCATCACTTACTAATGATGCATGAACAATACAAGCTATACCAAGTGAGAAGAAACCTGCTAAATTTGATTAAAACCATACTTAAGATTTCAAGGGGAACACAAATGTGCATGCCCCCAGCTCGAGACATTTTGTTTGTAACTGCATGGACATGCAATAGATCTAGTTTAGTAAAGAGTCACAACTCAATATAAGTCTTACTTCTGTTTGACATGTTCATCAGGGCTAAGCCAATAGCACCGCAGTGTTAACAGTGGTTTGAAAGATGAAATGCTAAATCTGAAATGCTAGATGGACATTGCAAATGTACGACAGTCTGACAGCCTTATAGTATAAACACTGGAACATATTCTTCTCCCACGTATCCCAATAGCTCCTGTTTGTGTGTACAACCGACCGCACCTAAACAATGGCATGAGAGGCTTAAAGTGTGCATAAGTTGATTGCTTGTGTGTTTATTAGCGGGCATCCATGAGCACGGAAAAGACTCGCAAATATTCCCATGTGCACATGATTAGTCAAAATTTAGTTCTAGAAATATGTTTTTATGTTGTTTTCCATCCATATATGACCATTATCCACAAATTTAAACAAAAAAAGAGAAGCTTCCTCTAAATGCCCTAAAAAAAAGGAGTTTAGACTGAAACCAAATCAACTGTATCTTTGGGAAACAGGCAGAGAAAAAGAATTTGTCACAGACTGACATGCAGAGAGGTTGCACTCACCCACGTAAGTTGAGCTCAGCTCTGGCAACGATAGATAGATTCAAACTGATCAGGTTGCTATCAGAGTTGTCTTTGTTAGAGCTGTGGAGAGATTCACAGTCAGCTTCACCGAAAGACACAAAATAATACCGCAATTACACTCCCTACGTTGCCTTTAAAAGGTCCACATACCCCTGTTATAATGGTAGATCTTTGTGATGTAAATGAAATGCAAATGAAAATTGCAACCATACAAAGAAGCTAAAAACAAATCTGAAACTACAAAATCAAAAACTTTCAAACATCTGGTTGCTTTAGTAAGCTAACCCTTTTATAACTGAAGATGTGGCTTTCTTCAGGATCAAAAAATCATGCTCCATTTCATGCCAGTTGTCGTTAGCATGCTCCCGCCATGCATTGAAGTGACTGAGTGAATCCAGGTCAGGCTCAGCTGTTCCTGTGGGATTATTCTGATAACTTCTTGGTTATCTCTCACTGAAAAAAAGCTGTCAAATCGAGAGTGGGATCTTTGAATGGTATTGATCAGGAGAGTTTAGAGAAATGGGGAAATTATCAGCATTTGGTGAAAGTATAGTTAAAAAAAACAATACCAAATTTGACAGGCACTTGCTGCTCAACATGTGAGAACAATCTCATGTAGTCTGTATGTCTGGGTTATGGGATAGGGTAGCAGGACCCAACCTTCTTAATTTGGAAAAATATACATGCAGTCTCTCATAATTATGTAGAAATACGGTCTGATGAGACTTGGGGTGAACTTTAAGGTAAGGTATGCAACAAAAACACGACAGATCACCAAAAGATCACCATATACACAATACATTATGGTACTGTGGCAGAATCAGGGTTTGGGGCTGTTTTCCCTTCAGCTGTTCAGATAGTTAAAAGGGAGTCCTTTGAAGAGGAATTTCATTCAGCAGGACAAGGACCCATCTAAATCTATTAAGAAATGTTTACAAAGAAGATCAACACTGGGGAATGACCCAGCCAGAGGTCCTAAATCATACAGAAAAGATGTGGTCTGACCTGAATAAGAATATACATACTGTCAATGGATCAGATTTACAATTGCAATTTCACAATTGATCTCATGTGATTTAAAGCTTTTTCTTTTTACATCACAAAAATCACCAGGGCTACAAAACAAAACAGGGTTGCGTAGATTTGTAATGCATCCCATTCTGCATCCCGCTGTTGCAATGACTTGAAGTGAGGCTGTTGCACAGGTTTAGTAAAAACAAAACTCTAAAGGACCTCATAATAAACTATATTTCTATGTTCAGCTGAATGCAGTTAGAATTCCCCTGATGCAGGGCTGCGTCTGCTGATGTGAAGTGTTGAATTTAGTGCAATTACGCAAACAGTGAGCATTTTGTGTAAAAGTTTTCTCTAGTCTGGGGTTTCTCTGAGCCATCTGTCTTCCTCTATCTTTGTGGTTGGTTTCATGAGACCGCAGACAGTGACAGGATCAGGGGAGACACAGAACATTTACATGGATTGCAAAAAAAAAGACAAATAGCTCTTTTGTGTTTATGTGTGTGCGGGAGAAGAAGGTTTGCGGGGGATTCTTGGCGAGTGTTGGTAGATGTGTCACCTGCGGATCTGTAGCTCAAAGCTGATTTTTGGCCCAGCATCTTCCAGCCTTTGGACTGAAAACCTCAAGCCAACAGATAGCTGGGGAGGAGGGTGAATGAAACAGAAAAACAGGGAGGATGTATTTAAAAAAACAAACATGTCACAAGAAGAAGAAGTCGGCAGATGAATAAATATAGTCAGGAACTAGATGCATCTGCACATCAAATGCAACATCATGACTTGTGTGTTCAGGACGAGACAGTAAAATCCCTGATAAATAGATCCTCTCCTGTTACTTCATAGTTACAATATCAAGATTATTTGTGCGTCTGTGTGGTCATGCAGGATGATAACAGCAAGATTCTTAGATCTGAGAAAAGCCAGACTACACACACACACACACACTTAAAAACCAAAGTAAAGTTCCTTGTCTCTCCTCAGTTTAAATCCTTCATCCTCCTGGCTAACTCGAAACACGTGGAGGGTTTCTTTCACCATGGACCGCATGGCAGTGTACGTGCATATTTACATGTGTATGTGAGCACCATCGAAAAACAGGTCGAGCTCATGGTCCAGAGAGGGAAATGACAGCACGCAGACTTGCACTAAAACTTCAAGAGCCAGGCCTGTGGGGGAGTCTGGCTGGGGTGCAGGACTACAAAGTCAAGCCTTCTTTATGGGACACATTAGAGAGACAGGAAGAGAAGAGCCAGGCAGGGAAGATCTAAAGAAACAGGCACCAAATGTGTCGTTCAGAGGGAAGTCATCACTATCAGATCCCTGTCACAGAGAGAGGAGGAATCATGAGTATTAATGTTTGATGTCACAGATGTGCCCGTCGCAGGGGCTCTGTGGTCAGTTTAACTTTACTTTTCTTAATAAATTTCATTCCATTAACGAAATCATCCAAATGTTATGTTGTTAAATGAATATTGTTATATTCATCTTTGTGTACTAAATATTATTTTACCCCCGTTATTTCACTGCTTCTGCATTTAGCTATTGCCTCCCTGGCAGCTGCACAGCTTTGCCTCAGTGTGTTTAGCCATAATTCAGCATAACAATTTTGTCCTAGAACAACAATGGGAAAGGGTGGTTTATCCTGAGGTGGTGGTTAGAGTAGTTCTTTAGGCCCATTGTAGTAGCTTTGTCAGCCTTTTCAAGAGAATTCACCACTAGAAGAAAAAAAACCCAAATAATCAGATCCCTGTCGCTATGTAAGTTCTCTGAGCTAACTTTGTTATTGGCTACATATGAAGCCATCAAGTGATGCTCATAACTTTACTCCATAAACTGATGCTGGAACAATACTAATTCCAAGTGTGCAAGTGTTCGTAGATGCATTTATGGCTTTATTCTATTTTGTTCCAGATGTAGCCTATAGCCCCAGGATGTACTATCAAATATACATAAATTGCTTCTCATTCTTACTTTTGGACAGTATTTTGCAAGGCTTCAAATGATTTTGAATGTGAAAATACTTTTTGAAGAAAGACATTTAGACAACATTACTGCGATATATGGCTAAAACTCTTAGAACTTTATATATCATCCAGTACTGATCTACATAAATGAAATCTTTGCAAATAAGGTAACTTATGTTACAAACAAACGGATGTTTCTAACACATGTCACCTAAACCTGATAGCTGCACATCAATATGTTTTATGTATGAAAGGCAAGTAAACAGTTAATAAACCATTTTGGTTATAACGGACGGCAATGACTCAGGTGGTAGAGCGGCTTGTCCAATAACCAGGAATCCAGCTTCCGCCACAGTCAACTGTCGGTGTGTCCTTGGGCAAGACACTTCGCCCTCCTTGTCTCCAGTATTGGCATCGCTGGTATATGAATGAGTATGAATGTTCAGTGGTGGTTGGAGAGGCCGTTGGCGCACCCTGGCTGCCACGTTTCCGCCAGTCTGCCCCAGGGCAGCTGTGGCTACATAGTAGTTTACCATCAACAGGTATGAATGAGGAGTGGATGAATTATGGACTCAAGGTAAGTGCTTTGAGTGCCGCTAGCAATAAAGTGCTATACAAATCGAATCCATTATTATTATTAATTATTAATTATTATTATTATTATTATTATTATTATTATTATTATTATTATTATTATTATTATTATTATTATTATTATCTTACTACCAGCACTATAACTAGGTGAAACAACAATAATGCATGATCGTATCTTTGCTGTAGGATCCTACTTAAAGGTGAGAAATGATTTATAATAAACTAAAAGAACTAATATGATTTAAAAAAAAAAAAAGAGAAAACCAAGTCAGAGATACAAGCAGGCAGATGGGGCAAAATTTGCTTTCCTTCAATCGTACCTCCTAACTCGATCAGTGAGGCGCCTCAGCTGTGTGATGTGGCATAAAGAATGATCAGAACTATTTAGTTGCACAATAGAAGCAGAGCTTTAACGGAGGGTAGGGGGTGTAGTGGTATGTTCTGCATAAGCTCATGGATTCCTGAACAGGGCAAGGGGAGAGTTGAATATGGGAAACATCTGGACTGCTGGGGAGCACAGAAACACACGTGCACATGCCTTGTCCCTTTCACATGCCTTGTTATGCACCCCTCCACAAAAAACTGTGAAACATGACCACATAATTGATTTATCAGAATGCAGCGTGTCACCTCCAGAGCACGAACGCACCTCTCTGCCGGCCTTCAAACCTTTAAAAGAAAACCTTGCATTCACTCTTGTGACATGCTTTGTAGCATATGTATGCGCAAAAGAGTGGTAGGATTTCATGTCGGAAGGGACCACTCTTTATTTTACAAAGCCTCTGCTTCCTGCATCTGTCAGCCATTCAAGAGTTAAATGGATTATTATTACACGCGCATGCACAAGTTGAGTGTGAGGCACAGTCATGGGAGTCAGAGTGTGTGGAATGAGGGTCAAGGCGATGATCAGTAATCACTGGAAAACATCAATCAGTGTGAATTAAACCTGAGGGATAACAGTGCCTTCTTAGCTAGGAGGTTTTATTGAAAAGGGAGTGGGCGTGCGTTTCTGTTTTGATGTGTCAGAACTAACCTCTGTCCCAGTAACCATAGGGTTCCCGAGGTCACACACCACCATCCTGGACTCATTGATCATCTTGTACTCACAATTTAGCTGAGAGAGAGACTAGTAAAAGAAAAAAGAGGAGATTCAAAGTGGGAAGAGGGAGAGGGACGTGAACAATGAGTGAGGAAAATGGAATGAAAGTGACAAATGTGGAGCAGTGAGAATGGAGCAGTGAAATAAGAGAGGATGAGATGGAGGTAGAGGACCATCAAAATTGGAATGGAGTAATTGAGAGAGGGGGAAGACAGGAGAGGAAGAGTGATGAATGTTCTGACAATAACAGTATCATCAATCAACCAGCCCTATTACACACTCATTAGCACACACTCACTTACGTGCACACAAACACACACACACATGCACACGCTGACCCTATCCATTCCTGTGGTCACTAATGCAGCTTGTAAATTATAATAGGGGCTTTTTGAGCTGTTGCCAGTAAAGCACATCCTGCTGATATCCTTTCCTTAATCACGCCAAACAAACACATCACAAAGACACAACAGGATGTGATGCTGTACTCTAGTATGCAGCCTCAAATAGCTCACTTCCTTGTTTGATACTTGGCTGCAATCACGGTGAGACAACCCCTTAGTTTATGTACCTATTTTCAGCATCCAACCCCTACTGGTTGTTGATATCAAGCCAGAACAACCAGTTTCAGACAAATCTGCAGCGTGTGCTAAATGTTTGAATATTTACCTCCACCCTGCGCTCCACTCCAATGTAGTCGGCCTCCGGCGGTATCAGCGCGTACAGCTCTGTCTCGTAGGCACCTTCTCCTCGGTTCACAGCAGTGATGATTAGCGTGACCAGATTGTCATCTCCAATCACCAGCTCGGTGTGATCCCTGTGTTTATATGTTGAATTTAAAAACAAAAACAAACAAACAAACAAACAAAAAAAAACCCAGCATGGCTGAATTTTTTTTTTCTTGGAAAAGGCAGAAAATGATGCTGTTTGCTATAGTTGTATAGAAAATGCTGTGATTTTTGTAAATGTCTCATGTTTAAGAAAAAGGCTTCATATGCAATCAGCCACAAGGAATGTAACACCCCCCATGCCAACACAAACCCCAACAGTGTATGTGAGTGTGTGTGTGTGTGTGTGTGTGTGTGTTAGTGAATGGATGGTGAGGGGATGTTTGTATAAAGCTGCCAAGGAGATGTCATACAGCTGGAAACACTATAAGGAGCTGACTAATTCACATACGCGTGCACACAAAGACTCCTGCACACATGCAGAAAATGGGACTATAATGTGAGCAACTTTAGTGTAAACTTTGTTCATTGTTTGAGGAATAACAGACATACTTTCTTTGTTTTAGCTCTGTTTACGTGTGTGTGTGTTTGCATGTCTGAAGTGTTGAGCGTTTACAGGTTGAGGTCAGAGGGCGTGATTGTTTGAGACTTACATGCTGGCAGAGAGCTGGAGGTTGGGGATGCAAATATTGTCGTCACCGCAGTCCAGGAGGATGTAAGCCTGAGAGGAAAAGGGGCACAGGGCACAGGGCACACTGAGAGGGGAAATGTTTAAGGTATACCAGAGCAAACATGAAACCAAAAATAGAAAAAGTCTTTTTGAGACAATCAAGGAAACAAATGCTGTGTAGATATAAGCACATGCATGGACAGTGATGATTTGTTTAGGGCATTTCGGAGAAACGTTGAGGCCAATTTAGGTAAAAATGGGGTTTGATTATCTTAAAGAATTAGTGATAACTCTTCTTTTTCTATAGTTATCCTCAGCAAGCTATGATGAGGTAAAGTGACCTTATATGATCCATGAGTGAATGAACATAAATCTAGACAAAAAAAAGGGTCATAGCAAACCAAAACTCAGCTGTGGGAAACTTTAAAGTTTTAGTATTTATTTGAACTAATCCTGGAAGCAGAGTTGCAATCAAAAGAGTGTGTATTTTCCAGGCTTGCACGTTTAAAAAATAAATTCCAAATGTGTTCTCAGCCAAAGCTGGCTTTTGGTGTGCAGCAGACCACTTCTTCATCTTATTGATCATTACATAATAACTTAATTAAGAATATGGTTATAAAAGTCTGTTTCTTTTAAGTCTGGGTGTTACTAAACCCATAAAAACCTATTTATATTCCTCAAAATTGTATATTTTGATGCTTTTGCCATAAAAACATGTAATGACTTTAAAGTGGCTTGTGATATGACTCATTCATTTTTTTTTTTTCATTTAGTGAATCGAGATCCATGAGTATGCTAATCTAGCACCACCCATAACTCCAGCAGCAGATGACTAAGTGCCCCGTTTACTCCCACTTTGTTAACACTATGCTCATTATGTACACTTTATAAGAATAAGTGAACTAGATAGAGATTCTCATGAAGATGGATCTAAAAAAACAACAACAAAAAACAACAACATTTTTCTTTTGTTTTACAAGTAGTAAAGAGGGAAGGAGCATGAGTTTGATGTGAATTATTTTGCAAAAGGCAGCTGTCACAAAAGAATGGCAGCACACAGAGATAAAAGGAAAAGAAAAGCTTGAAACTAGTCTATTCCAATGTTCAAATATTTGAAGGTGATTCAAACCAGTTCATGATCTACATTTCCTTCATCAATCGGGACAAAGACCTGGAATCCTTCTTAGATGTGGAGCATCTTGATCTGAAACATTACGTGTGTACCTGTACGTTATGTATACCCACATGCTCTTGAAGGAACGTGCTGCTGTATTGGTTGAGAACTGGTGGGAGGGTTTGGTCATGAGCAGGTGGAGCCAGGCTATAGTTCAGGGCCAGGGAGATGGGGGTCAGTTTGTCTCTAAACTCATCCTCCTCCTGGAAAGTAACAGAAAGAAGATGAAAGTCCAACAGTCAGTGTAACGGTTTCCACCGCAAGAGTCACACCATCGTGACACAAAGTTAATTCATTAACGCTTGTACATGTGTGTACATGGGATTTGCTTACTTTCAAATAAATCATGTAGCTCAGGCATGAATGTTGGTGGTTGTGACCGAGCTTTAAGAGTCCTGTGTGCTGAGGCTGCTGGCTATCCAAGAAAAGAACTCTCTTAATTCCACCCCTGGTGCCTTTTAACCAATCCAGCTGCAGCTCGGCCCTCAGATCTGGACAGAAGATGGAAGATGGACAGAGAATTTAATGAGTGAGTGAAAAGGTAGAGAACTCTGGCAACCAGACACTGCTTAATTGTTAAATCCACAATGTCTGGTGTCTATGCAGTCAGGAGTCATGTGTAGGTGTTGTACTCTGCAGAGAATCATTAGAAAATGGAAACAGTGTACACCTCCCCTGACAGTCTGTAATGTCTTGTCCCCACCCTCCCTGCTGCCTTTGTTCTCCATCTGACTGGTGTTGCAGAGCAGCAGTTCCTCAGCGGGAAACTCTAATGAGATATATGGCATCTCTGACTCCTCTCCCACCCTCTGTTTTTTTCAGAATTTGCCTCCTTCTCGTCTAAAACACCACACCGTGCACAGCTGCTTACCTACTGAGCTGGGGATCCCCACGCCGCCTACTGCTGCACACACATCCACTTTCAGGCTAGAGGAGAAGATTATTGGGAAGACAGACATGATATAGGGAAAGGATTGAGATAATTGTTAGCATGTTGTGCAAGATCAACACATTTCTGCAGCATTATTTAAAAACTCATAGCACGTGTTGTGGATTAATTTGCTGTATCGTGTAAGCTTTTGCAGGCTGGTCCTTTTTTTTTCATGTATTTGGCGGTGTAGGTTTGTCAAACTGTTAGCAACATAACTCAAAAAGTTAAGGATGGATTCTGATAAAAATATTCAGGAAATCTAAAAAATGGAATAAGGAACAAGTGCTTAGATTTTTTTTGGGGGGGTGATCTGGATCATTGCCTGGATCCAGGAATGTTTTAAAGGATTATTTACTATGGGGAGATAGGGATTATTTTGCCATTACAGCTTCTAGCTCAAAAACAATGCCCACAAACATTGGCCAAAAAAAAAAGACAAAAAAAAAAAGACAATGGCTTGGCAGAGGTCTGCACTCTCTTAAGGCTTCTAGTTGCATATGCAATCAGCTTGAATTATGTGGTGAATCCCCACCAAAACTTAGGCGCTTCTCAAATCACTGGCTTATTTAAAAGCAAACGTAACCAACAACTAAGCTCAAATAATTGCATGCTTTCATTTATCGCAGAGATTTCTGCTACAAGATCATAAAAGAGAAGTATACTGTATCACTAACTAACTAAATAAACTGCCTCTAAACAAGGCATTACTTCCTTCCTGTGCTCCAGGGGGCAGTGGGAATTACCACAGAGGCCCCACCATTACACACACAGACATGGGAGACTGGGAAACATTTCTGCATTTCCTCTCTTTATGTGTGCATTACCCTATGTGTAAGTGTGTTTTTTGTGTGTTATCACCTCCTAAATCAAGAACAGGAAAGTGTCTCTCACACAGGGACACTTGCACTGTTAATACTACAGATGTAATACTCATACTGTTTACACTGAAGACTGTAAAATGAGGTACAAAGAAAATGACCTCATGTGATTGTTTGTTATGTTTAATTCTAACCTTAACAACCAAAATGCAAGTGAGGTGGACATTTGGTTAATTAGGATTCCCATTAGATGACACAATAATCATGAGCTACAGTACTTTTAGCTTTGTTAGAATGTGTGCAGCGCAGATGTGACTTAAAGTTATAAATTACAGATTTTGTGTAAAAAAAAAAAAGGTTTCAGCCTCTCCAAGTTGTTTCATGTTTGTTTAATATGTATTGCATGTGTTTTATAGTTTTCAAGGGTGTGACTTTAATAAGCACGTTGTGTTAAGTGCATGCTGTGCAGAAATGACCCCCTGGTTAGTCATTACTGTGTGCAATTTTCTCCAAAATACATTGTGCTCCTCCATCCTACTCACTGATAGAAGGCCCTCCCAGCACACAGTCTTTACAGTAAATCTCTCTCCGTGCTACCAAGAGTGTATTTTAAACAACCCACATCATATCCACACACACACCTTTATAGGGCTGTTTCTACTTCAGACAAGAAGGTTACAGGGTTAGATTATTCAAAAAGTTAGACTGATTTGCATGAAAATTTCAGCCCAGCTTTGAAGTGATTGACTTTTGATGTTGATACAGAAATAGATCTGGATTTTGGATTATTTCAAAAACGGTCTTGGCAGAGGTCACAGAGTGCTGTTGTTTTTATTGTGACTTCCTCAAAAGTTTCACTTGGCTTGGAGCGCTGCTGTTTGGCACGTGCATTCACTTTTGATTCTTGAGGAGGCCGGACAACACAATGTGCAAAACAATTTCTTTTCCAGTACAACTGGCCCTAATTCATGTAATTACCCAGCTGCCTATTTCCCTTTCCTTTGGCCCTTCATTTTCCCATCTAACCCCAGGTGTGTGTATTCACTGTTTGCAACCAAGTAACAAAGCTGAGCATCATATTATTACAAATACAAAAATTACCCAGTCATCTTTAAAAGAACCTAAAACAAGAGGTTTTTGGCTGTGGATGCAACATGTTATCTCCTTTAGAGTCGATAAGACAAATTTGTTCTTGTTTTCCTACTGACATAGTAAATCTGAAGGTTTGGAGTTGTGTTTTTTGTCTATATAATGATTTTAAGCCATCGCTATGTAGGATCTCTTGATACAAATTATAAACAGTGACTCATTATGAAGGAATTTCTAGAAAATGGAGAAAGACTGAATAAAAAAAAACTGGTTTAGTCTTGTGAGTGCATTTTTTTTTCTCCTTTGATCGTGTAGAGGCGGGAAATATTTTAGCCAAAGTTAAAAGAATCTTTCAAGTTCGTGGAAATTTGTTGAGAACAACAGTCAGTATTGTTAAATAACCCCTGAGGTTAAAGACTGTTGGATAATTACTGTATTTGTCAGGAAATGAGAAGCTTTACAATGTGACTTTCATGTACAAGTAATGGACAAGACACAAACTAAAGCCATCTCCCATTCAGCTGCTTTCCAGCTCTCACTGCCGCCAAACAGCTGAAATGGCCCAAAATCTTCACTCCTCTGAAACATAAATACCTACATCCCTCAGTTTTGCTGCTGTTTCACCCCACTTGTGTGTGTTTGTAACCTAAATCTTCTGTTTCCATACCACTAACCAAAATTTAATGGTAGTTTATTTAAATAAGTTCAGTTTTGTTCTGATGAAATTCACACAGTTTAGTGCTCTGTGTTGATCTGACCCAAACCCAGTTTCCTTCTCACTCACTGCCAATACTCACACACCACTATGCAGAAACCACACTGGCAACAAGCCGAGCCTATGTCTCCCGTAGCAGCTCCAGCCTTAATAAGTTGAGACCAACAACAGACTGTGGCGAAGTCACAGGAACCTTTAGAACGGTTCCCCTCAACTAAACTCACCCCCAGGCTGTTCAAAGCCAGTCTGCCAGCCACATGAACAATAATGTAATCAAAACAGAATTATGCAGTTTCAAATTAATTGCAGAGTCCCATAAATCTGAATTTCCAGGTTATGAGTCTGCTTTTTCAGTGGACTGTTACATTATTGCACCGGAGAAACAGACAAACACACTTTTGATGATAGCAGACGTCTAGAACTCAGAGGTGAAATATTTGTCACGGCTGTCAGTGTGACTGTGAAAGTGTATACTTTATACTGCATATCATTTTCTGATGCAGTGCAAGCAGAACGATTTCTGCTGCAGATCTGGGGTTCAGCGCAGCAGAGGGCCTCATTAGACTCATGTTTGTTTAAGACTTTGATCCCTTTAACTCTAATTCACCTGTACTCCCCCCTTACAAACACACACATACACTGGAAAATTGACTTAATTAGGCACTCCGAGATGTCATCTCTCTTTCTGTTTTTCTAGAGTGAATTTTAGTGTGGTGGTAATGAACACTACTGTTCCACAATGTCAGCAATGTAAGATCCAATGAGAAAAAAGGAAAAAGTGGGATGGATATTATTTGACTTTCTATTTGCTTGTGGAGCTCTGAAGTCAGCATTAGGTTTTGTTTTTTCAAAATGGCATATTGTTTAAAGTTGGCTCCCACCTTTGTGCATATTCCAATAAGAGGAAGAACCCAGTTGGACCTCTTTCAGAACCCTTCCTTCAATCCCTGGTGTTTGGACACTTTAATCTGCCACATTTTGCTATAAGCTTTTCCCACTTCTATCACTATTCTGGTCCAATAATTTTCTTGCCTGCTACTTTCCAAGTTGATCAGTCTGATAAGGTTCTTAAAATCACTCTTCTTCTCCATCATTCTCTCACCAGGTGGACCTTTGTGCAATCTGCCTCCTCCCCATCTCTATTACTCAGCCGGAGGAGCGGCATCAGAAGTCTCTGACACCTTATAATGATGTTCATCCACCATCAGCATCTTGACTCTGAGGGTTCTAAAAATCTCAGTGTCAGTAACGACCTTGCCAAGAGTAACTTTATGCGCAGATGTTTTGTTACGCGAAACCATTGAAGGAACAGAAAGTGTTTGGAAGCAAGCCATTGAAAAGGATAAATAAATACTTGCAAGTGATTGGATGAGTATTTTTCTCTGACAAGTGAATTCCAGTGAATCAGATGTACAGAACAGATCTGATGAGTTGGTATAATCCAACTCATGTGGAAGCCAATTGGATGAACAGTGAAAACATTAGGATTTTCCCCTCCTCCACTCCATGCCATTGCCATGTCAACAAAGAGGAGATGGTGCATTTTCTGTTGTTAAACCAAAGAGATAGCAGAACACAATTTGGTGTTGCAGACCAAAATTGTGGTTTTCCAGTCCACACATGAACGTTACAGTCAGAGTTGGTATAACTTCACCCCGGAAGATGTTTTCCAAAAGTTTAGGCATCAGTGCATAAAACTGTGATCACACAAGGGAGATTGTTGCAAACAGAAAAAAAAACCTATGTAACAGAGAGGATTTTATTATCATTCTACCACAGGGAACATCTGGCATAGATATAGATGTTGTATATTATTAACATAAACTATCAGAACAAAATGGAATGAGAGCTGTTCCTTTTACCAGGTAACCTTGATATCTGTCTGAGGCAGGACACACTGTCGGTCATCAGGGTTCAAGATTCTGGGAGTCAGGATCATTGAAGCTTCCACAGACACTACAGCTCGAGACCTGTGCACACATAAGCACACGCACACACATACACACGCACACACACAGGAAAACTCATGACTGAAAAACTGGAAACATGACAAGTAACAGTGATAAAATCTCAGATTTTTAGGATAAGCTCAAATGAGACAAACCCGAGTTGGACTAATTAAAGTTGAGCGTTTTACCTGTACACTGACACCTCGCCGGCACCAAACGCACCCACGATCAGATCTGCAGAGAGAGCACGGAGAGAAAAGAAACGGCAAGCTTCAAAGAATGCAACAGATGGGACTGATTTCAAAGTCTCCAGCAATCTTCATCAAACACAGACTTTGCACATATAAAACACACACATTTACACTGTGATGCAGAGTTGACGTTTTGATATCATCACGGTTTTCCTCTCAAACATAACCCCTTTCAAACTACATTTACTATGTAAACATATAATAATCATGTGTTTGTGTTTTTTATTTTTATCATGCATGTATGGATGCATGAGACAGGGACACCCTGCTGCATTCCCGGGCCATTAGAAAGTTCACATCGTTCCAATCAGAGTTTTCTAAACAACATTTCCCAACAGCCAGCGTAGCGACAACTCGTAATTATAAGCAGCACCAGATCTCATCTATATGTGATTTTTTATTTGTTTTCATGGGGTTGGCGATGAACGCACTCATTTAATTGGCTTAAAAAGTTTAAAATAGAGACGGTATTTAATGGTTGTGGTCAGGGGACACATACCGATGAAAGCCACGCACACAGAAACACACATAGTGCTGATTAAAACAATGTGAAACTGAAGAGAGGCTCTTAATGGATGCAAGCCACCATGGCCAGATGCAGCAGGAAGTTAGTTGTGTGATCCTGAGAAGTGATCCTGTTTCATACTGTGAAAGCAAATTACAATTTCCCTGATTTATTAATCTGAATTTTTCAGCATGAAACCTTCTTCTGCAGGAGAATGGAAGCAAGCAGAAGAGTACCTTGGTAGACTTTGCTGGTCATTTGTGTCTCTTTCCTCTCCTGCATGTTTAGGAGGAAAGAGACTAATTGAATCTAAGAGAAGCACATCTGTTTCTGCCTTTGGCTGCAGTCACAGAGTCCCCTTGAAACCCCAGCATTAAAAGTTTAGGCTTTGTCCCTTTTCCCCTGTTATTTTATGTGTGTGTGTGTGTGTGTGTGTGTGTGTGTGTGTGTGTGTGTGTGTATGTATGTGTGTGTGTGTGTGTGTGTGTGTGTGTGTGTGTGTGTGTGTGTGTGTGTGTGTGTGTGTGTGTGTGT
>JBBBVU010000006.1:15399298-15412157 GCA_037177055.1 Atherinosoma microstoma | reverse complement strand
TGTGTGTGTGTGTGTGTGTGTGTGTGTGTGTGTGTGTGTGTGTGTGTGTGTGTGTGTGTGTGTGTGTGTGTTTGCCCAATCAACGTGAGAATAAAACAAACACATCGAAGAGGAATGAATTCTGGGCTGCAGGACAAAAACTCCCAGATGATTTTATCGCAGGGCACATCTGGCGAGGTAAAAATAACCCCAACACACAGACACACATATGGCCTTAACTTGATCGTCACAGGATGAAACAAGTTCACACACATGCACAACCTTTCATCGCCGTACTTCCTCATTGACTGAAGAGCTTTAAGAGGCTGATAGGATTTCCTCAGTCACTGAAATAACAGTCGAGCATGCACAGAATCCGAGAAAAACGTGTTACTTGTTATCAATTTGACCACAAATCATAAACCTCATACTGGCACATGTACCAGCACATGGGGGATTTTTATTTTTTTATGCATCTAAGATGTGTCAATTTCATTTTCATCTTTTCTTTCTCTTTCTGTATGACATTATCAGCATACCATTGTATCCATCATGGTTGATGTCCCCCAGAGGCGCTATAGCTGTCCCAAAGCGTCCAAAAACATAGGTGCCGGTGAGGGCGACAGGTTTGGAAAAAGTATGTGGAGCCAGCTGAAGGTACAGGTACACCCTTCCCACCTCCTTGGGTTTGCTCTCCATCTCCCTCTCCATGTAGAGGGGCGCTCCAACCAAGATATCATCCGTCCTGAGGGAAAACACAGCTTATTTTCAATGAGACAGAAAGAGATGTGAGGAGTGATGTGCTTGGAGTGACAGAGGGGTTCTGTACTTACCCATCACCATTCAAGTCAGAGACAGCCACTGAGTAACCAAAATAGGAGGCCATCTGAAGCACAGAGAAGGAAGCAACATTTTTTAACCCTTATGGATCAGATTTAATCTTAATCCAAGTTTAAGTGATTAGAAAATTAAAACAAAATTCTATATCTATATCTGCTGGTGCTCATTAGTTTTCATTTTTAGCCCTTCAATACAACACACTGTGGTCCAATCTCAATTCCTCCACTTGGCTTTACTCCTGTGTTTTCCGCTCCTGCAGGCAAGGCAGTTGCACCTTTTCTTTTATGAATCAAGGCATAGTGGTCATCTAGCCATTTAAATAGCCCCCAAGGCCTTGGTTTATGGGCTAGATGGCCACTACTTTTATGAAAAAGAAAAGAGGCACCTTACACCTACAAGTGAAGGGATGAAGGAACAAAGGGAGGAACTGGGATGGGGCATGTGTCTGGGATGTGTTGATGCTTCTACCTGTTCCCCTGTGAAATTCTGGATGAAGGTCAGATTCGTGGAGTTGATCATTGCCACCTGGAATGAACAAGACATACTATCAGATGCAATGCAGCACATTTGTCCTCTGTGCTTGGAAAAATCCGGAGTGAACAAGCTGTATCGTGAACAGGCACATGAAGAATGTTAAGAAAAAAAATATTTAAAAAAAAGAGGCTTTTATTCAACTGAAACCCATTTCTTTCCTCTTCCCTCCCCCACCACCATCGTCTTTGTGCCTTTATGTGCCTTTACCATTTTCCCCTCATCTTTCTCTCCTTCCCCCCATCCTAACCCCAGTTGCAGGCAGAGACAGAGGGGGAGGCTGAGAATTCCTTCATAAGAACTAAAATAACAACCACATGGAGACAGCCGGGGGCTAGGCATACACACACATGTGCAGGAGGATACATCTTAACCCAATCACTGATCACTAAAGAGGGATAGACTTACAGACAGATGAGGGTGCGTAAACACAAATATTGAATCAATAGCTTGAGAATAAACATTTCTTTGCTCTCAGTTTTCAGATTGGTCACAGATGAAACCTGATCTGGCCTGACAGCCATTGCAACGCCATGCCTCGAACATGGTTTACCTGCTTGGTCCGCCTACTGTGAGCTACAACCGCCTCTTCTGTGGTGCTCAAACTGAAATGTCTGTACAGAAAGGAACATTCTGACTCCAGCTACAGCATCCAGACAGAGGACACACAATGTGTGTGAACTGTGGTGATTCCTGTGGTTGCGCTGCAGGTTAGTGGGTTGTGTGTGTGTGTAGAAGAGGGTTAGTGGGGTTAGGTAGGGTCACCGCCCTCCACATGCAGCGGAAACTGTGTGTCATTAGGGAGGATTGACACAGCAAGCCCTTGGGACAAGTTCCCATAAGAAAACACATGACAAACTATAGATGCACAAACAGTGTTGTTGCAACCATGTACATACATGCTTTTATATTTAAGCCCAAAATTAATCATACCAGTGACAAAATGTCACTGATTTTCAGAGATTTTTATTTAAAAAATGTAGCGTACTTTTGATCATTTGCCATCAGAGCAATCAAACTAGGTATATACAACAATTTCTAACAAACATTTTGTATGTCTCCCAGGGACAGCTCCTCTTGTAAGAGTGGCACTGACTATAAAGGCCCTCTTCTGGCTACAGAGACAAAGCATGTAGTTGATGAGTGTTTCCAAAAAATACTGCAAGTCGGTGGCTTGTTTCTATGTTCTTTCCTTACTATGTCTTTTAAACATTACAGAAAAGGGGAAAAAAAGAATAAACAAAAGAAATGAAAAGTTCTCCTTATGAGTAAATACACCTAAGCACAGCCAAAGACCAGTGCGCTCTCTGGGCTCCACAACAATGACTAACAGAAAAAAGAAGCTTAAGCTTCACTGATGGCTTGTTGAGCCAGAGCCAATCAGAGGCTGGAGCTCAGAGCATGCTTAATTGTCCTCAATTAAGCTTGTTAAAGTCCAATACTGTCTCATAGTTAACTAAATCAATATTTTACCAACATTGTTAACTAAATAGCTTTAACACCTCTGTGGTGACAATGTTCAAGTCTATTAGTGCGGACGGCTTTTTTTGCCATCACAAATTCTGAACAGGATTCAAGCTCGGCCTCTGCAAAACATCAAAATGGTTCTCTGTTACGAATTTCTTAATCCCTTCATTTTTTGTCTTTTTAGCATGTCTGTTAGCATGTCTGTTGCTGTCTAAGAATAAACACTTCCTCGCAAAGTCCGTGACCACCACCTAGATCACAGGTGTCAAAGCCTGGTCCTCGAGGGCCGCTGTCCTGCAGGATTTCAATGTTTCCTTCTTCAATACACCTGACTCAAATTAAAAAGATATAAAACCGCCTATGAAGCTCTGCACAATTAGTCATTAATTTGAGTCAGGTGTGTTGGAGCAGAGATACATTGAAAACCTGCAGGATTCCGGCCCTCGAGGACCGGAGTTTGACACCCCTGACCTAGATCATTCTGATTAATTTTAGTCAATATAATACCAAAACTCTGAAGGAAAACACAGCAGCTCACTTTATTCAGGGCTAATCACCATGGATACTGATGTTGCAGAACCTACAAAAACACCATCCTCACCATAAAGCCATAGTAAAGCATGAAAATGAAAATGAAAAGAAAAAAGAAATATTTTATATATATTAAATTTAAATGATCAAATGAGACGTGATAACTAAAAGGTCAACAGCATGCGGTCTGTAACAAAGCTTGATCTTTTGATCCATAAGACAGTTAAACTTGATGATCCAAAACATGCAGCTGAAGAATGTTGGCATTTCCAAATCCTGCCAGAGTCCAGACCTGAATCCTATCAAGACAACTAAAGGCCTGACTGATGGAAAGGAAACCGTCGCAGACCTGGAGATTGTCATAGAAGAGGAGTAGGTCCCAGTGGTGGCATATCAGAACCTTGTTAGCATGAATAAGATCCGTTTGATTTCAGTGATGGCACATAAATATAATAATTTATTCATTAAATTAAAATAAATTATTATACACAATTTGTCTGAGCATATGAATGCTTTAATGTGATCATTTATGTGCATAAGCAAATTTTCACCATAAAATCTGGCCATACACTGGTCCTTGATGTGTTTGTTTGTTCACATACATATATGCACACAAAGAGCGCCATTTAAGTCTTTGGAAGTCAAGCGATTAACATATTCCAAGACATTCCCATGTTAAGTGCTTTGAAATGGTGATGGAGAGCATCTAACATGTTCCAAATCTTCTAAAGGTGCTGAGTGGGTTCGAGATTTGTTATTCTGAAGGCCTTGTATGATTTAAATATCTCCTAATAAATAGGAATGCACACCTGCTTTACTTTTACACAGATTTATTTTTTCTTTTCCTTTTTTTTAAAATTCTGCTAAAAGGAACTGAATGTGCAGACTCACGTATCCGAAGTTATGTGCTCCTCTTGGGACTCCAGCTATCAGCTCTGGAAAACATGACAACAAAGGCGGACTCAAATCAGTGTTAAAAAGACGCACAGTGATGAAAAGAGCTTGACATAAGTTTGACTGAGAGATCTAACCCACCCCCCCACCCCCCATCCCACAGCGAAGTGTTGCTGAGAGACTCTGCTTGCCCTCTGATTGATGAAAGCAGTGCTGTGAACTTATCGGGGCAACAAGAGGTTCCCACCCAGAGAGAGGAGACGCAGTCCCCACTTCCTGCCTTGTGGCTCGAACCAACAGGCTCAACCACCAACCAAGTTCTCAGCTCTATCTTTACCCAGAACTCCACAGTACAACCACTTCTCCACTCTATAGAGGGTTTAAGGAACAAGACCACAACAAGCTTTGTACCACAACACAGCACATCAACAGGCATGTGGAGACTCTTTAGGCTCACTTTAAGACTGCCTGACACATGTTGTGCCTGAGGGTGTTCAGGGTCTTTGCAGGGCTGGTATGAGTGTATGTAAATGCAAAGTTATCCCATAGAGTTCCCACTAAACGCTGATTAGTAAAGTGAAATAAATTTGAGAAGGGGTGGGGGTATTATATTTGTTACAGACTGTGTGAGGGGACTTTTTTGAAGATGAGGCAATGAACTTTGTGAAAATGAAAAAAATATGTCTGTTTTCTTCAGCTGAAAAAAAGCTGCTTTTACGTGTGTGTTTTATTTTGTGCTCCAGAAAAAGTAATCAATAAACTTCCTCATCACTATGAGAGGATATGAAATGTTAGAAAGAAAAAAAAAAGCTATCAATTAGAAACCAAAACGTAGGTATAAATATTGGCTTAAGTTAATGCCTCCTCACCTGCACACCGTTAATAAAATGATGCTGTATGCCTGTATCTCTTTGCACCCAATATTTCAAGTCCATACCAGAGTCTGGAACAACTCTTGACCTGAAGAGGTTTGAAGGATCTGCCAATAATCATTCTAATCAGTCAAAATGGAAGACAGGAAATCCCTTTATCAGGGGTTCTTGAAGTCCTGTCCCTCTGGGGTCATGACCCAGACGTAGAGAGACAGTTCTCATTACTGCTCAAAGGTTTAGACAGTAATGTCCACTTCCTGTCGCTCACCGTTATGCCTAAGTGTCCAGCCACACAAAAGTACAGAGATACGCCACAAACTTGCAATATTTCAGACACTGTGGCAGGAAAGCTGCTGATGTTGTTAATCAGGGATTCCTCTGGTGCTGCATGGGGTTTATAATGAACTGTTGGTTTTCTCACCTTGTTCAGAGTCTCCTGTAAACTCTCCCACCGCCACAGAGTAACCTAAAGAAAAGCAACACATGGTTGAAAAGAACATAGACACTAAGGTTTTTCATGTGATGTCATTAGATCATGATAATTAGGATGGTTATAACAAGTGTTAGTTTGTGCATCACTTTGTGTGTGTTACCAAGGTAGCTGTCATCGTTTGTGTCTTCAGCAGCTCCGGTTTGTTTCTCTCCTGGAACCCGTCTCAGTACTGCCTTTAAAGAGTAGCCATTCAGTATCTCAGCTATTCCTGCTGTCAACACTTGACCTGCATTCACACACAGAAAGATAGATGGAGAAAAACTCCACAAAAGGAAAGAGACCCCTCCCTTCCCTGCTGTAGATATCTGTTGGCAAGGCAAGTTGAATTGTCTTGTACATGAAATGTGCTGTCCAAATAAAAGTGATTTACATAAAACATTAAAAGCATCACCGCAGGGTGCAGAAGAATCATTAAAGAGTACATTAAAATAAACTTTAAAAAGAAATGAAAGAGCTTAAATAAAGACATAAAGCTAAAGTAAAATAAGATCAAATGCAAGAAATAAAAGTTATAGTGTGAGCAATTCACAAGTGCTTTCATAAAAGGCAGCAGATAGAAAAGGGTGTCCTGATGTAAAACTGCTGAGAGTTTGAGCAGATCTGCTGTTTGGAGCGGCCCGCTTCACATGAACGATGCATGTGAAACCTGAAACACATCACTGGCTGAGGAATAGCTGAAAAAATATCCCAATGTTCCTTTAAAAATGCTCAGACAACTTCAGTGTTCTCTGCAGTTGCAGATTATAAATTATAGGTGTGCACACATAAACAACACCCTTCCTCTGCTGTTGAACAAGAGGTCAAAAAAACAAATGATTTTATCTATGGCCGCCCTCAACTTTCCATAAATCCTCCTTTATGTGTGAGTGCACTGACGGGGAGGGAAAATGTGCCCTCTTAACCTTTCCTCCGACTCCTCTCCCACTGCACTGAGTTTATCGCTCACACTAACATATCACTGCATAAACTCCTTATTAAACCTCTATCTGATCAAAGAGATAAACTCTAACCACAGATACATGAGGCCCTGCTGCTAATTTGGGGAATTCTTTAGACCTAGCGATAACAAGATTGCATATAAAACAGCTTTTTTAGTGATGAATCGGGTTGAAGGCTGAGGATAATTGTCGTTTATTAGAGGCCCTAAAATCCAGGCTGAGTGCTTTTATAAACATTTGGAGGAAGTGTTTTAACTGGAGGCAGCCTGCCTTGCCATGGTGAGGGCACAGAGAGGGAGCAATCCATTAGGCTTTCCGTGTTGCCTGTCTAGTGTGGGTCTTGCAAGCCGGAGCATTCATTATTTAACAACATGCAACATCCATATCTCCACATCATTAAAAAAAAAAAGAGTAGAGCAGTCTCTCCAAATATCTTTTATATTTTGTTATCTTTTGATGCAGTTTTTTTCTTAAAAGTGTGATATGCTGCACAGATCTTGTGTTACAAAGAGAGAAGCAATGAGTTGAGAAAGTGGTCAATGACTCTACTTTCTCCTCACACACAGTTGTACGTCTCTAAGTTTGGAAAATGCAAAGAAACACACACACACACACACACACACACACAGAGAAACACCTGGAGCTGGAGGAGTACTGCAACACTTCAGCAGCTTTACTATGTCACACTCCAGCTACACCTATTTAGACACTTAATCCCTCTGCTTAGGCTGGCCCCGCATGTCCAGCAGGCTTGCTGACCTCAGCGCTGCTTTTATCAAGCGGGATATCCATCTTTCTTCCTCTCATTGACTCTTGAACATACTCCCTCCCTTCTCGTCTTTCTCTCCCCCTGAAACCTTCTGTCATCGCCATAGCAATCCTCTTTCACCTCCTTACTCACTTTCTCTATCCATCTCAACTGTGCTGTCCACCTCTCCTCAAAACTTTTTCTACCTCCGTGCACAACCACTGGGCAGAGGGGCAGTTCCTCCACACTCCATTACCCCACCATCAGCTCATTACGATGCCCAAACACCCACTTCCTGTTACAGTACAGACAGCCAGAGGCATTAAGTTGACCAGTAAGAGAGAGAAAAGGAAGAAAACTGAGGGTTTTATGGAAGACTCTGCAAGTGGCTCAGTGTGCATACGTAGGTGCGGGGGCTATGCTGACTGTTAAACTCATCTCCATTCTTTCTTCTCATCTGAACTCCTTCCCATCTATGAAATCACTGCAAAATAAAAAAGAGAATTTGCACACTGCTGCTCTAGTTACCTTGCCAGTAGAAGCTTCCAGGTCCTCCTACAACCAGCCTCCCTTCCTGGAATGAAAACAGACAGCCACAGTTAGTCACGTGACAGAAATCTGTCAGTTAATTTGTGCTTGTGCGTTTGTGCGGGTGGAGGGGTATATTGCATGATGCATTTAACTGCATGAGTGTGCTCATATGATTTCTATTGTCATGTCTGTTGACATCCCGCAGAGAAGGACAACTTCCTGTATAGGAGGGTAGAGTTGGACCATGAGACAGAGGTCAAGGTTCATATTGACTATACAGTGAAAGAATGTGTGTGCGTCCATGTTGCTGAGAGGCGATGGGTCACATCGGGAGTGGAGGCTTCTCTAGGGACAAACGCTCTCTCGTCTTCCCAACGTCTCGTAAATCTCTGAAGGCAGTCCTTCATTTGAAACTCCAGGAGGTTTTTCTGGTGAAAACATGGGATCTCTGCTGCAGTCTTTACCTTGGTGAAATCCACACTGAACCCAGCCTGGCAGAAACCCTGTCCCTCTGGGTCTGGATCATCTGAAAATGACACATACAACAAGTGAAACTCCTTTTCTTTTACCATCAAAATCATCTAAATGGGATTTACCAATTCCAAACAAGCTACCCTTTCAATTTTAAAGCATTTTGACATCAGATAGTTTCACCTGGGTTGGTGCTACATGTGGATAAGGAAGTTTGAGTATAAAAGAAAAGGTCCGGCCTCTGTTAGCTGTTCCTTATCTGTGCTTTAAAAAATAAGCACAAGTTTACATTTTTTGTTACAAGGTAGCATAACAAAGCTGAAGCACTGTGAGAGATGTTGACAGTGGAGTCGCATCATCCATAATGTGGGCGGCAAGTTTTGACAAGGCAGAAGGAATGAAGAAGAGCCAAAAGATTTTGTTGAATTCAGTTGGTTTTATTCCTAGACTGAGTATCATGAGTCTGACAGTTTTACAGTAGTGAAGTGTTTTAAAGGTCTTACAGTTTATTGAAACCAACTTATATAAAACGGAATGTATCTGGAACCATTAAATTAGCAACAAGAGACAAAAAACACTCCATAAACCACACAGTCCAGGAAATGAAGGCATACTTTTAGTTTACATCAAACTGTAGAACTACTGAGGTATTTTTTTGTTTAAATGACCTCATCTGACTGTACATGAACACGCAAAACTTATGTGCATGTCATAAATTGTTAATCATTTCAGTGGCACCCTGAAGTGAGGTTAAATGATGCGTAACTATACAAGTGCACATACAGTGTAAACAATACGTGAGTTATAGCTGAAGTCTGAGTGGCTGCCAAAAGATGTTAAGATGAAGGAAAAAAGCTGCTTGAGGCAGAAAAATTGGACTTAAACACATAATAAAGAGACACTTGCTCTATCCTAAGAAATACTCAGAATAATTGCCCCCCTGAGAATAACAGAATTTAAATCGTGATTGTTCTGGTGCTGATTAGTCGCCACTGACACAAACAACAAAACAAAAGTCTTAAACAATAATGAGGCAATTATAAGAAGGAGTGTACGTCGAGTGTGTGTTAATGTGAGGGCGCGGTGGACTGGACAACAAGGGCAGCGTTTTATCTGCTGTTTACAATGCACAGACTGACTGCCTTCATATCTCCTCATCTTAAAGTGCTGGAGCCTCGTATCGAGGGAAAAGGGTGAGAGAGCTCACAGGAAGAAAGCAAGTGGAGAGAAAGAAAAGAGCCGAAAGAACTAAAGGGAGGAGGATTTGGGGCAATGTGGATCCCATAAATCTCATTTACCAAGGTGATGACAGGAAGAAGAAACTGAAGAGAGAAATTGAGAAACGGATTATTTTCAGATTACAATTGCGACTTGTGAAACATTAGCGTAGACATTATGTAGAACTAGTCCACACAGAGCATCTTAGATATTATTCTTGCAACAGCTATCACCAATTTGTTGGAAGTATATTCCCAAAGTTTTCAGTATCAATTGTTATAATTTTTCTTAAATATGTACACAAGTACACACCCACCTAGAAAAAGATTCATGATGTCACAACCAGTAGGGGTCATGGGTTTTTGGTGGCGAATGTCGAATGATGTAGCAGGTGGAAAAATATAGTATTTTGAAAAGGATTAGCTTAATTTAAAGTTTATAGCACATTTTTATTTATTTTGGTTCTTCTGTTTTGAAGAAAATAAATTAAATGTCTTTATTTTGAAACAAGGAGTCTGAAGTGCGTGCATTACAGTCGGCCATAATTTCAATAAATTATAATTATAATTATTTATTTATTATAAATAAATAAATAAAATAGGTCGCGACTATTAGTTAAACAAATTTTAAAAAGAAGCCCCACACCTATGAACATGGGTTAATTTCAATAAAAGGTAGCACTTAGCCACACGCATTCAAGGAAAATCTAAACCTTTTTCTAAATCTAATTACATAGCTAAACTGACTGAGTCATCTTACTCAAAAAATAAATAAAGACCAGAAGCTTACAATCAGCTATTTTTAGCCTACGATTTTTTGACACTCAAAATATGATTATGAACCTGTAAATGGGCATAAAAGGGGCTCTTTAACAGTGTTTGTGGTGAGCTGTTTCAGTAGAAAGTAGTTTCAACGAAAAGTGCAATTTGAGCTGGATATAAATAAATCTAAAGCTATCTGCATGCATAACACCACTAATGTCAGGTATTTTCTCTTTGGAATTTGAGTAAACAAACTCTTTAAACTCAACCATTTACACAACATGTAAAAAGAGTATGCATTCAATTCAAACTGCAAGTTGTCTTATACAGATGGAAGTTATATTAGGACACATAAAAAAAGAATTTGACAATCATTGGTGTGTCCATATTGGCAGCAGAGAGAAAACGAGAGAACAAAGAGAGGGAGGCAGAATTCTCTACAGGGAGATTAAGTCATTTGCAGGCAAGGCTGCAGAGTTACTCACTGGTCCTGCAGGGTGAGTACTCTGCGTAGGCGCTGAAATTCTGGACAGCCACATAGCAGGTCCCCACTGGGTCTTTCTCCCCATCTCTTTTCACTGTTCGCCAGTGGTACAGAGGAGCACAAGCCTGCATAACAGATAGCATTTGATTTGATAAACAACTACATTTCAAAGGAAGGAGAGAAAAGCAGAAGCACCAGCTATGAATGATGATTATATTATTTAGATTTAATTCAACAAGTCCACTCACCACCACTTTTCCTTTGTGTGTCCTGACTGATGCTCCAAACCACTGGTGAGACTTAAACTCCAGAGGCTCTCTGGTGCCATTCACCTTAATCATTCTGTTATCTGGTGTCAGAGGCGGATTGAGGGGAAGTGGAAAAGACATAAAAAAGGGAAATTGAACAGTCATTCCATAGTGGTGGCTGTAAAAATTGACATTGACCATAATGTGGTCTGTGTGCATTTGCCCTTAATAAGCAAAAAAATAAAAAAAATAAAAAAACAAAGTCTTAAACAGGCCAATAACACACATTAAAATACCATTTGGCCCCAAGAAACAGACATTTGACAGGATATGGAGGGTTTTTTTCGGTCTCTCCCATAAAAAGTAACAACAGTTAAAAGACTGACACAGACACAAGCTGACATGGACATTATAAGCATTTCCCACTGGAATCACAATAAAGTGTGAGATTTGTTGTGTGTTTGGTTGCGTTTTCTTGTTGTATATATTTTCCAGCATTTTTAAGACCAGCTGGGTCTGTTTAGAAGCATGCAGACCCCTCCTCATTAAACACCTTCATTCAACACATATGTGCACACACACACAGGGACTCACATGAAGTTACAGGAATACAGTGGATGCAAACAAACAGGTGTACGGTGCATGTTTTTCTTACAAACATTATTAGTTAGTTTGTCTTTATGAGTTCATTTAATCTTCTCTGAGGGAACTCAAGGACCATGATGATTCATACTGTTCACTTGTGTCTGAACACATTTGGTTATCCCATAGAGGAAGCTTAGTTTCAATTTCTACAGGCAGTTGTGGAAAAAAGAAAATACACTCTCTTTTAATTCTGAGATTTTAAATATCAGGAGTTAATCACAACATCATTTGGCATTTATCAGATCTTAAAATGAAAACATGCCATATTAGACCATATCATTATATATCTAAAAACAAGCCACAAAGCACAAGCTGTGTGGGAATAACTATAAACATCCCATTATTTAACTCAAAGTAATAAAGTTCTGTATGATGATATCACTTGCTCATTTTTGTTAGGGATTTTGCCCGATTTATTTCTAAAGCACTTTTTATATAGGAGTAGCACAATGTGCTTTATATAATAAAAACAACAATGTTTTCATATAAAAAATAAACCCCCAAAAAATATTTAAACACACACATACTTTGAATCTCTCTGAACATTTGCAAATGCACAGCTCTCTTAAGGTGCCATCACTGCATTTCACTTTGATTGGGTCCTTCTGACACCTTGATTCTTTGCTTTTAGTTTTAAAAAAACAACAAAGAAAACACCTTTTTTGTCCATTTGCTGTCAAGCTTTACCTTTGTTCTGCTTCAGGAGCCAATCATCACCACTCCACCACCATGCTTGACAGTTGGTATGCTGTGTTAGATTTTTTTCCTCCAAACATGGCATTGTGCATAATAACCAAACATCTTCACTGTGGACTCATCTGTCCAAATTACATTTCTCCAGAAATATTTGGTTTGTTAAGCTGCAACTTTGCAAACCTAAAGTGTGCCGCCAAGAGAATAGGTTTTTCTCATGGAAACAATGTTTAAACAAAGATGTTCACAGTTTTTTTAACTGTACAGACATTAACTTTAACATTTAGCATGCAAACCGAGGACTGTAGAGTCTGAGATGCAGCTTTTTTTTTTAGCTTCTCAGAGCTTGAGATGAACTTGCAGAATGAACTTGAGATGAAAGATTTGCAAGTGCCTTGAACATTTTCCCCCTTTGAATAATCGCTCTCTCTGTATAATGATAGATAGGTAGATAGATAGATAGATAGATAGATAGATAGATAGATAGATAGATAGATAGATAGATAGATAGATAG
>JBBBVU010000006.1:15378633-15396125 GCA_037177055.1 Atherinosoma microstoma | reverse complement strand
CACACACACACACACACACACACACACACACACACACACACACACACACACACACACACACACACACACATTACAGAGCGCAAACCACATCTGAGCGCGCAAAAGGAGGCTGGCGCGTCACCGCTCCTTTTATGGCACAGCTAATTTTTCACAGGCATGCCGGAACAATTGATATTATTAAAGTAAGACACGCACACACACGCTCACGTGCACACGCAAAGCTATAACGCCCAAATAGTAGGTTTAGATTAAAACACCTTTTGGATCACTTTCTTTACAAGCCGACCAAACCATTAAATAGGGTTGTGTTTCCTTCCGTTGAGAATAATCTCTTGTAATTATGTCAGTAATTATTATGTCGGCTTACAGACGAATCTCTTGAATTTTATTTGTGCAAGTTTTAAGCAGTTAAGCTCACTCCCCGTTTCACTCAGCACTACGTGATTTCCCCTTTCCTGGGGTAACACACTTCACTCTTGCTGAAAATAATATCCTGCAATGAAAAACTGTCTTAAAGAGGTGACAGGCCAACCCGGACTGTTTTTGTATATTTAGCTTTGCGCACTTTGGGGCATTTGTCTTCCATAATCTCGCTCTGTGTGCGCCATGAAAATAAATGTTGCACCCTTTTAATCAAACTTCCAATGTGCTCTTTATGATCGTGGGGAGTTTATTTTAATTAAACTTAGCTTTATGGGCACATAAGCGATGCATTAAACAGTTTTAAACAGTTAAGCTGCCACACAGCTGCAGAGGAGCAGCATTAAAGTCAGTTTGGCACTGCAATGTTTTCTGTCAAGAGATGATAAGAAACAGGTTGGAAGGTAAAGTAAAGAGCAAAGGAAACCCAACACGGGTGGAGATCTTCACTCACCCTACCTTTTTCATCCCATCCATCCCATCCCCCATTTTATCATCCAAACATGGACTTCTTTTACCACGTCTAGACATCTTGCTGAACATTTTTCTGCAGCAGTGAAGTGTGTCTGTGATTAGGACGGAGAGAATAGAGTACAGGAGAGGGTCTGGCCTTTTTCAGCTGTTTCTTTGTAAATCTAACATGAACAAAGTAGAGAGGGGGGAAGCCCAACAAAACATGAACAGGCACAGATGTGCTTCTTTTAGTTACATTTTCAAACACAAAAAGAAAGGGAGCTAAAGAGGATGATGGGGAGAGGAGGCAGGACATTGCCTTTACCTTGTTTGTGCTGTAATGCAGCCGTGTTATGACACCATCGACAGGTACCCGGTGATTTACTGCAGCTGACTTTCAGAGTCTGTGCGCGCAACCTTCCATCTGTAATCATTTTCTCCACTGTCTTACATCCAATGAAATTCTCAGTTACTGCATTACTAGGAATACACACATGCTGTTCAGGTTACATCCTGTCCCTCTGCCAACGTGTTCTGATCAGAGATTTACAGCAGGTCATTCTGGATTGATTACCGCATGTGAACAGTAGTGGTTTATATCTTTCACACCGTGCCGTCGTTCCACTTTCTCTCTTTACAAACTCCTAATGAGTCTGTTAAACTGAGAATTAGATTAGCTCAACATCCTTTCTCCATTAGAAACAATAGAACGAGGTTGTTGTGTAGCTGCAGTGAGACAAGCATTCTGAGCATGCATGCAGGGCATGACCGAGATCCCTCAAAAACCTGCCACGTTTTGAGTTGTGACCCAGACAATAGTGGACATTAAACATATGTCAGTGTGTTTTTGTTGCCTTACAAAAATCCAACGCTGATGAGGTGGAAGTACAGATGCTCATTTGTCTTCTTTAGGGAAATTCTGGTGTTCAACAGACACCGCTTTCTGTCGTCGGAGGATTACTTTCTGTTGACTTTAGAGGTCCTTTAGTTGCCCTCAGTGTCTTGGGGATTTAGTAAATTACTGGTTTAGATTCTCTCTGGGATACACATCATCAGTTTGTATGATTTAGTGATGAAGTTGGAAACACATCAGATATCTGAAACCTCGTCCCACTTTGGGTCAAGACAAGATATTCATGAGAGGAAGACACAGAAGGAGGAAGTCTAAGATTTCAAAGCTATGAAAATCGACACAATGTCTGAACAAAAAAAGTGTTTATTCCAGAACCTTTGAGTGTGATAATAAATACACGAGCACTTGGCCAACATCCTAGTGTAGTGCACAGAGCACACACAGAGCACCTAAACCAACTTCATCTTGGTTAAACACTGAAAACCTCCAGTTAAGATCTCGGGATCTTTGCATCTGGATTGGTCCCTTTTTACACTGTAAACTCTCAGCAGTGGAAGTGACTGTGAGTGTGTTTGTTTGTGTGAGTCTGTCTGTGTGTTCTTATATGTGGAAGGCTTTGGTAGGTTTTCCCTCGAACAGTCCTGTAGCTGGGTTAACAGTAGTGTCTCACAGTCGACCGTCTCTACATGTGGTTCAAAATGTGAATTGATGATACGCTTGTTGAACCAAACTAGTGTGTTTCTTAACAGCTGTCTAGTACCAAACTGTAGCAGAGGTTGTCAGCACAGAGCAGAGCTGTAAAAATACACAGTCATTCATTTTTTTCTTTAAGTTATCACATCATAAACATCCTGCGCGTCAATTACAAGCTATGGTGATTAGATGATATCACTGACTGCAGCGGTGAGTTTGCTTGGAATGAGTGAGTGACAAGAAAAGAATGGATCTCAAGTTTGATTGATTGGTCAATGAAAATGTTTGTGTTCTGCTTGTGTTCATTCATTGCTGTTGTGTGTTTCAGTCTTTGCAGTCCGCTGACCTTTAGTGGTCAGTGTTACAAGGGTGTTTTTGTTGTGTGGCGGAGCAGTAGTGGTCCATCCACATACATAGACATACTGAGTGTCAGTGCTAGTTGAGTGATGGAGAGCGGTTGGTGGTCCACAGCAACTCAATGTAGGGCCACTTGGTCTGTAGGCAACGCTTCACTGGAGTGTCGTCAGTCCGAACCATTGGGTCCTCAAAACCTAGCACCACGGCCGTCCCCTCCACATACTCAACCTGAGAACACAAACACACACAGCTCAAGACGCAGAATAACCAAACACAGAAATTTGTACACTTCAGTTCATTTCAGGCACTTCCTCTGAAGGGTCATAGATGAAATGCAGAGGGGATGGATGCAGCTACACAGCAGGTTCTCTCAAGGATGCATACACACACCAGATGTAAGGGACTGCTGTCAGAGTTCCTGTTATTTCCATCTGGAACCCTGGGAATGGAACTGCCATCATAACCTTATAGGCGCCTTGCTACCATGTGTGTTAGTGCACTTGTGTGTGGGCATGTATGTTGTGCCATTCCTGCAACTTCAGGTAGTGGTACGGGGGGAAATATGGTTTACAGACTAGACAGAGTTGACAGACGAGGAAATTGATATTCCTGAGTACCAGGTTTGTGCACAGCCACCGACGGCATCCACTGACAATCATCCATCAAACTGAGCCGGCTCATTGGGCTTGTGTTGCACCATCTATCATGACCAGGCTGCTGACAGTTGCCTCCATGTCCAAATGGCTTGGAGAAATCAGAGGCTTAGAGAGTGTGTTTGGATGGATGGACATCCTATTAGGCTCGCAACAGCTACTGTTTATTCTAGAGTGGCCGGCTGCCTCCAGCTGTGTGTATGTGAGTGCAAGTGTGTATGAATGATGACAGGAAAAGAAGAGAAGTAATTGGAAGAAAGGCAGGGAGGATTAAAAGGAAGGAACACCATTAGTTACTGTGAAAAAAAAAAACCTTGTATGAACGAACATCTTACCCTCTCTTTGTTGTTGGACTGTTTAAGTCCATTGTAGTGGTAGACGGGAAATGAGTCCGGGATTCCTGAATCCTGAAACATAGTCACGGAGCAGAGTCAAAAACATCTGAGGCTCTGAGCAGATGCTTCTCACAGAGATAGTGATAAAGAGTGAAAGAGGTAGAACATTGACAAGCAAACCAGCAACCAAAGCTCTATATTAAATCCCATGTGTTAAACTTACTTCTGTGTTTATCTGCGCATTACAAAGCCCAACTCCAATTACCACAAAGCAGCCAACACTACAAAAATGCTCAAACAATGACAGTGAGCCAAAATGCTTCCCATGAAATGGGGTTGAAGGTGCAGAGGGCTTACTGGGTGTGTTGTCTGAGAGTGTGTCCAGCTTCTTGTGTTTATATGACTTTATATGAAACTCTAACCCTCGCACCAATCCCACGTGTGTCTGAATGTGTGTGTGTCCAGTTGGCTAATGGTAGTGTAATTTCTTTGTGGCTTGGGGCCATTCCTCTGGTGAGTCCCTAAAGCCCTGATCACTTTAACACAGTTCCCCTCTATCTCTCCCTTTCCGTCTTCCTCACTCACTCTGCCTCATAAACGCATCTTATTACTCCTTCTTAACTTCTCAGAAAGTAACGTCATATGATTGTGTGAACACATGCATTTCATATGAGACACCACAGGAATCTTTTAGGCACAAAAACCTTTGATTTGATTAAATAGCCCCCCTCATATGCTTGGAAATCAGCGATTATGTGTGTGAACGCAGCTCCTCCTCCATATGTTTTAACAGTAATATGGACTGTGTATCTGGTGGAACGTATGTGTCATGCACTGTGTGCATCTTTGAAGTGGAAACTAATCTCAAGACACACGCATACCTGATCAGGGAAAAACTCCAACAGGAATGGGCCCAGAAGTATAATACCCAAGCTTTCTGGATCTAGTTTACTCTTCACCAGACTGACACTGAAAAGGTGCAGATGCAGAAACAGACAAAATGAAGTTAACACAAAGAGAGCAAAAAAACTAAACAAAAACAAAAGAGAGGCAGAAACAAGCATATTAAAAAAAAGGCTGCAGGAGGAAGGAACCATGAGCATGGTATAAAATAACAAGATTTGTGTATGAAGACTGAGCCAAACTTACCATCATTTTATTACTCAAAGTAGACTTATGATGCATGTTTTTGCCAGTGTGTGCATGTTTTCATGAATACCGTGGTACAACTAAATTTAATCTTTTTCCAGACATTCCTACTTGTTGGATCAGTGTTTTTGTTACTCCATCATGATAAAAAAAAAATCTGGTCAGATTGCCCTTTTAAGGCAGCAAGGAGTGAAGAGAGTGTTATACCCAGACACTGAGGAAAGAGAATGATCATGGCTTCATCTTTCGATTATACTAAGAACACATGTGGCAGGGTGGTACACAGAGTAGACATTGAACCTGCTGAAAGTGCCTGAGCAAAACTTTGAGTACTTTATGTTCACTCCGAGGAGGATATGTGATAAAAAAGAAAGTCATCAAAGGAATCTATATAATATTTCATTACCATGAAGAAGTGGGTCTTGTGAGTTGTGGATCAATGGAAGTGGTTGTTCATGGCTTGTTTGTTCTTTATATGCCGTTTATCATTTAAAAATAGGATATGACATGATGCTGTGTGAAAAATGCCTTCACTGATCATGTCAGAGCCTTTCTTTGTGCTCAGACCGTTTTGCCGTTTGTTTTTGAATGCAGTAAACGGATATTTTTCTAGACTTATTTTTATGTATTATATATATATACACTCATAGCCTACATTATTAGGCACATCAGTTTGATTGCTTGTTAACACAAATAGCTTATCAGCCACTGACATGGCAACAACTCATTTAGGGATGTAGACGTGGTCAAGACAACTTGCTGAAGTTCAAACGGAACATCTGAATGGGGAAGGAAGGAGATTTTAGTGACTTTGAATTTGGCATGCACTCTGAATGCACAACACATGTATCCTTGAAGCAGATGGTCTACAGCAGCAGAAGACCACACCGGGTGCCACTCCTGTCAGTTAAAAACAGGGAACTGATGTTAGAAATCACACAGGCTTACAAAAATTTGACAATACAGGACTTTGCCAGGTGTGAAGAGTGCAAATTTCAGCTACAACATTTAGATAATAGGGTCATAGCATGGATCCATCCTACTTTGTTTCAACAGTTCAGGCTGTTGGTGGTCGTGTGATGGTGTTGGGGATATTTTCTTGGTACCCTTTGTACCAATTACGGAGTGTTTAAACACCGCAGCCTACCTGAGTATTGTTGCTGACCATGTCCATCCCTTCATGACCACAGTGTACCCATCTTCTGATAGCTACTTCCAGCAGGACAATGCACCATGTCAAAAAGCTCAAATCATGTCAAACTGGTTTCTTGAACATGATAATGAGTTCACTGTACTCCAATGGCCTCCACAGTCACCGGATCTCAATCCAATAGATCACCTTTGGGATGTGGTGGAACGGGGAATTCTCATCATGGAAAAAAATCTGCAACAACTGTGTATCATGTCAATATGGAGAAAAATCTCAGGAAAGCTTCCAACACCTTGTTGAATCTATGCCACCAAGAATAAAGGCAATTCTTCAAGGAAAAGGAAACTGGTTTCCATTTTAATGTTTGATTTATTAGACCTGTTAATTCCTCTGCTATAGTGTGATGTGTTTTAAACCAGGAAACTCTGCAAACTATTTCAGGTGAGTTGAGCTGTCGATGAGACACATGCTGGTTTAGTAAACAACTCTGCTATATATGACAGTTGAGTAGTTTATTTCTAAAGTAATCAACAGGCTTTTCTCAGGATGAGAATTCCCCAAGTGGCATTGTAACTTGTTTGGCTTCATCCTATCAGATGCTGATATTTTGAGACACAGAACACACAGTGGTATCTTTTTATTACCCATCATTGACCATTACCATTTCTTTTGGTAGTTGAAATCTCAGTTGTTGATTCATCATCGTCTGCCCATTGGTACTTTCACTAATTTGTCCATGTTTTGCGAGCAGTGCAAAAACTATAAGTTTTATTTAGCCTTGCTGTGCCCGAGTTTAACCAGAGTCCACAAAGTTTGTACCATCTGGTACAAATGGTACCATCTGACTGTCACAGTTTATAAGTTATGACCAGGTGACTAGAAACTTGCTTGAGCATCTTTTCAATCAGTCTTTGACATGGAACTTCTAGACGCTCCTGTTTAATAATTTACCCTACACACTAAAAATGATCGTATAACATGTAGGAATCCCCACAAAAACTCTTGTGTGGGAAGGAATGAGACTCCCCCCCTCCAGTTTGCCATGTTTTGTTGTGATGTATGGGCCATATGGGGGTCTGCAGACCAGTTCAGTGGTCTGGTTACTTGGCAAGGCCCATGGCTGCAGTATTAGGGCTCACAGTTTCTCAGAGGAGAACGTGCTTCTGTTTGAAGCAGAGCCCTTTCAAGCATTTCCTTCTTCCTGCGGTTAATGATCTCTCTCTCTGTCTCTGTTTCAGACTTTTTTCCTCTTTCTTCCTCTGCTTTTATAGCGGACTCTCTCTGGTCTTACTTTATAGTAGGCTGGTAGTGAAACATGAGCAGAGGGTTGCTGACCTGGCCTGGCCTTGACTTAGAAGGGTAGAACTTTAGAAGCTCTACAGGTGCCGCATGCAGCCACACACACACACATGCATAAAGCCTTGAACATGCGAGCACTTACTACTCAGGCTCTGAGACAAGGTCAAGAGCTTTCATCACATCCTCCAGCAGAGACTCTGGGATGAAGCCATTATCTAGAGAAAGAGAGGATGACAAAAAGATACATAAGCCAAGGCTGTTTCAGCCTAGACAGGACACAAAGCATAGGCTTTAACTGGAAACCAGGCAAATCCTTCACCTACACACATATGGCACAAGAACTATTTACATCATCGGCCCTGGGCAATGAACTCATCTGACACAACTTCCATACACACACGTTGTCCATTCTCTTTGACCTACATTCCATGGCGGGGATGATTACTTTACCTGAGAGGAGCAGCTTTAAATGCTAACATGTGTTTTTTTAGCTCAATTCTGTCTGGCTGGGCTCTTACAAGTTTGTCACTGAAACATTAGCATGCAAGTCTGTGTGGTCTGTTGTTTAGATACAAACAGAAACCCCAAGTGTGTTGTGAAAAAGATTAACTGACAAGTGCTCTGCTTGTTTCCTCACAAGCAAGACTTTTTTTTTCTCTTTCCAAAACCAGATGTTTTTGTCTAAGAGCGACAATTGACAGTGTGACAGTAAGTAGAGCAAGCATTCAACACAACACAAGGACATAATATTGAATATCTGAGATAGTGGGTTTCTGAGTGGGTCTTGTGAGTCACTGTAGTGTGTGAGAATGCACGTGGCATCCTTTTTCCACAACATGGGGAGCTGTGCTGACTTTACATGTGACAGACAGATTTATGGCCCTTTTATACACAACTCGGCTTTATTGTGCATGGATAGGTTTGCTGTGGACAGTATGTTCTCCTTTCATGTGTGTATACATGTGCATTCAGGTCTGTGGGTACACCAACTGTAACCAAAGTATGAGTTTGTGTGCACTAGCGTGCGTGACAGAATATTGTCCATATGGTTAGCAGAATGTGCTGGCAGATGATAGCTGGAGTGGTATTCTGTGCAAAAGGAAGAATGAAGAACAAGGAAACAACAGATGACATTTATGTTTACATATCTGTTTGTTGGGGTTGTCTGAGCAGAGAGGACGGCTCTTACTGGTTGGACTTGTCTCATGGCAACGTGGCATTGCAAACAGAATGGATATTTACAAATCACAACTTGTCCCTGCAGGCCAGAATGTGAATAATGGTGTTAAGATAGAGTATGCTTCATTTTATGATAAAAACCCCACATAAATGTGAAGGTTTGTGTTATGTCTGGTGATTCTCTCAGGTCTCAAGCTAAACAGTCTGACAACCTGTGGAGTTCAGAGAGTGATTACAAATATCTAGACTTTTCAGCAATTCTTTCTTTCTTTGATATCCAACTACAGGGAAAACATTACTGAGCAGATGTTAAGACTAAGTGTTTCATGTTGATGCTTGTTCTTGCCTCTTGGGGCTCATGAATATATAAGATGAACATCTTACAGCAGAATGTTGAGTCTGCATAAATGAACGCTGCAGAGATCAGTCTTTGTGACATGACAAAGTACCTTAAACATTTCTGTCTATTCCATGACATATTATTCAAATGAGGAAAAAAAATTATGTTGGTGAAACAGATATCGATAATTTGAGTGAATAAAATAGGCTTTTTAGTGTTATCAATAAGTGTTGGCATGGGCTTCATAATGCATGGCTGTTATAAACAGTACAATCTGCTGGAAGTGGAAACAAATCCTCAAAAGGAAAAGACACACAAAGCAGGTTCTGTTGGCCATATCTGGCATTAAAATGGAAAGAGGGCCTATGGATTTTTCTTTTTTAATTGAGAATATTGTGAAAGTTCTTTAATGTCAGCAACTGTTGGCTACGTTTCATCTCAAGAGAGAGAATCAGCTTATTGTTCATGTGATCAGTCATGTGAGTAAAAGAGTCCAATATGTTCTTGACCTGGGGATACCAAGGATCACAGGGAGTGTCTGAGACCTTCTCGACAGGTTTAAAAAACCTAGAAAATCAAAAACACATTTAAAAGGATAATCAATAATCTGTATGAGGATAAAGCACCGCTGATGCACACTTAGGAGCATTAGATGTTTAAAGGAATTGCAGGACATGAAAGAATCCCTAAAAGAGCACATCTACAACTCTGTACAAACAGCTGACTGATGGTTTTTGATTAAAATGGCACACATAGCATTATTCGACAAAGAGATCAACAGGTGGTGCAGGATCCTAAATCAAATAATACAGAGTGAAAAAGGCTTTAAATGCACTAACTGTAGAGCAGAGTTGGAAAATGGAGCCACAATCATGTCCAGTGCAGAAGAAACAATCTGGTGGCACCATGTGTGTCTTTATGCACCACTTTGTGCATCAATTTTTACTCAGCATATTTGTATGCTTTGTCAGGAAAATACATCTCACTTTACCAATGTAGGTGCATACTAATGAATGATGGACCTCTACATTTTCAGCCTACAGGAACAAAAGTACCTTGGCTACGGAAATGCACTAGCTGATCTTCAAGTTGATTCAGTGTCAAACAATACTTCAAGAGCAGAAACAAAAATTTTAAACTTAATTTCTAATTATTCTCAGTGACAGACCACAGTGAAAGAAAAACAGTGACAGACTTTTAAAAATGTCACATCTTGGCCAGACGTACTCAAGCTCAACATGTTGGTATTTTTGACTTGTGATTCAAGTGCCAATAAAGTTTGGGAAAAAAAAGATTGAAAACCATTACTCTGTTAGAATATGTTAAATATCATCCTATGTACATCAATTCTCTTAACTACTAAATGATGAGAAAAAAAAACTACTTAAATGAGAGCAAATACTTTTCCTACTTTTTCTTTTAAATTCCAACAGCATTTTCTAATGCTCAAAGGCAAAATGCAGATAAAAAGAAAACACAAAAACTGTCACTCCTGTGTCCTTCCCATTGCCTTTTACCCCAGTCACCTGGAAGTAGCAGGAACAGAGAGAAAGTGAGGAAGAGAGGGAAGAGGGAGGATGGTTGACTCAGCTGTTAGTGGAGCTGATCTCACCAACTCAAAACAACAGCAACAGAGATGAGACAGAAACCCTTGAAGAAGCAAGGAGGGCAGTGGAGGTTTCAAACGCATCTGCAACTAGGAAGAAAGAAAGAAAGCAGGACTAGGATATTGTCCTCCGTTTACAAGTGTAGCTGTGTGAACGTTTGACCTAATTTGAGAACATCTGTTCTCTGTTCTGTTCCAGAATTTTCATATATTTATTATCCTATATCGGAATAAATAAATAATTAAATAAATAGAGTGGGAGGAGAGTGGGAAACCCTGATTATGTGTACAGTGTATATGAGACAAACACTTTACCTTCAGGATCAAATGACTGGAAGACCCTCCTTGCCTGTTCTGATGAAGACTCTGGACCTACCAGCAACATCTCCTATTGAAAGACAGCCAGGAAGGTGAAAGACGGAAGGGGGAAAAAATGCAGAAAGGAGGAGAAGAGGGGAGAAATTAGAAATTTCAAAACAAATTGAAAAGATTTTTTCTATCAAAATGTGACCAAAGAGATGAGACAGAGATAGCTAGCTAATGGAGAACAGGGAGAATTCGATCACTGGTGAAATTAGCTTTATCAATAATGAAACAGTACAACAATCAATGAACAGCAAACCATCTACATCTACTGACAGCTTACAGGTAATAAGACATTTATAGATATGACATGTTAAGGGCGGCTATAGCTCAGGTCATCTACTAAACAGGAGGCCGGCGGTTCGATTCCCCTGACCACATGTCGAAGTGTCCTTGGGCAAGACACTGAACCCTACGTTGCCTCCCGATGTGCCTATCGGGTGTATGCATGCTTAGAGAAGCACCAAGTATGTTACAATATAGGTGCTGTATGAATGTGTTGTGTGAATGGGTGAATGAACATGTAGTGTCAAAGCGCTTTGAGTGGTCACATGGCTAGAAAAGCTCTATACAAGTACAGTCCATTTACCATTTAACATAAACTCACTCATCATAGTGGCTGCATGATGCAAGCCTAATGTACATTAAGCATGTACTGTATTGTGTGTGTGTGTGTGCAATCTAAGGGGCCGCAGCAATCAGCAGAGTCTAGTGGGTTATTAACTGATCAGCGGATAAAGTTAGACAGCTTGTTTTCACTCCAAACACACAGTCAGGAAATTGAGCCTTACAAATACAGACTGATTTGTGATAAGCTCTGCAGTGTTTGTTGGTAGAGCTTAAAGAAAACAGTGTTGGCAGAGCATGAAATGAAGAGTTGTACATGCTGATGTACAAGTGGGTGATGCCTTTAATAACAGGACAACAATGTAGATTCTGATTAAATCAGAATTTCATCACTCTCACTAAACTGCTACAACTACAATATTTTGAGATCATCAGAATGAAGGACAATGTGTGCCAAAATGCACCAGCTGAATGCAATCATGTATAAGCAGCAAAGGCCTGAAACTTTTTTGCATGAACAATAATTCAGAGAAATGGAGGGAAAAAATAAATCAAGGTAACAAAGAAAATTAAAAATCAAATTTTTCAAAAGTAAATTTTGATCTCTAAGAGACACACTCATGCAAAATGTGTAGGCAACGGTAGAAAGTTTTCACTGTCCGTCCATTAGTGTGGGAGGTAGAGGTTTTATGACAACAAATCGCTAGACAAACACATAATGTTTTCGGAAAGCAAATGAACCTCGCTCATCTCCTTTAGCTGGCCTCTTTATTAAAGCTTGAGCCTCAGATCCACACAGGCTACTTGGGTTTCACAGTCCACTTATTACTGTACTTGGGGCTTACGCTACGAGAGTGGGGTGTTCGGAGGGACACATCAAGATGAGATGACTCCCAGCTGCAGGCTTTTTGAACGAAAAACAGTGGACCAGTGAACATGCGCTCACATACTCTTCTGTCACACAGAGTATAGAGGGGCCTGATATGTTAACATTACAGACTCCATAAATCTGACAGTGTATTTGTCATTAGCTAGATATGTCTGTGTTTTACTTACGAAAGTGGACATGGGTTCATGGAGGAATTAAGTGCTGAAAAAGTTCCTCAGCAGCTGACGAGTCAAGAAACACCAACTGTTTGGATTAAATGCAATTATCCGGTATATCTTAACTAAGAAAATATGAGTCACTTTGCAAATTGATGGAAAGTTTAATCAATGTCAGGCTCCAGCTAGCAGTCCAATGAGTCTCATGACCTAAAGCACAGCTAACAGGATGCAGGATGGACCCATTTTGTTGTAAATCACCATGGCAACTTTAAAAAACAGCATGCCAGTCACGTTACCAACAGACAAAGTGGTCATCAGCAGACTGAGCAAAACATGCCATTATAGCTAGTTTAAAAACACCAATATGTGCACAGTGAAAAAGAATAAACAAAAGACAGTGACTCATAGACACAGACACGTAATGGCAGCACAAATTACATTACTGTGCTTGTCAGTGTGTGTGCGATGACAGATCTTCTTGCTTGTCTTTGATCTGTGTTTTATTAGAGGCTTCAGCAAGATGCTGCTGAGTTAGAAAACAAGTCATGGAGTGAACACACGCTGCAGGGAGCTGTGTTAGTGTGTATCTGTGTGCCTCAGCATTTCTTCCCTCTCCTCTGTGAATGTGTGTGTAAGAGAAAGAATCTGTGCAACAATTACATTGCATCCCCTGCTGACAAGTGTTTGCTTACATTAGAGTAGTGAATTATATTCTCTGGAGTGTTCACGCAAACACACAGTTCAGTGACAGACACACACACATACTGCTGCATCAATACCAGCTCTTTTTAAGTGTGGCTAATGAAATCAAGGAGCACATTCCAAACTCTGCAGTCTGACCTTTTTTGCACAAACCCTTGACCTGTACGACAGCGCAACAACAAGCTAACCTAAAGGAGCAAAGCAAGAACAACACACATATACACACTACCCCATGGACTTACATACACAACGTAATGTGGAACATTTGCTCTGACCAAAATAACCATACATGTATTGAAATCAAACATATCTTCACCTACAATTTCAAACATGCTTTAATGAACATTTTCAAATGTGCCTTTTTGCTAAATGACAGATTCATAGCCGTGCCACAGCGTAACATACATACAGCACCATCCAGTTTGGGTTCTTCTTTTGCTATCATCGGGCCAGATTTCCTGCATGCTCTCTCAGATAAAGTACAAAAGCTTGTCTGACAACCATGTAACCCTCTTCATCACTTTTGTCATGATGGACTGCCTAGCTTAAATCTTCCCCTCTATCCTATGATATTTTGTTGTTTTCTATTCTACTGACTGAGAGGAGCTCTCAAGTTGAAAACTCATACCCTTTAGGCCTTCCTCTTCTTTCATTCTTTGTCTTGCCCTCTTTACCTACCTTTTCCTGTGCTAGGCAGGTACTTCAGTTTTGAAGTATTTCCTTCCCTCCCACCCTTGACGTTTTGTTCATTCTTCCTGCTGCCATTCAGTCTTTATCTCAACATCCAGGTAGGTACTTTAAGACAGGTAGGCACAGTAGTTTACTAGAATTACGCTTTCGTTCCTTCCAGTCCATCCAAAGAGCTATTGTGTGTCCTGAGAGGCATTGAGTGGCCATAGAGGATGTCTAAAGAGATCAGTTTCAAAACGACAAAGCAGAGGTCTTGCAGAGTGTCTCCTGCCTTGTTTTCAGCAGGTACAGAGAGCTTCACTACATGACAGATTGAAGAGGGGGCCTGTGTGCACTAGCTGGTTAAGACAGACAATATGCAGTTTTGAATGTGTTTGTTTATGTCAGCTTAACTAACCTAAGAAATTTGTGATGCCCTAAGAAATCACAGGCAAAAAAGCAATGGCATAAATGTCTTTCTGGGTACAAAATGACAGTGGAGTTTCTACTACAAGTTTGGGTATGTGCTCCTGGTGTGACAGACAGAACAAAGCAGTGATTTATGAAACTGTCTTGGATGAGCAAAAGTGCGCCTTGCTTGAAAAGACAGGAGACACCAGAGAGTGGATGAACAGTGTAATGATGGGTCTTATAACACAGAAAAACACTCAAGGGAAAAGGAAGAAGAATGCAGCACACACACACTGACAAAGATGGCCTTTCATCCTACTACAATGGCCTTTGGTCTGACCTGTCACAGATTATTAATGACTGTTAATGTACACCGCTCGGTTATTTTGTGTTCGAGTGTGGCCCGCACCCACTGATCATATGAAAAACAGAATGTTATCCTGTTTAGAAAAAACAAAACCCTCAAAGGCAGCTGCAGATTCAGCTTTAAAAATAGAACGAGAGTTTCATGTAATATATAACAGTATGAAAAATTAGATAAATTATCTCATAACATTAATCATACAAATTCTGCATCACATAATACTCCATACTGAAATAACTTGCCACACTTTCCTGTTCTGATAACGCAGTAGTCTGACTGCAGACGAGTTCTTGATCTTTAGGAGTCTTTGAAGGATAACCTGTGTGTGCAGACAGAAGCTGGAGTCTAAAGAGACACAGAGCGCCACGGCGACTGCTCTCTGTTCTAGTAAATCACTGACCCGGAGGACAACTACTGTACACATACACACACAAAAACACAGATGTAACTACCCAGATACAGCCTGTGAACCTCATCACTCAGTGAGGGCAGAGTAAAGAGCTATGAGAAATGTCACTGGAGGATCAACCTCCCTTCAACACTTTTCCTGAGTGACCACTGCAGTGCTCTTTAAGTGCATCCTTCCTCTCTATTTCCTTTCCCCCTCTTTCCTTCCCATGAGGGGCTAATTTGAAGAGCTAGACTGAGATGCACTAAGGAATCCTTCACTTGGGCAACTGACCTACTGTAAGCTGGAGCGGAAATCTACTTAAAAACAACAGGGTGAAGAAGAGAAGAACCCACCCCCATTCCAAATTATCAGACTGCATTTCTTTTTCCTCCTAATTCTTACATCTTGTCCAAAAACAAATACCATTACATGACAAGTTACACTAGTTCTTTCTCCTATTGACACATGCATTAATAGAGAAGACAGAGTGTTGTGGGCGTTGTGGGAAGGGACACAAAAAAGCTACATGACCTTTATGTATGTAGATTAGATAAAAACACAAATGCTATTAGGCTGATGGTTTAAAAGCCTGAGTCACAGACTGTCGGCCACTTGGGGGAACACACACCCGTCCCTTGTGGCAGACAGAAGGAGTCACTGACACATCAGAGGCAGGGATCAGGTTTTCAGCTTTTGTGGGAATTGTTCTATATCAGAGCTAAAAGCAATATAACCTGGTATTGTGTATTTTTGCATCACAAAGCTTCAGAAAATGCGTTTCAAATTAGCTTTTAAAACTGATTTCTTTTTAAAGGACAAGGTCAAACTGTGCGAGGTCTACCAGTAAAGTATCCTAGCTCCATGACTTTCCTCTTCAGCTTGGCCTTCCAGTTGTCGAGCAAATGACTGCTAACACAGTGTGGCTTCAACAACGGGAGTCAAAATGTAAGCATGTACATGTTCGAAGTTTGTTTCCAGTTTTTACTGGAACAAATGTATCCAGATGAAAATGTTGGAACATCCTTCCCTCCACCTGAGACCACAAAATCACAAATGAACCCAACACTAATGCTAATCAGGATTAAGTTTCCTGCTCTCTGGAATGCCTGTACATAAGAGTCATTAGCACCAGGGGAGCAACTGCAGTCAGTAAGTCATCGGAGCAGGCATGACGACTTTGGCTCATCACTGAACCAACATATGATACACACGCCCATAGGGCTCAAGCTTTATTCATGCAACTGAGCTTTTAATCAATGGTGTATTATAGGTGGGGTTTAAGATGGAGTTGATTGCCTTGGATTTTCTCCCCCTCTTCTGGTGCCATTTTCTAAAAAGCAGGGAAAACTAAGCTGCCACAACTACAACTGCCGGCTTTAATAAAGCAACATGTAATGTTCTATATTCACTAACAGAGAGCATAACGTGCTTGCTTTAGTGAAAGCTGAATGTGTGTTTGCATTTTTGCATATGCAACCAAACACAATAGTACACTAACAGACCTTGTGCCAGATGTCTAGACATACAGTACCAGTCAAAAGTTAGAAACACGTAACCACTCAAATGTATTGGGTAGGTGTGTCCAAACTTTTGACTGGTACTGTATATGTATGTATGTAACATTCTCCAGCAATCCTGGAACATGAAAATTAACCAAAAAAACCTCATGGCCCACAAAAACTTTTAACAGTACTGTGGTGATGACTGAAGCTAGGATGCTATAGCACAAGGTCTTGGACTGACTCAGAACACTCAATTAGACCACGCACAAGCCCAGAGTATTTCAATAATGTAAATTGGGATTGTTTTTTTCCCGCTCTTGCCTTTTAGAATTATTAACATGTAACAAGGGTGTCATCCTGTTCCAGTTTAATCCATGTTATTAGATGTAAACTGCAAGTCAGTTTCTGAGTGTTGTTTCTATGTGACAGCGTCGTACAGCAGAAATCTTGTGCCAGAACATGAATCTATATTGTTAGCAAAAGCTGCTGTTTCAGGGCGGCAGTGGCTCTGGTGGTAGAGCAGGTCGTCCAATAACCAGAAGGTTGGCGGTTCAAATCCTGCTCCCCAGTCAACTGTCGTTGTGTCCTTGGGCAAGACACTTCACCCTCCTTGCCTCCAGTGTCGGCACCACTGGCGTATGAATGTTCGGTGGTGGCATTCATACTTGGCTTGCCATCACCAAGTATGAATGAATAAGCATTTTTGAGAGTCGAGAAAAGTGCTATGTAAATCTAATCCATTATTATTATTAAAAGCAGACGGAGGTCGAAACTTTCACAAGAGTGTAAATTCAAGTGTTTACATCCCAGTCATACATTATCAACAGAATATTGTTTAGTTGATCACAGATGGCTGAGAAACTGAAGCTTTGTGTTTTTGTGCTTGGATAATGACAGTATGGATGCCTGTATTTCTTGGGTTTATCTTTGGGAAGTGGGGGGGGGGGGGGGGGGGGGGGGGGGGGGGGGGGGGGGGGGGGGGGGGGGGG
>JBBBVU010000006.1:15363586-15377532 GCA_037177055.1 Atherinosoma microstoma | reverse complement strand
AAAAACCTCCAAAAAAAAAGTTGTTGGGTGGAGCCAAGGGGGGGGGGAAAGTGGGGGTTTGTTTTTTTTTGTTTGGGGAGGGAGGGGGGGGGTGTTTTTCTTTTTTGGGTTTGTTTTGGGAAACTTCCCCCCCCCCCCCCCCCCCCCCGTTCTTGCTTGATAGGGGGAAAGCCAAGAAACAGCACTTGCCATATACGACTATCTCCTGTGCTAATTTTTCCACCCCCTCCCTCTCTGTTTTTCTTTGTTCCCCACATTGATATCTGATCTGCACTATATAAAAATCTGTTAAGCACATTCCTTATTTTGGTTTTTCTAACCTGCGGCGCAGACTGGCTTGTGTTACAGTGTGTGTGCCGGTTTGTGAAATATGTGTTGGCTCTATTGGACGAATGTACTGAACTTGCCTTGGTGAAAAATACAGAGAGATGAGTTTCACTGCCAAGAATCCAAATAGGGAACTTCGGAGACTTGAGGAATGTACCGACCTGGAACAAATGCAAACACAAAAGGAGAGTAAAAAAAAGAACAAAACGAAATCCTATTTTCAACAAATTACCTTTATGAATCAGTCATTTTCTATAATTTAACATGAGTCTTTTTGATGACCCACATTAATATTTTATACAGAGGGAACATGTTACTGCTCTAAACCTTTCGCAAAACAGAATTAATTTAAAAAACAACATGAAAAACATGTAAATCAACAGATCTTGAGTCCTTTAGTTACTTTGGAAATCTTTGTCTTAATATCAACCTTTACAAGCTTGCTTTGCTTATTTACATATGTCATAGCTCAGCTTAAACCATTTGGATTTGTTTATCTTGGCGATGATTTAAGATTCCTGTTTTAAAGCTGAGTAAAATGCATCAAATCAAATTCTTATTAATATTTCATTTAATTTTTGTGATTAATCTTGATAAATGTCTTTTTGTGTGACAGAAAAATAAAATGTGTAGTGAGAGAGTGGGGTGTTTACACTTACTGGTTGGGGCTGTTTCTTTTCACATATTTTCACACGGGCTCTCACTTTGGTTTGTTTTTCACAGATAGGAAATGTCCCAAATCCCAGAGTTAAAAGTCACAGTGTACATTTCCGTATTTATTTGTATTCCTAGTACTCCTCTCATTTTAAATGATGGTTGTGCGTCTCTATTCACATTTAAGCTTTGTTTTAAAAAACAAAACACAAATCCTGTGCAGACATACAACCAAAAACATCTGGAGGATTAACTTATACGTCTTAATTATCTTCAGAGTATGTGTGTACCTTGCAGTAGCGAAGCGACTCCATAAGGGTGAGGAAGCCAACTGATGCTTGTTTATGAATTCCATGTAGCTCTACGAGGAATACACAGTAACAAAATAAAACTGTTATTGATGTAAACCGGCAACAATTCAGTTTCTGTGTAGTGCTGTGGGATTTAAAAATTATTACACTCGAGTGAATATGGTTTAAATTTGGGACCACAAAAGAGTTTTGTTGGTCTGACAGGCATGTGTCTGTTGTGTGGATTTGCTGAGTTGAATTGTGTGAACACAGTAATTTCATGTTTCGGAATTTCAGTTTCAAATCTTACTCATGCCAGAACATTCCCTGTCTCCATCCCAGACATTAGACACTGCATGACCAGTCACAAGGAGGTTCACCAGGCTCTGGCTGCAAAAGACAGAAAGAGATGTTTAGAGTAAAAAGGAATGTAGTTATCATATAAACTTTACCACACACATAAGTCTAACGTACAGTATCATTTGTCAGCCTAATTGATTTAGACATCAGGTAAATATGTTTTTATACCTTCCATGACCATGCACAGGGTCTATGAGAGGCTCCGTTGGGTCTTGAATCTCATTCCTAATATTCTCTATTCCCTGCATAGAGAACAAAAATTTCCATTTAATCTTTCTGTATGTAGATATCAATGGAACACCCAGTTCAAGCTTAAAACAACTTAAATGATAAAACAGTCATTCAGTGTCAATGAATAAAAACACAAATTTGCTTTTGCAAACTACATTTAAAAAAAACTTAATAATCACTTTTCCAAACCACTCATCAAATACCAATCTCAGTGTTTCAAGTCAGCATTTAACATCTCTATCCATCTCTCTCCAGCACTTCCTTTGCTTTACCTTTGTGAGGATGACAGAGTAAAGGAAAAGCAAAACTCCACAGCACCCCCTCCAGGAGTGGTAGAGAGACAACACTTCTTCTCTGAGGTCAGACACTGACAGGACTGTTCGCTTGCTGCAGGAAGAACACAAACATCCAGATTATTTATTAAACATTCACGAGACATATTTGTTAAGTTTTAGGAGATAACAGTCAATGATCAATACATTAATTGCATTCAATCTGAACTGCATGGATGTTCTTTAAAACAAAGAAGACATCAATTAAATGCATTAGTGGACAAAATAGATAAATCAGATCCTTCTTGTACAGAGCTTTACCCTTGTTCAGCTAAACCTTAAAAATCTTTCTAATGAAGCTGTCCATCTTGGTTAGCATGCACTTCTTCACTGTGAATCAGCACTGCTTTCTGCTGACTATAGTTTCAGCAGCCAAGCGAGCTATGTGATGAAATTTCAGTATCACTCAAGCAAACCCAGCTCTGCATTCATTTACCTTGTGTGTGTGTATCTGTGATAAACATTATGTGTGGAAGAAGGGTAGTTTAAAAAAACAAAAACTAGGCAATCAATAAAAGTACAGAGTCATCAAATTGTGAGCAGAAAAAAAGCTAACTCGATATGAGAGCCAATTCTTGCAGACAAGACAAACACACTTCCACTGTCCTCTACAGATACAATCTTCTGAGAATTATGCAGCTGTCTATTCCAATACCACATCCTGGCAATTGTAAAACCAGGATTTAGAAGCTTTTCATGCTTCCGAAGTACCCCCTGTTTTACTTACTGTCGAGATTATATGGGGGGAGGATAAGTATCAAGATAAAAGATTATATCTGATGTTATATTACTAAAAGTGACTTACTGGAGAATGCTGTGAAATCGCTCAAAGCCAAGGTCCTCCCTAGTCAAAGCAGCTAGGCAGAAGAAAACATATAATTACTATTATCAGAGCATAACTCCACTCTACCAAAGCCTCAGTGAATGGCTGAGCACTGATATTTGTGTATACATTCTTTCTTTGATTATGCATGTTGTGTAGCAAGGCGACATTTAAATCTCACTGGGTTGTTGATCTTGTGGTGGTTGGCTGCTCTCTGGCATGTCCTGTGTTTGTTGCTGTGGCAGGTTCTTAGAAAGTTTACTAGTATGTGGGCTCTGTCCCTTGGCCCAGGTTACCAGGCAGAACCCTGTGGAAGGGCTGGCACAAGCAGACTCGAGGATTTCACTGAGCGTTGAACACAAGGCTGTCTGCTGCTCCTCTTCTAACAGAAAAAAACATGACATGCATTTTTTCACATGAAATTCAACTAGAAATAAAACACAAATAAATAGCTAGAATGTTTTTTTCTTTGATAATTTACCTTCCACCTGTCTCCAGTTGGAACTTTCTCTGTTAAAAAGAATGTTCTTCAAGAGAAAAGCCTGTGAAGATATTCAGATTCAGCCTACCAATTTGGAAGAAAATATTCCACTGACTGTTGTCTTCCTTAACATTGTATTAGGCAGCAATCCAAATTCTATCTTTTAACATGTAATCAGTGAATATTTAGTTGTTGTAACAAACTGCGAACAATGCTCAGAAAATTTCATGTTCTGGTAAAACTACCAAGGATGTGACACTAGACCATACCTGGACAGGTGCAATTACAGCACATGGCCCTCCTTCGAACTGCTCCAGTGCCGTGTGTTCATACTCACTAAAAACAAACCCTGTGGGGGAAAATAAACAAAAAGAACAGGAACATGATTTGTTTCAACAGAAAGCCTATTTTTAGTTATCCTGAAGGATAGCAGGAGACATATTGATTATCACAACACAAATGATCAGATTAACACCTGGATATGCTTCATTCATTCATTCATTCATACACACACTTATCTTTATACATAAAATTAAATAAAATCATACCTTGGGTCCATCTTCGGAAGATGGAGGCAGATACGCCTCCACCAGAAGGTCTCCCCCAAACCAAATCGACCACCTCTTTATTTAATTCTGACATGTTAACTTTCCGTGTTGGCAAATCCTCAGGCAAACCCTCTTTAGTCCAACAGCCAGTGGGGACAAGAGCGCTACGTTGAAGCCCACTTGACAGCTCCTCTTAATATTGACAGTCCAGTTCTTTGGGAGAGTTGCGCCTGTGGCATTGGCCACAAGCTTTGACTTTAGAGGCTGGCAGCAAACTGGCAGGTTGGAATGACATCAACGTCACAACATCAACCTACAATAAAGGGACAGAAAAATACGTTAAGATTTGTCTTCAGAAGAAACCGATTTCATTCACACACACACACACCACGACTTCATGTCCATAGACCTTCTTGGTCTGCAATCATGCTAAATAGCTAACGGCTGCGTAAACGCTACGTCAAACGGTAACTAACGAAACATTAATCACAAGATACTGATTAGCTATTTTATGGCACCGTTGCTATGATGTCACATTATTAACAAATTATTGTGGCAATTGTAGAATGTAAAAATTGAATTGTCCGATCATGTCCGAACCTAGCATTAGCATCAACACTAGCGGTTTCTTTCATTGCTTTGTCATTCAATTACTTCACATACTACAGTAACGACTATGTTGTATGAGTCTTCCGTTTGTCGTTTATTTTATATGAATAACCCTTAATTACCTCAATACACGGTCCAAATCAGGAATTTCGTATTCAGTATATATTTCGGTTACAATTTCACCACCAGCTGCGTCTCTGTCATTCGTTTATTTACAACAAATGGTAAAATGTGAAAAAAAAGAAAGAAAAGAAAACCCAAACGTGCGTACAGTTTACGTTACTCTCCATTGGTTGAAATCCAGGAAGTTCCCGCTGCGTCAACAGCTGCATCAACAACGCGTTATATCATTGGTTTACGGACTTGCCAATCATATTAGGCACTCCCCGCTAATTGGAGTAACGTTTAATTTATTTAAAGCATCCTTAAAGTAATAAAAGCTTAAAGAAGAACATTTTAATCTTTTACATTATTCTATTATTAAACTACATGCTTAAACCAAAAAGGATTATAGCAAAGAAGTTCATAAATCTAAAGATTTTACGTTTCAGATGAAAAATGTTTATCAAAGTGCTCTGGTATTATGTCCACTGCACCTTTCCGTAGTAGCAATACTTCACTGCCTACCGCATGCGCACTGTATGACTCCAGTAGTCCATCGTTGCTTTCCACGCGTGTGATAAACTTAGGCATTTTGAAGAATTTTTATTGAGCTAGTAGTTTTCTTCATATCGAGCATATTCTTCAGTATGGGAGGTCAGGCTAAGGGCAAGAAGAAAAACAAACTCAAGAAGAAAGACAACCGTCCAAACAGGGGTCAATGGTTTATCATTTAGCTAATTGTAAACTTAAAGTTACTGTATATCACATAATTTGAATTAACTTAACATGTACGTGTGTTTTGGTGTAGACCAAATGAGACTAAACTAATGCTCCATGTGCACTCCATGTCATCCCAACAGAAGGAGGATTTGTTGGTTTGACACCTCAGGATAGGATGAAACTAAGAATGCACGAGAAAGCCAAGAAGAAAACAGCTGAGAAGTACTCTGTACAACAACTCCTAGAAAAGGTCATTTTGACAAGATATCAACAAAGACAATATTCCTAGTTTTACTATAATAATTGACAGGTTTACTCTTCTCTCATGTTCAGACAGAGGAATACATGGACAGTTTTGACTTTGAGATGGCTGGCATTTTCTGTCAGCGAGCCTTGGATGTGGACCCCAACAACCTGCAAGGGCTTGACATGCAGGGACACATTTACTCAGAATTAGGAGACACGCTGAAAGCGAAAGGAATATCCTTAACGTTTCTTATTTCTTCATTTTGTATTGCCTGTCAGTAGCTCAGTCACTGGAGTATTTCTGTGATCTTTTTAGTCTTTCTTATACAGTGATGGCTTTTGCCTCCTTGACAAAGTCTCTTAAGTTTTTCTGCGTGCAGTGGAGCTGAGCCCAGATGTTGGCCACAGTAAGTACATGTACCTGGGACAAATCCACACAGGCCAGGAGGCTGTGGACTTCTACACAAGGGGGATACAAGTCCTACTGACCGTACTGGAGAAACAAGAAACAACAGTAAGTGAACAGACATTTGCATGCCCTCTTTGTTTGTTAAGATACAGATGCTCAACATAAGCGGGGGTATCTGAGGCTGAAAAGCAAGTTGATGTTATGTGCACAAGAGGGTGCTATTAGACAACATAAAAAAAAAGTACATTTATCTTTGCATTTTTTTTTTTTAGCTTAACAATATTTCCTAGTGACATTGTTATGAACACACACTGGGCGATGTTATGACGTCATGTGTTGAGATGTCAATCTTAAGTACACCCTTGTTGTACTACTGTTACCCAAGACCGCTGAAAAACTTGACATATTGCATTAAAATCACATGATAATGTATTACGCTTGTAAAGTTTAAAGGTATTATTTTGGTTCATTTTGCATTTGTAAACTTTTGCTCAGTGTACTATTCAAAAGAGCTAAGATATTTTTAGGTTCACTTGCATAAAGTTAATATATAATTAAAAGTATATGGTTCTACAGTTGTGACATTATTATTATTATTAATCGTAATTTTGGTAAAAATTTGACACAACAAAAAAAAAGAAAGAAAGAAAAAAATCTTAGAAAATCTTTCCTGATCTTTCTCTTCAGGTTCAAACTGGAGCTGCTGCCCTAACAGATGAGGACCATGAGCGGCCGACAGCGAAGGACGTCTGTGTAGCCTACTGCTCCATCGCTGAGATTTACTTAACCGACCTCTGGTACCAAAGCACAAAGAATTGCACTCTTGACACTTACAACCCCATCTCATGTTTTATCGTTTTTTAATATGTTGAGATTCGCCTCTTTCCGTGTGCGTTTGTAGTATGGAAGAGGGAGCTGGAGACAAGTGTCGAGGGTTCATTGAAAGCGCATTACAGTATCACCATGACAATCCCGAGGCTCTCCAGCTTATGGCCAGTTACCTGTTTAGTACAGACAGAAACCAGGTCAGTTCACACACACGCGCACACACTCTGGATGAGTTATCACCACATTAAAGCAGAAATCTGCTGAGTTAATTATTCTGAGCAGATTGAATTGTATGCCATTAATCAGCAGATGGACACTTAGATTAACTTGAACACACGCAGATGGGTCATGCTAATAGGAGTGTTAATTACTGGGCAGATCATTGAGGTCATATTGTCATCTGATAAATAGAAAGAGATGAGGGAGCAGCTTGTTGAACTCAATTTTTGGAAAAATGTGATAGGAACTTTGCAGTGTGACACACTCGACAAGTTTAGAGGAGCATCTCTACAGTATATTCTATCATTTTAGTCAGTTGTAAGTAATTTGGATATTACAGATATATTAAAACTTTTTTTTCCTTACATATCAGTACAGATAATTGATAACATCAGGGGCAAAATCATTTAGACAGTGTTTAGCATTTCATATCATTTGGCTTTTGTATTAGCTTTATATTGTTTTACTCTATAATTTAAGTGTAATCATTCACAGTGATCTCTGTGGTTACTCGTAATGTTGATTTATATATTTTCATTTCTAAAGATGGATATCGTAAAACCTGATCAAATAAACTCAGAGGTATCAGAAAAAAAGGTCCCCACATCAGCTCTGACGTGGATCTGCAGTACCAACTGTAACTGTTAGGGGTCAGACTGGTACCAGTCACTTTCACAACTCCCCACATCCACATCACCAGCATTTATTTCTTTATTTCCTTTAATACTTCGGTAATAATGAGCACTAATTAAATTGATCTTAAATTAATCCAGAGGTCATTTGTACCTGTGGGTAAACCAAGAGCCAGCCTGTAGAGGTAAAATTAAATAAGAGGATTAGTCTTCAGCAGTTGTGTACATGCACATTCTTTAATAGCTGCTCTCTGCATGTATGTATAAACACCATGACACCACACTTTGTTTGGACAACTGTATGTATGCATGTATATATCTTCTTTTTTTTCTGTCTTTAGGAAGGCACAGAGTACCTGTTGAAAAGTGTTGGAATGTGGCTACCTGCACAGAAACAAAGTGCATCTTCCTCCACCACAGATGAAGACGTGCTGGTGAGCTGGAGCTTTGGTTGTTGTTTTTTTTCTCCTTTTTTCTTTTTTTCTTTTTTCATCACACCCAGCGGCAATAAGATCTCAGTTTATTTTTAAAGCCCTTTCAACTAACGGGATTGTCTCAGTGTGCTTTGCAGCGCAAGCAGACAGGAGGACACCAGTAGAGATAAAAAATGAAAGATAATGAAATGAGGGATAATACGAAATAAAAGATGGAACAAATACTTCACAAACCTCTGTGCTTATTTGTCATTGTGTGTGAAGAGAAAGCAGACATGAAAGGCAGCACCAGGAACGGCTCCATAGAAAAAGAAAAAGGCTGCAGTATCAAAGCTAGCATGGGTACTTTATATTTCCGAGTAAATTATAGTTGAGTTAACATTTAGATATTGAACAAATATGATATAAAAAAAGCTTTGTGCAATGATTTAATAGAAAAGTCATCACACAAAGCTTCCTGTGACTCTTATCTTTAGGTGCAGGTTGATCTGAACACATCCTGCTGACACTTTGTCTCTGATTAACAGCCACATAGCTGCAGAGCATTTTGCGCCCTGGAATTGGATGGTGTTATTATCAGACCAAAGAAGAACAATGTTTTTGGTTGCTCCTGTAAACACACACTCTATCGGTGCTCATATTGCCCCTTTCTTTCCCTCTAGAATGAGATCCCCCCGTACGAGTCCCGCATCACCACGGCCAAACTGCTCATCGAGGCAGAGGAATATGAGGTAAAATGTTCGCTGTGCATTGTGCTCGCACACACTCTGTTTTGGTTGGGCTTGTGTTTCATGGTGGGAGGGCAGCCTGGCATTTGTATGTGTGCGTAGATGTTTGTGTGTTTTCTTTTTTAGTGAATAGCGCTGAAGGTGGGAAGGCCATGCCTGGTCTTTATGCCCTCCAGAGTTTAGTGTCAATAATTGAAGAGTGGTATTTACAGAGAGGGACAGGGGTGAGGGGGTGCACAGGGGTGAGGGATGTGGAAAAAGGAATAAATAAAAAAAGAAACCTGTGAAGCTATATTTGATGGATGAATGCTGTATATCTGAAAAAGCACACTTGTCCACTAAATCACTCATCAATTTCTAGTATGAATGGCCTCGGATTTCAGTTCAGTGCTAAAAACTCCTGACAGTCATTAGTGCTTGAAGCCATTTTCTGTGATTACTGCCACACCAACAGCAGAGCAGCAATTTTCTGTTGTGATCCAATGATTAATTTTTAGTCAATCTTGTTGGGTGGTTTATGGCTATTACTGACAGGAAATGAGAAGAGTGTCTTTTTTTCCCCCCACTCACACCCAAACTGCTCTGCTGCAGTTATATATTTGGGCGTGTGTGTGTGTATGTGTGAGGGAGATGGGCTGTCAGGTGTATCAGTAAAATGACAACGTCTCGGTCCATAGTTTCTGACACATCGTTTGTCTTCATCCTCCTCTTGGTGTCATGCAGCCTGAAGCCCAGACTGCTCCCATGCTCAGTGCTTGATAATGTCAAATATGCACACAGGCATGTATATGTATGTAGTCATGCAAAAGTTTGACCATGTTTGCTTATAGCCATTCTCTTTTTGAAAGTTTCTGATGGCAGGTTGGAGGCTCTCACTTGTCGGTCTCCCCCAGACTTGGACTTGGGCAGATTTGATTGGAGCATTCTCTCTTCTGTCTACTTTATCCTCTCCTGTGTCACACATAGACTCTCATTCACTCACGTTTGTGATTGCTATCTCTCCCTGTTGACTAAAGACTCACCCACAATCCTAAACCATGTGTGAAGCTCTTTGCTTGTAGTCTTAAAGGCTACAATTTTTTGTGGGTCCCAGAACATGAGTTGCATATTTTATGATGGTCTTCCAGTTTGGGCCAAAGACAAGTTAAATGTATTTTTCTGTAGTTGGTAAGGGTATAAAGCAATATGTGGTAAAGAATTGTTCAAATATTGAAGAGGAACCATGTTTCTTTCAGGCTTTTTTTAAAATTGGAGTTCAGCCGAGTGTATTTTCATTTATTTTGTGTGAATTTAAATTGAAGTAAAGTAGGCAGCTGTTAAATGTCTGATTACTTCTGGCAAATCATCTGGGTGCGTGATATTATCTTATTTAGCCAAAAATAAAAAGTGCTGGTACGACAGATTCAATGACAACAAATGAAATGTTTGAAATGTAATGTAGATGTAGATGTAATGTAGACGTTTGATGACATGTTGTTGTTTGTTTGTTCAGAATTTTTTTAACCTGATTTTCAGAGCTGGTAAGGACCAGATTTATTTTACGTTAGATATGAAGATTGGTGGTTCAAAAGCCTGATAATTGAAAGTATTCAAGACACATTAGTGTCAAAATGAGGTAATTAATAAATTGGCTGAATGACAATAAATGTATTTACAGTCTTCATTATCAATTTTAATCATTTAGCCGTCAAAACTAATTGGTTTCATCTTTGGATATGGAAGAGTTTCCTGCTGTCTCTGCTGTATTTGTAAATTACTTTGAAATCTAGTTGGAGAAAAGGAGCAATTTCAAGCAGTTCGATGATTATAGACAGACTGATGGAGGTTTCAGCTTTTTCTTGTGAATTTAAATTGAAGGAAAGTGGTCAGTTGTTAAATGTCTGATTACTCCTGCCAAATCATCTGGGTGCATGATATTATCTTATTTAGTGGAAAAAGTGCTGTTCGTGAAAGATTCACTGACAACGAATGAAATGTTTGAAATGTAATGTACAACGTTTGATGAGATGCTGCTGTTGGTTTTGTTTTTTGTTGTTGTTGTTTTTTTTCAGTTTCTGTGAGCACTGCATGGTCTGATCATGGGTTGAAGTTGCTGACATGTCCAACCCTGGGAAGATTATCAGCTGTGTTGAATTTTTTCCACTTGTGAATAATCCTCTCACTGTAGAATGATGGAAACTGTTTGGAAATGGCCTTTTAACCCTTTCCTGTTGATGTGCAGCAACAATTGCTTCTGGATCAGACTACACGATTTGAGCTCGATTTTGACCCGACAGAAACGTCGCAGACAAACGTTCACTGTCGTGCCCGATTATGGGTTGTCGGATCACAGAACAACCGTCTTTACCCTGTGTAGTTTGACAAAATGAAAAGGATGCCTCTAGGACGCATCACGACCACGACACAGAGAGTCTGGCGTGTCAGAATTCCTACAAATTGACCAATAGGAAGACAAAATGCCCTCTGCCAATTCCTGGTAGATTAATATGGATTAGTTAATATATCAATATTAAAATTACGAGAGTATTCACAAATCCTTAATACTTTACCCTCCTGTTTATAGTCATGCTGGTAGCTAATGTCACATAGACTTCCAGCTAGCATTAGATAACGTTGCAGTGTTTTAAACATGTTAAAAAATGTGTTACCTCAAGTTCTGTTTGCAGGATATACAGCCCATACCGCTCTCTCCCCGCCACCTAGGAACTAGTCCACCATCTTCTTTTTTTTTTCTTTGCTCTCTCGGAGCTGAGGACAGCCACCATCACCCAAAATGCGTCTGTTGGCATGATTGATTGACAGCTGCTTGTCCCGCCTCCCGTCTTGTGCCCTCGGAAGGTGTTCGACAGCATTGGCGGGCAATACTTGTAGTGTTCCTACTTGCCGTCACAAGACACCAAAACGAATTTACGACACCGTGTCTGTTAATCGGACATAGCGACCGTCACGAACGACAAAATAAATTGTGTAGTCTGATCCAGGCCATAAGGTCATTGCCTACATCTTTCCCCCTTGACACTGGGTTAACACATACCTGAATGCTCCAAATCAGCAAACTTCTAAAACTTCTGCTTCTACAGAGGTACTCACACTGGCTGATTAATAAGTTTATCCAATGCATTTGATTAGCAGCACCTCAATGCTACTTACTCTAAAATCCTGGCCAGGCAGTAACGGAGAAATTTATTTTATTCACCCACTGCTGCTGCATTTTTACTTAGCTTTTACTAACTATGGGAGGTAAGAAAACCCATTCATCCTCAAATGTAAAACCTCATAATTAAAAGTAAGTGTACTCTGTTTCATATGACTATAGGCCACCAAATTGGAACTGGCATAGAGTGAATAAAAGTGTGTACTTTGTAAGTCAAGGTCTTGACTGAATAAAGTGGCACTGGAAACAATAAAAAAAATTAAAAAAGCCTTTCAGTTTGTAAGCTGAATACACAAAAGCCAAACATGATTAAAAAAATGTAAAAAGCAGATTAATACAAGTTTGGTCTTAAAGCAAATTATCTATACGGTGAGTTAATGCATTCATGAAAATGTCAGTTTTAAAACTGCAGCTCTTTTCTGATCCAAAAAGGGACAAAAAAAAAAAAGAATCACCAAAAATGCTTTTCCTGGCCATTACTGATTCTTCTTTTGCTTGGGTTTCTTTGGTTGTCTTTGTTTTTTTTTAACCTGATTTTAAGACCTGGTAAGGACCAGATTTATATTATGTTAGATATGATTTTGTGTATGAACACATGAAGCTTCAAAAGCCTGATAACTGAAAGTATTCCAGACACATTAGTGTCAAAACGAGGTAATTCATAAATTGTCTGAATGACGATAGATGTATTTACAGTCTTCATTATTCATTTTAGTCATTTAGCCATTCAAATTAATCAGTTTCGTCTTTTGATATGGGAGAGTGTCCTGCTGTCTCTGCTGTATTTGTAAATTACTTTGAATTCAAGTTGGAGAAAAGGAGCAAATATAAGCAGATTGATGACTATGGACATACAGAGGTTTAAACTTTTTTTCATTATGTTTTATGAGCTAAATGACTGAGGATAATTATTACTGATATCTGTTCTTACTTTTGTATTATTCCCTCTTATTCAGTGCGAGGGTTTGCACCTTCTCTGCACTTAATGTAATGAAATATCATGACTCTCGGCCATATCACACAAATCTGAATCTGAAGACTTTGCCAAAATTTTCTTTTCTATCCTCTCAGCTTAATTATGAATTTTTACAGCCATGAATTTCAGCTTTTTGTTTTATACTGATGTAACGTCTTGACTTAATGAGACATCTTTTTTTTTAATCTTTTCTTTGTGTTTCAAAAATGTGTTTTCTGTTCAGAGAAAAAAATGTGTTTTGCATTAATAATGCAGCCTTTTGAGATCAGTTTTCTCTTTTGTCTGGGCACACACACACACAAACCCACAAACCATCATCACATATCATACTAAATCACTTTGTCTCACAGCAGACAAACGGACAAACTTCCTTGGCGGACAGCCTTCAAGGTATCTTTTAGTGCAGATTTGACACAAGCTTGTGGGTAGTTAAGCATATACTCACCATGTTGTTGTCACTCTTGTTTGCTTCTGTTTATGTGCGGAGCCTTTTCTGTCCTTAAATGTGTTTTTCAATGCGTAGCTTGTATTTCTTATATTTTTTTTCCAAGCACAGTTTGCATGAACATCTCCAAGATTTATTTACTTCAGTGTAGATGTCTCTGTTTGTGTGTGTGTGCTTGTGTGTAAGAACTATGGCTCACCCTCGGTTGTAAAGCGATTTGTCTTTCTCCTGTCTGTGCCGTGCGCTCCAGTAAAATAATTCTGTTAAACAGAATTGCCTGAAGATGACACGCACGTACACACAAACACATACAAGCAGAAACTGCACACACACACACACACTGGACATTATAAATGAGTTCCTCCCCGGACTGCTTCTTTTTCCTTTTTTTTTTTTTT
>JBBBVU010000006.1:15327376-15350761 GCA_037177055.1 Atherinosoma microstoma | reverse complement strand
ACACACACACACACACACACACACACACACACACACACACACACACACACACACACACACACACACACACACTCTAGGTGATGTGTCTCATTCATTCTGTCATTCTGTCATAGAGTAATTGCTCCACGGAGCAGTGATTCATTTTAGTCTAAAATCCAATAGGCTTGTAAATCAGACGGCACAGACTGAAGGATGGCGGGCCCCACCCCCTATTTTTTTTATTTTCTTTTTTCCTCTCCTTTTCACCTCCCCACCCAGAACACAACCTCTCTCCTCTGCTGCCAGCCCATCATGTTCTTGTAAAGATTCTTGCAGAAATGTGTAGGAGCAGCTTCATGGCAGTATATTGACACCTTCCTCTGGCCTACAGTTTATTGATATGATAGCCTAACCAGCATCCACTGGGCATGTCCTCAACTAAGACAGAAGCAAGGGGGGCTTGGAAATGCCAAAACAGAAAATAATGGAACGTCGCTCATACAAATTTGATGTGCAGGCTTTGTGGGGAAAGTTCATTAAAAAAAAAAAAAAAAGCACAGTAGAAAGAACATGCATTGAGAAATAGAGTGAAATAAGCACTTAACCATTTCGCTTGAAGAAAAGGAATGCAAAGAAATAAAGTGAAACACTAAAATAAGAATTGTGCGAGGCAGAGCGTGACAAGTAAACAGCAGGGCAGTTTCTTTGTAGAATGAACGAAACAACAGGTGCAGAATAATGTGAAAGCTAAAGGCACAAGGACCTTGAGAGGGGAGGTGGAATTTGTTGAAAACAGCGTCACTCCTGTTATACTTAATTCGACAGCTTTGCTTCTCCATATGTGTGTATGTGTATCTGTCCATTGTGAGGTTTTAGATTTTCCCTTGCTTGTGTCCCTGATTTGTTTCAGAGCATCAATGTGAGTTTTAATTATTAACGATGAGTCAGTCCGTTAGTTAAAATGGGCTCCAACATGGAAATGAGGCCTCAAAGCCCAACGGCTCGTTTAGGTGCCGGTCCTCTTCTCTGCATACTTTATGACGTTGGCAAGTATGTGTGTGTTTGTGTGGTGTGAGACAGTGAGAGATGCCATGCTGGTAAGTGTAGGCGCACCCATATGTAGATTTTTTATTTTTAAGAAAATGTCGACAATATATTTTTTTTCTGACTGAACGCTACCTTCAGCAGAGATCCTCTCAAAAGGAAGGATAGAGAAAAACTGATGGTTGGAGAGAACAGGAAAGAAGAGGAGGAGATGACCAGAAGGACCAGTTGGAGAGTGAAAGAGCAAGGGCCCAAATTGAACAAGGGAACAAATTGGATGTGGGGTGGGAGTGTGTGTGTGTGTGTGTGTGTGTAGAGGTGCCTGTGAATAGTGGCGAAGGTAAAATCAATAGTAAACCGGACGTGAAATGGAATTTGAGTCTCAGCCAGATAGGGTAGAATTTGAGGAGGGATCTGTGGTGTATGCAGAGAGGACAATGTTAGGTGTGTGTGTTGGATAGGGAGTACTGTGTAGCTAGGCAGCTATAGGGCAAAGGGAGGTCAAAAGCGTACTATTTGAAGTGGCTGAAAGGGTATCCCACGAGCACAGATTGTGGGCAGTGTTGGTCCATGGTGAGCTAGTCATGTAATTTTAATGTCTTTTCATTACAGAGATGTGACTGGAGGACTCGGGTGTTAAGTTGTGCTGTCAGCTCCCTCGAGACTGCCAGCGACGTGGCCTGTTCACACTCCAGAAGCTATAATCTCAGCCATTGTCACACCCTTGCTAGTGAAGAAGTGTGTTAATGTTTGTATGACAGCAGGATACAGCGGGAAGTTAAAATCAAACACGCGTGTTGAGACCGTTCCATTTTTGTCCTCTTACTTAATGAGGAGATCTACTGCAGTAGGTCTCTTTGCGTTCTGAAAATGGGATTGAGGACGCAGCGAGAACTAGATAGGAGGTCATGATTTCGGCACTATTCTGCCAAAATGGAAGATGCGTTCGGGTGCTTGTGTGTGTGTGTGCACTTGCAAACATGCAAGCATATAGATGAGAGTAAGAAGGCATATCTGTCTCCTTGACAGGAAGGTCATCTAGTGAGAATGTATGAGTGCAAGACAAAAAAAAAGAGCACAAAATAAATGCAGAGAGAAAATGGTCAGGAGCTGGGAGAATGATGGGATTAGCAAAAGAAATAAAAGAGAAGGTGAAATGAAAGTGGATGTTAAGCATAGGTGTGAAGAAGAAGGTGAACAATGATAGACTGATTAGGCTTTTACGCATAATCAGTCTGTCTTTTATCAGCCATGCGAGTTGTGGAAAAAGGTTTCTGCCAAGAAATGAACAAAAAAGGGTGTTTTTTTGTATAATAGGCACAATAGTGGGCATTATTGCACCTTGTCTTCATACAGGACTCTAATTCAGATAATTCCGACATTTTATATTATACATGCATCCAAAGAAAGGAAAAAAGTCATTCTTCATATCTCATATATAATGGTATCATTTTGAGTTGTTAATTAGTCCTCATTTTATTTATTTCTTTCTTACCCTTTTAACTTTATAACTATCCAGCTCTGAAGCAAGAACGGAGTGCCTTCGGAGTGCATTATAATGACCATAAACAGAAGGAGGCCTCAAGTGAATACAATTCATATTTATATTTAATTCCATGGGCCTGTTCAGTTCTGTTGCTATCGTCATCATGAATTTAATTTGCTGCCTCTTTTCCGTAAAAGTTTCTCCTCTGTAAGTGCGGTCATGTTATTTTATTCACCATTGTGTCACTAAAATGTCGAGAAACATGGAAGAATCAGCATAGACTGCTGTTACACTCTTTCCATTCAATATTTTAAGTTTTTGTTGTTGTTTTTTGTTTGTTTTTTAAGATGAATCACATTTGACAAGTGTGTTAACAAGAATAAAGTAGTGAGCCATATTTGCAACTTTGTCACAACAATCCTTTGAGTAAGAACACTATAAGTGACAACACTAACAAACGGAGGGCGATGGCAGTGTCATTGGTTTAGCACTTATGTGGTCATAAATCAAATGATGTTTTCACACACGCACCTGAGATGCAGAGCTTGCGTGTGAGAATGCAAACCTTTGTCTGATTTATCAGACTATTTCCAGGCTCTACCCAACCAACTCACTAGTATTGAGTCTGGAAATTTGCAAGTACAGCAGCCATTCACTAGTGCAGTGGTTCTCAAACTGGGGGTCACCAGATGATTATAAAAAATATATAGCCAACATATATTACATTTATTTATTTGGACATGTAGGTGCTTTGTTCTAGCGGTGAACCACGTCCACCAAAAACCACTTTTTCCTCCTTATTTATGAAGATTCTGACAGTTTTCCAGCCTTACACTGACCCATGGAGGTCAGGATGAGAAGGGGGGGGGATCGGGAACATCAACGTATGTTATCCTGGGGATTGTGGTTCAAAAAGTTTGAGAACCACTGCTCTAGTGAATTTGCAACAAGAGTGTGTGTGCAGATAAGAATGTTTTGCACTTCTTTCTGTTTCTTCTTGTATGTTGCTTTGTACTTGTTTGTACTGTGCATTCTACCTAGGAACCACTGTGGAGTATTTCCAGTTGAACAATCTATACTCTTGTATTTACCAGCAACTGTTAAAAAAAAATCTGGAGTTGATTCTCTGGCGTTCACATATAAAAATAGCTTCACTGGACAGAGTTAGAATTTTGAGATAGTCAGGCTGGTACATCATGAGATATTTTTTTGATTGTGTGAAAACTTCCCACTACCAGAGTATCACATAATTTTGATTTATCCACCTTTGACTATCCCTTCAATTAATGTGGAAATAGTGTATTTTTGTAGGGAAAACTGAGTTGACTGGACAGACCAACATTACCATTCTCAGAGCCATCCTATCATGGCTAAAAAGAGATTAGAAAGTAGACATTTAGAGCAGATGTGTCCAAGTGGTATCTGTGTGTGCCAGTGTGTAAAATGTGTGCAAGTGTGAGCTGTTATAGCTGTGGTCAAGTGTTCTTTGGGCCGTGACTCGGGGCCTGAAAATGGAGCAAAGTGGACCATGAAAAAGTTATACGATCACACGCACACTCTCCCTCCCTCTCTAGGCAGCTCTCTGGGCCGTGAAAGTGAGGAGAGAAAACAGGCTGTTGTAAATGAGAAATTCTTGTGTTTTTTTTTTTCCTTTGCAACAGCGATGCTGATCTCAGCAGCGCTCATTGCAGAATGTGTAAAGAATAGCTTGTGTTTGTTTTGCTCTCTAAAAGTATTGCAATGAATAATCGCATCCTGTCCAGCAGACACAATGTGCTATTGATTTGTAGTAAATATCACCACCTACATATCCAATTTCCAAGTAGCCTTCAGTATTTTAGAACATTGAGCTTTGTTTTTTAAACATTCCCAGCACGTTTTAGGTTATTTCTGTAATGCAGCTCACGTGAAAGTCACTCTCTACTTTTCACCTGAAGCTTTTTCGGTGCAGCTATTCTGGGTGTTGAGCAAAGCTCATTGCAAGGTACTCCTAACTTTTTCTCCGTGTTTGATGTGTATACACATCTCTGGGCATTTAAGAGTGACACTGTTGTAATGAAAATCACTATTTTGTGCAGCTGTGTGTGTGTATGTGCATCTGTGGTGCTTTTAAAGAGTCTGAAAGGGTCAACTCTCCCCAGGTATCCGACCTTGTGCTTGGACCTGGGTCATGCTCTACCTCCCTGGAGCTCCAACCTGCAGAGACAGCATCCACTTAAATATACCCATAGACACACACTGCACATTCTAACGCTCTAAATGAGTTCCCATGGGACTGCGTGTCTCCTGTCAGGACCTGCTGTTGCTTGGAGACTGGTCCTGGGGCAAAGCAGTCACTCTGTGTCTCCACTGGCCTCGTTACATTGAGTAAGAATGATGGCACTCGGTTGTTTATTGTTCAGGAGCTCAAGCAACTGCGTGTTAACTGTATGCATTTGCTAGACTAAATAAAGTAATGTTGGCTTGATCACATAAACCCACCCACTGTCTTTTTTTCTCTCGTTTCTGGAAAGAGATGCTTAAATTTAAATTGCTGCATCCACTCCCTTTCCTGGATATTTTACACGCACACAGAAACACAATGTTATGCTTCCTGTCCTTAGTGGTAGCACGAGTGGTTTTATCACCCAGCTCCACTTTCAGTTTAGTAATTACACACAAGCAGGGTATTTTACAGAGATAAATCTGCTGGCACCGTTGAGAGCAGCACCGTTTTTTATCTCTCTCTTTCACAGCATATTTCACTGTGATAACTCTGATTATGTCTGTGTGCATGTGCACATGAACGCCACATAGCCATATGTGCTTTAGGATGCATTTCTCTGTGTGTATGCGTGTTGTAACAGTAAGAGGAAGATAAATGGTCTTTTTTTCCCTTTTTTTTCTTTTTTTGCCTCCCGTGCAGCTAAACTGTGTATCAAATGTGCTGATTTGCCAAATGAAAGACAAAAAGTGTTTACCAGCATTTTGTGAGCCTCGACTGCCTTGCTGACAGAATGCAGATGCTGTTGGATTTTTCAGCCAGTCTAACCAGCACTCGGAGACTTAAAACCTCGGGGCTGCTTGCTCGCTTCTCTCAATTCCTAGCTGCTGCTTATGGATGGCGCAGCGATGCATCATTAACTCCAGTGACACGACAAAAGGATCTTTGTTGAGAAGTTTTCTCTCACCACTGCTTAAACAGTACAATTTTGCACTTCATATTTAGTGTCAGCTGAGCTGCACATTATGTTAAAAAATTGATCAGTTTCAGTATCATATTCACAAAAAGTTTAGTTTTTTTTAGTATTTGATCTCAGGCCAATTATTCTACAGTTACATTTATCAAGCCCTACTATAATCGAACATTAAGAATCCTTGATATAAAAGTAAATGAGGTACTATCATTTACTATTATCACCACCATTTTTTGTTTAAATTGACTTGCTCTTCCACCTTTCTGGGAATAAGTTAAGAAACAACAGAATCATAGCAGAAAAGTTCAGCTATTTTATGTGACGATTGCAAAGTCATGTTTTGTAAAACATCTTGTGCTCCGACATTTTTTTCTGTCAAAGTTGTAAAACTGAAGAAAAAAAGTCACATTTTGGTGAATTCAGCAACAAACTTGTACACATGTTTAGTTGTAAAATAATTGGGCTGGTTTAAAATTTTGTTCATTTTTAAATGCATTTCCTCACATTTTTAGTTTTATCTTGCCCTCCAAAGCACAAGTGTTGTAAATGATCTCGTTTTTAACACTATGATACTTGAATTAGAGTCCTGCTTCTAGCTTTTGTATTTTTCTTCATCCCTATTTAATACACTTTAAATTAATGCATAAATAAATGAGTAAATGAATTCACAAATGAATGAAGACATTTTTTACTTGAAGTAGGACAAGCACAGGTATGTCAGGCATTGCACCTCAAGGAGATGCTTCTTTTGTGCTTGCTCTGTGTAATGGAAGTTCTCCCTTTACTGATGAGAGGATTCAATGACGAGTCAGAATTCTGAAGCACAAGTGTAGTTTTATGCAGACAGTCTCATGATCAAGTAGCTTCTAATTTCCATAACCCAGCTGTTTCCTTTCGTGCAGGTGTCTGCTCTAATTGTTAACAGTTGTACTGCTTTCACTAACTCATGCAGAATGTAACCAAAAGTGGAAGTGGAAGACGAGAAGGTATCCAGTTCACCGGGTCAGCTAAGAAAACAAAAAAAACCTATATCTACAACAAACCAGCATGCATAAGTGCAGAAATAGAATGCAGTCCTTGATAATACACCAGAGATTGGCACCATATAGTAAAGTACTTTTTTAGACATCTCAAGTCACAAGATGATTGCACTCTTAGATAATATTAAACAATATTAATATCAGGAAGCCTAGGCCTCTGCTGTAGAACTTGCTTGATTTTTTTCCCTCACAGCACTGTCTAGCCTTTTGACTAAATGGATCATCTGCTTTTGTCCTTTTGTGTGTTTGTCTGTGTGTTCACCAGCTGCACAATAAGCTGCGATGTGATGACCAGCAGATGTTGGAGCATGTGGAGCAGCTGCTTGGCGAACTGGGAGGAGAGATGGAGGCAGAGGAGGGAGACCCAGTCCTGGATGACGAATATGAGCCCTGTAGTGATGAGGAAGAGAACGACGATGTCGGAGCCCCCATGGAACACTGACCCCATCACCTTACTTATAATATCACGTTTCCCCATCTCTCTTCCCTGTAGCGTGCTCTCTAAAGTGCCTTTTTAACCGTTTCCTTTTCTTACCTGCTTATCAAAGATTAAATTGTTCTGGATAAACAGTGGCATGAAAATCTGCAGTCGACTTATTCTTTTTCAGTCAAGTCATTAAATGTTTTTGGTGAAATGAGTGCATAATCGAGTAATGTTTCTCCTTGACAGATGTTGATGAAAGAAATTAATTTTAAAGCTTTCATTCTTACCAGCAGCGAATGCAAAATGCCTTTCGATGCTTTCACCTCTTCGGAACACCCATGCTCTGTTTCTACAAGCAGACATGCACAACACAAATACAAACAAAAACACACCATGAAGGCAAGTTAATTACTTCAACTCTTCCTCAGTTCAGTTGCAGGAGTAGCAGCACTTTCCTCTCCTGTCAGACTATAAGTGAAACTGCCCACTAAAAACACTCGATGCTGATTTCTACATACACTTCTAAAAGCCAACAGATATGTGCAACGCTTTCATGTTTGTTATTCACTTTATGCTCCAGCTTAATTTTCTTTCTTTTTTTTGTCAACTCACTGGATTCTTTAACACAAGACAATAGAGAATTTGACATTAAGTTATGCAGAGTGCATCTCTCGCTCTCTGCTGACTACTCAAAGTGACTTACATAAAGCCTCTCTGAAAGAAGAATTGGACAACTGACTTTTTAAACCAGTTTCCAACTCCTAGCTTTTAAACAGCCCAATGCTGTTATTGTCATAAAAGTATGGGTGAGTGTAATGGCATTGTGCAATAACTCAGAGATGCTGTCAGCTCTCCTTTGTATTTTGTATTTTTTTTCCACATCTCTGTGGTTGCAAGGTTTAAAGAGTTTGTGCATGTGAGAGGTGGACTGCTACAAATTGCCATCATTTGTGGACAAAGAACTTGTTCTTTTTACACCAAAAGTAGAAAAGTATTCACAGCATAACTATCTACTGGTAAAGGGCAGAAAGATTAAGCTGAAAAGATTTCAAGTCACTACAAACATCCTAATGTCTCCAAATCATAAAAACATGAAAAGAGAATAATCAAAACAGAGCTATGTCTCTGTCCTCTGCTTTGGCTAAATTGACATCAACCACCTTAGTATAATCAGCATTTTAGGATTTTGTATGTGAATAATTAGCTTTTTTTTATGTCAACATTATAAAATTTACATATGAGAATACAATTTGCCCTAGCTGAAGTTAATTTATAGATCATCTTTTCATGCAGTCTCCAAGCTTCCTTCATCAAAAGAAAAGAACACCATCAAAAACAATGATAAAGCAGTGCAGTTTAGAAAATGGAGAGAAATCAATAGGAAAAAAATCAAAATACAAGAAGCATCGGGGATTAAAAAATGGAACTGTGGCAATAAGCTTTCATATTACTCTGAATTTAAAAGTAATATCAAATAGCTTTTTTGTAAAAAAAATAAAATAAAATTCCTTTTAAAGATATTGAGTAAGTTTACTGTGTTGACATCAAGAGGCAGAAGGGTGTTCCACTGGTCAGAAACATCAAAACAAAAGGCATCCAAAGTCTTTAGAATGACTCCCGGAACAGGTATACTGCCTGGCCAAAAAACAGGTCACACTGATATTGTGTTGGACCACATTTAGCTCTGATTACGGGAGCCTTAGCTGTGGCATTGTTTCCATAAGCTGCAATGTATCAAAGATTTATTTCCGTCCAGTGTTGCAATCATTTTTCAAGAAGATCTTGTATTGATGACGGGAGAGTCTGACCACTTCGCAAAGCCTTCTCCAGCACATCCCAAACATTCTTATTGAGGTTAAGGTCTGGACTCTGAGGTGGCTGATCCATGTGTGAAAATGATGTCCCATGCTCCCTGAACCAGTCTTTCAAAATGTGAGCCCGATGAATCCTGGCATTGTCATCTACAGGAGGCACTAGTATGAGGCCAGATCAGTCTCAAAAGGAATGAACTTACGCATGGTTTTTCACGAATGCACATGCTGTGGTTCGCAGTTGTATTTCGGACTCGGAAATGCACATGTTCTGTTTCACAAATGCACACGCTCTGGTTCACTAATAAAATTTTTATGCAAACTTGTAATATAAATTCGGAAATGCACACAATCTGTTTCACAAATGGACAAGCTCTGATACACAAATATAATTTTGAGGCACACTTGTAATATATATTCATAGATCATACGAATTGCTGAATGTGCATTTACAAACTGCTTCTCATTTGTGAACCTCGATGCATTAGTCAGAGAAATCTGTGGGGTGATTTTGAGACTCCTCAAAACGAACGAACATCACCATTGGCTTATGAATCTGTCTATCAAATTTACGAGTCTGATTGACAGATTAATCAGTTAAGCAGGTGTGTTCGCTTTCAGCCAATCGTATTGATCCTTACATTTTCTCCACACTTTTAAACCAATCGCAGAGCTACTGTCGAGGGACTTCAAACAAGACTGAAATGGCGGACAGACATGGAAAAGATATGGATCAATCTCAACCTGTAAGTAACACAATTATCTTATTATCCCCTCGTTGTAAATCATGCAACGTCTCTTCCACCATGGCTCCTCCTCCTGTCTGTCATCTCGGTCTTTTTCGAACTGCCTTGTGCATGCGCACATAACAGTAGCTCTGCGATTGGTTTAAAAGTGTAGGGGAAATGTAAGGAGCCATACCACTGGCTCAAAGCAAACACACCTGCTTAACTGATGAATCTCTCAATCAGAATCTTAAATTTGATTGACAGATTCATTTGCCAATGGTGACGTTCATTGATCTGCGAAGTCAGGGTAGTCTCAAAATTCACCCCACAGATTTTTCTCACAAATGCAGCGAGGTTCACAAATGAGAAGCAGTTTGTAAATGCACATTCAGAAATTCATATGATCTGTGAATATATATTACAAGTGTGCCTCAAAATTATATTAGTGAACCAGAGCGTGTGCATTTGTGAAACAGAACATGTGCATTTCCGAGTCCGAAATACAACTGTGAACCAGAGCATGTGCATTCGTGAAAAACCATGCGTAAGTTCTTTCCTTTTGAGACTGATCTGACCTCATAATTCCGCATAGACTCCCGTGGTAAATAGGCCAACTTTACAGCAGAATTAAACATGTTTACAACCTGGTTCAAAATACCATTTTAGGTTTAATAGGTCAAGTTTACCTTCCTTACAACTGTGGGGGGAGTGAAGAAAATTCTAACTCTTCCGTTTAGATGTTATTTAATCTTGAAATATTCATTATTAGGGGCGTGTCTTTTTGATTGACAGGTGCCAGATATCCGGCAAAACGAGGCACAGAGTAGCACAACCGCAATTTTTAGCTGGCTCTCCGGTTAGCCTCACTGATAATTGGTTTTCTTGTGGCTACACAGCTGTTCAGTCCCAATCCCTTGAGTTCCCTTTGCATTTTTCATGTGGAAATGCTTTTACTTGACAATTAAACAGCGCTGAGTTCTACTGTTGTTTTTCTTTGATTTGATTTCACCAAACGTTTAAGTGATCGTGATCATTCAGGAATGTTTTCTGACCACATTTCTTCCTTGAAGACAATGGTTCCCCACGATCCTTCCCGTTTTTAATAATGCTTGGACAGTTCTTAACCCAATTTAAGTAGATTCTGCATCTCCTTAAATGTTTACTCTGCTTGATACCAATGATTTGACCCTTCATAAACAGACTAACATCCATTCCACAACCGCAGGATGTGGGTTTCCACATGGTTGTTTAAAAAATGAGAAGCTACTCATTGCATCAGTTTGGGTTAAATAACTTGTTGCCAGCTGACAGACAATCGCCTGCATGAAGTAATTATCCAATAGGAGACTTGTACTTATTTATACAGTTAAATCCTGGTGGCAACTATTCAGTGTAAACAACAAAGGAGCTGAGCTGATCTTGCTTAGTTAAAAAGGAAACAATGTCTCTGATATAGGTAGAAGTGAGGTTATTTAAAGCTTCATAGACGAGTAAAAGGGTTTTAAAGTCAATTCTAAAAGGTATAGGCATCCAGAACACCATTTGGAGCTGTAGTTGGATGTGATCCATTTTCTTTGTTTTAGTTAAACCTCTGGCTGCAGCATTCTGCTCTAGCCAGACATTTCAGGTTATCCATAACAAAGCATTACAGTTGTCCAAATAATTTGAAAGTTTGAATAAGCATTCAGCATCTTTGTCTGATAAAAAGGTCACTTTCAAGATGAAACCTTGTTGAAAGGAGAGTTTGAATAAGACTATACATGTAAAACATTTTAAACTAGTTTCTATGCCTTCTGAAAATTTTGTGGAATGACTGACTTTTCTATTTCCCTGAAGTATATTTTGGTACATGATTTTTTTCTTTAAATGCCTTCAGCAGAGGAGAGGTTACATGATGTGACATATGTGCTCTAACACATAATCATTCAGCTGAGCATTTCTCAATGCACCATATCCCTGTTAGCAAGCACAACACACCACGGGCATCCGCTGCCACACGGCCGCTTTGAAGAATTTCATAACCGGTACACAGAAACACTATCTGAGATCCTGCAGCAGATAGTGACCCAGCTGCAAGCTGAGAGGCTTGTTTGGGGACACAGGTTCAGATTCTGTGATCTGATTGTGAATGTTTGTATTTAAGGAGCATAAAATACAGCTTAGGAGAAAAAGTTACCGATATAAGTCTGTGTGTGTGCTGCACATTATCGTGGCTTAATGTGGTATGAAGTTTAGTTATTTGTAGACTAGGCTTTGCTCAGAAATACTCATGTCTGAGATTTTCAGTTTATGATAATGTACCAGCCGAGGCCTTGAGGAATGACTACCTGCAGCTATTCTGCCATCTAGCATTTGGGTTTTCTAATTAAATCAGGCTCTTGCGTGTACGTGTGTTTTTGTGTTTTTGTGTGTGTATTATGACATGTGTCTTTGTGGTTCATATGCAGCGCTGTGTGATTAATGACTCCGGGGGTGAGAGGACACTGGCGGTCAGCCTTATCTGGTTATTCTGAGCTGACCTAGTGTGAGTGGACCATGGTGGACACAAAGCCTCAGGTGATCTCAAAATCCTTGGCCATTGTCTCACCTGTACATCAGCTTCAGCACTGCAGGGATATTTTCACTTGCTGAGAGGGGGGAGAGTGCAGTTTCTACACAAGGACACGCATTCAATCACCGGATAAAGGACACTCGCTGTTTTCTCGCCTTCTCTCCCACTCTAGTTGGAAATCGCTCTCTAAAAGGCCAGAATGACTTTCTGATAGGAAAACTAGAGCAGTACTTGTATTATTGTATTTCTACACAGTTTTAAGTTTTTCAAATAATTGGAAATTACAAAACCAAAAAGAAAAAAAGTAACATTTCATTGAATGTAAAGTTACAGCCCTGAATGCAGTCATATTTAGCAAATTTGTCTTTTTTTTTACTCATAGGCTGTGTCAGGCTATATTAATAGACCTTAGCAGCATGTGCTCAGTCTCCAGGGAAACCAACCAATAATTAGTGAGCGTGTGCATGCCTGTATGTGTTTTTTAAATAATCGACAGTAATGAGATGAGGGGAGGGGAGAATAATCCTGTATTAACAGCTTAAAAATGCACGTGTTGTCATAACAACATCCTTATTGGGTCTTAATCATCGAAATGCAGTCCCACAAACACTCAGTAAGCATGCATATGCATCAACACAGCAATCACTAGTTGTCCGGTCAGATGTAACTTAACTTTACAAGCTGTGTGCACACTATTTATCCTGAGTTGGTGTATGTGCATTCATTTGACTTAACTAGAGAGCTAAGTGGGGTTCTCCTCTGAAGGGATTAGGGGGGGAAATCATCTGAATTTGGAGACTTAAAGCTGAAACCAGTTAAACGAAAACAGGAGGAGGGAGATCAGAGCTTGGAGGAGAAAGGAGTTTGAGAGGCAGTGCTAATGTTTATTCATACATTTGCATGTTCATTTGTGCAAATTGTCTCCTTGAAGTCATGCTTAGGCACTCACAATTACTTCAAGGTGTGCATACAATTCGTTCAACCTCTCAAAGATGCTTTTTGGGGATTTGTGAACGTGGACACAGAATAGTCTATGATACTAGACATGATCCTGGAAATATGACAAATTTAAACAAGAACGGTATAGAAGACTGAAATTGAAACAGAGCTCCCCGACCTTTTGACAGGAAACGTGTCACTCATCTATCTGGTGTTTCTTTTAAAACTTTGGCCATGCATTCAAACTGAATTGTTGGCATAATTGGAATGACGGCTATCTAACCCAAAGGTTTTCTCTTGACAGCCACTCTGAGAAGCCATGAATCAAGTGATCATTATCCTCTGTTGTGAATCTCTTTCCTGTGTAGAATGGATTTCCACTGGATTCAGTGTGTCTGACTTGGGAGAACTCTGCAGCTGATTGATTGGCACAAGCCGTTAATACTGCTTTGTGTGGCTTAATATGATCATTAAAGAGGATACAATTATTCTTAGACTGTCTCTTTTTCCTTCCCTGTCATCAGTACGGCAAAACGTCATTGGTCATTACATGACTTCTTTGATTTTAAATGAAATATTTGCCTAGGAAAACTTTGTTTGAAAACTGTTTTTCCCTTAGTTTATTTTGCAGAAAGTCATTACATCTTATAATTGACTCGCAGAGAAGTAATCTTCATCATTGATTTGTGTTTTTTGTCAATAGGGTTATTTTAGGTGATCCTGCTGTTGCCATTGTTTCAGGACTGAACGTGTTCATGCTGTGTCTGCATGCTCCCAGTTTGCATGTGTGCGGTTTTTGCTTTGTGTGTGCACACATAGTAATCTTTGGTGGGAACATCTGTCTCTCAGAGATAACATAACCAGGGAATTAGCCATGCTGTCTTACAACTGAGCATCACATCTCACTATTACAGCCCCCTAAATTCTACCCTATTACACCTCCATGTGAGTTCAGATGAGTGTAAGCAATGTGCTGACAGTGTCATACCCTCGGAGGTCTGCGCCGAGTTTAAGAATATCACCGAGCCCACTACCTCCTTTAATCCTTAAATCCATTGTCGGCCGGATTTCATGTAGTTATTTCTACATAATAAGTCCTACACAAGCAAGTTTTGCCTTGACGACAGAGCAGAGCAAACAGTAGGTGAGGAGAACAAAACAAAGAGCAAGGTGGTGTTCTGTTGAATAAAGGTGCTTTTTCTGGCTCAGAATTATACACAGTGATACGTCATTTTGATGTAAAAACTCTAAACAGCCAGAATCCAATTACCTCTCCATATATTGCACCTGCAGCGAGAGTACAGTCTCTTGACGCATCGGTGGTGACAGATTACTCTTTGAACTGTACTTTTAAAGAAGTTCAAAAGCTCACAAAATTTAACAAGGTGATGCATCAAAATTGCAGGAAATGCAGAATATATGATAAAATGATAAGACTAAGATATCAACAAACACTTCAGCTAATGGAGAATAGAATTTAGACCTAATCTTTAACAGCTAAATTTCTTTTTACCTGCTGTAAATGTAACATCTCGAGCCACAAATCAAGTAAAAAGAGGGCAGTTGGAGTTGAATTGTAAGATTCTTTATCACACTCTCATGACTTGAGTAAACTTTAAAGAAAGTTATAATAAAATAAAATGTATGGGGGGGCTTTTTTGATATAATAACACAGCGACATGCTTCATGCTGCCAAGGCCTGTGCAGTACAACGGTTATCATACAACTGGCCTCTGAATGAGTGGCATTTAGGGGATTAAGTATAAAGAATAGCCACAGAAGCTGAATGTAGCTCCTGACCTGGCTGAATCAAAGAGAAGGGTAGGAGGCAGACCACAAAAAAGGTAAAATAGAAAGAAGGCGCATGAGATGGAAAAGTGACTCATTTATTGCAATTTTGGATCAATGGATCATTCTATAGCCAACCCGCAATCTAACAATCAAATATGGTGCTAATAAAAGAGATCTAGCCTGAGCACTGAGCTCTCTACGACTGTAGATGCATTTGACTGGGTGCCAGCTTCAGTTTTTATTCCTCATTAGTTCTCAGAAGCGGATTGACTGAGGAAACTGCTTCCTCTCGATCATAAATCAGCTCACTCTCCTGTGGGCACACACGCAGCGGCAAAACATGAACACACCAGGGGGGCAAATCTCAGGGCTTAGGTAATGGTTTAATCAGTCACTGACAGAAACTACGGTGATATTGTGATTACTTATTTCCACATGACCGCTGTGTGAATGGCTCTGCATGTCTGTGTGAAAGAGAGACTTTAGATTTTTATGTTGTAATAAAGGGTAGATCCCAGGTCCTTCACGTTATTGGGTTATACAAAAAGTCAGTTTATGTTCTTCAAATTTTTTTAACTGCTCCTCAACTTCTTTTTTTAAATCATATGTATGCATTTTTACCTGTCGACTGGAACCGTTTTTGGATAAGTTTAAACTCCAGAGGAGATTGAGGTAAAAATAGAGTTGATTTTGTATTTTCTACCTTATTATCATTTTTGGAGGACAGCAAAGTTGTAGCACATCTGAGTGACTCTAAATTAAACTCTTGGAGAAGAAAAGTAGTGTGTGTGTATGTCAGAGAATGAGAGGTACAGATAGAGAGGTTTGATGCTGTAACAGCTGCTAATTATTGCTGCTCTATATTTCCCACAGTCTGTTTGATCTCCTGTCCTGTGGAGAGAGATAGGGATTCTCTGTTTCTCACAAACTTAAACACACGCTCACAAGCTGAGGGGTCACAAGGAGGAGAAAGCACACTTGTGCTCTAATTACCTAATCTATGCAAGAGTTAACTTATATTTCCAGCCTCAGGACAGGAGGAACGCATTTTGTACCTTGTTTTTTGTGTTTGTATGAATGTCACCCCTTGATGTAGGCTGCAGATGCTGGGCTGAGTTCACTGATATCACAGAGGGCAAATCAATCCAATTTCTCAAAGCACTCTGGGTAGTCTGAGTCCATAGACCATCTGGATGCCGCTCTGTTCTCTTCTGTGTTCTGCTCCCTGAGTGCCGGCCGCTGCAGCTATCAACTATTTGGCAAGCTGCTTTATTACCAAGCTTGAATGCATAGCAACAGTTACCATCATCCATAAACCTTGGCAAGACATGCAAGAAAGAAGCTCATCTGTTTTATTAATGATGCAAAAAGGTGTTTTTTTTTACCCACTTATGTGTTTTCTGTTGTTCTAAAACAGCTTGAAATGGGGTCGAAGAAGCATGCATCTTTCGATATAATGATTTAAATGTCTAGCCATAAAAAGGACTAATAACACTTACAAAATATGGGTCACTTTCAAAGGCAGAGTCCTCCTTTGTTTCTGACAATAAAAATACTGCCATATCATTTTAAAGTGGAAGATAAAACTTATCATCACCTTTTCATTTGTGCCTTGAGGTTGATAAGGATTCATTCCATATGCGATGAATATGCCAATAGTGGGTACATTCATAGTGACAAGGACTCACAGGAAGAAACTTTTTTATTAACGCTGTTGGGTTTTTTAAACCTCATTTTTAGATGTATTAAATCAAACAGTATTAATGTTTTATGTAGACTTTGTTGCAACATGTTGCATAACCAACAAAAGCAAGACAGAATAAGAAAAAGCATCAAAGCATTTATTTTTACTCACGCTTCTTTCATTCATTCATTTACTGGTGAAGGATGGGAGAAAAAAAACAAATTTCTCTCTTCAAAATTTGTATAAAACATCTATAACTGAAGCAACTGGGAGTGGAATTACCAGCACAGAAATGATCAAGGTTAAATTCACATTTTATTCTTATGTTTTCAATCAGTTCTTCAATCATATAAATACATATATTGTTTGCCGTCATATATACACTATCAGGACAAAACAGATCTGCACAAGTGTCAGATGAGGAAAGAAGTCTTACACGTTCACACAAATACAGTATATTGTAGGGTAAAATTGACCTTGCCTGCCCTCCTGGTCTATGTAATTTATGTTGAAAGTCACACGCTAACTCAGATAACCTGTATGAAATAGAGATAAGGAAAGATTATTATTACTCTCTCTTGTTACTCTGTCCCTAGCTTGAAGGGTACTTCAAAAGGCAGCTGGTCTGCCCGTGGCTCAGAAGGAAAGAGAGGATGACACAAGCCCAGCTTGTCTTTGAATAGCAGCTGCACCTTTCCCTTTTATTCTGGTCCTGAATGAGGAATGAAGGCAAAAGCAAAGGGATCAAAGTCTGTTTTCTCACTGTCAGCTGCAGCACAGCAGAGGCTAAATGGAGAAACAAATTTTCATTTGAAAACAGTCAATAGTTGGGCCGTTTGAGTATATGAACACATGAGTGTGTGTGTGTGTGTGTGTAGGCATGTGAATGAAAGTTGGAGCTGATGCAAGTAAAAGCAGCTTTTCTTCAACCATTTCATCTCGTTCTCTCCCTGGTCAATGTTGCCAAGAAAGATTAATCAACATGGCAGCCACTCTGTGAAAATCATAACGCCTTCTGTTGAAACCTCACTGGCCAAGATGCATCCATGAAAGGCTGTGAGTTCAAAGGTTGCAGGGCTACTGGAGAGAGCGAAGTGAGGGGGGATGTGTGGAAAGCAGGGGATTGGGGAATCAGTGGGATGGGATGATGGGAGAGCAAAATAGAGGGAAACAGGGAGGAGATGGAGAAGGGGGAGAGGTGCAGAAGATGAGGGAGGGAAGGAGGATGAGGGGTTGGATGTGGGTGTGGATGTATGGCAGCAGATGGGGATGCACAATGAGAGGGGGAGTGTGGAGGCATGGAGAGAGCTGTGTGCTGTAAAATAATATGATGGAGATTAGACAGAGGGGGAGATGGTGGAAGATGGGTGAGGTTCGGGACTCCCAGACCCATTGGTTGTGTAAAGCTCTCTTGTGGGGTCACATGTGGGAGACTGACATGGAGAGTGTGTTGGACTTGTCTTTGCATCGCATCTGTGTGGATTAACTGAGTTTGAGGCTGCGCAGAGCTATGCAAAGGTGCATGTGTGTATTCCTCCGAAGTCACACAATTCTTTATTTGTGCATCGTGTGTATAGCTTGTCTGTGTGAATGAATCTTCGCTGTCTTGTATTTTTTCCAGGACTTTCTGCATGTGCTCTCTTGCCTGCTCTTGCAGGAGACGATATTTGTCCATTTCCTCAGCTGAAAAGCTGATTGCTGGAGCTGTCTCTCTTCCTGTCTGTCTGTTGTCAGTCCTAATCTGTGACAGGCAGAGATTTGGCATACTGCTTGGATTTGACTCAGCAATTTCTAGAGGACATTTTTGACTCTCAAGACTTGAACCAGGATTCACTCTAGGGCCCTTTCCTTCCTCCTTTCTTTCCTTTTCTTGACTCCTCTGTAGTCCTTTTTTCCCCTTTGTCTTTCTCTGGATTGAAGGAAGTTTTCCGATGAGAGGAAACAGCAACATTCTTGTTGGTTTCTGTGGCAGAGTCTTACTTTGACACAGTACTGGTAGAGTTGTGCCTAGGCTGACAGGAGCGGAGGGTCTGCTGGCATGGTCCAACTGTGAACTGGCCTCCTTTAGCTGTGAGGGGCTTCTGTTGCTGTCGTTCCTATTGAGGCTTGGAGCTCTCTGAGATGATCTGTGGGGAGAGGAATGAAAAAGGGGGCTAGAGGAAAGGACAGATGAAGTGGACATGGGGCTGCTGTGCTTTCTGACCTCCTGTGGGACCTCAGCAGCCCTTGAGGATTTCCTGCAGGAGCTGACTGTCAACCCATCTACAGTGACTTCTGAACAGGTACTGCTCCTGCTCCACTCACAGCTCAGCTCAGACATACTGATGCTGCTGCAAGGACTACAGGAGCGAGGGCTATGGCATTTGCTGCCCTCTGTGCCAGTCACACTCTGGCAGCTGTGTGACTGGCGGTTTGTCCACCACTCAGGGCTCGAGAACTGTCTTGAACTTGAGTGTCTTGTGCCTGCACATCTCCACATGCCACTTGGGCTGTCTCTGCTGTCAGAACCTGTCCTGGAGCCTGAAATTGATCTGTGTGTTCCTCTATCTTCCCAGCTGTCGCTGCTGCCCCATGTCCATCTGTCCACACTGCACCTGTCCCACTCTACATCCTCTGTACTAACATGTCTGCGTCTTCGACTCCAGCTACCAGGACTAGGGCTAAATCTTGCAACATGATCCCACTCTATTGCTCTGTTTCTTGAGCTCCAGCCAGCCCCTGACCTGTCCTCCTCACCTCCACCTCCAGCACAACTCCCTCTCATCCACTCCCACTGCTCTGCATCTGAAATCAGGCCTCTGTCTCTGGAGCCTGAGTGTCCTCCCATTTTCCTCCCGCTCTCATCCCAGACTACACAATTCCGCTTATTATGAATGAATGTCCTGTCCCCGTGGAGGAGTTTTCGCTTTTTTGAGGAGCCGCTACCACAGCTGTTGTCAGGGTAACAGCAGTCAATGAAACTCCTGGGGTTGCTATGGTGACCCCTTTCCCAAAACAGCTTTGAGTTACATCTCGGTGAGAGGGAGCGTAAGGAGAAGGGAGACCGCCAAGGAAAAGTCACTGGATCAGCGTCTCGCTTTCCGTCCTCCTCAGCATTTCTGTCTGCTGCGTGTCTGGTCAGCTGGGAGTAGACGCTGGAGTGTTCTGCCTGCCCTCTGCCTGCCTGTGACTCGAATTCAGTGCCGTGGCTCCTATGAGGCCTCCTTCTCCTGACAGAGACAGATACTGGCTCAGCCTCCCATGTCCCCAGGAGACAGTCGCTTCTTGCTCTAGCCACCCTCCTCACCCTCGTCTCTCTGTGCCTCCCTTTCTCTCCCCACCTCCCTCCAGCTTCTCTACTGCTCTCCCTTCCAGTGGAAACTGTGGAGACAACACTTCTCATTTTGCACTTTGCTGATTGGCGTTTATCTGATGCCTTTTCCTTCTCAGCCCTTTTCCTCTTTCTCAGCTTGTGTTTTTTAGAGTTGGCCTTCCTCTTTTTGCGTGACACTTTAGGGATGTCCACATACGGCTGTGGTGCATTGGCACACTTGCACATTGTCTCACTTCCACATTCACACCTGGACGGGCTGATGCATGTCCCCCGCGTGCCAGGTTGGGTGACAGACTCTAATTTACAGCTCAGGGCTGTGATGGCTCTTTTCCTGATCCGTCTTGCACCCTCTAATCTGCCTCCCAGAGGATTCTGGGAGTTGGTGTCAGAGGTTTCACTCTGTCTGGGGTCAAATGGATGGGAGTCTGCTCTCTCACAATCCTCCTGACTTAGTGTGCAACTTCCTCTTTCTGCTTCTGTCTCTGATGGTGAAAGTTTGTTGTTCTTAAGGAGCAGATGTGCTTCTGTCTCCACATTAACATTTTGATTTAAATTCTCTTCCTCTTTTTCACGGACATGTGCTCTGAATGGATGTTTTTGTAAATAGGAATTAACGTCTTGTGTAAGAACAGCTGGAACAATTGGATTTGGTTCACCTGAAAGAGCACCCATATGATTTTGTTCTGACTTGTGCACATCCTTTGTGAGTTTTTCAGGTGGTTGAAGGTTCAAGCACAGCGGGTTGCAGCTGTAGGAGATGTGTGGTTGACACTTGGTGAACTTAAGCAAGCTGACAGGCCATCTCAGACAGGTCGAGCCATCTTTCCCCAGCACAAACACAAAATGACTTGCCTCCCTCCCTTGCTCTGTTTCTTGCTTTCTCTCTGTCTCTCTGTCTTTATATTTGGTGTCCACGTGCGCCACTGCTTGTGCTGTTCCCCATACGGTCACCTGGGTCTGTGATTGTGAGACAAGTGAGTCATCGCTCTGATTATTATTGGCTGCTGTGGAAATAGAAAGATTTTCTTTTACTATGTCTCCTTTTTCCATCTGTTCCTCTTCTATTGCAAACTCTCTGGGGATGGGCTGAATGTCGCTTCCTAAGACACTGTCTGAGCCTGACTTTTCCTTTTCGCTCTCACCGTGTCTCCTCTCATCTGCTTGTCCGATCTCCCTATCGATATCTTCCATTATCGCCTTTACTCTTTCTTTCATTTGTTCCCGCTTCTCTCTCTCCTCCTCTTCCAGGTCAGAAAAGACGGAGGCAGAAGGCTCCAGCCTTGGCCCTCTGCGTGAGAAACAGAATGATACTCCAAGCCTACCTCCCACTCTCCCCTGTGCAGGGAGAGGCAGCTGGGGACACAAGCTGTGGCAAGACTGGGACTGCACTGCAGGAGAGACTGTATCAGATGTAGAAGTGATTAGTGAGGACTTTGCTACAGCAGTGGCTAGAGGTATTTGCAAAAGAGGCTGGCATGAATATTCTGACTGTTGGATAAGAGTCCTGGACTGTGTAGCTGGGGTTCGCTGGGGCCAGTTGAGGGTATCAGGTTTGATCTCAGGGCTGTTGTCTCTTTGGTGCAAATCTTTATCTTGTTGCTGGCTAACAGCTCTGGCTGCACGTTTCAGCCCATGAGATCTTCTTGGAACTCTGCAACAAGATGTGAACAAACAAACTTCACTTTAGTTCAAAAATTCATTTTATCCTGGCTCAGTTAAATTTTTTAACACCTTGAATTTATTCATTTTTTGCTGAGTTTTAGTGGTTCAAAGTGTGCTCCAAGAGCCCATGAAATTACCTAGAGGAGATGGTCCCAGTGTTCAATGGTAAAAAGAGATTTTCATCTGAGAGGAGAGTGAACAATGTTTCTCTAAAAAATGATGCAATCTCAACCTTAGTGATGTCATTAGGAAATAAATTCTCTATATAGCATCAAAATGTATAGTTTATAGCATAAAAGCATTGAATAATGAATTATAGTTGTTTCTTCAGTTTTGTTTTAAACACCAAAAAAAGTTTGCAGAGAGAGCGAGAGAAAGAAAAGCCTTTCAAAAGCCAATGTAAAAGACCTATAGGGCAATTAAGCAAACTTTGATGTGCTGGTGCACTCTTCTACTGTGCAGTGACACCTGCGCAAAAATTGTATGACTTCATTGAATAATCATGAGAGGAAAATCTTTTCTGCTTCCCTCACAACAAAATTCAGCCTCAAAAGTTTGCAAATCAACATCTAAACAAAGCTGACACATTCTGCAAACAAGTACTGTTGGTGAATTTGAAATAGAACTTTTCCACCACTTTCAGCAAACTTGTTTTTTGAGGAGAAAGTGTGCAGATTTCATAAAAAAAACTGCACAAAAAAATAAACATGGAAATAGATTAGTCATGTTAATGGATTTTATTGCAGCCAGTGGCACAGGGAACATTTCATTGATTGAGTTGATTCAATTAACAGATATTGCAACATTTAAAAAAAATTATCGCATTGTTTAAAAAAACCCCAACTCAAGTTGAGGTTGACAAGAGGGTAGCTGCTATACTGTTGGCTTCTACAGAAAGCCAATATCCTTAAAATGACTCAAGAACATTGCAAGGCTGCCCAAGAATCTTAGAGAATCATAGCTGGAAATCAGATCAATTTACTTTTGCTCAGCAATTCATAATAATGAATTTTTAAGAGTGGTGCTTAAACTTTTGTGTGCCTCTGTCTAGTTGTTAGTGTAATGACAGCGCATCAAATAACATTTTTATATGCTATACTTTATATGCAGGGTTAAAACATAAAGTTACTTTGAACCAAGTGGCTTATTTCATTTATCAGCTTTGTTCTATATTTTTATGAAGCCAATGCTTTTTCTTCTAGTCGCTCTCCTCTAAAACTTCATCTCCTTCACCTACAAATCATCCACTGACAGTGTGTCAGCAAGAATGTGTCTTTATGTTATATTTACCTCACCTGTGGCCTATGTAGGCCAACTGAGTGCTCTCACATCTGTGCTCGCATCCATCAAATATAAGAACTGTTGACTTGATGTGACGCACTCTAACCCCTCTGGACTCCTGCCACTGGTCTCATTACACACACACTGCCACAGACACACACAAATACACACTCCTCCCACTCACCGCTGGGTTTCTTGTTGCAGCTGTGCAAGCTTGTGCAGACGCCTAAGAGCCTTCTCCTGCTTGCGCTGGTCTTTCCACGATTTTGAGGCCACATTACGGACAAACTCTCTGTGCTTCAGTTCCTTCAGCCTCTGCAGGAAGTGGACACAAAGGAGCAGGATGAGGTTGAAAGAGGGGGGGGGGGGGGGGGGGAAAAAGAGGGGAGTGAGCCGTGGAGGGGGGAAAGGGGGAAACTAACAGAACTGAAGCTAAGAGGGGGGGGGGGGAGGGGGGGGGAGGGAGAGGGGAGATC
>JBBBVU010000006.1:15305361-15315558 GCA_037177055.1 Atherinosoma microstoma | reverse complement strand
CACACACACACACACACACACACACACACACACACACACACACACACACACACACACACACACACACACATGTTGTGCAAAAGAGACGTGGACCTGAGGGGATAAATTGCCTCTCTGCATGCTTACATCAGCCAGAAGGCCTTTTTTGGGTCTTGAGACATGCACAGCACTGTGTACAATAGGCATGTTCACTTGCTTGTGGATGTGCGTGTGCTTAAAGTGTTAAAATGTATGTGTGTGTGTGTGTGTGTGTGTGTGTGTGTGTGTGTGTGTGTGTGCATTCATGCCATGCTCTGCTTCAGAATGTAATTTCCCTCAGGCTAGGGGCTGCCAATAAACACTATTGAATTCTGTTGTACACTGACAAGATGGGAATTTAATTTGAAGTTGTCACTTCTTTCTCCCTCTTCTTCTTCTTTCCTTCCCCCTGTCCACATCCTCCTCTTCTTCCTCTCTTTGCTAGCTCATGTCCCATCCCATCTTTTATTTTTTACTCCCCTACTTCCGCTCAGTCTTTTTCTCCTTTACTTGATCTCAGCTCTCACCCCTCTATTTGCGTGATTCTCTCTTTCTGGTGTGCTTCCTTTCTATTTGGTGTGTTCTGGGTCATGCTGTGACAGACACTGTTGGCCCCAATTTGCTTCAGTAATATGTCTGCACACAGGAACAGGAGTGAGAGGAAAAGAGTCAGAATGCAGGCAAGCAGAAATATGCCTGTTATTGTAAACTTAAATGCAGACCCCTGCACATACATCAGCACTGTTGGTGTAATATTCATCATCAATAAAATGGCTTATTAAATGATCAAGCTACATCCAGGGAAAGATGTTGTCCTTTCTCTGTTTCTTCTGCAAGTCGGTGACTTGTGCACACCATGGGTGAAGAGGAGGTTATACTGAAAGAAAGGCTGACAGGTTTTTCCCTTTCCAAAATCAATTGAGAGGGGACTGATATATATTGATCCTGTGATTCCAAGTATGTACTGTATTGTGTGTGCTATGGTATTGATCTGCCCTGCAGGCTTAAGTCACTTCCAGGAAATGATCCAATCACCGAGAGCGGCCTTCATTTAAGTTCTAGCAGGGTGATGAGAGTGAGATAATAAATGGTATTTGTCAAGATTGCACTTGGACTGTTTAGGCCCATGCTTTATATGTATACTCTCCGTTATGTGTTTGCATGTGTATATTTTTGCATGTGGTTGCCTTAGGATACCCTAACACTTTCCTCTCACCTCTCTGTGTGCTGTCGGGATAATTAATTTTGACGATGAAATACAGATAGGAGTATACATACAAGGGAAAAGGTGTGAATGCATCAAAGCAGAAATATGTGTGTGTGTGTGTGTGTGTGTGTGCACTCAAGAGCCATTTCTTTGTGTCAGGGGCACCCTGAAAAGCCATTTTTTCTGTTATACACTTATATCAGACATGAAAGCTTTCACTTGCTTTAAATACACACACATGTCATATGATTTCTACCCTTTACCCTGTACGCCAGCTTATATAAACCCACTTACAGCAATACATGTAAACACTGAGCATCTCTACACACACTTATGCATGCACAGTCACACACAATCTGTCAACCTGATATGCCAGTGCCAAATTAATGTAGACCTCAATTTACCTCACTAGCATAAATCTGTTTGCAGAATAGGCACAACTGATATATCTGCAGACCTGAATGGACAGTGATTGTTACAGGTTGATGTGTTTCCATGCTTTTTCTTGTCACTTATCTCGAGTTTAGAGAAGAAATGCCATTTTCATTTCTGACTCTGCAACAAATAACAGTCATTATAGACCCTAACCAAAGTACCTGGTACACATTTGGGATTTAATATTTTGAGCTGGTGCAGAAATCAGAGGTTCATGCTTGTTTTATTTATACACCTAAATTTAATGATATACAATACATCCATGAAAGACTGTGGAAACAAAATCCCCTTGATGTATTCTTGGGAGCTTCAAACTGAAAGTGTGGCAGCACCTTTCTGACGCAATCACCATGTCACCTATTTAGTTGCTGTCATAACTCAACATTTGCATCTTGACATTGATTTGAAGCTATGTAGGACAATATTAAGGGCACATTATGGATGTATTCAGGTCTATGTTAAGTGCTGCTTGGGCCCCTGCCTTAGGTGAATGCTTTGGCCCTCCCAAAGATAGCGCACTATCATAGCAGCAAATGTAAACATCTTTTCTCCTTTAGGAACATGTCTAAAGTCGTGCTTTAAAGTTTGGAGTTTAGAGTTTTTCTTTTACTTTTCTCCACGTCTCAACTTACATCATGATAAATGATCCATTATGATATATTTATTATACATATTGTCTGATCTGAATGGGTTTTTTTATGTCTACTTTCAGAACTTGTTTGGTTCAGCAACTTTATGTCTCCAGAAATTAGGTCAGCTGACGACCTGAATATAGTGAACAGGGAGGTTTTTCCATCAAAAGATTTTCTTTTTCTTCCCTGATGGCATGGCCATATTCCATGATGACAATGCCAGGATTCATAGGGCTCAAATAGAGTCCAGACTTTGACCCCACTGAGAAGGTTTGAGATGTCCTGGAGAAGACGTTCTGCACATTTGATTTGACCTTCATTAATTCAAGATCTTGGTGGAAAAGGAAAGCATTTCTGGACAAAAGTAGATGTGACATTTTCCAAACTTTTCCAAACAATGCCACTGTAAATGAATGGCAAATTCAAAGCTAAAGGGGAGTTCAATAAAGAATTAGTATCTAACTTTTATTTGTTTACGTTTCTTTTTGCCAAGCAGTGTAAATACAGTAACAGAAAACCCTCAAAGGTTCACAAGCCTTTGAGCACCACTGTTAAGCTTTACAAGAAAAGCTGTGGTGTAATCCCTATACCCTCCCATTCCACAGCCTCACAAAAGGGGTGTGTGATAAGGATACACACTATAATGTGTTCAACCTATCAAAGGGGCCCCTGGAGAGACCTCCAGGCAGAACTGAAGTCATTCATCTTGAGAAGTATCATTTTATTTAATCTCACAGACCGGGCTCACACCAGAGCCAAAACCTTTCCTTCATTTAGGGACAAATGTGATCACCTCTACATGTGGGTTCATCATCAGACATATTCACTGTCCCTTTGTTCACTGTTAATACAATATATTGATCATTACTTTTTAAAGTGAAGAGGGTGATACCATCCCCCCCCCAAAAAAAATATATGATTCACTTTTCCTTTGTTGAAATGAATTATATTAATCTTTTTTTTTTAAAGAACTAATATTAATCTTTACTTGTTTAACTTTGTCAAATCAATAAGATTATTTGATTTTTTTCTCTGTTTTCTGAGCTGCAGTGGAAGGAAATTTATCATAAAAAAATATTCCACTGTGATGGATATCATTGCACTTTGATGTATTGTATCTGTTTTCAGATAAACATTTGATAACATTTTTTGCACATAAATCTTCTTTTTCAAACAGCCCATTTTGAGCATGGAGCACCCGACTGATACAAAATAGTACTTTCAAAGACAGCAGTGTAACTCAGAAGACAACTAAGATCCCACTTTTCCACATCATGCTTACATGTAAATATTAACCTATGTCAAGTCCAGCTATGATTTGAATCAAAACAGTTTCTAAATCAGTTTTAAATCATACACAACAGTCTTTGTGTCATTTGAAGAGTGGGAAAAAAAATTATGTACCAAAGTTAGTCCAATATTAGATAAGTTCCTTACTTTGTTATACATGTGCATTCATAGCAAAATCATAATGAACTACTTTGATGTCTATCAAGATAGTTATGTACAAAAGCATATTATGTTCTGACTTCTCTGCTCTCCATTCAAGTTTTCAGGAGCAAATTTGTTATTTAGAAGTTTTTGAATGTACGAAAAATCTTTTTTCGCTTCTTTTTCCCCAAAATAAATGACACGGAAACAAAGGTCTTTCCATTAGAGAGACAACCATAAAGTTTCTTCCACCAAGACTGAAAAACTGAATATCACGTTTACAGAGAATTCATGTCACAAGTTGTCATTACATGGAGCAGATAGGAGGCTGCAGAGGGCAAAGGTCCCACTCAAGTCTCCTCAGCCTTCATCCCCACTGATTTAGACAACAACACCTTCACTGAACTCTCTGACTTGATGATACACCTCAATGAACCTGTTATAGAAAAGCCTGAAGAATAAGAGGCAGATGCATTCGACTAAATAAATGTACAACAAGCAGCCAAAACAGGCAGGGCACCTAAAAGGACCAAATGGTTTGGAGAAAATGAATCCAACGATTATTCAGAGCAACAACCTACAGGGTTTTGGCAGTTTCACAGTCCCATAGGCAAAATTATGCAAGAATCTGACGGAAAACCAAAGGAGAAAAACATACGATAGATTCCTGAACTCCTATCAGCTCGTTTCTTTATTTATGAGCTATTTTAGATTTATACTGTGCTGTTTCAACATGCTAATCTTCTCTGCTCTCTTCCATACTACTGAGGCAAACTTCTAATTCTTACATGACATGAACAAAGCTGAAAGAGAGCAGCACAAAGTGAGAGGTTTGGCTCAGCTATGACAACCAGAAGAAGAGCATTAACGGATGGTCGGACATCTGCAGTGACAAAAAGCGCACAAAGAAACAAGCGTCGAGAATCAAAGAAGAAAGAAGCTTTCACAGACTGAACATGCTGTCAGCGTTCGTTCTCCACCAGAAGAGCCCAAGAAGAGGATGAGATTGTTGGAAACGAGATTTATATGTTCCAGTAGCAAATATAATGCAATGCTATAAGTCACCCTCTCATGTGATTTCTGTACAAACGTCCGATTGAAATGATGGTCAGATCAGGCTGGAAATGGCGTACACAAATTCTTTGGTATCAGGTTGATAATTCATATATTAAGTTACATTTGAACTGTGTGAACTGTGTGACATTAATTAGCACAATATAAAGACCATAAGTGTTAAAGGGAAAATCCTGGCTCTTAAAGTGCCACCTACTCACAACAAAATATTCACATCTTCACTGAGATCGGAGATCTTCCATATTTCTACATTTTTTCCCCAACACTGCTGAGCATTGAATATGAGAAATTGTCCTCCCTATACACTTGCATGGCTCATACATTCATGCAGGCCAAAATAACCACATCATTATGTTTAAATAACATGCCACCCCAGTTATTTTGAAAGCAACTGCATGTGAATTATAAAAAGAAAAAAAGCGTCCATGATGGTGAAGATCATGATGTAAAAAGAATGTTTGGCTTTAACCAACATTGATGTCTAATCCTTTCTAATCAAATAATGTTATTACCTAAACTTAAGCAGGATGTGACAAAATGTTGTTGGAACAAGTTGTGTTTATGTGTGACCGAGGCAACCAGCAAATTGAAGTCCATGGTGGTGACAGTCATATGCTTCCTATGTGTTGTTCGAAGATGACACTAAATCCATCAAAGCGTTTTGTAAAAATAAGATTTGATGAAAATTCTTTGCCTCTCTCTGAGGCTCTGAGATCAGCTTCCATGTTCAAAAATTGCTTGGGTCCCCCAACGAGCAGCATCCTCAATGGTGCCCCACTGAGAGAGATCCATGCTGCGGCAATCATATGTGCTCATGTTACTGATGCTCACTGTTTCGCTGCTCCTGCAGTGTTCACTGGATTTGCTGTGGCTTTGGCTTCTGCTGCATCCTCTACATTATTTCCCCCTTGTTCCTCATCTACGGAAAATTATTTCAGATCTATCTCTTTCTTCTTTTTTTTTTAAAGGTCACTCGAGCACCCAGTGAGTTTTTTTTAGCTTTACTAGGCTCCAAATGGGTATCCAAAATTACATTTTGGATCTCTAAAATTTAAGTTTTACTTGTCAAAATCATTGTACAATCATCAATCAGATTCTTTGTAAGAATATGAATACTCATATTTCTACATGTAGGAGTTATTCACTGAAATCATTTTTGTCCAAGTAAGATAGAAGACCCGGTGGAAGACCCAGAACATGCTGGTGGGACTACGTCTTTCAGCTGGCCTAGGAATGCCCCAGGATCCCCCTGGATGAGCTGGAAGAAGCAGCTGAGGAGAGGGAAGTCTTTGCTTCCCTACTTAGGGTGCTGCCCCTGGGACCCGATCCCAGAAAAGTGGTAGAAAATGGATGGATGGATGGATAGATGAATAGATGGATGGATATAGAAATTCAAGACATTTGAATGAAAAACTAAAATTCTTACTGGTCAGAAATGCATTGAGGATATCTTTAATGAGAATTTGCCAAGAATGTATTTGCTAAAGGTTTGATGTTCGGTATTCACAGTGGTGATGTTGACAGTGACTCATTCATGGCCAGCATTGATAGCCCTTGAACTTAGAGCACTCCTACAAGCTTGTCAACAAGGTTCAAATTACACAGGGGTTTTTAGGGAAGGCTTATCTTCTGGCTTCCCAAGTCATTTGCACACACATATATTAGTGCACAGCAGTGCAGCCAGACACAGGGCTGCTACCAAAAACATTCTGCCAGTACAGCATGCCGGTGATATGATCAGATACATCAAATGATAAATGGATGATAACAACCACATCAAACTCAACTGGAGCAAATAAAAAGTTCCAGGGCAGATACACATGTAGTCTAACATTTTCTGCCTTATCATACAAAGGCCTTCAAGAATAACAAACAACTTGAATAAAGTAGTTGAAAAATAATTAACTAGCTTAAACAAAGCAGCTGTCTGAGGTTTTGAGCCTTCTCTGTTTGTCATTGTCATTCTCTGTTGCTTTACCCTCATTATCCCTTAATATTCCTGATATTTCATTTTTCCTGTGGATTGTAACAAAAATGTAAAAACGGATAGGGATCAGAAAGCTGTTTTAATAACCATAATTTGCATTACCCTCTGGGATTAATAAATCATTATCCATTTCATAAAAGCAAATTAAGTGGTCACCGGTTTGGCAGCTCAGAGCCCACTATGAAAAACAGTTCTGCTGTCCGTGGTGCTGAAACAACAGCTACTGGAGTGAGTCAATCTTACTGAAATGGAATGGGAAAAACAGCAGCCTTGGCTGTAAAATTGTGTCTATTAAGGTTTCAACCGTAACACAGTACCAACTTGACAATAATTAAAGTGGAGCGCCACAACACATGGACAGGTGGGTCCATGCAAAATCGTCTCGAAAAGTGAAGGAATATGTTCGGAGAATGTAACATAATAAATGAATGAACACACAATGCTGAGAAATTATGCTATTCTTTTCATTCAAGAAATATAAAAAACCTTATGGAAAAGAAAGTAAAATATAACTTGAAAGTGGACCCTCATTCGTCATTCAAACCATGCTTGTCAACCAATCAAACAAAGTAATATCCTAAAGATAGGAAAATTAGAAATACAACAATTCGAAGCAGATGACAAAAGTATTTCTATTAGTATCTGTCCAAGCCTGGTTATCTATTTATTTAAAAGAAAATCATTCACCAGATTGTTAGTGATTTAAAATGACACTGTTTGATACTTTACTCATCGATCACTGTGAGTAAAATTTATTTATTTAACACTGTCATTTATAATTTAGCCAGATGGCCAATATTTCTCAAAGAATAATCATGCCATTCTCAGATGCTTTTATAGTACATCATGACTTAAATATGACCTTCTGACAACCACTTGAATCAATTTTTAGACAGCAGACAAATATTTTATGTCAACAGAGCAAATTGTTGTATTTCTTGATCATGATCTTTTTTTTTAAACAAAACAAAAGCAGATGCCTTTGAAAACACTATATTAGGCTTAGACTTTCATGCTTACAGGGAGCAACAGTGAAGGGAAGAGCCTGGAGTCTTCTTTTAAATTGCAGTTTGCATGACTGACATGATGAATTGTTATGGTTTAATCCATTACACTTAAATAAACAATTAATATAGTTTTCACCAGCCAACTGCTCTTGAGCTAAATTGTTTCTCTCATCTCACTGGTCACTTTCTTGTTGGTTGTAATTAAATATTGAACAGCATTTTTCATGGACTGCTGGAGTCAACCCAGAGAGAGTGTAAAGGATTTGCTTTTGAGTCTTACAGACTGACATAATAGAAACTGCGGCGTAAGACTTTGATATCATTTTGCCTTTTTAATTTGATGGTGTTTGGATGAGACACAGAATGCGGAAAGATCATTAAAACTGTCAAGCTTACACAAATTAGACAAGACTGGAGGAGAGAGAGGCGGTTTTGTTTGATGAAGAGAGCAGACTGCCCACATAAAAAAATATTAATACTCACCACGAGGAGATATTTCTCAACAAACATATAAAGTCTCATCAGTCTGTCAATAAATGTGAATAGGTTTGCACAAGCAGGTGGTGAGTACTTGAGTAGTAGTGGAGGAAGAGTAAATTTGCGCCTTGTCAGATTCATTAAAAATGATGGGTTGGACATTTTGGGATGTATCTGATCAGATGTGATATTTGTTAACAGCACTGCAACACAAGTTTTAATTGCAATCTCGGTTCAGAATGAAATTCAAACACAGCAGAACTGGCAAAAAATAGGACGGAATAACGCTCTGCATGCATAATAAATGCAGAAACCGAGCCTGGTAGGAGCTGAGTGTTACAGTTTCTCTCTGTTCAAATATATTACCTTCCACTGAAGAGAACTCCTACTGCAAGGAGTAGAAAAGAAACAGTAAGAACTTTATAAATATTGCAAACATTGAAGAAACTATGGCTGCAGAGCTGTGACAAAACACAGGCCTTTTTAATTGTTATGATAATTAGCAGTGTCTCCTAATGAGCCCAGTTTTGTTCTGTGAATGTCTGCTTTATTACTGTTGTTATGAAATTATTGTAAGCATAGTTTTTACCTTTCTCGTTATCATATCAATCATTTAAAATTGAGGCATATTTGCAGTAATAATGTTAGGGAACTCAACAGTAACATTAAAAAAATGACAAAACTGGTGGAGGATGTTCCCTTTTGTGATTCATTGTGTTATGTGTATTGCTTTTTAATTCTGTGGTATTTGATTGAGTGCAGCATTCTTCCTCTCTATGACTCAACTCTCTTCTCTTTCTTTCAGGGGTGTTCATATTGCCAAATAGCTGCAAAGCTGACAATAAGCAAAAAACAAAAACAAAACAACACATAATACTGAATCTATTCATTTGGCAGAAGAGAAGAGAAGATAGGAGAAGAATGTCACAGGGACAAACTGTGAAAAGGGGACATTTATGAATTCACAGAACTTCTAATTGCTACTATGCCTTGTGAGAACAATTTAATAAACAATTCATGACTGTTTATCAAGCCCAATTAAGTCTTTAATTATCTTCAGCTATAATTATCACCCTAACTTGGCCACTCTAATGAAAAGATACAACTTTGTCCAAGTTGATGTAAAATATCTCAGTGCCTTTAATTATTTTTTCTTGTCTCTAAAGCATTCCTCTGATTCTTTCTGTCAGACACATGTATTCACACAAATGGAGCGACTCTGACAGCAATGATAGTCTGGCAGAGTAGTGGGATTTCTTGCCATTCTTTTGAAGCCAGTGACAAGTGACCTGCAGGCTAAATTGCTTGTTACTGTAATGACCTGTAGATGTCCGTGGCAAGCATACTTGTGCACAAGCACGCACACACAGACACAGCGTGCCAAGCAGAATAGTAGAGTGTTAATGAGATGATATTTTCAGCCAAAACGCGTCTCCTTTGACTGCTATTATTATGCTTCTATAGTCTGCATCCACCCAGTTGTTCATTTGATAAGTGTGTGTTTTTTCACTTGTCTCTATGTGCGAGTGTCTGAGTGTTGGTGTGTGACCATAGATACAATTATTAATTGCTTTTTTTAAATAGGAAAGGACTGATGTGTTAGTTTGAGTGAACTACATCAAGCCACACGCAGCCAGCAAACATGTCTGAAGAAGAGAAAATTATTCAGAAAGTGAAATCACAGAAGTGTATTCAACGGTTATGTTTCACTCATGTTATCTTTAGCACAGTTCTCTACACAACACAATTTCACATGTGATACTAAAAACAACAAAAAAAAAAAAACCCAAACAAAATGCTTAATCTCCCTTTGACCTTTAAAGTCGAGCTGCATGCATGAAGCAAAACAAAGATAACTAGAACTGCAAGCAGTTATACCGGGGTCCAAGCCTTCCCGTGCACCGCGTCCCCTGGCCTCCGCCACCTCAG
>JBBBVU010000006.1:15260936-15281260 GCA_037177055.1 Atherinosoma microstoma | reverse complement strand
CTCTCTCTCTCTTTCTCTCTCTCTCTCTCTCTCTCTCTCTCTCTCTCTCTCTCTCTCTCTCTCTCTCTCTCTCTCTCATGTCCTTTGGTCTATCCATCCTCACCCCAGCTCCTTCCTTATTTTCACATCACAGTAAAGCGCTTTGCTTTAGGGCTACACGGTCTTAGTCTCCTCGGGGGAATGGGGGGGTCACTGTGCAACCTTGGGGGTGATGTTTTGATTACAGATAAGAGGGTCCTTCTCCAACTCGGCCTGTCAAACTGCACCGGTTGCCGTCAAAGAGCAGCTCGGAACCAGCTGCAGCTGAGTCTGTCTCAGCGGCGTATGGCGCTGTTCCCTGACGTGGTGCTGAAACTATTAAACTGCGAGCAGCCACAGCTCCGCGCGGTGCATCATGCATATTCAGCCCGCGATCAGGGTCCCTTTTGTGCTCGGCGTCAACAGTGAACAGCTAAGACAGTTCTGGCTTTTAGTAGTTGACACATGAAAAAATGACTCTGAGGGCCAAAATATGAGACAAAATAAGAATTATGTCAACTTTTTTGTGGGGTCTTTTTAGTCCCTCTAAGTTTACACCACAAACACTCACGACGAGATATAGGCTACAGTACATTTCCTATCGGGTTGAGCGTTATTTAAGGGAGGGGCAGTTGTCACATGCTGGGACGATGCAATACATGTTTAAAAAAAAAAAAAAAGCCAGTTTCTGATAAGCTTCTTATCCTCCAACTTTCAACAATCTATGGATTTAGCGGAACCGCCAATTCAGCTTTGGGGTATTTAAATATCTGCCACCAGTGGGAAAAATCAACAAAACAAAACAAATAGCTAAAAAACCTCAAAACAAGACAAAGAAAAAAACCGTTGACGTTGTTCTCCTGCACTGAGTCTTCTTCAAGAAAACTTTTTTCATTGCTCCTTTTAGTCGACAAGCACCCGAAGGAGGGATGGACTATGAAAAAATATACCTCCCCCCTTTTTTTTGTTTGTTTTTGCTACAGTTTCTGTGGTGATCAAACTTCCAAACACCTCGAATACAAATGTGTCTGATCCGCAACTTTTTGCAGGCACTAAATTCTCAATAACCTCCCACTAGTTTGTCAAATTGTTGCTTCTCTGAGACCTTCTCTGTCTCTTACTCTGCTCCATTTTTCTGCAACAAGTTTCCGTCCAGTCCCTTAGGCTGGCTTCCCGTCATTTCTCAGCCCCCCAGAGCCTGGCCCTTTGTAGCTGCTTGCATCAGTAGCCTACATGATTCAGCTTCAGAGTTGTGTTGCACATTGGTTTTAAACAGCAGTGAGAGAAAGTGTGATGGTGTTGCATTTTTCTGCATGCTCTCTCACGTGAGAGGTTTGTTCATCTGGGATTTTACAGTTCCTTGTTAGAAATAATGATATAATATGAACATCATCATTGGGTTGTTAAGAGACCATGGATGTGTCTTGGTCGTTGATTAGGTATAATCTGCTGTAATGGTCCCTGGAGAGGGGCATATTTTCTGACAAATACATTTTCCTTCAAAGTAGAGGTCTGTATCACAGGCACAGATTTACTTTGCTCTCACATAGAGGTCATAACAACCTGATCCTCTTTTTAGCAGGTCTTATTCAAGTTACTGAATCATAAAGAAGAGAGGGTTCTTGAAAATAGAGATCCAACCTTGAATTTGATTTTTATTGGATAAGTTTTAGAAGAAAAAAAGACAACTGTACAAAGAATTTAGTGACATCTTGTTAAAAATTACCTGTAAATACCACATCACTCTGATAGAATTTTATGTTTTCTTCATATATATATATATATAAATCTTTGCAAATGGTAAAAAACATTATAAAGATGCCTCTCTTGGGAACCTTTCTCTAGAGGTTAACTGGACACAGCCAGCTGTTGGGAGGCTTGGATTGGCTTGGGAGTCACTGTAGGGATTATATCTCCCAGCTGGCCTGAGCGCAGCTGAGGATTATTGAGGAAGAGCTGGAGGACACTGCTGGAGACGGATATTACTTGGTTTTTTATCTATTCCCTCTGCTGCTATACCACGACACTCAAATGGACTAAGCTCTTTGGAGAATGGAAGGATAAATGTCTGAAATCCATGTAACATCTTTAAAAAAAAAAAAAAAAAAAAAAATCTACTACTGTGTTCTCATGTCTTACTGCCAAAACGTTATACAGAGGTTAAAGTGATGCTGTCCTTGGGGAATGGTGTGGATTTTAGGCTTTATTAAGATTAGAATTGTTTAGATAAAATTAAGGATAAAGGGTTCCCTGTTGTCAAACTAAGCTATATCAAAGCCCATTGATTTATCTAAGAAACAAAAAATCATAAATCTCAAAACCATAGTTTTTCTCAACTTATAAAGAGTTAGCAATGTGAGTTTTATCCAGAACACATAGGCTACTGTAATTGAGAGTTATTGCCTTTTTGTGCACATTTATGGCTGTTTGTCAAGTATAAATACACATACTCCATTTATTTGCATTCTTATATGATATTTCCTCTATTTCTGAGTAGATGTGTGTCCATTACAAATATGTATATTGATGAAAATAAAGGTAAGGTCTTTGATTTACCATAAAAGCCAAAGATTTTAGCTTTTAGAATAATTATTTCTTGCATTTTGATGTATTTTGTTTTGACGTATGGAAAAAAAAGGTCCAATTGACTCTTTTAAGTTCAGTTTTTAGGATGCTTTTTGAGGCAAATGCTTACATCAGAATTGGTTGACGTGTAATAAAGTCTGCATGAAGAAGAAAGTGGGAAGCAGTAAGTACACTTATGGGAAAAACATTTTCTTAATTTCTTTCATTTTCACCTGTAGTTTGTTCTTTTTTGGTTTACTTGCTGCATGGTTAGGGAAACCATGTGATAAGGTATTAGTTTTCACAAAGTCTACCAAAGCTCCCTGGTCCTAGTCAAAGAATAAGCAGGTTGATGCTGCAGATATTATGTTTGGAGATGCATAACATTACAGGGTCAGAAAATCTGATAGTGGACGAGCTATCTCGTGCCCTGATGTATGACATCCGACCACTAATCTCCTCCTAAAATGTTGTCTCTGCAGAATCCTGGTACTAGGGAGTGCTATCTTTTGGAATTCTGTTTAGCTATTTTTGTTTTAAAAAGTTCAGGAGCTCCAATCTGAGGTCCCAAGTCTAATGGGGGGAGGCAAGTGTGATGACCCCGCTTCTACTGGTTACTGGGCTGGCTCTTTGACCTTGTCTTATGCTTTGTGTTGCAGGGGCCCAGTGGGCCAGGCCAGATCATTATGTGTTGAGAACATCTGGACCCAGATTACCCAGTATAAGGCCAAGAATATACTTGTTTTTTAACCTTGTGTTTGTATAGACAAGTGGCTCCATCGTAAGCGTAATTATGCTCATACTTGCTTGTGAAGTTAGGGGGGGTACACTAGTGAACTCAGACCAGACAAAGTAACTGAATCTATAATGTGTAAATAAAACGGTAAACATGGTGACACTAGAGGAGGTTAGTATTTGGTTGATTTTTGAGATCATGGTAGGAAAAAACAACAACAGTGGTAACGCAGATGGTAAGGCCCTTTTCCTTTTAAAAAAAATACTTTCTGTCATTTTTACTGCTGTCAACTTTGTGACCTTTCATCAGATCAAAGTAGTCCCTACACTGCCCCTAGTGGTTACGCATAAATTACAGCTTGGAACATCCACTATGAGTATATGCATGCATACATGCAAACACAACTAATTAACTGACAGCAAGTTTCATGTTTAGTTGGTTGCAAACCTCTTAAACCCCGAGGGTTTTTTTGGGGTTTCGGCTTGAAAATGACACACAAATGTAATTGATTATTTCTCTGTGATTATAAATGCTACATAAACCATCTTGGTATCAAAATAAAGCTAACACTCATGAGATTTTTTCAGAGGTGAAACCATCACCACAGTTGCTGTTTTAAAGTAACTGAAGATGAAATATGAGAAAATTTTAGGAATCTTTTCCTCGCCTAAATATTTTTTGCATTTGATGATATATAAAAGCTTTTAAAACTTGCTGTGGTAGATAAAAAAAACTCCAGAAAACCATGACTCAGCATGTTGACATTATCTGTGCAAAGTTTCATGGAGCTGAAGTGATAAAACGATAAAGTTACAGCAGAATTATGCTGAGTCATCTTGTTTACAATATGACCATCATCACAGGTGATGCAGAGTGATTGACACATGTCTTTGTCCAATCAACCCCCTGTAACCAGGCAGAAAATTGTGTTTCTGGTCAAAAATTACTCCCAAAGTTTACTGGGAAATGTAGTTTTTACTAAATGTGGTTTTATCTCAGTGGATTTAAGTTTTGGAGGTGAAGCAGCAAAGTTAAGAAAATTTATGATAATGTTTTTCTAACGTGATGCAGAAATTCGGCCTTCTATTGCTTCTAGTTAGGTGAATCTTGATCATAGTGAGATTAAACTTATATTTTTGGAATCTGTGAGACGTGTGCTTTCAGTAGAGGTGTCATTTGTCCGTGTGTATGCCGTTGGGTGGACCTGAAGATCCATAATTTGTGTTTACATATTTTTGCTGACTTTGTTTACCTTCTCTTTTAATTGTTTGTTGTCTTGGCTTTGTTTGGTGGTCATAGACATAGTTTATATGCACTTTTAGCTGAGATACTGGGCTTTCTGTGGATACCACACATGTCTCTATTACATTACTGACCAGACGTTACAACGTGTGAAACCAAATGTTTAGTCCTGCGGGGCTCGAGAGGTTCATACTTTCTAGATTTCCTTTTTGTTATCTGTTATGGTTTTGAACCAGGCATGACGCAGCTTAAGTCCCTTATATACAGCTTAAACTAAACATAATGCAGGTACAAAAGAAACTTCTTATTTAAATACTCACAGATATGGTTAATTTCCACTCCTAAATGTAATTTCTTGATTCACCAGTAGACCCAACTTGTCTTTCAACATGAGGCTATTGGTCTGCATGTGTTTTCATGAGTACATCATTTTATCTTCTGTTCATTCAGACTTGGCTGTTTCCAGAGATGTGTGCCAGACTGTCAAGGTTTTTTTTTAACAGTTCCAGAGTGAACAGTGTTTGTGTGTGTGTTTGTGCATGTATGTATGTGTGTGGTTATTTCCATGATACAACATTATGAGTTTGTTGATGCCCCACTGCTCTGCAGTCTAAACTCTATAAAATCATGCTGTTGCCGTGATTTCCTCCCACAGCCACTGGCCCAAACCTTCACAAATTATAACAAAACAATTCCCAGATGGCTGTGCAGCTGATTGTGCACCAGGAAAAAGCCTGCAGAAACATATATGCGCACTGTGTCAGATGTCAATCTGATGGAAGCAAACTGTGCTTTTTCTAGGCTGCTTTACTGAGTGGAGATTTGCTTCCCAAGAAAGCAACAAACAATTTCACACTGGAAATTACCTTCAACCCATCCTCTGGCAAATGCTTTAGTTGATGACGAATACACTTTAGAAATGATAGATGATGTATTTTCTATGATCCCGAGTGCCACTGAGAGTAAAGACTGTATTCTGGACAACCTACTATTGAAGAAGACAGTGGCTCCGTCACTTACAACTCCTAAATCCTGATTGAAAAACAGCTCCTTTGTTAATTATGCTGTTATCACATCAGGGATCTAACAACACGTGGTATGCAGCTGTGTAACATTGCCTTAGTACCTGCTGGTTATCCTGGGTGTGTGTGTAGTAAGGGGGTGTTATTTGCACTGATCATCCACTAGAGGAAAACTGTTGTGTATATTTTAAACACTCTAATTCCCTGAAGTACCTCCCCTCTCCCTTGCTCTCTCTCCTGCTCCTGGTGCACTCATTACTGTTGGAAATGATGCAGTAATACAGAGGGGAGGGAGGGGGTGGGTGGGAGAGTGGGAGCCAGAGACAGACAGTAAGAGAGAGAGAGAGAGAGAGGGACAAGGAGGAAGGGAAGGGAAAAATCTTGGTGGTATCTGTTTTCCCCAGTTGCTGCCTCTGGGTCTTTTCTCTCTCTCCTCTCTCCTTATAAAGCTTTGAAATATTACAGTTAGGTTTGTGCGCATATTGCTGTCTTTATGCGCTGTGAATGAGATTGGTTCTGAATGTATTATGATCCAGAAAAGGGTAAGTTTGTGTGTGTGTGTGAATGTGCTTGCCTGCATGAGGGACACTAAAAGTGTGTTTCCTCCAGAGACGCACCGTGGCATGGCTGTGAAAATACGATGAGAGGAATTTGTGAGTCTTTGGGAAGATAAATGCAAGTCTTACAAAAAAAATTTCTTTGTCGTTCACATCAGCAACAAGCGGGGGTTGTTAAGGGGAGATTTCCTTAACATATAAACACTGCACGGTTCAAGGTACATTGGAGCTGTTTTTCAAAACAGCATCCAATTTATGAACATGACATATTTGTCTCCACAACACCATCATCTGTGAACAACTCAGAATGTGCGTGCACACACATACAAGCATGTGGTCAGTTAACTATGAGTGCTGGTGAACCCTTCATTTATTTCTCAATCTGAGCCTGTTTCTCTATGAGCATTAGTGTGAGCAATTTTGTGTGCAACTTACTAACACGTGTGCCTTCTTTTGCACTTTGCATTCATGTATATTTGAGCGCTCACCCCGAGCTGATTTCCATGTGTGTGGGTGTGTGTACATGCACCGGTGAGAATATAAAAATGCCATGAATGGTTTTGTCTTCATATGGGCAAAGCCATCCACACAGTGGTCTTGCACTGCAGATTGATGGGAATAAAATATTCTTTAATCTAAATGTAAATGGAAGTGAAATTTACCGGTGGGTTCTATGTAATTACCAGTGCACGATTTATTAGAGCTGTGTTTGTGTAAGGTGGAGAGCAAGCAAGAGAGAATATGACAGACAGGAAGTGAGGGGAGGGGGTGGGGAGGTGCAAGGGGTCGAGGACAAAATAAAGAGAACAAATGAGAAAATGTGGCAGGCCTATCAGAATGAAAGAGTAAGAGAAGGAATGATTTATATTTGGTTATGGTTACACAGTGGAGTGGTGTGAGTGCAGACTGCAAAGCGAAAGGGAACTGGAAAGAGGGCAGAATTGTAAAGAACATGAGTGGAGTTATCCCCAGCACTGAATATAACTTTTGGGAATAAAGTTCAGAGTAATGAGAGACCACAGAGGAGTGTAAGGACCAGATCCTAGAGCTGGCTTCAGATGAGCACCTTATTCCCATGGGAGGTGGTGAATTAATCAGTCTTTGGTGAGGTGTTCAGATATAGCTTTGATATATGGACAGAGTCATGCTTTGTCCTGATGTGAACCCTGCTAGGCCTGCAGTAAAAGTGAAATGCTGGATAGAAATCACTGAGGTGCACTGCTGTTCAAACATTACCAATGACATAGCAACTCTCACTCATGCATATACCGAGAAAATGCATGTTTTTATTTTCTCTTTGTTTGCATCTATATTTGCATGCATTTCTTCTGACACATTCCAGCGGGGTTGAGATTCAAGATGAAGTTTTAATGCATTTTGACAAAAATTCATTTCACATATCTCAAAATTCTCCATCTACTTTCGCTTCCTTCTTGTGCCCCCACACCTCTCTGCAGCCCTATCACCTCCCTTGACTTGCTCTCTGGAAACTAATCAGCATATATCCTGCTGAAGATGGAAGTAATGGCCCTGAGAGCTAGAACCAGAACAGACCATCATTTGTCATATAGTGTGTCGACTTGATAAGTCAAAAATTATTCATCCCAATGCTAATTCAATATTTGTGGCGAATATATATTTGGCAAGGTTTGTTTGTGTTCTGTGTAGAAATTACAAGTGACAACTGACCATAAAACATGTTTTTATTATTATTATTTTTGATATTTTCATTTGTTTCTCTCTTTTTTTCCCCAATCTTTTCCAAGAAGAGTCCAAAATTATTCAGAATCTTTCTCAGTAATCAGTGGCAAAATATTTATTTCCCACTAACTAAACATTTCTTGTAACTGTTAGCCAACCCGCAATATGTGTTTGGATCACTCCTAAATGGTCCAAATTTGAGTGTGTCCCGAGTGTTTCTTAACTATTTGTCTATTTGGATGATCAAGTGCTGTCAACAGTCAGGTATTTCTGTAAATATTAATATAGTCTTATATTTTAATTTCCACTGGTGAAGACACTGAAAAGGTTGCCTGGCTTATTGCCCAAGCACTGCTTCCTCATTCTTTTACATAAAATGCAAATAACAAAAATTTCTTTTTTTCTAATACTCAGTCCAAAATTATCAAGAACATAAAAAATGACATTTACTGCCTCAATCATTCTATTGTATGTCATTGTAAGGCTTTCTTAAAATACTATTCACTATATGAAAAGACACCCGAACAGACTGGGTCATGGAAGAATATGGATATGTTTCTGCTGTTTGTGACAGTAGAACGTTGTTTAGAATGACAGTTAGCTCATTTATTAGAATATCACTGGTGTGTAAATAATAGATAAGGTCTGTGTACAGAGTCTCTGGTTCATCCCAGAAGACACTGGGAAACACGCTCAGCCAATTTTAGTCAAACAGAGGAGCACACTCCAGAGTCCTCACATCCACAGTTATTGTACTTCAAAGCAATGGCAGTTAAGATTAAATATGGTGTTAGAGAGCGTGGAGACTGTGCAACCTTACATCAGTGATGTCGGAGGAGGAGGAGATCGAAAGAAGAGCTATCATTGTGCTCCACACTGATTTGGAAGAGCCCTTATCTGGACTGGCTCAGCGCCCCTGTTCTCTTGGCTGCCAGCCACGCTGAGCAGTGCCTAGCAGGGTCAGAGGAGGTGAGGTCATGTGAATCATGGAAGCAGTTAAAGATCCACTTACCACTGAAGGTCACACGTACATCACCTTACAGAGAGAGATAGGCAGCGTGCTGCTGAGTTAGAAAGAGATAGAAAAGAGCGAGAAAGGGGGTGGGGAGGGGGTGGTGGGACAGAGATAAAAATCTTCCATCTTTCACTCTATTGTTGTTCTTAACCACAAAGAGGGAGAAGTGCAAGTGATGCAGAGAGTGGAATATAAGGGTGACTTTGCTTGCAGTAACATATAGCCCACCAAGGGACCTTCATAGTGTTGTTCTTGAAAGCAGAGATGCCAACCAGATAAACAGCAGCTGTTTTTCTATTCATTTCATCCTCTCTTCCATCCAGCTGCACACAAATATCTTTTAATCTCCACAAAGAATTGTATTTCCCAGAGAATTAAGCACAGGCAAGTACAGCCTCTGCAGCTCAGCAGTGGTGTGTGTCGCCCTGGTGGCGAGGGTTTTTGGAGCCAGAGGACCAGTACGGTGACCCATCTCCAGCTGCTTTAATCTAATCAGTCTCTTGAACTTCCTAATAGGCTGGTTTCCCAACAGTCTGCTCCACTGGGACTGCTGCTGCTTTTATCTGTTGCATGGCTGTTTACTGATCAGGGGTCAGCAAACTGCCTCGCTTTCTGTACAAGAAACCAAAGCTCCATCACAGCACATTACATCCAGGCTCACTGTGATTAATGTGCTGGGGTATACACTTTTGTGTTTATTTCATGCCCAAGTGTGTGTGCGTATACGTGTGTGTATGTGTGTTTTAATGTGCTTGGCTGGGTCTATCAACTAGACTTTAATCTAATCTGGTAGCCAGGCCTGCCACAGTGACCTGTAATGATTTAGAGCTGACCTCAGCTCTCTAACTCAATACACTCTTTTCTACTCAGCTGCAAGCTGCTTACGTGTGTATATAAATGTGTGTGTAAGGGTAAGCTTGTTTATGTGTCAATACTACCTCATTAACATACAGGCACAGAGCATGTGGTAGTGCCTAGTGATGCTGCCTTGACATTGCCCTTCACACACTCACTCTGTGACCCTCAGCTGATCTAATGACAAAGCAAGTAAGAACTATTTTGGTGCACAGCAGAAAAAAAAGCCAACTTTAATTGGCTCAAAGCCCTCATAAGAAGAAATCAGGAGATAATGGAAGGTACTAATATGCTGACATCCATGCATCAGACTTTGATTTTGAGGCCCATACAGTTAAATGTTTCAGTCAATTTGGCCTTTCTGCTTTCCTCTCACCAACTAATGGTTGCAGAAGGACTTCTATAGACGTATGGTTCAGGTTAGTAAAATTTACACTGTTTGGAGTTTTACGTTTTGCTATTCATGGGTTGTTTTACCTGTCATGTCACATGGACACTCCTTTACAGGAAACACCTTTTATATACGTCACTATCTTACATATCATCGCAACGAAGAGGGGAGATGGACAAAAATACCTATTACATGTTTTTCTGGTGGGATTGGGCTGGAGACCTCATTCTCATAAATGTGTTCACACAAAAGTTAAATGTCACATAGCCCACTCGTATTCTCCATCTGTCTTTTTCTTCCTTCTTCTTTTTGATCTTCAGTTTGGGTTTATGGGCATAACCTCCAATCCTATAAATACGGCACAGTGTAGTCCCCCCTCTATGCACACACACACACACAGACACACACACACCCAAGGCACACATACAATGGTTATTGGATTCATAACTGGGAGAGTCCTATCCTCCTGCTCTCTGTGTGAGATGAGAGGTGTTGAAATGAAATTCTCCCTCAGAAAATCTCTGCTCTTACCTGGGATTTAGAAAAGCTCTTGTAGGGCTCTCTCTTTCTCTTTCTCCTCCTCCTCACACACTCACATCCACACCGGCACACACAACATGCACCGCAAGGCTAACAGAGGCTGTACACCCAAAAAGAAAGAAAGAGAGTGGAAAATAAGCAGAGTGAGCAAATGAGGGCCGGAGAGGGATTTCAATAGCGTGCACTGGGGATGGTAGCGGGATGACAGGAAAAAGAAAAGGAGCTATGAAGGTGCTCAAAAAGACATAGTGAGAACTGAGTTTCAGAGAATATTGATCTGTCTATCTCTGAGGCTGAGGAAAGGCAGACAAGGGGACCAGGGATGGTCAATGAGTTTAGAAGAAGAAAAACAAAACAAAACAAAGAAACAAAAATGGCAACTGATCTATTCCCATGGTACCATCGATGTAGCTGCTCTTTTACCACCACCACCAACACCACCAACTAAATGAAAGTAAAACAAAAAGAAACACTATGACTCATATGTTCTATCTTTAAGTGACAGTGGAGGCCAAAACAAACCACAAGTTCAGACACATGTGGTTTTCCCTATGTGGTTGGCAAAGGAATGTAATCCTAATATTCACTGAATAGGTTTTCATAAAAGTTTTTCATTTATATTAATAATTATTTTGATCAGCAAAAGAAGCCTTTTAGGATATTATAATCAGATTAATGATCTTTGACGTTAATTATTGACCATGAAAGCAGCACCTGACATTACTCATGTACAGCTCTGTTATGATAGAAATAGACTTTGCCTGTACTTCAATTTGTTTGAGGTACGATTGCCAAGATTTTTTTTACTGTTGATAAAAAGAAAGATGCACTGACTTATAAAAAAGACTTGCTGACAGCAATGACTTTTATAACTAAACTCTGTTTGCTACAGCACCTCTTGTTTATACAGTGGATGAAGTTACGGAAAGTTGCTCTGTGTTTTTCTATCGAGCAACATCCCTTTAAATTTGTACATTTTTCTGTCTGATTAAATCTATGTTGTATGTTTCCAATACTTTCCCTAGAAATGTAATAATGTCTTTCTATATTTTGCTATAACAGCGGTTGTTTCATTGTAAAACATACAATATAGATATACATACAATATATATGCATACATATCAATGCAGTTTAAACAAGATATAATAAAAAAACAGCAATTACTGGGATAGGCTCCAGTTTCCCGCGACCCTGAATTGGACAAAGCAGTATAAAAAATGAATGAATGAAAGAATAATAAAAATATCAAACAGTGATCTTTAATTTTTAACAAAGTAAATTTACAAAAGCATTTCATGTAGGAACATTTTTTAAATACTTGTACTTCATTTGAGTATTTCAATGTAGACTTTTCATTCAATTTGTTTGCAATACAGACTTTGCAGCAGAGTATAAAATAGTTCCAAAAACCTGATTTGATTATTTTTTTTGCCTTTTTATGTTAAAAGAAACAAAAGTAACTAAATGTTGAATATCTGTGACACAATTTCATGCTATATCAAAAAAAGGGAAAGAAATAAAGAAAAAAATAAGCAATGTTTTATCACTTTTAAGAGACAGGAGGGGTTGGAGGATGGAATTACATGCAACAGTGTTAAAAGCTGAGCAACCGAGTTCAGTACCTGATCCAACAGGTTTACTTTGAAATATCACTTAGGACTGAGTCCCTGCCTCCTTGTACTTTCAGTGTATCATTTTGTCACTGTTATACATATTACAAAGTACTTGAGAAAGCCTAAAAATACTCATATAAAGTAACCTCCCCCCCCCCCACCCCCCCCCACCCCCCCCCACACACACACACACACACACACACACACACACTAAAACAGAGAATAACTTATTGGATTACTGTCTGCTGGGATTCACAAACAAGATGTCCTACTGAAATACATCACTTCACTTCACTTCACTTTAATAATTTGTCCCCCGAGAGGGCGATTTGGTTTGCAGCAGACATGTGCAATCATCAGTCGCCAAAGCACAAGTCACAAAGAACACAAAAACGTAAAAAATATAAAGATATATCAATTTTGAGCAGCTAACTAAAACAGATGCACTATGTGCTCATTCCCATGATCTAAAAACAAGGTACATAATAAAAAATAATTAACCAATCAATAAAGTTGCATCTCTGTGGTGTTTAGAGCCTGGATTGAGAGAGGCACAAAGGAAAACTTGTATATATTTTTGGTAACTGAAGGAACAGACTGGCAGAGACCAGAAGGAAGTAGCTTTTATTCGTGATTCAAAGAGGATACGTTTTGTCTATAAAAATGGCCTTCGCTTTCATAATCATGTTACCTGACATTAGATTTGTCCTCCAGGCTGCATTACTGTGAAAGTTGTGCTGGGTGGGTAAAAAAAAATACAGAATTTATACTCACAAGTAAAATTCTGTTGTGTGACTATCTCATGTTTTCCTGTGAGATTGAGCTGTTTTGTTGACATTTTTAGTCACTTTGACTTTGAAAGACTTTAGCTTCTGGAATGGACTGGCAACCTGTCCAGGGTGTTCCCTGCCTGCTAATTGCTGGGATAGGCTCCAGCTTCCCCACGACCCTGAATTAGAATAAACAGTATAGAAAATGGATGGATGGACTTCAGAAGAGAATTAAACCAGTGTTTTCCAACAATTGTGGCCTCTGATATGAAGTAAAAATCCAGATCATACTTTGGATGTCCTGCAATGGGATGGGGACCTGTCCATATTGTGCCCTGCTTTTTTGCCTAGTAACAGTTGTGATAGGTTCCAGTCCCTTGTGACTCTGCATTGGAATAAGCGAGTATAGCCAGGGAAATGGAAAAATGAATGGATTTAAAACATTTAACAAATAAACAACCCTTTAGGTGCTGGAGTTTTTCAAAGTTCAAGAATTCAAAACGCCATAGCTTGGAAGTGGTTAGAGATAAAGGCATAGGCTACAGTAAATCAGAAACATTTTGAATATGAATCTGAGTTTATGATGGGAGTAAATTTACTCATCTCCTTTGCATACTGAACAAGAATAGGCAAATAGCTGAGAAAATACCTCATTAATAGTGAAAATGTGTTTTGTGTGTGCTTTCTCTGTAATCTGCTGTGTATCACTGACAATGAGCGCACCCTCATTGTCCCAGCTCAGTAGGGTGTCTTTCGAACTCTTTCAAACTTTTGATAAACTTTCTTATGTCATAAACTACAAACTGATTTGTGAACCTGATTTTTTAAAATTCTTTTATCTTTTTTTCTTATTAACTACCTGCCAACCTTTAAGGTTTATATGCCGTAAACATACATATATAAACCTGTATGTAGATTTAGTTCAGACTAGCTTCATCTCTAGCTGCAGCAGTCACATGCTGCTACACAATTTCAAACCTAAGCCTTTAACAGTGACTATAACAAATGAATTAAACATTTGTGGACGCAAATATATGCCTGAGTCATATCTTCTACTTTGTCTGGGTATGTAATACAAAAAATAATAGTTAACAATATTATAACAATTATCAAAATTTGAAACAGTGATATGATAATTGTAATCTCAACCATTTGTTAAAAAAACATTCATTCTTATTACCATTGTCCCAATGAAACAAAAAATGCATAGAAACCTTTTTCCATCATATTCTTCTTAGTATGAACATTAAAGGCTCATTATGTAACTTTTCGACCTTAAAACTCTGCTCCCTGGACTCGTTTGATGGCACAGTCACATCTATTATGTTCATTTCTAGAACCGCCGCGGCCCCGCAGCATCCCGCAGGTGAGGAACTGCACCCCCCGAGACGCATGCGTGCTGAGTTTCCCTGAGCGCAAGCCTTACACACTAGCCAGCGAATGTAGACAAACGTGTCGTTTTGAATGCTGCTCCACTGATCATTTGAAGACATTATCGGGAGGAATCAACAGAGAGCCAGAGACAGAGCAAGGGATAAGACAGGAGTCAAAATAAGAATGTTGTCCAGAGAGAGCTCACAGTACAGGATGTAAGATGGATGCCTAATTAGCCGTCAAAAGGGGGCATGTCACTGAAAAAATAGCAAAAGTTGAATAGTGTCTTTAAAGGGTGAATGATGCACTCAAAATCATACATTCATATATATGATATTTCAGAGGGACCAAAGCAGTACAGTTACTTTAAAATATTAACTAAATTTTGCTGTTACTTACTTTTACTTACAGTTCTAACTTATCATTAATGATTAATAGTAAATTGGTCTATTCATTGCAGCAGAAAACAGCTGCTTGATAGATATAAATATAGCAGTGCATTGATGTTCTCACCAGAGCAAGCAAACTTTCTCCCTGCTGTGCCTGCTATTTCCAGCTCATAACACCTCGGCTGTCACAAGCTGGTCTTGCTGCATGTGCACGAATGTGATGTGTCTTCGGAGCGTTTAAGTTCCAGCTTTTTTCTCCATTGAATAAAACAAATTCTTCATTTAAAAGGTTCCTAACAGAGTGTCCAATCTAGTCCATTGAATCCAATAAATCCAAAATAACCCCAAAACTGCAAGGCTGATTTTTATGTCTTGGAGTGGTGAAGAGGTGGAGCATGTGTAAAGGAAGCCAATAAATTCTGTTCATATTCCAAATGGACTTGGAAAATATCCATCTGCTTATATGGGATTTGGTTGTGGATTTGCATGTGAAAAGATGACTGGTTTTAGCTAAAGTCTCTGTGCCCTTTCAACTTTTTATTTGCCACTGCAATAGCGAATACAAAGAAGTGTTACTGTGACAATATCATAGACTGTAACATTATTAAAACGACTTATAAAATAAAAATAGCCTCCTGGATCAGGCCTCCAGAACAATGAGGAGAAAAAAAGACATCTATGAATAATCTACGGTAAAAGGTAATTTTCAAGATGTGATTTTTTGTCCCAAAGAAAGCTGAACACTACTGTTTTTACTCAGTTTTATTCCAACTATAGCACAAAAGAGGTTGACATTTCTCTGGTGGCACTCCAACATTTATCTGTTTAAAAACAACAGAAATGCTAATTATAGTGGTCATAATTACAGCAGTACTGTTAATAACAAGTAATTACTTGCCTGAAGAGTTTGCTTTGGTTAGATTGAGACATAATACAGTGATTCTCTCAATTATCTGCCTGAAGCAATTAATCGCCTACCATGATTGTGTCGGTAAAACATGTTGTGTCTTTTAACAGGTTCTCTTTTCTGGGATGTTGCAGAGTCATCATCTCTGTAAATTCTTATTTTGTTGATGGCTAAGGTATGGTTGAGAAGAAAGGGGAAACATTGCAGTTGGATAAATCATGCAAATGATTTCATAAAGTCTCTATATTAATTATATCAGAGCAGGGAGAACAGAGTTGAGGTCTCAACGGCCCTCTGTGGTATCGCTTTATCTTTTAATTATCCAGTACTCCTGTATGGAGAGTAGAGGGTTAGTATGGAAAGGCAGAGATAGCAGGGGGCTTATATTCCATCATCAGCTGCCTGATAGAAGTGCATGACGATTTAGCGATTGGATCCCCTCTTTTTCGTTCCTCTCTCCTTCACACACACTATACATAATTCTTTCTTGTGCCTAATGTTATAATAGAGGAATCATCTCTCTTTTGTTGTATTAAAAGAGTCTCTTCAGCTCTTGTCTCTGCTCCATCTCACACAAACAACTGCACGGTCCATTTTGCATACTATGTACTTACAGTATGACACTGAAATTCATTGTGGTAGAAAATAACATGACCTGAATCTTTGACATTCTTGTTTCTCCCTCAGGGACAAGCTTTAATATGGGTGTGAGGTAAAAAGGAAAATGCCAGAAAAAATGAAATTAAATCAGCGAGACAGATGAAGAATCCTTAGTGCACCTTCAATATACAATATAGAATCAAGTGAATCTCTTTTACAAGGATACATTGAAGGGAAGCATTATGAAATGTGTCATTAAACCATGAATCACTTGCAGTAGCTTGATATTTACCTTGACCCATGAGCCACTGCAGCTTATTCACTGTGCCACTGTAAAACAAGGTGTGCCTCAGTAAGGCCTGTTAAAACTGATAGTTGCTGTTTTACATCCAAGATAAACTTTTATCAAATTTTGCTGTTGCTCTTTTTTTTAATCTTAGTGATCATTTAGCATATATATGGAATTTGTTAAATATAAATGATAAAAATGTTCCTTATTGCCCCTTTAGGGAGATTTGTCTTGGGTTAAATTACCACTGCACTATAAAACACACTTGTTACATCATCAACATGCTATCATGCTATCATTAAAAGAAAAAAATTCTCCAAACAAAGTAGTTGCATCTCTTCTCTACCTATCCCACTGATTTTAAGAATTATTTGCCAATATTTAATATCTCAATGCTAAATAGATGCTTGTCCTGGTTTAACTTGCAGACTGGCATCGCAAGTCTCCTATGGTAACACATCAAACTCTGAGGTAAGAACATGTATAGTACCATCAAAAGTTTTTTTGTGCCTCCAAAAGAACAGATTTTTCTTAAAATAATGATTGAAGATAGCTGTTTTTTTGTTTGTTTTTGCCTATAATCTTCACGGCTGCTTGAAAAAGACATTTAAGATGATACTTTAACCGTACAGACAGGCTGCCATATCTGTATATTACTACAAGTTAAAGCTTTCTCTGCAGTTGCCTGGAGCAACAAGTATCAACATGAGCATGCCAGTTAAGAAAACCACTAACATAGACACCTAACTATTTATAGTGTGAAACCTAATTTGCAGGTAGCTTGTGAATAAATTAGGACCAAATAATATCTCCTCAGTTTTCCATAGACAACACAGTCGAAAGCATCAAACCACTTAACAAACTGATTAGTTTGAAAGTGGCAAAGGGATATGATTTGATTTCTCTTCAATAATTCAGAAATAGCTGTATCATCAGAAAATATCTCAATACATGTTGAGGGATTTTATGGAACTTGTTGTCTAACTTATTACAGCTTAACATCAAGTCACTGTACATTTTTATGAAAGTCATTGTTAATGTCATTTATATGCAAATAAATCTAGAACAGTCAGCAATGCATTTCCCACATAAATTAAAAATAGTGCTGAATTAGTGTTTACGGTGATGGATTACAGGGCACAACTCAAGAAAGTTTCAAGAGTCTGCCAGCTGATTGAAGTGAAATCAGTGTTTGCTTTGAGCAAACGTGTAACTGCTCCCACAGGCTCACTTGATGGCAATTACTTTGTCTTAATTTGATCATTGCACAGATGTTTTTCAAAAGTGCGTTACTAAATCAGAATGAATAAAAGGTAAAAGATAAGTGGAATTAGACTGTGATTATTACTTGAGCATTGTATATTATGTTACCACACAATTTAGACTTTGTGTAATCCATAAACCTGTTGGTTTAGAGACAATCATTTTGTAACCTGGACTTTTGCATTTGCTCATTAATATAACACTGACTTGGTTTGAATTAATGCTAGTTGAACATATTCCACTTCAAAGCTTTTAAGTAGAAAATTATTATTATCATTATCATTATTATTATTATTATTATTACAGTTTCTAGGGTTGAGAAGTTCACCAGCAAAAATCTGATTTTCCCATAAAAAAAAATCTTCAACTGTTCAAATGTCAAGGCAAATTACAATTTTAATCAGACTAATGTCTGTAATCATTAAATAATTTGTCCAATTAAGTAAAGAGCCAGCCTTAATTACAGATAAATGTACTGATTAAAATAAGTAAAATAGCAAATTATGATATTCTAATGATATTTTCCACCTGATGCTTATTGATCATTCACATGTAATCAAAATATCATTTCACTGCCTGACTCACAGAAATCATGGGCAGTTGGTTTCTGGGATAAAAGAGGCTGGATGGAACCAGAGGAAGGAGCTGGCTTACATATCATTTAGATCTGCTTCCTGAAAGCAGGCTAATCGTTTTCTGAGAAGAAATGTACGCCAGGCTCAAGACAAAATCTTTTAGAAAAATTAGTATGAGATTTGCAAGACTGATCTGACTGCGTCGAAACTTCTAATGTTGCCATGATATTAACATAAAGATCATTATGCAAATGTTTGACATTTCTTTTTCGTATGCATTGTCACAAAAATCCCATGAAGCCTATTTAATATGAATTAGTCATCTTACATAATTCATTTTGCATTAGTATTAATACTTATTAGTTAATTACAGGCAAGGATATCTAATATTGGTGCCTAATAGCTCTTTTAACATCACCAACCAACAATGGCACTTAAGCATGTCAGAAAAAAAATAAATTAGAGTCTGGGAACAATTCATGATCTTTATAAATCTCAAAATTTGCGAAGATGAACCAGTGAAAGTGGAGTAGTAGTCATAAATCGACCATGACTATGCAAGAACTCAACTTTGCAACTGAGATCTGCACCATAACAAATCACTTTCAATCATGGTTAACTATCAGGATATTGTACCCACAATCATTGGTTCAACCTTTGAAAAGTCACAGATAATTCTCACTGCAGCTCTGAAAACAATTTTTTTTGTCCAATAAAACACACTTATTGAATCCCTCATCCAACCCTTGCAGTACATTATTTTTTAATTAGAAACATGACATTCTCCTTTATTAAACCACCACTAAGACCCCCATTTGCTTAATTTTAACTTCTTACAATATATGGTATATTTTACTATACTTCTGTAGGGACTATTTGTCTTGGATTCAAATGGTGCACACATATGGCTTCACAGTTACACCAAAAGATAATCATGACAATAAATTATACATACTTTCTAATATCAATACAGGATCTTGCAAAGCTATTACAAATTATTCATATGGGATGTAGTAAATATGATAACACTACTAGTCTATTGTACAATTCTTTCAGTATCACAGAGATATGTTTGAAAGTTTAATAAAGATAGAGTTCATGAAACAACTGACTCTATAGTCAAGGAGGAGTGAATTAGATTCTTATTTCCAAACTAATTGTTTAACACACAGCAGTGGGTGGCTCAGCTGGTTGAACAGGTGCCGCATGCAGAGCCTGTGAGGCCTTGCGGCAATAGATTGAAATTAGCTACACATTGCCATGGTGGGATGAAAGTGGGGACTACATGGTGGTTTGAAGTGGGTGTGAACATGCTTGCATTCTAGTTTATCTAATTTGGCTCTGTAATGAACTGGTGACCCATCCAGGGTGTAGCCACCTTTTGACAGGTAACAGCTGGGATGCTCCGCTCCTACAAAGACCCTGAATTGGATTAAGTAGGTAATGTATGGATGTTGAAAACATAGGATACATGTGTCTGATTTCTTGAAACTCAAGGAATACAAAATATATAATACAAAAGATTTTGGAAAAAAACTGAAGATTACATGATATTTATGCGTGTCATTTTTTGGGGCATAATTTCTGAAGAGGTATAAGCCCTTCTGGGTTTCCTGGATCTTATTATGCATTTTCAATGCAAATTGTCGAATAACCGCAAACAATCACTATTAAATATGTTTTGTTGTAATATATGTAACATTTCAGCTGCTTTGTATAAACTGAGAGATGCTTAATGTTTGTTTCCTCCAGTGTCCCATGAGAGGAGGCCTTTCAGATACTTAAAAGTTTTTTTTTTTTTTTTTTACATTTGTTGGCTGGGAGATATGTATGTGTGTGTGTGTGTGTGTGTGTGTGTGTGTGTGTGTGTGTGTGTGTGTGTGTGTGTGTGTGTGTGTGTGT
>JBBBVU010000006.1:15240002-15250587 GCA_037177055.1 Atherinosoma microstoma | reverse complement strand
ACACACACACACACACACACACACACACACACACACACACACACACACACACACACACACACACACACACACGACTCTTACACCAGTGGAAAAAGATCAAAGACAAGGAGGGAGGGACGACGTACAGGTCAGATTCCACAGCAATATAACCTCATGGCAGTGAGCAGTTGAGCAGTGACCATCCAAACATGACTTTAGAAAGTGGCAGATCAGAGATGAAGCAAGGTAGTGTGATGCTGCATCACATGGACATGGCAATGGCCCCTCAGCCAGAGGTGCTTTGCATTTTTGGGACTGGGGACTTGGGGCGCTCTCTGGGCCTACGTCTGCTTCAGTCTGGCTACAAAGTGGTGTATGGCAGCCGCAGACCTCACAGCTGTGGCCCTTTACCTCAGGGAGCACAGGTACATCACATGGCATGACACTGAAGACAGACTTTTTATTTTAGAAATTACAAAAAAAGAATGTAGAAAAGGAATAATATCTAACAACTTCATTTGTCCTAATGGTCTGAATGTGGGTTTTGTTTGCAGGTGATGACCCACGCAGCAGCAGCCCAGTCTGCCAGTCTGATTTTTATTTGTGTTCACAGAGACCACTATGAATTCCTGGAGAAAATGGAACCTTATCTCCAAGGAAAGGTAATGGGACAGTTTATTGGCTGAATTAATAAAGCAGTTTAAATTCAAACCATAAGAAGGTAAAATCTAGAAATGCCTCCAGATAGGTTTTATTTCAGTTATTACAAATGTGAATATTATTTATATTCACCTAATGTCCTCTAATGGAAATTAATTACCAACCCTTTTCATAAAGCTTTAATGCTCTGTGACAAAGTTACATCCAACTTCCAAAATAGTTTTGGTAGCATAGTATGTTTTTATGATATTGAGACTTTATTCTTTTATCTTGCTACTCTCAAGGTTTTCAGCTTCTTCAGTGCTCAGCTCATAGATTCAGGTAGAACTTGTGCAATAGATCTTACGGATTGTTCTTCACTATCTTATCAGTGGCCACAACACACAAGGGTTAAACATTTTTCAGTTTTCCAATTTTATGTCTGACATTTCACAACAATACTTCGAATGGTTGTGACACACATTAAAGCTCTAAGGATTATATCCATTGTTGATGACAAGTATGGAAGTAAATATTAGATATATGGAATATAGTTGTATGGAATTTATTTATTTATCTGCTTTGATATGTATGTGAGCAACTGAAGATGTTTTCTTTTTTGTTACCTTCCGCTATATCAACAAGAAGAATAATGTTACATTAAAACTCAGAAATTTGACAATATATACCAATAAAAATAATTCTCCACCGATGTTTTTCTTTTTCTTATACTGATCGAGACAGTTTTATTGCTCCCTTTCTTCCTATAATGAAGAGATTTTTTTCATCAATGATTTATAGCCTGCCTTATCAAATATTTAATCAAAATGGATATATCCCAATTTCTCTCATTTTTGCTCAGATATGTCAACAAAATGTTATAAGAAGTTTTGGCTGACTTTGCTCAATGTTCAGATTTTTGTTCTGGAAATCAAAGTAAATCCACGCACATTTAATAAATTAGTCATATTAACTTTATTAGTTTCTTTCATTCCACTGTAAAGCTTCTCTCTAAGAAATAAATAAAGTTCAAATTAATGACGGTATAGTGTTCAATTCTTTGGACAATTAATTAGTAGACAAATTGCACCATTTTCTCAAATTTCAAGGCTGCCCCTTCACCTGGCTGTACTACCAGGTTTGAGCTTTCTTGTGTCCAGTGCAAGTTCAGGATCAATGGAGATGATCCAAAAACTTGAACTGCTGAATACCTCTCTACATTCCTGCATATTGGACCTTTGATACTGAAGCAGTATAAACTCATTTATACAACATTACATTATCCCACTAACAACTTCTTATGTATTTCCTCTCATATCAGCTTAAAAATATATCATAACCATTCATATCCTTATCAGCGATTCTAAATTTCTTGCGTTTATTGTAAAAGGTACAACACAACTGAATTACAAAATAGATAAATAAATGTAACTTTTTTAATGTTTTTTTTCCTCCCCTTTTTCCATCTTTATCTTTATCTGATGTGTCTCTTCAAGGTGCTGGTGGACCTCAGTAACAACCTAAAAAAAGACATGTATCCAGAAGCCAATGCTATCTACTTGCAGAGGTAACCAACTTATACGAAAACACTGAAAACAAATTATAGACGTGTCATTCAAAAATATAAATCTATATTTATATTTGCATATAAATATAAACTGCACGGACGATTATCTTTCATCTGGCAACAAGTTATCTAACCCCAACTGATGCAGTTAGTAACTTCTCATTTAAACAACCAAGTTGAAAGACACATCCTGTGGTCATGGAAAAAATGTTTGTTCAAGAAGGCTCAAATTATTGGCATGTGTAGCATTAACACATTAGATAACAGAATAAAAAACCTAACTCGGGGGACTGAGCTGGTTCATCCAATGGGAGCAGATGCAGTGACTTTTCTTTTGGCCAGGCACTGTAACCACAATGTACTTCAGAAGAAAACCTAGATTCCACACAAATCTTAGTCCCTTGACAAATGTAATCAACTTTTGCAAAAATTATCACCACAAATGCTGGATATCTTACATATCTGACATGTAGGGATGTCATGATTATTCAATTTCACAATTAATCGCAGTATTAAGTGCCACGATCAATTTAATCGTAAAGATTCCTCAATATCCCTACTTCACATAAAAGACCATGTCTGCACAGAACAAAAACAAAGTTATTTGATATATTAAATGGGTCTTCCTGCAGCTATCCTCTTGCAAGGCTTGAAAACAATAAGAAACTTTATAAATAAGGAGGATAAAGTGGTTTTTGGTGGATTCGGTTCACTGCGGTGACAAGGCACCTATGTTCCCAAAATCAGCTTCTCTCACAGAGATAATTCCAAATTAAGATTTTTAACATGAGTAATAACTTTGCTGTTTATGAGTTAATGCAAAAGAAAAAGATGCCTTAATTCTGCAGATTAATCTCTTTGCATTAACACATTAATTTTGACAGCCCTAATTAAAACTTAAAGAACTATAAGTTGTGTTCATGTGATTTTACACATTTACAGTGTTGGGAAATTAGCTAACTCATAATGATCATGAAAATCCTAAAATTGTGATTATTTCTTTGACAATAATCGTACTAAGTAAATCTGTAATTGTGACATCCCTGTGAGAACACCACTAATATAAAATGTCATCAAAACATAAACTGAAACCAGAACAAATGAAAAGAATGTGTAGGGCTGCAGCTCCCTTAGCAGGAGGATGGCCTGCTGTGCATGTCTTTTCCGTTTAAGTCGAAAACATTGATTCTCGTCTTGAGCCTTCCTCAATCTTTGTGTTTGTAGTTGGAGAAAATATCAAGTTTAGTCCTTGTTGTGTGCTCTCCAGGCTGGTCCCCAAAGCTTCTGTGGTGAAAGGCCTTAACACGCTGTCTGCCTGGGCTCTGCAGAATGGACTTCTGGCTGGAAAACAGGTGAGAGACAAGAAGAAGTAAGTAATCTATTAGAGGATGTCAGTGGGATCAGGGTGAACCAGAGCAGGAAGCTTCCAAGCATTAAGTAAGAATTTGGCTGGCAAGAGAAAAGATACAAAGACAGATCAGAAACAGGAGGGGAGATTACCACCTTGATTTGTTCAAGATGAAAAACGTTTAGCATCAAACCAGGAAGCAAAAACCACTTTCAACATTTCTTATATTTTATGGGAAAAATGCCTCTTAAACTTGTTCATCTAACAAGAGAGCACTTCACCATACACTATACAAAATTTATGAAAAGGAATATATTACATTGTCTTGCTGATTATTGATTTTGCCATCTTTCCATAACGAGGCATGAGAAAATGAGGACAGTGTTTATAGAAATACACAAACAAACACACTTTATGATGTTACAAAGTTAAAAGACCAGTGTTTATTGCCCCCTTCGTTTCACTGCTACAAAGAGAAAACACAAACATGCTGGAACCTCTGGAGACCAAACCTGAATCTGCCTCAAATCCTCTTCGACACAAACAAGCTCTCATAGACGCACAGACACAAACATGTTCTCTCTCACGTACACTCACACCACTGCAGTGCTCTATTTCTTTTAAAACAGGGAAAGAACAGGAGAAGTGTGTCTGAATGCACGTCTTTCTCGGTGCATGTGTAGTTACAGTATATATTCATTCATACACACACACACACATGCCTGTACGTGTGCTATTCCCTGGCCAGCAATTTGATTAGATCCACAGCAGGGCTGTGGCTCTGTCACATTTACATTCAGATGGAGATTTAGTCTGTCGGCCGTCCCCTGCTGTTACTGGTGCAGTAATGTAGGGAGACATGGCTGGCTGCCCAGTCCACTTATACACACACCTGGGGAAAACTGCTCAATCCTACCAACTCCCCTATATGCCTGTCAAGCTGCTCCTTCTAACACTCTCAGTATCTCTCGTCTTTCACAAACAACTTAATTGTCTTATCAACAGAGCTGTGAGTGTGGTAATAAGGTTCAGCATGGCGAGATCTAGTAATGGGATTACATATTGAGCTTATGCTTATAGGGTGGGCATGTGTCTTTACATAGCCAAACCCTTCTGTGGCTTCATCTGAAAAATTACTCAGACAACACCGGGAGATAAACAGAAGAGTTTACTTTGCAGACAGACTGGATGTAAACTGCACAGTCATGCACTAAATATTCCTAACAGGACTCACCTAACAACAACTTTAGAGTGGTTATTAGCAAGGGAACAGCTTGTGAAAATGCAGAAAGGGAAATGTGTTTGCATTTTTAGTCATAATCTGAAGTATTTTTTAAAGAAAAAAAATTAAAAGATGAAAGCACTATTTTCTTTTCTTAGAAATGACTGACTAATAGTCTACCCATGTGAGAACTTATGTTCCATTTGTCCTCGCAAAATATGTCGGCTTCTCTTCCTCTTCAAAAATATTTTTACCAGATGGTTGAAACTGATGTGAATCAGACTTATGAATCTGATTTCATGTCAGTTATTATAAGAAGTTGACCATATGTTTTGACACTGTCTTCCCCATGAAAATGACACCATTGGTAGTTTGCACAAGAAGTGATTGCAATCTATTGTCAAGTATCAAAAACAAAAATTGAAATTTGAATTGAATTCAAAGTATGTCAACCTGATCTTACAGAAATACATGAAATAACTACCATGTCTCAACACTTAAGAGGTCGCGGCATGTAATTGTTCAAAATTATGTGCCGGGACCACAGAAATCTGGGCAACGTCAATTCAATGGTGGAGCTTTAGTGTCAGCACGACTTTTCTGGTTCCGGAAGAACAAAATAAAGGCACAAGTTACGTTTTCTGATGGAGAATTTTTTTTTTTTAATATGTTTATTTTAATTTAACTAAATTAACTGTGGTCAGGCAACTCTTGGAAATGTTTTATATGATTTCCTATGAAAAATAATGTAAAAATATCCATACATATCTTACAAAATCCTGAGCCCATCAGGGCAATGGTAAATCAATGGAGGCGCTCTGTCGTGTTGCCTGCAGGACTTTTCTGGTTCTGAAGCAAATAAGGCAGAAAATGCTGAAGATTTTTTTCAATATATTTATCATAATTTCCCTGATTTAACTATGGTACACTATGAAAGTATTGCTCTACAATAATGGCATTTTTTTGTCTGTAAATGTGTTTTTTGTTTGTTTTGTTTTTACTTCCTCAGATCATTTTGAATGAAGCCTGACCACTGACTCTTCGTTTCATTTACATGATTGAAAAGATAATTTTGTTCTCCTATTATCAATTCCCCACTGATACTGATAATAAAAAGAAGTATATGCCTAACAACCAATGAGGCGCTCTCATTGAATGGGCTCCCGATTCAGACCTTCTCACTCGATTGGATACATCAGTGGTTATCAGCCCATTAGTATGGGACGTTATCATCCGTCCATATCAGTAGCACTGATACAGGAAGGCTCCTGATCCCATCCGACGGGAGTCTGCCGTCAGACCTCAAATCCTCAGTATTACACGGACAGCTTAGCTTTAAAGTTTTGCAGGATGGTTTTTCTGGACAACACTGAGGTATTTTATCAACTAAGTTCTTCAAATAATGCAGGATTAATTCCTCAAACCAGCCACAGTTGAGGAATAGAAAATGAAACTTACCCTGTGTTTACACCGGGAGCGGGTAAAATTCATCTCGCGTTGAAATTAATGTTAAATCAATGTACAGACTAGGGTTGTCATGATACCAAATTTCTGTTTCGATACCGATACCATTTTGTATTTCGATACTTTTGAGGTAAAGGTAAACTTTTGTAAAAGGTAAAACACACTGTTATATCCTTTATTTTGAAAGATATTTGTGGAGTAGGTTAGATTGCTTCTGAGTGGATGGTGTCACCCTCTCTGAGCCAGTAGCACTAGACTTCGGTAATTGGGGGAGGGAGGAGGAACAGTATTTTGATTAACATGCCATTGCTTTATTTTACTCCCTCGTTTTTAAACTATACATGAAACATTATATGGATATAACTAGAAAAATAAATTAAATATCTAACCCCTAATAAATCAATTAATCAAATATTGTAGGCAAATTAAATGTTTTTTGAAAAAATATTCAATATATTTCATTCAAATAATGCTTTGCCTTAACGGTTTATAATATATATGAAACATTAAATGGGCTATGGCGTAATGTCTCTGTATAAGATCATATTTGTGTGGCTTCACTGTAACATCAGTCAGATGAGTTCTGTAGGCCACTTTAAACTTAATTAGATATATTAAGAATGTAAAATAACTTTAAAAAAGATTTTACAAAAATCCATTTATCAACCGTGGACATGTCTTAGTTCTGTGTATGTAGGCTACTGTAGGTTTTCTACTGGGCTGGGAGAGGGTGTGTGCTTTTTCTTTGACATAGCAATACAGTGAACTGATGAACAACATTATTACCTGTCGTTCCTGACAGAAGTCATGGACAAGTCCGCGTGGTTGTCCTTAAAAGCTATAGTTGGTAATCCTGTTCAGAAACACTTTTTGTTATAGGCTACTGCGTGAAATGGTCCTTTCATCCTGAGAGTAGTCAATACATTATGTATTCATAAAAAGGAACGAAAAAAGTCTGACCTCTGTGAGAGCTGCAAGCTTGCAAAAACTCTGACCAATCCCTGTCATTCGGTCCGAATGGAAAGAACCAATCAGATGCCTTCATGTCTCGCCCTGCTCACGCTCCCTCTGTGTGAAATGTGCTAATGTGTTGATTTCTGAAACGGCTGTGTCGGGAATAATGTCGTGGGAGAGGCAAAAAGTGATTAAAAATGTGACAGTGTGGTTCTGTCACTATGCCTCCGATTGATGACGTGCCCTGGCTACTTGGCCACATGGATATGCATTTGCCTGACTGGTCAGTGCACATGACTCTCGCCCAGGAGGATGTGGGTTCAAGACCCCACCTGGAGCCTCCATGACCCTGCCACAAAAGACAACTTTGATAAGTTTAGACCAGCAAAAAACACTTTCTTCAATTAATAATTTCTTTAGATTAATTAGTTACAACATGTTAGAATACTTTTAACTCTATAAATGTTTCTTTTCTCTCTATTTATTAAAAATCATTCATATCCAACAGTAAGCCAGGGCGGGATCCGTCACCAGCAGCTTTGCACGTTTCATTCTCAGCCTGACCATGGAGCGTAGGTGAACGTCTCCTGTTCTAACTGCACCTCAGAGCTGCTGCTGCATGAGGAGGACCGAGCCTTCTGAGTGCTTACAGAAGAGGGAGGGAGGGGGGAGCAGCAGAACACGCTGCTCATGGAGAAAAAGCAAACCATACATGCTTTCACGTCAGTCTCCAGAAATCTCAAAAGTCTCCTGTAACTCCAGAAAAAATTGCTACTTTTGTCGCAAGTCACTTTTTTGAAAAAAAGTCGCTAGAGGGAAACTCGCTAAATGTAGCGATAAAGCCGCTAAGCTGGTAACACTGCTGAGTTCTGCTGCATTCAAGTTGGGGGGGGGGGGCGTGACTTGAACGGAGCATTGACTGCAGGGGGAGGAGCTTAGAGTAGGTGCCACTTTCAAATCTTGCTAGCTCTCCAACATTACCAACTCTAGCTTTAAATGTCGGGACAAGTTTAAAGTGTTGCCTCGTTTTGCAAGACACACTTTGTAGCAACGCTAGCACTGCAGTGCATCAGGGTTCAGCAGCTCAACTTTGTCGTTCGGTTTGAACCCGAAATATTTCCAGAACGTACTTTGGGCCCTCACTATGTCCACAAGGAGGCTACGGGCTTTTCTGTTGCTGCTTTTTTTCTCCCGGTCTGTCTGTTTGTAATGCGGCTTGTTGTTTTCCTCCTCCTCAGTGAGAGGAGTCGGTGTTACAGTTTGGTGACTACGTCACTCTCACTGGCCTCGCCATGCTTAATGAAATTAAATATACTTTATTATATATAGTAAAGTAAATGGTGCGTTTCATTTACGTCAGAACTGGGAATTCGGAAGTGGGAATAACGTCACATCCGAGTTAACAGCGTTCCAGTTTACAACTCGAAAAATGGCAGCTTCCACATTAAAGCCATTTCTCAGGGGCAATTGTCGTTTTAAAGCAGCAAAGCAACTGAAACAGAACGGCAAACACTGTTTCTAAGCGGCAATTGCTGTTTTTCAACAACGGCAGACATTGAAAAAAAGGAAAAGGCCAATTTGAAACGATAAAGTGCTGTTGAGAAAGGCCGCATTTGCTATTTGACGGTGTTGGATCTCGTCACAGCTGACAGCGGCGTTGTAGTTCATGACAAATGTGAATTACACTACAGCAGCATCTCCCTACATTTATATCCAACAATACTAAATGTATGGCCGATTTAATGCAACAAAAACTGGTCAGTAGTGGAAATAAACGTGATATTACCGGGGCTTCTACACTGTAAACACGACGCAGCCATCTTTAAACGTGAAGTCGGTGGTGTTGAGGATCCTGCGACTTCCCAGTCGGAAATCTGACCTCAGGGGGCCGTTCCAATTGAAACTTTCATCTCTGAAGTTGGAAATCCGGATAAAAACTTCTACCTTTCACTAAACCAAATACATAATTGGAAAGGTCTTCATCTGCAGAATAACATATGTCAGTATGGACACTCTACATGACTTCTTAGAAAAATGTACTTTTGAACCTTGACCTCAGTGCAAATTTGAAGGCTTATAATTAACCAAAAGGGCTGAAGACATGGGAGCAACTGTTATAGAGTGCTCTTGACCTGAGTTATCATGTAATATCTCATGTATTATAACCATCAACTGGGGATGCTATCAATTATAAAATACATTTTTACCCATTTAGCAGTTAGATTATCAAGATCGGAATCCACAGTTGCATTCGCCACATGTTGAAGCGACGAGTTTGTGTGGAACGCCTCGGGATGCCAATGAGCGAGCTGGTTAGAAGTGGCTGAGGAAAGGGAAAGTGTGGGCTTCCCTGTTTTGGCTGCAGACCCTGCAACACAACTCTGGATAAGCGGAACAGAATGGATGGGTGGATGGACATCAGCAGTGAATTGACACACACAAATTGACATTATAAGATACCAAAATGTTCACAATGTACAGTTCATTTTGTGAAGTTGTGATAAAGATATTAAAAACATGTTTTTCTGCATTAGAAAATGTAACTAGTCCCTTTATAAACCAGAAAAGTCATGCAGACACCAGGACAAAGCTCCACCACTGATTAACATTGCCCTGATTTCCATGATCCAGGCCCAATTTGTGAACTTGAACGTGCCGCGAACACACAAATAAGTTTTGAGACTTTGTGGTTATTACACGTATTTTTGGGAGATCAGGTTGAAATAACTTGTGTACTCATCACCCAGGCAACCTAGAAGATGGAACTTTCTAATGTATGATGAATAGAATCTTCTAGATAGGGTTTTCTTCTTCACCCTAATGAGAACCAAAGTGAAAGTAGAAGTGAATGCAATGTGAAAAGAAATGAAAAATAAAAAATACTGTTATGCTGTAGGCCAGGGGCTTTTAACTTTTCTGCATCCAATTCCTTGGACCCCCTTCATGCACCAGCTTCACTATATGGCTTTTTTTTTGGTATTTTCCTTGACATTTGGTTTGGAGGACCGGTCGATTTTTTTACATCATTGTGCAAACTGTTTCTTCCTCACTCAGAGTTTAGTTGGTATGATTAGTTGCAGCTTTATTCAGTTGCATCTAGACACACTGATCTGCACCCATTTATAACACCCCTCAGCTGAATCAATTTGAATTTATTAATTCCTTTTAAATGTAAATAAAGGCTGATCAGGATCTAAAAAAAGTCCATCTGACAGAGTTAGTCCAGAATGCTGCTGCTCGAGTCCTCACTAAGACCAGGAAAGTGGATCATATAACACCAGTCCTCAAATCTTTACACTGGCTTCCTGTTTGTCAAAGAATCAACTTCAAAATCTTGCTGTTAGTTTACAAAGCACTGAATGGTTTAGGGCCAAAATACATTCAGGAACTTCTGCTTCGTTATGAACCAACC
>JBBBVU010000006.1:15203789-15215106 GCA_037177055.1 Atherinosoma microstoma | reverse complement strand
GATGACATTGTCGTGAATTGGCGCTATACAAATAAAGATGAATTGAATTGAATTGAATTGAATTGAATTGAAAAAAAACCTTCACTCTTTCATATATTTTTCTTTGTTTTATAAAATGGTAAAACTAAAGAGCAGCCCATAACACTTTGTGTCATCTTGCAATCATTTAAAGCAAAACAATACTCTGGTAAAGTCCAGATTTTATCTCTGCATTATCTGTCAAAATCATTACTCAGATACAGGGCCAGTTGTCTTTACCATCCACCTACTCAATCTGATTAATTCCACTTTAGATGTGCTGATATGTAAAATATAATGTGGGAAATATCTAGATGCACATCTCTGAAAAAGATCGATGAGAAATCAATTAGCCCAAGGCAAAGTATTGTCCTTGCAAAAAAGGAAGTTGAGGGACTAATTTTTCCCCAACTGCTGTCTATGATCCAGCACCCTCCTGTTGAGCACATTCATTGTGTGAACTTATCTGTACATGAAGTTCGGAATCCCACAGAGGAAAAGGTTGTAGTGCATCATGTGGACACTAACAGATTTCATGTTCTCATATCATGTCAAAGTCCCCACTGTTAGGGTCCTGTTCCTGTTCAAAGTGAAGATAGATGATATTGAAATTGTAAAATCCAGACACAGACTCCATGCGGAGTCAGCTTGTTTCATTATCCTGAAAATGGTCTCAATCTAATAATCAGCAGTATTCCTGGGGATAAGGAAGTCACAAGCAGTTTTAGGAGTGGCCAGCTGTTGTGACAAGTTTGCTTTCAGGGATTTGTGCCACAAATTCCTGGCATGAATATTATCTGGCAGAAACCTTCCTCCCAGTAATCTCTCTGGCAGATGGTTTTTGACAGGTATAGAGGCTTTTCTGGCAGAAGGCCACAGAGCCAAACTTGTCTTGTGTGCCTGTGTGTGTGTGGTCAGAAAAAAAAGAATTTGGTCAGTTTGTTTGACCTGGTTGTATTGAAAATAAACTATCATGGTGATTATGCTATTCACAGTTAGTAACTGTGCTATTTAATATATCTTCACTCTTCATTTGGTCCGTGTCACATAAGCTGTAGTGATTGGTTATGGAAAATTATTGAATGAAAGGAAAGAAGAAATTATAGGAGTTAGCTTACAAAACTAAAATAAGAACAAACATGTTTTATCAAAAGATTTGAAATGATTTGATTTTTATGTCATGTGCACTGAAAACAATATCAACCAACACGTTTTTTTTTTTTTTAAAGTGGGGTAATTTTTTTCAGTCAGGATGAAAATAGAAGAGGTAGATTCTTGAAATTTGAATGATGTACATTTGAACTCTGCATCCCATGTGGCAAACCTATCATTCATGATTTATGAACAAAGACTTTGAAGTGGAAGCTTTGAGGAAGCTTCTGCTTTTAACACAAGTTTCTTACATAGACTGAAAATCTTGTTGGGGAAAAAAGAAACTTTTTGTTCTTGTTGTACCATTTCATCCATGCTCTCTTTTTTTATAAAAACATACAGTACAGTTTTTCCTTTAATCCTATTCAAATAAAAAAAAAAGATTCTGGTAGGACAAATTTACATAGCCTTTTCTAGTGTGAATAAGTCTCAGAGAACAGCCTCAGCCAGCAGGAGGACCTCAGAAGAGGGCTCAGGCTGAGACATCTAAACAAAGAATATTCAACAAAACATACAACAAAATACTCCCTGTTTCAAAACCTCCATCTTTCCCTTAATAGCCAAAAAAACAAATGCATCATCTTTCATAAAAAAAAAAAAATTCCTTTAGTGCCCCCAAATACCTAGGCATCTGGTTGGAATCATCTCCATCATCAACAACCTTCCATGGCATCAAACACTGCTCTCAATGAACTAGACATTATCACTCAGCTGTTCACTTTATTACTAAGGCACCCTTTCACACTCACCGTTGGGATCTTTACAAATTACACATTTTTTACGCACAAAAAAGAGATTGATTATAAAAAAGGAGGAGAAAACTGTTTAGATTTAGTTTTATTTTTTTAATAATATTTTAACACTGATTAAGGAAAAAGGGAAAACAGTGAGAACTGAATCCAAAAGTAAGAAAAGACATAATAACAGGATAAGTAAAATAAATCCAATAAACATTCACCTGTAACAGATAAACGCCACACTGTAACTGCAGGTGGTCCATTAAATATAGAAAAAAGTGACTTTATACTGTGACTTTTGTATTCCAGTGAAGAACAGAGTGAAGCTGCTTCAAATGTCATAAAGCTGCACTAACATTAGTGAAGCATGTGAACAGTTTAATTACTGATTTTATTTAGGTACATAATAATATAGCTGTGGACACGTGGCATATAACAGACAAGTCTCCATGTCTTTGTCACTGTGTTTTTCATGCAAACCACTGCATTTGTGTCTAATATCGACAGTCTTATGTTAGCAGTGTTTTTTTGCTGTCATCTTCAGGATCCATTCTCTCCCAGCCCTGTCGAATGCGAGTGAGGCTTCTGTCCATGCAAGGCAGCAAGAGCAGCAGCCTGAGCACCAGCACCACAGACGGCACCACCAAACAGAGCATGTAGCCTGGAGGAGTGTACCATTTGTAGGAGGAGAGGTGAAGAAATTTGTCCCAACCATACAGGTAGGTGTGAAAGGTACAGAAGAACAACGTCAGGTATCCAAGCTTGGACTGGAAGAGAAATAAAACACAGTAAGACATACCTCAGATAACTACTTACACAGAAAACAGTAATGCATATTGTATATTATAATGTTATATAGACTGATATTCCTCAACCATTCAGATATAAAAGATAACTTCCTCTTGACCTTATTTAGAGTTTTCTTGTGGCTTGGGTTAAGAAATGCAACAGACTGACATCTACTAAGAGAAGCTTTTGGCTACATGAACAGTATATTTGTGCACACAGATTTTTATAGAAATAATCCAACTCATGTCACTAGGGAATATGCGCACACATACAGTACACACAAGTGTGTGTGCTCAAAGAAAACCTTAAGACTGTGGCCCAGCATGATATATGCCCTCCAAATTACATTTGATGAATAACTTAACATTTAAAAAGCCGCTCTAATTTGGGTTGAAGTTAAGGGGAGGGGTGGAGTGAGAAAATTAGCTTGACATGACCCAGATACATTTATGAATGAGTTTGTTCCCTGTAGTCTGGCCGATTGCTTTGCTGATTGGTCAACATGAGGAAAAAAGGTAAACATCTGTGTCTGCCGAGGTAAAACAATCACAGAAGAGTTAGCAAGGGGAGAAAGTAAATGTGAATATCATACTTTCAGCAAAATTACTTTGAACATTAAGATGGAACCAGATGTATAGCCTGTGCACTTATTTTCAGTCTGAGCTCAAGCACAGAACTGTCCTCATCGGTCCCAGCTTGAATCTTGGTGAACACGTGAAGATTTAGCAACCATTTTTCTGCCAGTTTTCACATTCCTTTAAATCTAAAATTTGTTCTTAATCCAGAAATCAATTAAAAATGGATTAATTTAAAATCCAGAAGCCTGTCTTTAAGTTTCCTAACTTTGAGTTGAGGTGTGTGGTACATGGGTGGAAATTAAAGCTTTCCTTTCTGACAGGTTACATAATTTGCTGTGTGTCATGTTCCTACATTTTCTGTCTTTTTCTGCTCTCCAGTATAGAAAATGCCCTCAAAGCATTATATAAAAATACAATCAGAAATCGTGCAAAACTGCAGTATCTGTCGTTTAATCATTTCTGTAAAAGCACACACAGGCACAGACACTGTTATATGTGGAAATCTATTCTTGGGGTTTTGGCTTCTTTACATTGGCTCCCTGTTTGTTTCAGAGTTGTTTTTAAGTCTTTAAATGAGTTGGCCCTCTCATATCTCTCTGATCTTTTAATTTCACATGCTCCCTCAAGATCGCTGAGGTCTGCAGACCAGTTGCACCTTGTTGTTCCGAGGTCCAGGATTTTGTTTAAAGACTCATTTTTACTTTCTAGCTTTTAACCCAGACTGAGTTTTGGCATTTCTGGCTGAATATTAGTTTCATGATTGTCTTTTTATTGTATTTGATTTCTTTTATATCTATTGTATTGTTGTTTAGTCCCCTTTTTTTTGTTTTTATCTCTCCAAGTTGTTTTTAAATGTGCTTATAAATAAAGTTGACTTGATTTTACTTGACATAACACTGGACACAGGTGAAAACCTGAAGTAAACTGGATTCAGTGATTGGGTCAAATGTCTATGGGCTGTAGCTGAATAAAGTTCGGTTTTAATAGTCTTTGAAGATGAGTGCATGAAAACATTGAGGCTCAGACTTCAGACGGCCTGCTTTATATGAAAAGTTAAACATATCAGTATCCACCTGGATAAAGCTGAACTCTCTCCAGCTGAGAACATTGCTAACAGAGGGTAGGGAGGATATTCCCAACAGGAGATATAGGCCAAACCCAAGAATTCCAATGGAGTAGTAAGAGTCTGTGCGCCAGGCCATCGTAGTGTCGAACTCTGATGTTTTGTTCTCCTTGATCTTAAAGTGACAGTACATAAATTAGAGAAATGTTTATTCAATGTTTATCTTGCAAGGCTGCAAAATGTTTTATGTCAGGTTACCTTCGAGATAGTTATTGCTGAAATCCTGTATCTCACATAATATCTGGGGACAAAAAAAACAAAAAACAAAAGAACAAGTAAAGAAAAATTAAACAATCAACAACAGATGGAAGAAACTCATGTATTTTCAAAACAGTAGTTATCTTAACCACTGTAACAATGAACGGATTCTTTTCAACCAGTACGAATGTTTTTTATGAATTTGCAATAAATCAATATATCGCCAAGCGTTTGATAATTTTGGCACATTCTATTTAAGTTTATTCATGTTCTGAAAGGCCCATTTGATCGAAATCTTTTATGGCAAACAAACAATTTTCCAGGTAAACTGCTACATTCATGTCAAATAAAGGGATATTATACCATGGTCAGTGAGAATTCTAATGCCAATTTTCGTATATACGCTCACGTAGTTCGGCAAGTTAAATCCCAGTTTTATAACTCGGCTAAGGGCGTCACCATAGCAACGCGTTAATCAACTGGTTCAGATCAGCTGGCTTTTGACAAGTGAATGAGAGAATTGCATTGCAGCATGGAATGTTTGTTTAGCATGAAAAGTACATTGAGGCAAACTTAAAATAGTTCCTATACTTCAGTGTATTTACCAAGTTTTCTGTAAAAAAATAATCATTTGTTATGAAATGTTTACCGTGTGGGACCATGGTATAAGCGGATTAAACAACTCGGACCCGTGCATCATACGGTTTTAATGCACGGCTCCCCCCAAAAACCCTGTGTAATTCGAGCCCTGACTACATTGATTCACACAGTATAAAAATCATGATCCTCAATTTGTAAAAACGTTGACTATCAAATTTCTCATAAAAGTTAGCCAGGACCAATAACTACTTCTGCCTCCTCTTTCCCTTTAACAACAATGTTATTCTTCCACATGTAATCCCAGTGCCACCCATATTTTACTTTTAGTCAAGTTAAAACTGCAGGGAGTAATGTGGTCATCCAAAGGTTTGAGGAGCAAAATTATTTAAACATTTATATACAGTAGCTTTGATTAATACTCTGGATTGGTTAGTCAATTACAAAAGTCCCGTGTGAACCTGAGAACAAATGATTCATGGAAAAACATTTGAAAAATAGATATGGCAATACAAGGTTTACACAAATCAGACATCATCATTATGCTGTATTTTCTTGAGTATCTACAATTTATGCATTATTTTTTCTGTAAGATATATGTAATAAATAATATGAACTAAAGCAATTGGCAGGCACAGGCTAAAAAGTTAAAGAAAGATGAAAAGAAAGCATACTAGTGCATGTCAGCAGTTTAAACAATCTCACTTCTTGTTAAAGATTATAATCAAAAAAGAAAACTATTTGAAAAGTTCTTCCAACTTCATGAGATGTCAAATTTATACTGTATGAATATTACAAACAATCAAAATCAGATTTTAAAAAGAGAAGAAATTTGGGTGGAAAAAAAGTGGAAAATATTTTTCTGTTGTCAGTTTGATTTTATTGAGTAAAATGTTCAGCAACCACTTTGTAGTAAAAAATAAAATGTTCAAGAACGTTAAATTCAAATAAACTCAATCCAGAAAAAAAAGAGCCACCGGTGAATCTTAAAAACAATTGCAAAATTATTTAAATCTAGCCCTCTTAAAAAAACTTGTCTGTGTGTTGTTTAATTTTTAGGGTTGGCACGAAAAAATATTGATCAAATAAGCAACATTTTACTAAAGTTTCCATATTGTTTTTGAAATGCCTGATGCTCTCACACTCATGCTCAGAGATTACCTCGTACGACATAGGAGCTATGAAATATCTTACATAAAGTCTATGATGTCATGAGATTCCTTGGTATGGACATAAAAATATACTTGTAGATGATTCCTCTAACATTGGAAATAACTTTGAAAAAGTTTTAGTGATCTGAAAGCACTAGCGGTAAATTAGTGATTTAGTTTGGGCATATTGTTTGAAAAATGTCCACATTATATAAAAAAAATAAAAACAATGACACGGCTTAAGAAGAAATGTCACAGAATGACACAAATGGTAGATAAATAAACAAAGAGAAAATTTAGGAATACTGTCAACGAAGGGGTCTGAAGTTACTGTTAAGTACCATGCAGCTGTTACTTACCTTATAGGAATGATAAGAGTGTACAATACATGCAGGGAAGCAAAGGCGAGAGCTAAAAGACCCAACTGTTTCCTGCACAGCATCCAGTGATCCAACCAGTCTGGGAAACGCCTGGAACAAAGAAGTTTTGTATATTTAAAAATTGTAAACATCTGTGCAGACATTGAATAACAGTCCATCTCAGGTTCTGACTTGTATTTGGTTCCTCTGTAGAGCTGAAGAAAGGCGGCGATGACTCCAGGCAGGTAACACAGGGACAGCAGGATGAGAGAAACAATGGGAAACACCTAAAAGGAATATTATTATGAGGGTTACAACAGTCAAGATTTCATTTTTTGTAGAACACATCTGGAGTTTCTTGTTTCAAAGAAGGAGATGCTAGTTTTCAAGATAATCATCTGTCTTCACCTTGTTGGCAAGGGATACCATGATTCTGAAGGATATGTCTTTCCCCTGTGTAGCATATGCATAGACGACATCTCTGATGACCAGATAGAAGAAGAAGAAGGCAGTGAGGCCAATAGCCAGGCGCATGGGCAGCCTCCATTGTGGGAACAGCTGCAGGGGGAAGTCCTCCAGCTCTCTGGCTGCAGACAGAGACCCTCTATCCAGAACAGTGAAGCCCAGTTTGGTAGCTGTCCCGGCCACTGTCTGCTTTGCTTCAGCACTGTTCCCACACAGGTACACCTGGAGCATGAAAACATCAAATGTAATCACTGCACCAAAATGTGAGGAGTACTCTGTATGTCTTTGTTATTTTCATATTTATACATTTATGCATGTGCACACATAATGATGAAAGGATATATTTGACTCTAGAGAACTGAACATAAAAGTGCACAGACAAGTTGTGGCTTCCCGTATGAAATACTAAATTTAGTTAAAGAATGCACGTAAAAACCAACAACAATGCTCATTCAACACCTTTGTGATGTTGCCGTTGGTGTTCCAAATATATGAAACACCAGTGCATAACAAGCACACCACTATGTGGTTTTTCTTATCCTCTGGGATTGCACAACCAGATCTAAATGAAGCAGAAAAACTCACATATGCTCCAGCTTTGCACGAAAGTGAGAGGAAGCAAAACATAAGATGGGAAGCTTAGATCTCAGCCAGACTGCAAAGTTAATTGATTTAAAGATACATCAGAGATGGCATTCACAACAAAAACATTGGGCTGACTACTAGAATTTGGCTTGTTTCACTTACATTTTGTTTGATGTAAACTTCAAAATGAATAAAAATTGTAATTTGGACTGAAATGCTTTCCTCTCTGAAAAAGATCCTTATTTTCAACTTCGTAGAACTGTAATCCTTGTGTTTCTGTGTCAGAAACCTAATCTGTCAAACAAACACGTCACTTACGTCAAAATTAAGAATACATCGGTGGAAAAGGATCAATTCCAAAAGAAAAACTAATCAAATTATTGTATTTGAAATTTTTCAAATGTTAGTTTTCAACAAAGACATTTCAGCATTAGAGCAGACATGTTCAGTACCTGTCTACTGGCATCTGAGGGTCCATTCTGAAGGGCCCAGGCCGACAAGGTGTTAAAAGCTTTCACCACTTGAGCTCCGGGGATTACCCTGAACAGTACACAACAACATTTTGCTTCATGCTGCGGTAACTGTTGACTCCAACCACATGATCCATTACACATCTCATTAATTTCAGATTATCACATTAGTGCCTAATTTCTCCATACCTCTGCAGATACTCGGCATTGGCTTCTGGGTATAGATTCTTCTTAAGATTGTTGCTGACATCCACCAGCACCTTGCAATTAATGAAATCAGTAAAGTGGAAGCAAAGTTAGAAGTGAACCAACTACTACGTTACACATGGACATCTGAATGTGCAACAAGGTACCTTCCCCTGGAGTTGAGGTGCAAGTATCTCCAGAAAGTCGTAGTGTTCTCTGTGAACACAAATAAAGACCAGACAGGCTGATTTGGCCGCTGCCTCATGGCTCATCGCCTGCACAATGCACACAAACAAAATACTTTTGTCATGCAGAGGTATGCGTTATGGCAGCACATCAACTAACAACTGGTTCAGAGACACAAGTTCAGATGTTGCATAAAAGATAAAAAACAAACACTGCACAATGAAGCACAGAAGAGAGATTTTATCAGTGACCTTGTTTGACTAGTTAAAAGCCTGATAAATGTTTTACAAACAGTTATTAGAGCTTCTGTAGGAACATCCTGCTAGAATACCAAGTGTCAACAATAGCAATAGCAATAGCAATTAAATCAATAACTGTGTGGAAAAAGTTGTACTCCTGATTTTGGCAAGGCATCATGCAAAGTACCTGAGTTCCCGGAGGTAATGGACCACAGCTGTGAGGTCTGCGGCTGCCGTATACCACCCTGTAGCCAGTCTGGAGCAGACGCTGCCCCAAAGAGCGCCCTAAATCCCCAGTTCCAAAGATGCAAATGAGCTCCTTTTCGTGGGTAGCTGCCATGCTCACAGCACACAGTGACAGGCTCTCTGACTTCACCTCTTCTGACATGCTGCTCAGTCTGACACAAAAAATGTCCAATGGATTTGAAAGAACAAAGCACTGCTAAAAGCAGGTCTTGTGTCAGCACGGATTCTATGATTCAGAAATGTCTGTAGATTAAATATTTTTTACAAACTAACAGCTTTCAAAATAGCAGCTTTGTGTTGTCTGTTCTTTTTAACTCATCAGTGTATACAGAGACAGATTTTAAGTCTTCATGCAGCTTTTGTATTGGCCAATCCCCTCCCATATTTGGATTGGCTCAGGGCGGAAGTCTGTCTAATCTTGGAAACTCCATGGCAAAAGTTGGGAGTTATGTGTGCAAATGCTGGCAGAAATTTCAGTGTGTGGTTATCTGTTCTTTCTTAAACTATGTGTCTGTCCGTGTGCGTGTGTAAGAGAGTGCCTGGCTTACTAACACTGAAACAAGGTTTCAGATATGATCTTTTTCTGGGAAGTCAGTGGATCATCTGTGACAGATTATGCAACATTGGAAATAACGTTGCAAAATACTACAGCTTGCCAAAACACTGTGGTGCCAAATCCATTAAAAGCACATAGTGTACTTCTTAGTTAATTTGAAGATATGAAGGGTGCACATTTAAAAAGTGTTGGGACACATTTTGTTGAATCCTTAAAGGTAATGTGTAAGTAAATTGGAAACTACAGAAACAGTCACAGTTTAGAGTAAAGTGCTACATTAAATGGAAAGAACTCTGACATTCAGAAAAAATGGAATAATATGCCATCACAGTTGTAGAGCAGTAACACTGAGCTCTCTGCAAACGCTATCTGGGCCAATTCCAGGTCACGGTATGCAAACAGTGGACTGGTATGCTCCCAACCCCCTCCTATCTTCTACTGCGCAGTCCCCTATTTTACAACGGCAAAACTCCAATACCCTATACCAAGTGCATAATTACTTTGACAAGAGGGCAAAACAAATAGCACACATTTCTGTAGGTAGAAAGTTATTTGCAGTGTGCTTGAAGTAAAATAACTCAACCCATATAATCAGTCACTGATACATTGGTCAGCAGAGGTGCTCAGTGATTCATGTACTTTGCAGGCAACCCACCAATTACAGTCTAATTTGCACTCTTGTGTTGCCCCTATGAGTAATTATTGTTCTTAGCCCTGTAACTGAGGTTGACCTCTGACTATAACCCTTCTTATATTCCCACAGGTCCAGAATAGCTCTGCTGTTAAGGGTTGAGGTGAACCACAAGCCCAGTGACCTGTCCTAAGCTGTAATTACCATCTTTGCTCTTTTGCTCCACTAAGTGCCCAGTGTGTATTTATGAGTATGTGGGTTTACAGATAAAGGAAATGACATGAAGCTTTTTTTATTTTGCAATAGCAAAAACATACAAAAAGCAATAATGTAATGAAAATTGCAACTAATCTGCCAGTAAGCAAATTATACTTCAAACCATCACCCACCCTTAAGTGACCCAGAGTACGCTGAACTTAAAGACTATCTCATCTGGAAGAAGTCCAGGCATAAAAAGCAGAGCTGGACTACAGAAAGCAAAACAGCTGCACCAACGCTCTAAACAGCCCAGCCTGAAACAGTGTGGGAGGTTTACTGATAATCAAAACAAAAGTGAGTGGAGGCAGCAATCACATATCAAATGTCAAGTATGGAGAGAGGCACTCTCAGGCAAGGGTGATGATTGGACTGTCCAGTTTTCCCAGGCTGCAGCCATTACCATGATTGGCTTTACAATGCACAGAATCTGATTGTATAAGCAAAATGCAGGATGCATTAGAGCCACAAGTCTATGCTAATGAATTCTGGTGCATAAAATGAGGCTCACCAATACAGTAAAATCCTGCTTTCTATATCATTGAACCATACACTTGACAGGTGAACTGATTAACATTGATTATCTTGTTATAATGTCCCCCATTCAAAGAGTAGGATATATTAAGCAGCTAGTCACTTCTTGAAGTTGATGTGTTTGAAGTACAAAAAAAAGAGTAAGTCTAAGGATCTGACATCACATAGGGCATCTCCAAAACCTTAAGTCTTGTGGGTTATTTTCAGTAAACAGTAATTAAAATGTTAAACTGGAACGAGGGGACACAGGATTCTATATATT
>JBBBVU010000006.1:15187186-15199583 GCA_037177055.1 Atherinosoma microstoma | reverse complement strand
CACACACACACACACACACACACACACACACACACACACACACACACACACACACACACACACACACACACATACAATCCCACTAATCTTTCTGTCTCTTTTTCTATGTCTTACAATGCAGAACAGCATCAGGATGGGTCCTCAGCTTTATACGATTCCTAATCACAATGGTTATAAAATCCTGAATGAAAGAGTGAGCGATAGCTCTAGTAACACTGAAGTGTGCAATGTCAGAAGATGCATGGCAACAAATTATCACTTTTAACTCATTACGACACTTGGTTAGGAGACCAGGCTACTCACAAAAAGCTAGGGATATGCAATTTTTAAGTAAAGTGAATGGACTATGTAAAAGGTTCACGCTACACTGATATTGTGAATAGGACATTTTAGTAGAATCACGCAATGGTAATTCCATCATCTCATACACTTTATTGAAACAAAAACTAACAACATGGTGGATATACCACAACATAAAAATATCAATGTTTAAATAACTTGTCATGTTGTTTTGGTTTTAAACTGAGTTTAATTTAAACTAATTTTGATTTCCCAGTTGAAAAATAGTTACAGCCAATGTATTTGGAAAATTTGTTGTAATTACACCGATATTTCACAAAAATCATCCCTCGCCAAACACACTAAAACAAGAAGTGAAACTATTGTGAAAGTGGAAAAGTGGAAGCAGCATGAACTCTTTAGCAGATAATGCATCGAAAGTATGTATGAGTCATCTGTAACTCTAAATGACCAGAAAGACATTCAGGCAAAAAACTTTATTTAGAATGTGTGAATAAATCATGAAAAAAAGAAAAGAAAACTCTAGGCTGTAAGTCAGCAGTGCCCGTCTCACATCTTTCATGCATCTTGGGTTTTGCAGACCTCGGTAAGCTTTACAGTAAAACTTTCTGCACATTTAATCTAATCTACCCCATGCCCACGTCCTTAATCACACCATTCACTCCATTTTTCTGTTTTTCTCACTTTTACTCCTGATCCCGTTACATGTCAGCCAATACAACATCAAATCCCACTCCTGAACAGCAGTCCTTGCAGTAGAGAATATATAATTCATCTTCATGACCACACACTTCTGAATATTTCACTCTGAAAGTCATGTATAATTATAGTTGACTGCATCATGCTGTCACTCCAGTGCCCCCTCTGTTCTTTTTTTTTTTTTTCAATTCAACCCTTCAGGCCTTTCTGTCTTGCGGAGGCAGTGGATGGTTCGATTACTGTCACTCACTGAGTGGAAAACCACCATTAACACCTGGTCCCACCTCCAACGAAATGCAAAATGACTCACAATTAGTGACAAAAACTGTGCTGCACAGAGCAGACATCCACAGAGCGCATACGTGGTGTTTAGGAAACGAGATAAAGCAAGCAGTAATGATTCTCACAAGGGTGGTACTGAGACTTAATGGGAGTTAATGGGGTTACACTGATCAGGAGAGCATAGAGACCCCAGGTTAATACTGCAACTAACACGACAAAAACATAGTTGGGTATATAGGTACACAGACAAATTGCACATCCGCACACATATCAGCAATGTTAAGGCCTATTGCAGCATTTGGGGTATAGCCTGAAATCATTAGACCCTTGTAAATCTCCTCAGTTTAGGAATAATACATGAGGTTCCTGCCTTTGATTCTCCTATGCAACTGTTAGAGTTATAGAAGCTGTGAGTGTCTTCATGTGCACATGTACAGTATGTGTGTGTGTCTTAGAAAGAGTGTGTTCTTTTAAGTCCTCTACAGTTAGCAGCAGTTAATTAGATCTGGGTGAGTGTTACCTGTGTGGAAGCCTTTGATGAAATATGTTCAGAAAGAGAGCGGGGGTCACTGAGAATGAGATGGGAGGAGAGTTCCAAAAGGACCAAGGTGTGCAGAAAGTGCCTGCATGTGTGTGTTTGTGTGTGAATATGAGGAGTGATATATAGAGATGGATTGGATTGGAGGGAGTGTAAAAAAAGAGAATGCAGGAGCAGAAACGAGGGAAAAGTGACAGAGGAGAAGTGCTGGACATTCATTTTTAATCCAGAGGAAAAATCAGTTTTACCAGAAAAGAGGCAGATTGATGAGGCCTATTCATTTACTGTCACTCAAACAGTAAATGAGTGTATGAGCGCTGTGCAAGCTCATACAAGTCAAACACAAGCATGCACACACACTCACAGTTTCAGTTAAAAGTAAATCATGTTTTGTGTGTTTATTTTTAAGTGTTTGAGAGAGAGAGTTGCATAGAAATTTTACAAAACCCATGGGAAAATGTTTGGATTATAGTTTTCCTTCATCATAATCAGACTCAAATCCTCCCTTTAAGTCCTAATACTTTAATTCTAATTACTCCACAAGCTTCAGCGAGCTGCAGTCTGGGAGGGTCTTTATTGCTGGGAGAGAAAGACATAGAGACTGTAGGAGACAAAGGTAGGCAGGGATGAAAGAAATCGTTAAAAGTGGACAGAGGGTAAGAGCACTGCCTTGATGGCAGTATTTGCTTTGGTTGCTTTGATTCATAAAAGGCAGGACCAGACAAGCACACAGTGCTCCATGAAAATAGTCGAAGGCATGTTTCGTTTGAAAAGCCACATTGCAGCAAATACACAGAGATGCCACTAGAAAATCAGTTTTTTTTTAGTTTGTTTTTTGTCTTTTAACCAGCTCTATCTAAACCTAAAAAGATTAAGATAAGACCAAACAGAATGATCTTAAATCCCGAAATACACACTTAAATGACACACAAGACAGTATTTGTGTGCCATGCAGTCTCAAAGCAAAGCATGTAATAGTCACAAAAATATAATCTATTTATTTATTTTCACATGTACAAGTTTGGCTTTTTCATTCACCTGAAAATAAAAAAAATAACACCACCGAGTAACACAGTGTCATGCCAATGCCAATACACCTATTTTGACAGGTGTATGTTGAAGGGATTGGAGGATGGAGTTACACACCTGACAGCCAAGTTGTGAGAGCCAAGATTAAGTCCTGCTTTGACCACAAAAGTGTCTGTAAATAACTGCTTTTAAATGCATTTTTTTGCATTCAGTTGCTGTTTCCTTGTCGTTTCACACAGTACAAGCTACGTGGTTAAGGTCTATCAGTCTATCAAAGTGTACAGCAAGACAACTTAGACTTTAACTTCTCAGCTACTGTATCTTCATCAAAAGTAAGCTGGCATTTACTTGTGCCTTGAAGTGTTTTGGGGGGAAATCTGCAGGCTTTTATTTTTGGGATGGTGCAAGAATCCAGCTTAAAGTTCACTGTGCTGCAGGACCACCCCAAGTGATTCCATGTAGTTAATACTTAGAGAATGTGAAGATTTTAGGCCATTCCGTGCAGTTCATTTGTATTGGACTGAATTCATCTTTTTCATGTTTTTAATCAAATTATCAAATTACTTTTTATACCTTCCTTTTTGGGCCATCCAAAAGGGCCACAGTCAGGTACTTTTATAGGAATTTGCCTTGTTTACAGATAGCCAGTTGGTCACTGCACACAAACTAAGCTTTTACTGATTCCCAAACTATTGCCTAAAGCCAAATTTTGCTTCTCCCTCTGCAGGGTGTTCTGCTTATCTGCAGTTTTTAGCTGCTCCCTTACATTTTTTTTTGTGCCTCACTTATAATGTTTTTATAAAGGGCATAGTCATGACTGTCAAACAGAAATAAATTAGTAACACAATAGTCAAACTTAGTCATGAAAGGTGGAAGGAGGAAAGGAAAAGACGTAGAAGAATAAAATTTGTGTTCCAGGTTCTCTGGCTAAGAATTTACCACAGGTTGTTGTTCACTTACATACTTGCAATACCAAAAACATTCTCTCCTCAAGGATTTTGCCTCATATTTTTGCTTTTTCTTTGTTTTTCTCAGATAGATGTTTATTGAATGACACAAACCTGTCCAAAACGGTGAATAAAAGAGAAGCATTAGCACATTTGTAACTATGCCTCCTGTGTCACCAGCCACAACATCCTTAACTTGATTACCCACAGGTATCACCAACTTAGAAAATAGACAAATGTTCTGTGGGATCTAATAACACTTTACTGACCAGTGGCCCAATGGGATTTTGGTTCAAGCCAAATTCTAACATGAAAACGAAACAGGAAGGATGTTTCATTTTCCCAAGGGGTATCGTCCTCTTCCTTTTTGCTCATCCCCTTTTCTTATCTCTCTTCACATTGGCGGCTTTCATCCTGCTTCCAGAGCTGAGGAGATACACAACACAGAGAGAAGGAAACACACACAGGAGTTTTAAAAGAAACACACACAGTGAGAGAAAAGAAGGAAACAGATAGAGAAGAGAGATGCTCTCTTTCACACACACACAAACACACTCACATATTGGTATATACAGACACAGAAGGCCCTATTTCAGGATGCTGTCAGCAGGGGGACAGAGGCTAGAGGAAACACAGGATGAATTCTCCTCTGCCTCATTCCATCACACTGCCATGACACCCCTATTTACCTCCTCCATCTATCTCCACACTGACTGTCTACCACCTTGGCTCGCCTGTGTGTGCGTTGTGAGGGTATGTCTGAATGTGTGCTGGCCTGAGTGTATCAGCACCTTCACAGTGATGGAATGAGGCGAGGTGGACACTGTATATTGTGCTCTGTGGTGTGAGAACATGCTGTGTAGCCCATCATTGTTTGACAGAAACCCAGGGTTTTTGGCTAGATGGCTGCAACAATGACACTCATCCCCACAGGAGAGCCTCTGGAAGTTTTTTCATCTAAGTTTAGAGTGGTGCCAGTGCAGAGGTTTCCTAAACAGCCTCTCCAAAAGATACCTCCCTAACTCAGTTTTTTTTTTTTCTTTGTCAGCTCTTCAGGCAATCGAGCCCTCATTGTCATCCGATGGCTTTACCTCATAACATGTCATCCTACAAATATGAAAAAGCCACTTTCAATTGAGGAAAAGTGTTCTATCCAACTCCCCAATGTCACTTTTGCTCTGAGAGAAATGGTCTCTGTCTTATTGTCACCAACTCATGTGCACATACACACACTACCCCACTGTCCTTCAGTCCCTCAAGGCTATGGTCATGGATTTTCACTTCACATTAACTTTTTTTGTATCTTTCTTGCCTATGATTCACACTGGCAAAAAAAGACTGAAAAGCGAGTGCAAATAAAATTGATGTTAACAGTACAGATGTGCAGGGCTGAGCTGCCTGGTTATCTATTACTAAAATAGCAGCTTGAACGCCTCGAGACAAAACAGGGAAGGCTTTGTGCACCTTTTTGCTTGCTTTTTTTCAGTGCAAACACAGAGGAAGTTTTACTAATTGAAAAGGAAACTTGAAAGAATATGTGGAGAACCATGAACTTCTATGCAGGTGTGTTGCATTGAGCATCTGAGCAATTCACATCCACTCATTCTGCAATACATTTATAAACACCACCAAAGTGACTTTACAGGTGACATATTATGAAAAATTCCCTCTTCTTCTGTTCTTGAGATGTGTCTGAAGTCATTACCAACCCAAAACCACAGAAAAAAACACCATCCTGGCATTTTGTTTTCAACTTCCTACAATGTGTCATTCAGTAAGTCTTTCAGATTCTGAAGGTATGTAACATCACAAAGTTCTCCAGTCTTTTCTCATTATCATGGCTTAGCTTTGACTTCAGATTATGGAGCATTTGCTGTACCTCGTAAAGTGGGAAGTTGAAACCCTTAATCTTGCTTTTTGTTTTGCTATGAGATTTTTTACAACCTAACGCTCTGTGATTAATCAGTCTAAATAAATCACAGAAATCAATTTTTGCAGTTAAAGTCTTTAAAGGGGTAAAGACAAACGACTCAAGTTTCCACTCACTGTCAATGATATATGTGGTGCCGAGGTGATATGATTCCTGAGTGAAGTCCAGCAATCCACAGTCAGCACAATAGTTTTGACTGTGATCATTATATCTTTTCCTTTCCTTTTCTTTCAGTGAAATAAAACTGTGAGATTTTAGACACGATTGTGTTCCTCAACAGTGGCTTGTAAGTTAGGTGAAATGATGCTATCGCTGTCCTCTATCACTGAAACTGGTCTGCAGTTTATTACTATCCACTTTGCAAGGGAATGAATTAGTTGGTTAGAGGTAGACTTATTCAGTTTGTGTTTGAACACCTTACTGCACCTTCCAGCAGAACTTGGGCCAAGTAGTATCATGTATTTCCACATTTTACAAATTAACCAGTCAGGCAGCAAAAAGTCAAAGGACAACTAATGTAACATTAATGACATTAAATCACATTAGCAGTTATATAAAGTTTACTTAACTGAAGGTGGAAATTAAATCATTTTGCTCTACCAGTGCTGCTACTTGTTTAATGTTGGAAGTTAAAAATTCCGATTTCCCATTTATAATTGAATGCAGCATCAGTGCAGAAGTAACAGCTATTACGAAAACAGACATTGGTGAAATATTGGCCACATAAGCAACAGCTCTTCATGTAAGCTGTTAAAAACAAACAGAAGAATGGAGCAACAACCCAGAGTTTATGGAGCAAATATGTGACAGAGAAATTACAAAGAGTTCTCAACGGTGTTATTAACTGGCCAGCAGCTGTTATATTCTGCGTCATGTGTTTTATTAACCCCGGCCAATTCAACAAATGACTCATGATGAGACTATGCCTAAAAGAGGTAACAGTACCAGCGATCCATTATCAAACTGCAGATGGGGAAAATGTTAGTATTTGAGAGGAAGAATTGCCAGGCAAGTATTCTTCTTTAGTTTGGTGTGTGGTCTCTGCTCTCAGGCTATTTACTGCATGCTTTCTCATTCAATAATAAAGTGCTCCATGGGTTATTGAATACTGCAAATCTCAAAAGAGGCAGACCATGAGGAAGAGAGGGGTATAGAGAAGTTGAGAGGGTCATGCCACTTTCCTTAAAATGATCCACTTGAATAGATGTGCAAATTAACCCTATAAAGCCAAGCATATCATATTTGATACATACAGTTTCTGAGACATTTTGCATCACTTTATGGTAAAAACTTTGCTCAAAACCCGGCAGTATACTATATGATACTTGTTTTCTGCACCCTAATGGACACCAGGAAGACCAAGACTAGACAACAATAATTTTGACATGTCACACGGTAATAAATGGTAAATATACAAAAAATTATTTGTTTATTTTTCCACAATTTGTTAAAGGAACAAATAAAGACTTCAGATTTAAAAAATTTACTTTTCTCCCCAGGTTTTCTTGAGTTGGGCTTTAAAGCGTTAATGGAAGAGTAAGAAGCTGCCACAATGTATCTGTATTATCTTGACAAAAGCATGTCACAGACATTTCATTAAGACCTTAAGAAATTGTAACATTTTGTAAACAAATGGCATAATATGTCTCCCTTAAATAGGGTTTATTGTGATGGGATGACTGGGAGGATATAGGCTACAAAGCCTCTGAACTGTGAAGTTTGGGTGGGGGGAAACAGAAGAGCAGCTTCCTCTTGTTTGACTGACTGCCTCTGCAGGAAGTGATCAGACTTTGTCAGCAAGAACAGTCTGCCAACAGTTGCAAAAAGATGGATATTATGGAAGGGTTGCAGTGCACCAGCTCCAATTTACAAATACTATTGCATTTTATAGAGTTTGAGAGAGCAACAACTACAACCACTGGTCTACAGAACAGTGAAAATGATTATTTAGTCAGATGAGTAATACCTCATCACAATGTTAATAAAGGGGAATGCACATTTATACTTGTACATACCGTGATCCAGTCACTCTGTTATGCTAAGGGGGTTTTTCTGGCATGGTTTGGACATACTCTACAGGAAAGGGTTACTGAAAATAAGTATACGTTGTTTTTTTTTTGAGTTATCACCTTTAACCGGCAAGGTCTATGACAATGGAAGCGACATCCACCATGATGACAGTGCCCCATCTGTCAGGCATCAAAAGGTTGTCTAGATATTTTTCTGATTATAGAAATTATAATTGTAAGATTTCAACTCAACTAAAGACCTATTAAGAGATTGTAGACCAACTTATAAGGTAGCTCTCTCCAAATGTCTCAACAAATATGATTGCATTTATCATTTAGAATTATAGTGTTAGATCTCCCTAGTAGAGCTCGTCTGTAGTGACATCATAGAGTTATTTGAATGACAAGATGGCAATCTTTGTATTTACCGAGATGTGATATAATAGTGCCAAAGATCACATCCTCCTAGATATGATTACTGATCGTTTGTAAATTATATTATGCTGCTAATGCAACAATGATTTTCATTCACTTTTTCTATCTACTTAATTCACCTCAGTACTACAAGGAGATAATCAGTTTACAGCACTGAGCTGCAGCAGGGTGAAGCATAGATACAGCTTCATACCCACTGATTAATATTATCATTCTCCACAAGTTAACACACTGAAAAACATCCTCAAATGTGCAATGATGCATGCTTGAAAATCAAGTCTGCTCAGTGGTTACTATTTTTATCATTAAGTATTCATTAAAATGTGATATTTAAATACCTCAAGGATGCATGAATTTTTGAAAAGTGCTTACTTGCTGTAACGTTGTTTAAGATGTAATTCCTGCTGGGTTTTCTGTAGTTCATTTAATTGTATTCAATCCACAAATTCAGTTTTTAATACTCACTGTTTTCCTCATGACAGCTTGAATACTGCAGGATGACAAGTTGTTGCTCATATGAAAAGGTTTGTATGCAGTTATATTCATGCACATGGACATTCTTGTATATGAATGCATGCAGGTGAATGGAACAGACTGGCAGGGAACACTGTCAAAAATCCCCGTCCCTTCTGTAGTGGATGGCTGAATGCTATTTGTGAGTTTCGATGTGTCAGAGTGTGGTTGACAGTCTGCTGATGGGCTAACATTTCTTTTCCAGACAGTCTATACTATACTGTCTCGCCACAGCAATGGAGACCTCCTCAGCATAATAAACACTGCACACCTGGACAAATAACATCCACCTCACCCACTGGGAGACTCATGAAAACCCACACATGCGCACCTTCACACACAAACACATATACTCACACACAGAGTTGTTGGACTTTTATAGAATATTCTGGCAACAAGTCATGCCCCTGAAATTGACTTGATGCAGTGTGTACTTTGTAGTGGATTGAGCTAACATGGGTTTCATTTTGGGAGCTTCTTTCTGATCTGTGGATGAGGTTTAAGGCAAAGTCTGTTTCCCATATGTTGTTGTAGGATGATTAAAGGCACTGTGGCATTATATGAGATGTCACAGATGAAATCACAGCTGAGGATCCTCTGCTTTATTTGTTGTCATACAGATATTTTCAAGCTCCTCTGTGATCTCATAATGATGCATTAATGCATTGATTCAATATAATTCACAAAAATAGTCTAATTCAATTTTGAACAAGGCTTATTAATCTTCTTTTTTTTTTACAAGCTGAGACCCCTTCTTAGAATCTTCATGAAATATACATGACAAAGCTCTACAAATGCTTTTAGGGCATTCATGGCATTCTTCCCAAGATCCTATGTATGGCCCCTTCTCGTATATGCCATCCCAATCTCAACAGTACAGACCTTAGAGAGGAAGGTCAGCAATTACCTTCAGAGATGGCCTGGACTACCAAGGGACCTGAGCGGCATTGCTCTCTATAGGCAGAATAACAAGCTGCGGCTGCGCTTCAAATCCTTGGAGGAGGAATTTAAGGTGACAAGGGCAAGAGAAGTGGTGCAGTACAAGGACTCAAGCGATCCAAAGGTGGCCAAAGCTGGAGTCCAAGTGAGGACTGGTAGGAAGTGGAGGACGGAGGAGGCTGTCCAAGACGCAGAGGCAAGGCTGCATAGAGGGAGTGGTCACACGTGGCCGATCAGGGCTGGGATCTTTTCCAGTTCCCCAATTAAGCATTAGAGGGAAGGAGAGGCGGTGCCTTGTACAAGAAGAAGTGAGAGTGGAGGAGGAAAGATCCTGTAGAGCTGTGGGGCTGAAACATCAGGGAGCGTAGACAAGGTGGAAGGATGCGGTTGAGAGGAAGGTGACCTGGACTGAGATCTGGAAGGCCAAGCCTTATCCAGGCAGTTTATTATGTGCTTCCAAGCCCATCAAACCTACACACATGGGGCATAGTAGATACTCCGGCATGCCCGCCGTGTTCCAGGCGTGGAACCCTTGAGCACATCCTCAGCAGCTGTTCAACGGCACTTGGGGAAGGACGGTACCGCTGGAAGCATAACCAAGTCCTCAAGATCATCACTGAAGTTATCAGCTCGGGGCTGGACTGGGCAAAGTAGTACTGCCCCTCCAAGAAAATCCAGGCAACTCCTGCGGCCAGAAAACCACCTGTAGGCATCCAGACCTCCGCAAAAGACTGGTAGCTGTTGGTAGACCTTGAGTGGCAGCTGACGTTCTCCAACCACATCGCTGCCACCAACCTGCGCCCAGACAGTCATGTGTCTGAGTCCACCAAGCAGGCCATGCTGCTGGAGGTGGCGGCCCTTGAAGACCGCTTGGAAGAAGCCTTCGAGAGGAAGCTTACAAAGTACATGGGACTGGTCAGTGATGGTCAGCAGGCTGGTTGGAAAGCGAGGTGCTTCCCAATGGAGGTGGGTTGCAGAGGATTTGTGGCCCACTCATTGGTCAGAGCTTTGAAGAATTTTGGCATCGAGGGAGAAAGGATGAGGAGAGCCATCTGACATACCACTGAAGCAGAAGAGAGAGCCTCAAGATGGTTGTAGCTCAAGAGACGAGTTCCCTGGAGTCATGGTTGCTAGCCATATGGACATAGGCCGAAGTCTGATGAGCCTTGGCTGGGTCGCCTGGAAGAGGGTGTATGATGTTGAAAGAACCGAAACATCCAATGATTCCAGGAACATCACTGAAGATGTGTCCATAGGCATCAGCAAATGTATTTTCACACAGGGTGTGAAATTACCCTCTAACATCCATTAAATAAGGCCAAATAAGTTTGGCTACTGGGCATTATCATACACAAATCTTTTTTTTTTTTTTTACTTGTCAAAAGACCAATTCAATTGAAATCTGTAATAATAATAATAAAACAAACAAACAATGAAAATCTTTGCTTTAATGATGAGAGTCCTATTCTTTACAAAGAGTTTACAAAGATTTGGCTCTTTTGGCTCAGCTCCTCCAGAGGATCCAGCTCTTACTGCTCACAAATGGCTCAAAAAGGGCTCTTAATTTACAGTAGTATTACTCAGAACCGTCTTTTTGGGGCTAATTTAGCAACTATGAATTGTTTGTGTTGTCACTGGCTTGTTCACAATGTTTGTTAGTTTGTTTTCTTGAGAATAATGAGAAAAGATCAACAACTTTTTCATATCAATTTGATGTGGAAGTGCAATTTGCATATTAAAAACATCACAAATTTTAAGAGGAGAAACATGTCTGACAATCAAATTTGGAGATATTTTTGTATCAGGGTTTTGTACATTTTAAAAACAACCAACTCAGCTGTGACATTAAGGGAGCTCTAGAACAATAAAGTTTCTTATGTTAATTTCAACACTGATGCCAGTGACAGTCACAGTGGTTTCCAGGAAGACTCCAACTTTGTAATCTTGAAGTGACAATAAGATCATATACATTCTCCAGGAAGTTACAGTCTCCAGCTAAGTTCACTTTTCTAAAAAAAACAGATTTGTCACAAGTAAAGTTTATCTTTGATTTGCAGTGGCTGAAAAACTGCAATATCAAAATTGGAAAGAACAAAAAATCCTTCCTTCCTTTAAGCATGAATTAAATTGAATAGTTATTATATAACATTAGGTAAATATTAAATGAATTAATGTAATTAAATTAATTGATAATATGAATTAGTGTTTTTTATTTTTACATGGGGCAATACACATTACTGAACATTGATATGTAATTGTGTCTGATTTTAGCCACTGGCTAATTTCCATCTGTTGTCCCCTAGCAGCTTGATGTTATTTACAGCAAAAATCCTAAAAGAGCACAACATGAATATGTGAAATAACACAATGAAAATTTAATTCTTCAAAAATATTATTGCGCATTCCTCATTATAGAATGCATTAAACCAGTCAATACAGCAAGTAATGGAAATGATAATGTTCATACTGCGTTACTCATAGTTATTCAGTGAGTTACAAATTGGCCATTATACACTTTATTTGACCTTAAAAAAGCTTTGAGGTTACTCTTGAATACAGATAGACTGGTAATTTTTCTGACTTATTGATAAAGATTAAAACATTTTTTATAAAGGTCATAAAAGTCAGTGATATAAATTGGCTTATGTGATATAGATAGACTGACAATCCTGAAAAAAGATTATCTATGTGTGTGTAATCTAATCTATCTATCTATCTATCTATCTATCTATCTATCTATCTATCTATCTATCTATCTATCTATCTATCTATCTAT
>JBBBVU010000006.1:15153439-15179416 GCA_037177055.1 Atherinosoma microstoma | reverse complement strand
TGGATGGATGGATGGATGGATGGATGGATGGATGGATGGATGGATGGATGGATGGATGGATGGATGGATGGAGAAAAGAAACTAAATATATTTTTCTTGCTTTTCTTCACATTAATAATATTGTCATCGGTTAAGGGGAGATGGTAGGAGAAATTTGGAAAGGCTTAGAAAAGGACAACTCTGCTGTAAAGAGAATTGGACCACACTTACACTAAGCTGTGATGTAGGTCTGCATCATTAAAACTACAGATATTCAATGAATATTCTACAAAAGTGCTTTAGATATTTTGTCTAATGCAATCTTATCACTTTGATATCACAAGGAGACTTTATGTGATATCAGTATGAAAAGATGTAACATTATACAAGATACATTATTTTGAAAGCTTATTTAAAAACAGAAAATAAAAATGTTGTTTTCACAGACAGCTTACACCCACCTTCCTGTCCTTATCTTTCTCCATACTAATCACAGTTAGTACGATAGGATAAATGTAATCAAGTATCCCTTTAAAATTACATCCACATGTTTTGTGAAGGACATCACAAAAGAAGCAGTGAGCCTCCTTAAAAATAATTTTGAGAATTTCCACATCACCTATAATGTTTATATACTTTTGGGTCATTTTGTTCAGCTAGGAACTTTCCCAAAAAGATATTCAAATGGATCACAGGGCCTCTAAGCTGACTCTCAGTAATTTGTTTCTGTGTTTACTGTCCGGTCCTTATTTCCTTTTTTCTGTAGTGTTAATCATAGATAGTATAAAAAAAATATTGAAATAACCACTGTAATGTTGCTAAATGGTTTGGGGATTGACATTTTCTGAGTTTGTATTTAAACTCTTTCCATCTCGCTTGCTTCTTTAAGAAAATTTAACAAGTAAGTGGTGAATCTAACAGAAAGGTGTGCATGCCCATCAGACAGTGTCTTGTCAATCACAAGGTAGCCCCCTTTCTAAAGTTTACCCCACTTCACTTTCTATTTTACTCTAATGCGCCCTGATTTACAAAATAAACATTGTGCTGTGTGGTAGAGGAGTTGAAATGAGTAACTGAGACTATCAACAGCTGGGACAAGGTAGCAAACTAATCCAATGAGCATGTAGGGTCATTTCCGCAATGGCTTCTATATAATCTGAACTTTTTTTTTTGTTTGTTCTTCGCCAACTCTTGAATTGCTCTGTTAGCTTTATTTTGGCTTTATTTTTTTTATCATTATTTTTAAATCATTTTTAGGCCCAGAAGCGACATGAAGGATTTTTTTCTTGATTTATTCAAGCCTTAGAGAACGTGGTTAAATTCACACCTACTTCTTGGTGCCGACACAGCGAAGTCCAATTGTTTTACCAGATGTACAATGGTTTTCTTTTTGTGGGTTTTCCTCTTTTATTAAAATTATTAATTAATTACAGAAACTGTAGCCTGTACAACAACAAAAGAAATCGACAATTTGTGTCAATCTGAGCTATGAGGTTTAAAGCAGACATGAGGTGCACTTTTAGGTGTCACTGCAAACTGTTCTTGCCTCTGTCAAATCAAGTGTCATTTATTTGTTTGGAAATTATAAATGTAACAGCTTGGAAATGCTGTTAATGCTGGGAGGCAGCATACGTCATCCAGACAAAACAAGTAGAAACCTGCTCTGCAGCTAGATGAATAGCAATTATTCTTTTCCCTGCGTGTCAGCTGCAACTGGCAAATTGCTCCATCACTGCCTTTTTATCCAGGAGAACTCTTCTTTAATTCAAGGTTTTTGTCATTAACCTATATATGCAGAGGTTAGAGGAGATACTGGAAGGTAGAGGTAGAAAGATCCATAAAGCAAAGAGCTCTTTGTCCTCAGTGCACACTATCCATCACAATGCTGCATCATTGCAGTGTGGACTGACAGAAAGGCCATGTGGTCCCAGCCACAGTTGCTAGGAGTAGCATTCACCCAGGCTACCAAGTTACAGAAAATTCCCAGAGCCATATATGGGCATATGTCTCACAGAGATGATGTCACCAATGACTGAAAGGGCTCCCCTTTCATTTTCAGGAATGGAAAGGGTGTGTGCTTCTCTGGGCCATAAAGATAGCTGAGGGCATGCAGATAGCAGGGTGTGTGTGTGGCTACGACGGAGACGGATCAGGTCATGCTAAATTTAATGAAACAAGAGAAACATGTTATGCAATTATCCCTGCATCCGGATAAATAGCTAAAGGGGAACTTAGCTAAGTTTCTGTAAGTTCAAGACAGAATGAAACAGAATAACTTGCATTAGAAGCTATTTCAAAGCAGTAAAGAAAAGGTGGGAGTAAGTAACAGAAGAGATAAACGATAGGCTGCTTTCAACCTGTACTGCTGATCGAACTGAAGAATCCCTGTGTCAGCACCATGGGAAAATCAGGTGAGTGGAAACTGCCCCCGAAGGGTTTAACTTAGATTAGCCTATAGGTTATTCGATTTTTTATGCCTGTTACTTTTGCCCCATGAAACTGTGTGTGTGTGCATGAGTGGGTGCTGCCTGGTTTACTCTATATTTGTGAATATTTTAACCACATATTAAAGTAGTACAGAGCACATATAGAACTACCAGTTGAACTTTAGTCCTGTTTCCTCCTTTAAATTTCACAATCCTAAATGGCCCTGATTCTTGCAACATGCTAAGTAAAGGCAGGCAACATCTGCACTACTATTGTTTTTGTGTGACTATTTGAATGTGCCCATTGTGTGAGCTCTCATGAGATTGTGTGACTTATGAAAAGGCCAGTGAGTGATAGGCACCAGGCAGCAGTGGAGAGGGGGGGGTGCTTTGGATGACGTTTTCTGATCCATCATCTGTCACCAAGTTGTTACTCACAGTCTGAGCTCAGTCAGCCTGTAGGTTTCTGCTCTGCAGTCATGTATGAGTCTTCACGTTGCATCATTATGTCTCTTCTGACAGAGGGTGTCTAACTCTTCCTGTCTCTGTCCTCCTCGTTTCTCAGCCTCGAAGCAGTTTGCTGAAGAGGTGCTGCAGTGCCATAATGAGTACAGGAAGAAGCACCAGGCTCCCCCACTGAAGCTGAGCAACAAGCTGAGCAGAGAGGCAGCCCGGTGGGTAATTGGCACACAGATCAAATAGGAAACTTAATTAGTAAGGACTATGTATATCAATCTTTGTCAAAGTGCTGTGGATAACAGTGACAGGTCCAGCTGAGCCTGTCAGGTGCAATAACCACAAAATATTAATATTTTGAATCCATGTTTGATTGTGATTGCAGGTTAGCGATACTTCAGTGCCTTCAACTGCATTTCTTTCAAAAGTTCAAATGGAAATTCATTTCCATAGATTTTTTAAATCATTGTGACCAAATAAACTCAGAGATGCTACAGAGGAGGGCTTCTCCTCCTGACTATTCCAGTCAGAGAAACGGATGCAGCTATCTAACATAACAGTCTTTCACATGTGTTTGATGGTGCAAATAAAAAGCATCAAGGACTTAAAAGCATCTCTTAATATGTGATAGGTGATGAGATGTGCAGCAACATTTGAAACAGAAGTTTTTCAAGTGTCTTCCCTGGGGGGGGGGGGGCTCCAAACCGTTTGAGGAAAGGCACAGTGAATGGAGATGAGGAAATATAACTTTAGTCATCAACAGAATAACTTAAATGAATGTGATGTGGTTGAATGGCTTAGGTCCATTACTTCAGTTTTTTTTTTTGTTTGGATTCTCAGTACAGTCAAAATGAATAAATACCGTAGGAAATACAATCTAAGCATAGTGTAGTCTAGATATATCAAACAGCAATCTGTGATGAGTTTGGTTTCCCTTAGTGTCTGTGGGAACAGACAGCATCATCATGATCCTACTGGCTTCCAGGAATGTATCTAAATTGAAAAAGTAGAGTGAATGAGGTGTCTTATTTTCCAAGCTTTATCTAGGAAGGGCTTACCTGCTTTAGATTTTGATAACTCTGATTTGAAGCATAATGAGAACTTGCATTTAATAGCCTACCTGAGCTTATTTTTACATGGTAAAAGTGGAAAGACCTTGTGATATGATTGTGTAGTTTATAGAAATCCACAGCTCCTTGTGGATTCATTGTGAATTCTGCAAATACTATCAAAATATGTTTGTAATTGTTTGAGTTTGGAGATGATATGCTATGCCATAGGACTTTTCATTGTAATGTGATAAAAGATGTTTCATCTTTGCCCTTTGAGTCAACTGAGAGATTTGTAAAAGGTCAGATGTGTTTTGTCTCTGTTCAGGAAGAGGGTTAAAAAATCATTTTGATTTACAGCTGCATATCCGAATATTATGATTTAGAAAATAAGTAAATAAAAATCTGGTTAAAAATGTAACTAAACCTTAACACATGTAACACATGAAGAAGTTTGTCCTTCATCCACAAAGCTAGATAACATCTGTGGCTGATGCACACTGTTTTTAGAGTATTTAGATTACAAGGCAGTCACATAATTTTTGCTAGTCTTACAAGAGATAACATATATGATTAGGCTGCTTCTTCATTTACTAATGACCTCTGGAGGGAGGAACAAGATTTCTCTCTGTAAGTATAAAAGTTATAAATATTCATTTGCCTCTTTGTCAGTTAAACTTAATGCACTTCCACAGCACAGCAGGGACTCTCCAACATCATTGTCAGTTCTACCAATTGCTTTTTGTTGGAAAGCTTGTTAATCAAAGGTATTGTTGTATCTCTCTTTTTTTTGTTTTAAGAAAGCCTCTTTTTTTTATCTGAGAGTCATACTTGGAAATGCGAACCTACCTATAATATTTTCTATCATTCTTAATATTGCAGTGTCTGGTAATGCCTGTTTCAGCCAGTTTCCTTAATTCAATACTTCTTTCATATTAGAGGCAATAAAATGACCTCTTTCCTCCATGGTTTATCTGAAATGTTAAAACATTGCGTCTGCACATGTACCCCGAGTAGAATTTATAAATTAACTGGACAGCATACACCAATGATATAACAATATGAACAAAATGTTGAATTCTAAAGAGTAAAATAAGAAACCTTCTAACTTTACAATTTTATCGAATTAGAACATGAAAATATATTTAATGATAATACTTCTTAGATAATGAAGTGTTATGCTTTTGCAAACTTGTGTTGGCACACACCACTCATGTCTGTAATTTCTCCTGTGCACAGGTGGAAATTTCTGTTTGAGTCACAATAAAAAAAAAAGGGCAACACTCTAAGATAACACTGAGTAAAACTTGCTTTCTCTCTTTCTCAGCTATGCTGAAAGCCTGGCCAGCACACGAATCCTGAAACACAGTGTGGAGTCCAGCAGAGGGAGCTGTGGAGAGAACCTAGCATGGGCATCCTACAATCAAACTGGTACATGCAAACTAAAACATCACTGTTCAGAAACTACTTTAGTGACTTTGCATGTAAACTTAAGCTGTTGGGTAATTCTGTGGTGGCTTTGTGGATAAATAAGAGTCTCTAGGGTCAGAACTGGACAAGTCAAATAAGGCAGGTTCTTCTGTTGATACAAGTCAAGTTAGCCTATGAGGCCTAAAGTAAATTCTTTGTACTGACTGTCAGCTGCTGCAGCTGGACAGCTGGGATCTATTTCCCCTCCACTTCAGACCCCATGACTCACCGCACAAATATCTCGGCATATGCAAGTGTGATTCATAAAAAAAAACGGCTAGTCTGTGACAAAAAAAGTAACATTATAGACGACATATTACAAAGAGGGATTTGTGGCATCTTTCATTTCTTTAATATTTAAAGGTATGGCACATGATCGACTTGATTGTCCTCTGAGATGGCTTCATAGATATTTTTTCACTGATGCTCATGCAGGGAAGGATGTTGCAGATCGTTGGTATGATGAAGTGAAACAGTACAACTTCAACTGTCCTGGATTCTCTTCAGGCACTGGTGAGACTCACACTCAAGTGTGTCTGAATTCCTCTTTCATGTCTTGTCTTGTCTCATCTTTTCATCTCACTTTGTGTGATGCATTCTCTGCTTCTTTGTTATTTTCTGTTTACTTGTTGTGACTTTTTTGTTCTGTGTCTAACTTACCCAGGTGTGAGGAAGGTTGTTGTTATTCTTGTGCTGATGTCAATGTGTGACTGCCTGACTCAGTGACCGCTCAAAGGGAAACTTGGGGGACGTCCCAGTCCTGTAAATCACTCCTAAAGCTACATGTCACGTCCAGTCTGCTCTAATTCCATCATGGCTTTCCATAACCTCAGACTGCACCATGTGCGAGTCAGTGTAACTTAATCATACACGAAGCAGATCACTGGTAGGTCACAGTGATTCACACTGATTCATAGTGTTCAGTCACAGAAAAAATTTGAATAGCTGGACCAGACATGAGGAAAGGTTTAGGACACGGAGTACACTCCTCTGTCTGTAAATATTTAGGTGTACTTAAGAGTGTGTACACTTCAGCTGCAGCAATATCCTTAGAGGATGTTTCTCACTTCTACTCCATCCTCCACTGTTGTTTGCCTTCTAATTTTCTTGTGATTTGTGATTTCTCTTTCTGTTCATAGGACATTTTACAGCAATGGTGTGGAAGAGCACCAACAAGCTGGGTGTGGGTAAGGCCATTGCATCAGATGGTTCATCCTTTGTGGTGGCTAGATATTTCCCAGCAGGGAATATCACTAACCAGGGACACTTTGAGAGTAATGTCCTCCAAGCTAAAACCAGCTCCTGAAGAGATATTGATCCCCTTCATTTCACTCAAGCCCAAAAGCATTTACTGCATTTCCAGGAGAGAAGCTGCCTACCTGCATCGTTGTGGAGAATCCCCGGAGAGCAGCCCATCTTTAAGGATAGAAAGCATGCCGCAATCTTTTGTGGATTTTTAAAGATAAAACATGCTCAAGCTGTCTTTGTCATTTGAGAATGGGACCAGTAAATGACTTTGTGTTTAAAATGAAAGTATTACTGCTGTTTGACTTAGTTAACAAAGCATTTCCACTGACTTTGAGAGATGTGTGATCTTAACTGTTAGTTTTTTTAATCTCCAGTGACAGTATTCCCTCCATTTATGTTCTTTTCTATCTTTCTACATGGTGACATACAACTTATCTTTACATCTGTTTTTGTGTAAGAATTGAGCTAATTCAAAGTGACGGACGCATTAACATGTAGTCGTTGCTGTAATTTGAAGCTGATGACTGTATGTGGTTGGAATGTTTGCGTTATTGCCTGCATGGGAAAGCAGTCCCACATTGTGACTTGCACTCTAATCACTTTTGTACAATAAAGTAGATGGATTGTCAGAAATGAGTTTGGCATCTGTCCATGTATAATTGTGTCATCAATTCTGAATGACACTGTTGTAAGTGAGACACCGAAAGAAATTAGTTTAATTTTGTAGATGCACACAATAAAAATGGCTTCTGAAACATTTAAAAGATCAAATGTAATCTTAATTTAGTGCTGCAGTCTGCCTTTTCCATTTGGCATCTGCTTTGTGTGGACAGCATATGATGAAACATCACAGCTGCTGCAGTGTGTTCTTATATCAAGAATTTCTAGGAAAAATAAAGGTATTTTCTTATTCTGATTATCTGAAAAAATCAACTTTTCAATCCTCAAAATTGATTTCAAAGCCAGTAAATTAGTTCCTGTTGGGGAAAAAAAACAAAGAGTAAACCAAATAGTTTTTTTTTTTTAAAGATGTTTGTGATTTAATGTGTGTGTGTTTTCTGAAGGGTCAGTCTCAAAGCTTAGTCAAAGCCCACGCTGGAACAGACTTTATTTAGCAGTTACTAGGGATGCAACATACAGCAGCAGCGATACAGAAGAGTCAGTGGTGTTTAGGCTTTATAGGCTGGAATAAGGGAGTCAGGAATTTTGTTTTCTTTTTTTCACTTCTCACTCACATGGTCAGCTCCTAAAACAAAGGAAGAAAGAGTCAAGATTAGAGCAAACCAAAGATAAAAGTGATTTTTAAAATATGACACATTTGTGATTAGACTGTTGTCCTTTCATGAAGATTTATTATCGCTGACAAAAATGATCACCACTCTTGGAGGATATTAATTTAGCTGTTTTGTTTAGAAAACAATTAGCCTAAATAAAGCATTTCTTTTAGAAAAAAAACTTTTCAGATGAAGTATAGAAAAAAATGTAATGACGCTATCTGCATTTCTAAAACATGTGCATGTTTTAATAACGGTGGAAAGAATTATAAAAATTCCTCTCACGTAAATTAACTCAGCGTGATGGAAAACAGAAAAAGCTATAGGCTACATCTGAAAATAAAGAAAACGTACAAGAAAGTAATGAAGTCAGTGTGTAACTGAACATTAGGAAACCTGGAGGAAATGGGATTTATATCCAAAGCCGAAGATAAACTATCACTAACGCCTAAACAGAAGACAACAAGGTGCAAAAGAGAAGCAGTCATGGACTGTGGATGACTGGATTAAAAGTGATACTCAAAGATGAATCTGTTTTGGGCAAGGAGAAGTTGCTGAAACTTCTGTTTGATGCAGGTGAAATGAAGCAGATTAAGACAACTACCTGAAGAAAAAAAAAAAAAAGATTGTTTCCACAATTACTGATATCGTGCTGATGTCAGGTAATGGACCAGGACAGATGGCAGTCATTATCTCTGATGCTAATTTGCAGGTGAGGATTGAAATTTTGGACCCTTTTCTTATCCCATCAATCCAAAGAAGGTTTGGTGATGCATGGTAATGCTGAATATAATATAATTATAATAATTAATGATAATAAATAATATAATCAATCAAATTTTTCTTAATAAAATAACTGAGTGATCATTCCTCCAAAAGTGGTGATTTCATCATTTTTTTACCAGGGGTTGTATCTCACGTCAAGAAAAAAAGGCACCTGCACCGTTTAATAGCTCCAGTACTTAACTTAAAACTCGCTGTTGCTGCCATCTAGTGGGCGTTAAACTGTACTACCAAACTGTGCAGGTCTCAGTTACTACGGAGAGGTTCTTTGTGTCGTTTGTCCTCTGCTCTTTCTCCTCTACCCTCCCCCTTCTCTCTCTGCTCACTGGCTATGACTCATTATTTTGTTTACCATCTGCCCTCCCACTACCCTCTTGCACTCCCTCCCTCCATCCATCCTCCCTTCATCCTCACCATGATAGCATTCACAATGTCATTCTTGTTGTGTTTCAGTGCACGGATGGCCTTGGCTCGTGACACATTGGCCTGAGCCATCACCAGTTCGATGTCTCTCTGCTCAAGACCTCCTTCGTCCACCTGATATACAGAAAAAAGAAAGGAATAGGCATTGTGGGACTTTTAAATGGCAAGATTTTACAGATACAACAAACGATATGAACAACTATTTGAACAGTTAATACCTCCTCTTCCTCTTCTTCGCTCTCTTCTTTAATGGTGAGGCTGGGTGGGACAGGTGGGGCTAAAGGAGAGGACGTCACAGGCACCTTGAATTTCTCTGCAGCTGCTTTGTGAGCCTGCTGAGATAGGTCCTCAATCTGAGGGAGGAGAGAAGAGAGGGTAAGAAGCAAAATTAAACATTTAATTACACCTATATGATCAAAAAGCCAAGAAAGATATACCTTTGCCTCTCCAAATACAATATAAATGTCTGACACAGGGCTTTTGAATACATCCGGTCTGCTGATAACGAACAAGATGCTCTTGGACTTCCTGATAGTGATTCTGGTAACACCGTGGACTGGTTTCAGACCCAATTTAGACATGGCCTACATACAAAGAGTGACAATTAGGAACAGTAGCACACAAATTAAGTACTGGTGTCATACAGTTTCAAACGTTATCTTCTTCTTTGTTTCATCATTACTTCTGATGTAATCTTGTTTAATTTTATATGAATAAATAGTTATCTATAACTTAGTCTAACCTTGCGGGCCTTCTTCTCGCTGCGGCTCTGTTTTGGCCTGTTCAGCCCGTCTTCTGCAGAAGAAATAGACTGAAAAAATAGACATTATTAGTAGCTTCACTAAAATCAGTTCTGCTAATATTACTTAAAAAACAAAACAATGAGGAGTCGTCTTGTACATGTAGATGTGTTAAAAATAGAATAGAAAGTAGAATGGTAGAATATAATAAAAGAAGAGTATGAAACAGACAGAAAGACTGAATATCCTCAAATTTGAAAGGCTGAAACCACATGGACAACATTTAAAAGGTTATTTCTCATGGGTTTTTTTCTGATTCATTTTCTTTGCAACTGTCAAAACCTTTCAAGCCTGTCAAAACCCCTGTGTTCAATTATTTTCAGACTGTTGACACTCGATGGCACTATATTGGAAAAATAGTGAACTGAAATTAGATCATGATGCCGTTATAGGCTCACTTGTTCTAAACAATAGTATCTTGCAGAAGGCATAATATTTAGACCTCTCGGGAATGGTATTTTTTTATTTCAAAAGGTGTTTTAAAAAGACAAAAAAAACTTGAAGGTCTTAATTTAAGCATCAAAAGCAGACCCACCTGTGGTTCCGATGGTCTTAGTGGCCCTGGCTCTTCAAGCTCGGGCACTGAGCCTTCACTCTCAGACTCATTACAGGAAGCCAACATGGAACCTAAGCAAGGATATTTAAAAGAAAAAAAGGATACTGTATAAAAGAGATGCACGATATCCTTATTACCATAGAAAGTAATATCCATGGTAATAGCAATAAGAGCCATCATTAATACTGATGAAGAGTGTTCATTATAAATTCCAAAGGCACATCCAATCAGTGCCAGGTTATTAAATCTTCCAGTGGAAAATAAACTTGATTACATCTCCCAGCTATCTAATCATTAACATCATGTACATTATGCAAGTGACAACAACAGAAACATTATGTCAGGTAGTCGTCTCTCAGTCTTTTACTCTGTAACATTCGTTCATACCCATAACACAGATCGAAGAAATGTAGGAGATTTTTTTTCTCGTTGGTCTTAAGAACATAAGAAAAAACTCACAGTTGTTTTTTAAAGAGATGTCAATCTCCTCTGAAATGCTGTGGTTGTGTTTGCTGGGACAGACTGACTGTCTGTCGATCCTTTGATGAGAAGAGAAAGGCTGGATTTCCTTTTGACTGACAGGACCAGACTCATTTTGTGACGATCCATTTCTGTTTTCTGCAACACCTCTGGGCTGAGATCTCCGATTCTGTTGAAACCATCCACCATCATCCTCACTGTCTGTCTCCTCTTCGGCCAAAGATGAACCTTACAGAGGAAACATTAATCACCATTTATTTACTCATTTTGTTTTGGGCTGTGACATCAATAAAATGATGATTTCTTTACTTACCTCTGCAATTGTCTACGTTGCTCCATGTGTGACCTTGTTTGATTTGTTTGCGAGACTGGAGGCTGACAGCAGTCTGAGCCTTTACATAAGACTGAGATTGTGGATGGGAAGAAGAGCCAGGAACACATACTGAGTCTGGACTCCCTGTCTCCTGGGTAGCCTGTGACAAGCTTAATGGCATGGCAGTTGACAGTGAAGGTGGAGAGACACTAGTGGCAGATGCTGTAGAAAAGACTTCAGTGACCTCTTGGAGGTTGATGTTCAGAGGGAATCCAGAGTCAGGGGGTGGCTGTGATGTGGGGGAGGTAGAGAAAAGGGAAGGGCTGATGGAGGATGGAGATTCTTGTTGGGCTGAGAGGACAGGTTGGGATTCTTGAACAGGTGTAGAAAGGCCATTCTTTGCTGAGGCGCAAGGAAGGGAGGAGGAGGACAAGGAAGAGAAAGAAAGTGGAGTCATGGAGTATGATGTGGTACTCTGATTAGGTAGGCTGGAGTCAGTTTCTATGTTATTGTCATTTATGTCCACTGTGATTCCTCTCTGAGTATCCGCTAGTGGTCTGTTATCAAGCACTTCCTGCTTTTGATGAAAGTTTAGCTTCAGTTCCACCACAGTATTGAGGTTGTCTGGTGTAGTTACGGTAGAACTGCGGTGTCCTTGTCTTGGACTTTTGACATCAGGGCTGGAACTGTTATGTCCCTGCATCTGTGAACCAGATTCAGATTTGCCTTCCACAGATTTCCTCTGCTGATTGTCTGATGATGAAATGTTGTTGTTTTCATTATATTCTGTTGTAGTTTTAGAACTGTCTATAATCTCCTTTGACCATCCATCTGTTGTAGCATTGAAGGGAAGAGAAACTTTCTTTGTATCATTAACAAATTCAGGGCTAAAGTCAGCATTTCTTCCTGCCAGAGATGCCCTGTGTTTATTCTGCCTCCTTCTCCTCCCTTTTGTAGCAGCAACTTGTGTATCTGTGCAAAGACCACTCTTAGGTGTGTGTGCAAAGTGCTCTGAGCCATTCTGTGCAGAAGATGATTTTCTTTCCTTTTGGTTCTTCTTATCTTTCTCTCCATCTCTCTCATTTTCTTTGCTTTCCTCATCTTCTTCCCCTGAGATACAAACAACACAATGCTGTCCTCTAAAGGCATCTTTAGTTTTTGGTTCATTAACAGTTCTGTTCCTCACAGCGCTGACATATTTACTTTGGCCATCGGTCTGAAACTGCTCCATCTTTGTTTCCAATGGAGAAATGTTATTTTCCACCTTGTCATCATGAGCACGTCTTGGTCTGGAAATGTCTGATTTACATTTAGAAGTAAAATATCCAAATGATCCTTGTGGCAAATAAAATGCAGTACTTTCTGGAGTGATTGATTGACACTCTGGGGTACCATCACATCTTGATTTGGCTTTAGTTGGCGAATCAAGGTGTTTTGCTTTTCCAGCTGCATCTGTGTTAGTGTCAACCATTGATGCTGAAAAGCTACCAACAGCTTCCTTTGGGACTGGTGTCTGTATTGTGTCTGATGTTTGGTTTATGGGTCTCTCTGTTGGTTCTTGGTCTTCATCAGGAGTCTTGTCTGAAACCTGCAGAGGCATCTCTTCAAGTGGAATATTGGACACAGACTCTCTAGCACTGACATTCACACTCTGGGGTCTCACTTCCTCCGACAGAGCATTCAGACTTCCATACAAGCCTACCTCTAATGAATCAAAGGCAGAGTCATTCGAACTCCTCCAAGTGTCTTGTGTTAGTGTGTCTGCATTATCATCCTCATTGTCTGGATTCAAATTACTGACATTGTCCTCTGGAAATCTGGAGCTTCCATCCTCTCCTCCGCCCGCTTCTGAGATCTCTTCAATGGACTTCCAACGAGCCAAGTTAAATGCAGAATCTCCCTCTCCAATCAAATCTTTATCCACCATTTGCTCCTTCTTTCCACTAAGGCTGTTGTTATCTTCTTCATCAAGAATGGAACCCAGAACATTTTCATAATTTTTACACACTTCACTGCTCATATTAGAAACCATAGCTGTCTGTGTGCTTTGGCCCTCTGTATCGCACATTAGCAGACTCTCTGACTCTAATTCGTACCTCTTGCCCAGAGACAAAGACAAAGACTCTCCTGCTCCCCAGACACCAAACTCAGCCCCTGATCCAAACCCTAGATCAAAACCCAGCCCCATCCTGGTGTCACACCATGCCACTGCTCCAGGACCCATCTCTCTGCTTGTGTCAGTTTCAGAATTTTCTCTTTTAGGTGAAATGGCAAGTGGGGAGTGTGAGGATCCAACAGCTCCAAGGACCCCCTCATCAGTACTCAGAGTATTCTCCCTTAGGTTGTCTTGAGCAGAGTCTCTAGCACAGTGCTCAGGAGTCAGAGCCAGGTTATCAGGAAGTTCTGAGATGATTTCTGGGGAGGCAGAAACAGGTATATTACTTGGGTTGGGACTCGGTTCTTTAGGGCAAGACAGAAGAAGCACGCCCTTATTCAAATCATTGGTGGGAGACACCATCTTCAGTGGGGAGCCAGAATCACTGATTCTACATTCCACACTTATAGACTCAGCTGAAGTATTACCATTCTTCTGGTGAAGCTCACTGCCAGATTCGTTGTTCATACCTACCCCTTCTTCTCCCTGTACAGGCACATCATATCTACCAGAGAAGGACTTTGATAATGCAACCCTACTTGCCCCTATGGTCTTTTGACTTTCTGAGTGGTTATGACAAGGTTTAATGAGCAATTTGAAAGAGTCTCTCTCAGGTTCTTTAGTGTAGTCTGCTTTCACAATGGGATTTTCTGTTGGTGATTCTTCTGAAAGGACCAAACTGTTCAGATCTGTTGTCTCCTGGACAGAAGGAGGAATGGTTTGGGACTCAGCAGCAGAGTCCAGTGATGCATGGGTGACAACAGACGTGGTGGATAGATTTAAATAAGAGCTTTCCTGAGGCTGCATGAGAGGGTTAGCAGAAAGACTGTGATTCATCATCTCCCTCTTTTCTTTGCTCTCATTCTGGTTAGTGTTGGACTCTAGCTGACAAGAATTTACCTTGGAAGGAAGAAACAGGTTCTGGTCTGCCACAGGTTTATCTGCCCTTACTTGCATGTGCAAAGTTTTTATCTCCCCTACTCTACTGGTTGATTCACAATCAGGGTCTGATTGGCGTTCAGGGGTTATAGCTACACCTAGAGGTTTGGTTTCTATACCTTCATGATGTGAAGCAGTTGCTTCAGAAAGACAGGTGGTTTGGAGGTGATCCATTAGCTTGTCCGCGCTCAGCTGTGTGTGCAAAGGTTCAGTTTGACTCAACTCCCGTTCAGGTTCTGGTTGGATTTCAGCCAATTCAAGTCCATCCGCTGGTATGGGTTCAAGTGATTGTGCATGTCTCTCAGTGCTGTACAGGCGTTCATCTTCCTCCCCATTATAAGAGGCAGAATCTAATGAGTCATCAGTATCATCTTGGAAGCAAAAGGATTCATCTAACCCCTCATTGATAGATGTTTCTGAAAGTGAATGAAGGAAAGATGCTGAGCTGTCCTCGTCAGAAGGATTTTCCACTGGTTTGATGTTACACTCATCATCATCATCATCTTCTTCTTCTTGCTCCTCTTCTTCCTCCTCTTCCTCCTCTTCTACAACTTTCACCTCTACTTGAGCTTCCTCTCCATCTTCAACCAGTCCGTTGCTGTTATCATCTTTATCATTCTCTTCATCTTCATCAATATCAGGAGCGGCTTCAGCATTGCCATCATAATCATAATCATCATCATCCTCTTCATCATCATCGCCATCTTCTACATCTGCTTCCTCCTCTCCTGCAGCATATGCATCAACATCTTTTCTTTCATTTCTGTCATTGACTTCAATTTCATTTTCTTCCTCTGTGGGGAAGAGGGTGATTTCCATTGAGTCAGCCCTAAAGATTAGGCTGGTGTGGATGGGAAAGGAAATGAGTGAGGCAGGGATCATCCTTTCTTCATCTAGTGTATCATCAGCACATGCTGCCTGGGAGAATATGAAAGAACTGGGGCCGAGGCTATCAAAGGCTCCTGGACAGAAGGCATCAAGGGGATGGATGGGTGAGTCGGGGCTGATACTCGAAGAGGCCATAGTCATGTTCTCTGTATCAGGAGTCAAAGCAGTGGAGGGAAGATCTGGGTGGGTATCAATAGGTCCATAATGATCCTGTGATGTACATTCTTCCAGTTGCAATGTAAGACCTGTCTGCATGGGCCTAGAGTACTCAGTTCTCGCTGAACTGGCCTCTTCCAGTGGGCAAAGTGAACTTTCAGACTCTCCGCCATCCTCCTGTGAGTCACTGCTGCTACTGCTCCTTGTAGGGGATGTATTATCAGTCACCCAGCAAGGACGGCAACTTTCTCTGGAAATACTGATCTCCTCCCCTTTAAGAGCCTCATCTTCCTCAGGGATTATTGTGTCTGCAATTCCTATCCGTGAATTCATAACAAAATCCTCAGGATGGTACAGGCAGTAGTCGCCAGCCCTTTCCTCCTCTCGTTCTGCACCCAATCGTACCCTTTCTTCCCCAACTTCATCTCCAATCTCTGATAAGGAGCTCACAAAGCAAGCTGGGGCCTCTTGTGTTTCTTCTGCAAGAAGCAGGTTGGGAGAAGTGGAGGGTGAGGTGGATGATGTATAAGAGGATGTCCAGCTCCCCCCCTCTGCTGTGATATAAGAGCCAGAAGGAGAAGTGAGAGGAGAACAGAGTTCCTCGCTGTCAGAGGGAGAACAAGGGGAGAGAGGGGAGACTGGGGACCCAGGATATGAATGATGTTTTAGTTGCGAAGAGCGGGTAGCCATCTTGATTGGGGTGGAAGGAGCAGTATAGTAAAGATCTGGGTCAAGAGATGAGGGAACACCCACTCGTAGGGGGTCAACAGCATAGGCTGGCTCAGAGAAGGACAAAGCAACTGGACAGGCCAACTCAGGAAAAGAGAGTGAAGGCACTTCATCTTGAGAGAGGGTCTCATCCTCTTTATTGTTGTCTGTTAAATTGCCATCTGTTGTGATGAGCTCTGGGGAAGAAGGACAAGGGAGTGTGACTGAGGGTTGTGCAGGGTCTTTTTCCTGATCTTCCAGTTTCTTAGGGATTTGTAATTGGCTTTCCTCTTTGCTGGTTTCAACATATCTCTCTTTTATTTGGGCCTGAGGTTGAGAAAGCCTTGGAATATCTGGCAAAGGGATAGCCTGGCCACTTGGCTCAATTGGGGTATTCCCTTTCTGGTTGTCTGTTGTTTTAAGCAGTGTCTCTTCACCCATCACCACCCTTGTGTCGATGGTCTGTGGCTCTTGATAGTCGCTCTCCACCTCAGAACCAGTCAGGACCTGGCAAAAATACATCAAACGCATTCAAGTTAATATTAATATAGCACTGAAATGCATCTTGTAGCATGCATTCTGTGGAATTACAAACATGCTCAAACGAGTACACACCTTTATTCTCTCCATCGTCACAGGTATATGGCGCCCACATGGCCCATGACCACCTAATTTTCCAGACAGTCTGGGTGTGTTGCGATGGTCAGAGCCTTCAGGCTGAGGCCTTGGAGTACCAGAGGAGCTGGGTGGTACATGAAATAGTCGTGGCCCAAATGGAGAAGTGCATGCTGGGAGAAGTTTCTGTGGAGTACTGGGAGAAGGGCTAGAGCCACTGTCACTGGGGGAGGAGCCACTGTCACTTGGGGTGGAGTCAGTAGATGGGTGTCTGGTCATGTCTGAAAAACAGAAAATAAAATCTTTCAAATAATCAAAAGAATCAAAATCCAGATTCCAGTGGGGAAAAAAGAATTCATTCTGCAGATTTGGGTTGATTTAAGTGAAATGAGAAAATGGAATGAAATGATTAGATATGATGTGGAATACTCTGCTTCTTTCATTACACAGGCATAGACTTCATATCTCCACTGAACTTTAGACATTCAAAAATGTTGCCATAATTCCAGTCAGTAAATTAAACTGAAGTTGAACTATGATACTGTAAATGGCCTTTGAAAGGACAACAAGCACTAAAACTGAAAACATTTCTGAAATTACTTTGACCAGTGTCTAAAACTAAGTAACTGCAGTGGTCCTGCAGTTTCTCTCTGTCTCTAATAACATATACAATTGTTCAATTAGCCAGAAACAAATGAACTGTTACTGAAATATAGAGCTGTCTGTCCTCTTGTCCTTCCGGACCATGATCTTGTATCATCACATGTCATCAGAGAATGGGGACATTATTTAGATGAAATGGCAGGATGGGTGAGGAAATTGGGTCACAGGGTGAGTAAAGGGAGTCATCTTTACAAGCAAGTAAGGAAAATCAAGGATGAAGAAGATGGAATGGAAAAAAAACTTAATTCATCATCTGTTCCAGTTCCACTAACTATCTTTAATGACTTTTTAAAATGTTAATGGAGTACTTTAAAACAAAACTATACATTCACTTAAATATCCCCAGAGGATGTGCTTCAACTGTCTTTTTCTTTAGAGAAAACAGAATCTTCATTTACTCTCTTAACTGGGCTATTGCCACAGTGACCTCAATTCACATGCTAATTGGCCATTATGACACAAAAGTGGCTCAGCTCAGTGCCAGTCACAAACACTCACACACTTCCTCTCGAGCACACACACGCACATGTACACGCATGTTTTGCTCTGCCAGGAATACAGATACAGTATCATATTCATTCTGTAGCTCCATCTCTGCATCTCACCCTCAAATTACCTCTAAACCTCTTTTAATCTAATCCTCTCCTTAGTCCTGCCTTGTACAAGTTAATACGGAGCAAGACTTGGTATTGACTCCTATGTCTCTTGTCTTGGAGAATTCTTTTTTGTTCCTTGTCTTTCTTCTTTTTCCTTTTTTTTGGGGGGCCTATGCTCCCTTGCAACCATCATGCCCTGACTGGTGTAATGGCAGATGCAAACATCAGCACTTAGCAGTCCAGCCTTATCACTGCCTCAGTATTGTATTAAATGTGTGTTAGGGAGCATGCTGAGTCATGCTGTGGAAAATAAACTAGTGAGAGTAAAACATCTACCAAAAGCAAACCCTGTGCTATAATTAAATGCGCAGGTAGCAGAATGCTCAGGAAGAAAATGACTGTGATCGTTTCCTCGTCCAGGGCCGAACAAAAAGGTACAATGCATTTGTGACTGAACTGACAAATAAAAAAATAATCTCTCACTCAAAGGAAATAAAGCAAGAATACAATACACTGAATGTATTTAGAAAAATGCTTATGTGTCAGGCTTTAAAATTGCACATAACCTTTTGCTAATTTGCTAAATAAACCCTTTAATATACAGAATTAGACTGCACCTGCTCCTTCCGAGTTCTGTAACGCAGTAAAATTGAGCACCATGTTTGCTGTATGAGAAGCAGGCCGCAGCAAGTTGAGCAAACTGGAGCTGCGTCACAGAGGCTGCAGTGCCACCCCCAAGGGTAGCCTCGATTTCAGCTAAAGCTCTATTTGAGCTATCAAAAAGAGACACCCTAGCAGTGTTATATGTTCCTTGGCCTTTGTCCACCTCCATGACCCACACATACTCTCATTCACATTTATCTAATTATTCCTTTTTCATTAACTACATGTAAGAGCACAAGTTGTAACTACAGTATGAGTGAATTCTCTTCTCTTCCTATAACAAAATCCACACCAAGAAAGGTAAAAAAAAAAAAAAAAAGATTTCAAGCCCAAGAACAAAGAAGGTCAATGGTTAAGTTAAAGCAGCACTAAAACAGCCAAGCACTCTAAAATGTATCCTGCCAGGAGGAAGGGAACTGTTATTGCTACCCCTGACATCATTTTTACAAGGTTATTTAGGGCTAGATTTGCAAGTTAAGATGTATGGTTGCAAAATATAAGTTGTTCACCCATGAGTTTTTGTTTGTGTGTTGCAAAGTGCTCTGCCATGCTGCTGTGTCATGCTCCTGCTTAGGCTGGGGGAAGGGAGGCGCCACTAGGCTTTTCTCTGCCTTTACAGCTCACCAAACTGATGAAGAGATGTGGATGAGGATGTGAAGACATGAAAAGGAGGCAGTGGGAGGAGGAATGGGGGTGAGAAGGCCAGGTTCAGCGGGATAAAGACGGCCGAAGCTCTGATAAGAATAGTGTGGTGGTGGGGGGGAGGGGGGGTTGGGAGTTCATTGGCACATTTAGGTAAGAGATTGCTCATTTAGAGCTGTTGTCTAGGAGAGGAGGCTGTGTGGAGGTTGCCAGTAGCTAGAGGGGTGCACAACATGCAGTTTAATGAAGAAACATACTTGCTGCTGAATCAGAGCTTAGTCAGATTGCACATGGGAACAAGAAATGACCCAGCTCTGAAATGAGTGGTCTCCACATGGCACTTCCGAGCAGCAAGTGTTTACCCTAACATCCTCTTTCATCCTATCTGCTATGCTGTCTGTTCCACTTGCTCTCCATATTTCTCTTGCCCTGTTCTATCTGCTTTATACAACATCTGTTTCTGTCTTTACTCATACAAAACAGCTCATTCAGTTCAGTCTTCTTTATCCATCCCCAAACCCAGAAGTCCTACCTGGTCCTGGGAGCCCTGTTTCCTCAGCTCCCCGCTCTGGATGCTTCTCAGAAGGGACAGATCTGTGCGTGCTCTCTCCTGGCATGCTTCTCGCTGGCTCTGACGCAATAATAAACCACACAGCCAGAACAGGCAAGGTGAACAGGGAGAGGGAGTGAGATAAAAGAAGAAGGGGAGGGGGTCTGAATGCTCAGCGACCCAGCGTTCAGATCTTCCCTGCAGCACGTGTCTGTCTATGTGTGTGATTGTATGTGAGAGAGAATAAGGCAGACAGAGAGCGAAACAGGGAGAATCAGAGATAGGAGCTTAGGCTTGTCTCTTTTTGTGGTGCAGCGCAGTGATGCTGCTCCTGTGGGCGTGTGTTTTAAAGCCCCATGATCCTGTTCATCGCAATATGTGTGTATGTGTGTGTCGATCCTGAGAGGGAGCTGCAGTATCCTCTCTTGATGCCCAGTTCCTGCTTTCCTCCCTCCCCCTCCCTTTATTCTATCCTCTCTGTATCTCTCTCCTTCATAGCTGCCCCCCACCCCTCCTTTGCTTCCAGCCAGGCAATGACTGGATCTTGAGAGATGATGTCAGCAGATTTGTGCTGATCTCTCAGTGCTGCCTCCAACCTTGAAGGAAAGGAGCAGTACTGCAAAAACAAGGGTGAGTTTCACATATCAGGGAAAGGTGGGGGATTTCAGGAAAACTAAACAGACAGGAGAAAAGGAAACCAAAAAACAAAGAGAATCATAGAAGCAGATGAGAAACCTAAACATGTAACCTAATTAAGACATAGTCTATGACTCCTGCTCTGATTATGTCCTTGAGGAGTATACAGAGAGACATTTCCCCTGAGTGCAACTGGAGCATCTGTCTGCTCTCCATCTTCAGCACTCATCAAGACAGCTTTATCTGATATCTCATTTCAAATCAAATTCAAAGGGATCTACATTTTAAAAGCATTAAAAGGCATTAAAATAAAAATATTTGTTATGAAATTTAATCCTGACCAAATCAATTTGGCTTAAATACACTTTTATGTTGACTCTTGTCTCATCTCCTGTTCTGTCACTTTCTCCCTTTCTTTTCTTCACCTTCTCCAGTAATGCCCTGTTGTATTTTTTGAGGAATGAGCCATGGTGCATATCCAAAATGGCCAGTATGTTGATATCCAGTTGTTGGCTTATGACACAGCGGCATAAAGTAAAATGCGGCTGTGGGTTGGGATGCTGAAAGGCAACAATGGCACCAGAAATGTTTACAGTTGATGTCAGTGTGCCACCAAAATGAGTCAGAAGTACAGAGTTTTAAGGTTGGAAACTTTATACTCGTTAATCGTAAGTGGATATAGGTTTTGTCTAAAGTAGCTATGTTTACCTTGTCGTAGCATCCAATGATTTACTTACTGGTGTAAAAGCTAAGTACTGACTGCAGTCTGCTGGGATCTTTATTGTTGTTGGTATATATTATCTTCGAGAGAGATTTTACTTTTAAATACTTTTAAACTCCCGTACTCCCGTTGAAAGCACTGCAATCACTGGATGCACAATTTTGCTAAATTATTTCGATGTAACAAAATTTCAAACAATGTCGGGTTCCATTGTCTGAAATGGAGGAATTTTCAAAGAAAACAGAAACAAAGCAAAAACCATCGTATTCAGAAATAGGGAGTCAGGGGGTAACTGTGTTCCAGGATTAGTCAGCTTCCCAACAGTTTTGAACAAGGAGTAAGAATCTATTCCTGTATAGAAAAGGGGTTTGTCAAGCTAATCACTACTTTGAATAATATTTAGGGGGGGAAAAAATAGAAAATTGAAACATAAAGAGGGAACAGCAGCACTGAGCCAAGTGATGAAGCAATGGTGGTTTCCATGGCAACCTAAAACTTCCCATGACAGAATGCCAGCTCAGCAGAGGAACTTGCTTTATTGGATGCTGGTTGACTCTGTGCAAACACACGACCTCCTGAAATACTGCTGCTCATAGATTCAGGGAGTAGCTGCCACCACACTTGATTTTCCCTTCATTATTATCTGGCCACAAGCATTCATAATAACAATATCACAAAATGAATATATAACTTGAAAATAATACATTGTGAAATACTGAATCACCTTTTTTGTCTTCTTTTCTTTTGACAGTAGAATTCTATTCCAAATATGTAGGAAGTGTAAACAGTAGACCATTTTGCAATCAGTGATGTTTTCATTTGACCAGTTGACATCAAATCATGATGTTATCATAAATGTGTTGTCAGCATAATATTGATTCATTCTTTTAATATCATGATCACCGTCTATGGTGTTATATTGTGACACCCGCGATTCAAAGCCCAGGAAAAAGACAAAAAATACCCTGAAAGGTTTGCCTGAGTTTTCAGCTCATCCACTGCTGAGCTGTTTCTCTAAGCATTTCACAGGTATCAGTCTGTGGTAGAGTTGGAGGAACAGACTTTTATAAATTTATATTGTGCACACATAGAGTTCATCTTAAGTACTGGCAACAATCAAGATTAATTTTTTACTTTTTGAAGTCTGGCTTCCCCTGCACAGAGCTAATCCATCACATGTAATACTATGACTAAGGAATAGAATACTGGAAGGGCTGTCAAGGCTTTTTCCAGAAGTCCATTAGTCGATCCATTAATGTGACAATCAAGAATCAGATGCAGAGTCTGGGGATAATGTGATAGCTTATTAGACTAATGATGGTTTTTTTGTTTTGTTTTTCATCTTGTTGCCTCTCATGTCTTTTTGGGCATCATACGGTTAGTTGCAACAGCATTTTTTTTATGTGCCTTGATTTGTGTTTGTTTTCTTCTTTTTCCCCACTTAGCAGTCTCTGATGTCCGATTCCTGCAGCAGCCCATGATGTTGTGTAAGCACTTTAAGGTCAGCAGCGTGGATCTCTGAATCTTGCCCGATCTATTTCTCCACACCAAGCCCTTTCACAAGCAAATTCATAGGCATCATTTCAAAATTAACAATTATATTGGCTATACTTCCATCATACTACAAATCAGAACTCTTTTAATTAATAAAAAAAAATATATAACATTGCCATCAGCAAAGCTGTCATCAATCCTGATCTTCGGATCCAGAAATACAGATGTTCACCAACAATACCGACACAGATACAGTAATATGCTGAGATTTGTGAACTGGTTTTTAGAAATGACAGGAAGCATCTTCTGTGTAAAAACCCCAAAACAGCCTAATAAACAAGGCTCCCGCATGCACTGTTTAAATAAAATCTGAGCTTAATTTCATCTGACAACTTGTGAGAATTAAGACACGAGGAGAAAACTGGCATTAAAACTATTTATTCCATCATAAGTCGACACACATTCACAAAGATAAATAATTTGGATCCATTCACGTCCTGCTATTAAGTATATTTGAACCGTAATTCCACAGAACACCACAGTCTGTTTTCAAGTCATTTGCAGATGTAAAGACTATCAGATCATCTCGCTGTTGTGTTTATTTCTGTCTCCAAAACTCTTTATTTGTCATCACTATGGAAACAGGAAAAACCCCACAAGTTGCCAAGGGAACCAGAGTCAAAATATGTTTTTTTTTCTTCCTATTTTCTTGTATTGCCATGCTGCAATGCTGTTCAGTTCAGCGTGCGAACGTAGGTGGATGTGTGTATTCCCTGTGGTCCCGTTTAAAGGGGAAGGCTCTGATTTTGCTGAGCCTGCAAATGTCCATCAGTTCACTTGGCCATATCTTCAGCCACGGCTTTCCCCATTTTATCCTTCAGGTAGGCCAGTTTCTGCCACTCTGTCTTTAGCTCCAGCCACTCATAATACGGGACCTGAGAGAAAAAAATACAGGAAGGTGATGACATGACAAAACAAAAAGGAGACAAGTGGACATGAGTTGATACATGCTGAAACACTGCAAACCTTAGACAAAAGAGATGCTACTACTGGCTAAGGAGATTGTCCTAGATGAGAAAGAGACAGAGCTTGGATTGGCCTAGATGAGGTAGAGCTGCGACTGGAGCTCTATTTATACCACAGACTGCAGCGGGGCCCACCTGACTCGCAGCTCGACAAAAGTATTTGGTCCATTGTGTGCATGTTTAAGCTTTCAGATGCAGCAGCCGCGGTTGTGCTTCTCTGCTACTGTATTCCTCCCCATCACAGCAAACAACATCCTAGCTGATTCTTGTTTAAACTAGCTTTAGCGTGCATGCGCATATTCCATCTCCACGCTCTCCATCACCTCCACTGTGATGAAGCCGGCCAACTGAAGGTGTCGCTTCATCATGACAAAACGTCCCAGGAGGTCTCTACTCTTGGAGCCAAAGTTTGGAAATTCCCAACCCAAGAAAGCTAGTCTAAAAAAAATGAAGAAAGAAGAACAAAATATCTTTAGATACGTAAAACAAAAGCATATCTTTACAATTCAAAGGCAAAAAAAAGAAAGAAAAAAAACCTTTAACAAATCAAACCTATGTGACTCACCGTCGTGCCCCTGCAGGTAAATCCTGATCTCCTCCTCCACTTAGTAAATGAGGGGCTTTTAGCTTTGATATGTCAACTGGTTTGTTGTCACAGTCCACCACCATCTCACCATCTGATTAAGAAGGATGTGTCAGATGTTTAAAAAAAATGAAAAGCTTTATCAAACTGATTGTCTGTGAAGTGCCATGAAATAACATTGTCATGAATTGGCGCTATACAAATAAAGCTGAATTGAATTGAATGTATCAATACAGACTAGTACATGCATTGACAACAATGGCCCCCTTACCAATAGTCCATCCATACACAGTGTCAACACCAGTGCGAAGGGCTTCCGTCTTCCCACCCACCAAACTCTGTAAGGCCTCTCTTAGACTGTTCTGTAGGACAGACAGGGGCGAGCTTTTGGCTGGGACAGACAGGACACTGGGAGAGGACACAGTGTCTGAGGGACTCGGATGCTCCAAGTGGAGAGTGGCAGTGATATGCAACAGCTTCAGTTTATAGTTCTCCACTCGAGCTGGGCTGCCCTCTGCAGAAAGAAAAGATATTTTAAGACATCAAAGAAATATTTTATGTCAGTGGAAAAACATGGTAACAGAAATCTACTCATCCTGTGCTGCCATCTAATGGACCAGAGATAGAATTACACCGAATATTCTTCATGACTACAAATGTTTAATATTCCTCAAGGGATAATATTATCTTTCTTTTATCTTCCTTTACAATCATTACAATAATGCGAACAGGGTGTGCACAGGTTACAGGAATTCTGCATCCTACCGCTGAGCTTTATTGAAACCTATAGACAGTCTTGTTCCCCTGCCTTCTCACAAACCACCAAGTCCATGTTGATTTTAGACTCAGTGAAATGTAACACATCCCAAAAAATTCAACTTTGTGTATTTTCTTGAGTTAATTTCATTCTGACTGTTTTAATCTTTGAGCAACTAAGTTGACTTTGATACATCAGCCTCATTCTGTAAAACTGAATTGTATCTGGTGATTCTTACTGATGTCTGAATCAATCCTCAGTGCCGTCGTGGCTCTGATGGTGTAGATTCTGCTGTCAGTTACAAGTACTCCTTTACATTTTTTTACATCATACCTAAATGTGAAGGATTAAAGTTTCACTTTTACTTTCCTTCTAACTTTCGTAGTTGCTCTAAAACTGACCAGTTCCTGTGAAGTTTCACATTTAAGGTTGATTTAAATGCATAAATTACGGTACTACCCGATTACAATTTTCTTCCCATTTAATGATAAATTAATTGGCTCATTATTTAAAAATTGTATCCAGTTCTTAACTCCATCTCGAGGCCTGTCATGATAACAAATTTTGCCAATGCGATTAATTGTCTCAGAAATAATTGCGATAATATATATGTATGTATATAGTGGAAAAATATATTGCGTAATGTCGTAATTTTGAGACCATTTTCAATTAATATAATGATGATGCCATAACAATGCAGGTACACCCTTTCAAACATCAATTAACTTTCATTTGTAAAAAACATTTTCACTGGAACCGGAAAATTTTTAAATAACTAAAACAAAAACAATAAATAGATAATTAAATAATTAATTAATCCATCCATTTTCTGTACTGCTTAATCCATGCAGGGGGGTGGGCTGGAGCCTATCCCAGCAATTATCAGGCGAGAGGCAGGGTACACCCTGGACAGGTCGCCAGTCCATCAC
>JBBBVU010000006.1:15122619-15149773 GCA_037177055.1 Atherinosoma microstoma | reverse complement strand
ATAGATAGATAGATAGATAGATAGATAGATAGATAGATAGATAGATAGATAGATAGATAGATAGATAGATAGATTCTGTCTTATATGTCCTGCACCAAACTTTTGTATTGTACTTTTTTTTTTAAAGAAATGAATCGACTTTTCTTTAAAATTTGATTTATGTTAATTCTGTCAAAGTGTTTTTGTTTGTTTGTTTTTTACATTAAAACGACTATTTTAACACATACAAACTTGAGTAAAACAGTGTAGAGATTCACATGTTTTTCTACTTGAATGATTAGTGGCTTGGGTGATAATGGGTTTTAATGTAAAATGTGAGAAACCAAATAAAAGGTTTACAGTTTTTAAGGGAATTTTATTTAAATGGATTCACTCAGAATAATTAAAATGTAATGAAAGCATACAATTTTGTATTAGAGCTGCTAACATAAGTTCATCACTGAAATTCAAAAAATTTCGAAGAGAAAATATTTGCCTACATTTTTCCTTTGGAGAATAGGTTGCATAAAATAACTGCAGTAATTTTTTCAACTCATGTCACATTTGTAAGACACCTTATGCAGCTCATTGTGACAGCTTGTGTAAGAGCTCTGATATAATAAATGAACTATTTATAAATACAATTCATATTAATAAACAGCTTGGCTCCCCAGCCTAGTGACATTTTTACAGGTGCAACCCACATATTGATAGTGTTGCTCTTTCCATAGAAGGATGATCCTTACCAGTTATACCTTTTTGGAAAGGTGATAAATCAGGCTTTCCATTGATGTATAGTAAAACACAAATTGGTATTATTAAAAGGGAAATAAATTGACCTAACACAATTTCATGACTTTTTGAGTTAGTTGATTGATCCTCAATTCAAATCAAACTCTCATCTTCTGCGTAAAGGTAAATCTCAAATGTTTTGTCACTATTTAATTTTATTTGATACATTAAAATGAGTCACTAATTGTTTTCCTATTGTAATTATGTCCGTATTGCTTAAAAAAAACAATAATGCAGTGATTCCTTATTTAGAATGAATGTATGGTGCGGGGACAAGCTATTATTCCAAAGTAATAAGGATTACAAAGTTAAATATCGCAAATACAGCTGTGAAACTTAGTTTTTGCTACAGGCTAATCCTTTACTTTCTTTGAACACAGGCCCTCAGAGATGACTTAAAGAACTTCATTCTTTGATTTCAAGTGCTGTGAGATCTACCAACCCTCCTATTTCTCAAATACTTACCACAGATGTTTTTCAAACTATTTAGTAAGACATGTGACATTCAGACAAAAATACCAACTTGTAAGACCTCATGCAAGTTCTTAATACACCATAAAACTCTAATTTTGGGCACCAACATGACATGTGGGATTGAAGGGGGGAAGATTTAAATAAAAAGGTGCCAATTGTGTCTTGGTGGACTGCTCTGGTGGAAGAAACAGGCAAAATCAGACATGGTGTAATTAAAGAGGCAGTACAAAGATGCAGGTTGAGGGCCAACAAGTCCTTAAATTGTAAAGATCACATACAGTAGCTCATTTGTCCATACCTTTATATGTGACCCATAACATTTACCTATAAAGTTGTGTGTGCTTTATTGAAGAGTTGTTAAATCCTTTGCATTTGATGTTTGCCAGATTATTAGATCCAGAGCAGGGAAACTTTGGTAACACCGCACATGTGATTACAGCCTCTGAGGCCCTGAAGTAGTGAAACTAATACATGAAAGATTGAAAGTGGACAACTTGCATTAGTTCCTCATAGAGGGCTGGCAGTTGACTGATGTATTTCAAGCAATTATCTGAATTGGATAAATTTAACTGACCAACAATGGCAGAACTCGTAAAGGAAAATAAGCTGGACAAAGTGAAACGGGAGGGCTGCATCTTCACAGCAGAAACAAAAAAGAAGAATGCATATTTTACAAAGCTCTCACACAAATGGCACCTTAAAAAAATAAAAATAAAAAAATAAAAATGTGATAATCAAACCTGATGACAAAATGATTGGCAGTTTAATGTATTTTAATACTTTACTGTTGTTGTGAATGCATTCAGAAATATAGACGGCACGAAAATAACTTTTTACAATAGCATGTCTCTTTTATAAATATCAGAAATGTTCATTTTAAACAACCATTTTTATTCTAGCTTGTCACAGTAAAACAATACTCCACTACTGCTACAAATAAACATCCATACTTTTTTTTTCAAAATCATGATTTTTTTTCCTCTTATGATCCTTGCTGTCTTCAAATATGATCTTCTTCTTGTCTCAACCATCGCAAGGAAAAACATTTAGCATGTTTTCCCTTCTGTGCCCAAGTTTCTTTTTTACTCTCCTCAATCTTTTCTTCCTGTACTTTACCACCTTTTTATAATTCAACTACTATCTCTTTCTCTGTTCTCTATTCCACTTTCCAGATGGCGATTTTGCCATCACGCCGTGCGGAGCCACTCAGGACGTAGCGATCCTCAGCAGAGCAGAGCGTCTGGATGCTGTCAGAATGGGCTTGCAGCTCCTTTGCCACTGTGAGGCTCTCTGGATCCACCACCAGCACCTGGCTTTTCAGCTGACCATCACACTGACCTCCGATGCCGCTCCGTCCATGGCAGCCCACCCAGATCTGAGACAACAAAACGTTGCAGTGGAAATGAAAGATGCAAAGACAGATGAGTTGAGTTACAGACAATTCAAAGCAAAACCTTGCAGTACTGGATATCTTTGCAGGCTTCTGCTCATTGCAGCATATTTAAGATAATGGCTTTTTTCATCACTCCTTATTTAGTAGATTATTTCTTCACTGGTTTAACAAGAAAAAAAAAATGCACAGAACTTTGTCTAGTAAGTGTGCTGCAGTACATAGAAAATGTCCATTATAAATATAATCAGAACAATATAAATACATCTTTAGCCTGAAATATTTTCATATCTCACCTGGTTTTTGACTCGAATCATGCATGTGGTTCCTGAACTTCCTGGCAGGGAGATTCTTTTGAAAGGATGTTTGTTGTGGTTAATATGCCAGAGACACAACTCCACTGAGTTTGAACAGCCCGTCCACAACTGCCCTCGCTGCAACACATAACCCTCATTATTAGGTCTGTAGGTTTACTTTTAGAACATAAAAACATCCACATAAATCTTAAAAGCAGCCAAAAATTTTTTTTTTCTTTTTCTTAGTTTTGTAGAAATATCAGTAAATCCTTTCAGTGGTTGCTACCGTGCTACGATCCATAGCTGCTATCGTGTGACAGGTTAGATGCTAAACTGAAATATTGCTGAAACTATTTAATGGCCGTCTGACATCTTTGCTGAGAAATGCTGAAAAGTCACCTCTGGGATGACGATGAAGCAGCTGAAGCTACTGGGCATGCTCCGTATGTCATCAGGAAGTGTTATTCTCCTTTGTTGTACACCATTCTTTTTCAGTTCCACAATACTGTCACCACAGCCTGAACAAAGACAAGCATTAAAAGGATCCCAAAAACATGCCACTTAATTAGATGAGCTAGGAATAGTTTTATTTTTGGATACACAAACTGACAAAGTGTACTCACAGCACCACAGGATGCCATCATGGATCTGTATGGAGGAGAGATGCTCACAAGTGAGGTGGAACTGTCTCTTTACTTTGAGACTGGATGAGTCCCATTGTAGGATCGTCCCATCACAGCTGCAGGAGTATGTGTGCAGACTGGGAAACAGAGAGGAGCCTGATTGAAAAGTACTGCATGAGGCTCATTTACACATTTAAGCTCACCTTCATAAGGCTGCTGTTACCATGTAATTGTTAACTAGAGTTAATCATTTCTGGACCTGTTGTGTTGATCCCTGGTGTCCACTATGAGGCCAGTTACTTCATGTCTGTGTTCAGTCAGCTGCTTGTTGCAGGACATGCTGTGAGTATCGATGATGTAGATGACAGAGTCCTGAGAACCAATCCACACCTGCTCCTGGACCAGCCCGATCATGCAGGTCTGCACAGAAGATCATGTGACAGCTTAGTTTGACCACCCCTAGAAAATTAAACATGAGCAGAATCAAAAATACATAATCCTGAAATGACAGTCTCGTGTTTTACATCACACATCTCTAAATACACGGCATAATCAATCATGAATTGTGACTGAGAAAGTGTTACAATTTAATTTAATCTTTTATTATTCCATAAACGGCAGTTCTTTATCTAAACATAGTAGCTGAATTACTCACAATGCCTCATGAGCAAGAATAATGCTGCACTCTATAAAAAGTGGAAACACGGTCTTTTCAGCAATAACCAAATCAATTAAGTGCAAAAAAGAGATATAGCAAATTATGTAAATGACAAGGACTTGTTGTCAGTAATGATGCCAACTTGGAGGCAGCCATGTTTTTTTTTTTTTTTTTTTATCTTCTTGCTTTCTGCATTGAACACACAAAGATCAACAATGATAAATTTCAAGTCCAAGATCCCACCTCCATGGTATATTAAATGCACCTGAGTGCATCCAACTTTTCCCACATACTGTATGGAGGCACTCCTTAAGATCTATAATCAGATTCTGACGAGTTAAATCAGTGGATGCCCACTTTTTATTAATCTTGGTAACTTAATACAACATGTCTCTCACCACTTGGGACTCTCCGACCTGAATGCAGTCGAGCAGAATTGACCAGCTAGCTGCATCAAATACTACCACTTTACCCCCGCTGAGAGCCACCCACAGCTTTGGGTTCATCTCACCCTGGGAGTTGTTGCAGGTCAGCTGACCTGAAATGAGAGAGAAACGGATCAAGTTTGAGAGAGAAGAGGACTACGTAAGAGAGGAGGTGGTGAAGATCCTCTTCTTCTCGCTGGACGGTTGAAATGAGTAAAGCAGATTAAACCAGGTCAGAACGCAGTCTAAATTGCCATTGTAACATGCGTGCTTATTAGAAAAACGTATGTGACAGTGGGTGCCGCATGACTTTCACAATGTACAGCAGATATTCAACTATACCATTAAAAGGAGATTATAAAACTTGTAGAAAGGATGGGGGACATGACAATTGCTCTCATTAGATAAAAAGTCAGTTTGCTAAAAACTGATTAGATGCATTTGCATCTAACTTTTATGCTCTGAACTGCAAAAGTAAATATTAAAGAAATAAGTGTAAAAATTCTGCATTAAACACATGGTTCAAAAGACAATGTGAACAAAAATCTTCACATTTGAATATTTCAGGCTAAACTTCATATTAGTGGTTAAATACACTGAGAAATAAAACAGCACTGTCAAAAAAAAAAACATGCTTCAAACTGTTCCATCAGATACCTGGAGTGTACAGCAGTACATGTACTGTCTGAGGTTCTGCCAGGTCCAGTGACGGGTTGATCTTGTGCTTTAGAGTCTCTGAGGTAGTTTTAGGCACCATCATAGGAACTGGTTGGAGAAAGATGCAACAAATTTACTTAAAATCAAGATGTATGGGGTATGACAGCAAGCGTTTGATACAGCTTTGGGTCTACAGAGGTTGTTTCGAATATTTTCTGCATTTTACTGCCATTTTGAAGACCACATGGTTGATAGAAAACACATTCAAAACCTAATCTAAGATAAATCCAAGAAGAAACAATCAGTAGCTTGATAATTCAATCAGTTGAATTTTCTAAACAATAATGGAAATTTAGCTTTTAAATCAGTACAGTAATGCCATTTAGAAGAAAAGGGAAAAGAGTAAGCCCAGACCTTCGTGCTTGATTTTGTCAAAGTAAACCAGCTTTGAGGCTGCAGAGATGGATCTCTGAGCCTGCAGGCAACCCATGACAGCATCCATTAACAAGACATTGGTCAGGGCCTGAGTCATGTACTGAGGGTCCTGAAGAGAGAAAAAAAAATGGATAAAAAAAAAAACAAATTCACAAAAAAAAAAAAAAGTTTAAAAAGACAGGAGTGTATTATGAAGTGTGACTAATCGGTTAGCAAGGCAATTTGAGCATATAGGCAAAGTGTCACATGTGGCTCTCTAACTTAGTTAATACTGCTGTTGTAACTACTGTTAAACATAAAACCTGCTCTGGGGGATGTTTTATGCAGAGTTTTAGATCAGTTTTTTCTGACAAGTGCTACAGATCATCTAAGCTAATACATTATACAAAGCTCTTGATGTATAGTTCATGCATGATGCCACCAAATGAATCAGTGCAGCACAATAAGTATGTCGGGTTGCCCCAGGAACTGACAGTGGTTAAAAAAATCCATCAATATTTCATGTTTTAATGGTTTGTCCTGATCTGCTGTTAAGCCCATTTTACATGACTGGTATTGCAGCTCATACTGCCTGATAAGTCTACCACCATGTATAAAAGAGAAAGTTCCGTCATTATAATTAGTTTCAGTCTGATTTGACCAAAAGTAAGACTGAGTTCTATGTTTCTTTCATTAAACCTCAGTTTAAGAGCTCGTGTGGTGGTCACATAAGCATTTAACAACAGACAAACCACTTAAATAAAGTGGATTGTCTGGTTTTAAAAGCACATGGGTTTTAAAAAGCATAAATAAATAAATAAAAATCTGATTTTAATGAGTCTCTTCTAAATTTTCTGCCAATTTTTTAACAGAAATAAAACTCAGCAATTGCTGCTGGGTGTGCCAGTTGTATGCAGCATTAGGTGAAGCAACACATTTTACTCTAATACTATAATACTACATCCTTTATGATTGTAAAAATGTGGTGAGTTTCTTTGTTGACTTTCTTGTACCTTGTGTAGGTCCGCCATCTTACGTCCAGCCCACATTTCTTTGACCACAAGGTTCCAGAGTTCAGTCTCCATCTTCAGGTTGGCCTCGAACATCTCAGGCCTGCTGGACGTCTGGATGCGCAGGGAGGGAATGCGAACGAGTAGAAAAGGAGCAGAGGCAATCTTCACATCCTGCAAAGAAATGGGAAGGAGGGATTTATTCAAACAGGAGTCTAGAAAGCACAAAAGATTAAATTAGAGATGACACTGAACCTGTATGTCTCTGAACTTTGTGATTTCCAGGAAGCCCGGTTGTCCCTCAGTGAGCAAAAACAGACGTTTCTGCGTCATGGCGATTTTACCCACACCACGGGAGGTCTTGACAGAGGATGACAACTTGTAGACGCATTCGCTATTGTCAAGGTGGTATATGACCTCAGAGGGCAGGTTGACATCTTGTGCTTCGGCCTCTGCTTCCTTCCAGAAGGTGTAGAAAACTCTGAAGAGGTCAGGGTCCACCTGATTTAACTGGCCTGAGACAAAGGGGAAGGCTTTCGCTCAAGTGTTGAACACGGTCACAGCCGACAGGTTTTTCTTCCATCTAGCTGTGCATGATTGCTTTTACATCAGATAAAATCCAGAACAAGGACTGGTGGAAAAAAATAACTTTCTTCTAAAAAAAATGGTTCAAAGAATGGGCTGACAACTAAAAGTCTAAATTCATTTTATGACCTTCAATGCATTACATACTCTTGTTTTTTCTCCTGTTTTCTCTTGAATTATAAATGCCATTTCTAGGCAAACTCATTTTCCTTTGACAAACTAATTAGACTTACTGACTGCTAATTTGTGGTACTTAATTTCCCTGTGAAAATGACTATAGTGCTATTATTTTATTTTCTGATGAAGTAGATGACTGATTAACACACCACAACTAGTACTGGTCTTCTTTTACTAGTGTAACAGTCTCCTTTTCACATTCTGCTGGTAGACAGAATCAGCAACATTTGGAGCAGTTGTAAGTTGATTATTTACTCTTTTTTTAAACTAAAGCTTTTACAAGAGTTTCTGGTAAACTTTGACCTGAAGTCCTCATAAAGATGAGTGATGAGGAAGTGTTATAAAGACCAAGCTCTTTTCTTACACAAAGCAACATATCATCTGACAGCTTCAATCAAGCCTGCTGGTTATCACCATAAAGTAACTTGCATGTAAAACATGTCAGCTCAGAGGGAATCTAATAAAAGAAGCTTGGGAAAAAGTCTACAACATGTACAACAGACTTATTGTGGATTTTGATGCAGAACCTGAATCTCTTCTCTTTGATTACATTGCTGGATACACAACCATTTCAAGACAGAGAAAACAATACTGATTCAAGTTTGATAATTGATCTTGTACACAATCTATAAAAATATCAATTAAAATTACAGAAGAAATCTTAAGTGCATTTATAAGCCTTTCTATCCTCTCTTACCGTTAGTGAGAGCATCAAATAAACGGTGTATGGTCGCCACATCTTTTACAATTCCGCACTCCTGAACGCATCGCACAAACTCATCCTGATGCAAATGATTTCTGGGAAGCGCAAACCTCTTGACATGATCATCAGTCTGGACCAGTGGCTTCTCATTATCGGTCTTCACCTAATGAAGAAAACAATGTACATCTCCATGATCGTACTATCATCAACAAATGTTGAACTTCCACTGCTTCAAACATACAGTGGTCCAACCACAAGAGTAATCAATGTTTGAGCTGACGGACCTTGAAGATGAGTCGTTTGAGTTCAGGTCGTCTTTGGGCTTGCTGCCTCTCATCTCGATGGAGAGAGTCCACAAGCCATGTGACCAAGTGTGTGGGGAAGATGGCAGTGTCAGTCTTGTAGAGATTCTGGAAGTCACTCAGAGCGTCGAGTCGCCTTGAACACAGCGTGTTGATAAAACCACGCAAGTAGTAAAATCTACAAAGAAAAAAGACAGATTTACCAACCTGGAGATGTGTTATGCATAAGGATATGCCCCTTAAAATCCTAAAGTTCAGACAAAGCGCATTCTAAAAGGTGGAAGGGCAGCTTAAGCTATAACAATAAAAACCACAACAACAACAACAATAATAATAATAACAATAATAATAATAACAATAATAACAATAATAATAATATCACCAAACCTGGCCAGCAGAGTGGAGCTCTCATTTTGTACAGAGAAAATAGTTTTTCCAAGCTGTTGAATGAGCTCACTGTAATAACTTTGGACCGCGTGGAAAGACAAAGATACTGGGAAGTCTGGGAGTTTAAACACCTTTACAGGTTTCAGAGGCATTCTCAGAGCTGGACAGATAAAGAGTGAATACAGAATGAGAGATATGAGAACATATGAGCAAAATATACATGAAAAAAAAAGAAACTGAGCATGAAGTTTTATTTTTCCAAGACAGTCAGTGTGTCATTATAATTTGAATATGTGTGAACCTTTGATAATTTTTCTGATCATATATTTTTATTTACCATTTTCTAAAAACAAATATGGTCTAAAACATAAGCAGTTTCTTCCAAAAGCAGATAGGAGTACAGTAAAACAAATGAGCCAACACTATTAGAATTAGTCAGATACAGCCTAACAAATTACGATCTAATTCTAAGTTTGAGTTGCAGAAATATGTGAACCTCTTATATCAGCAGTGAATTTGAAAGTGAAATGAGATTTAGGTGTATTCAATAAGTAGAATAAAACCTGGGCATGGCTGGGTTTAGTTAAAGAGCCAGGAAGCCACTAAAGTCTGATGTCCACAGGATATTTGTGGAACGGTATCAGGGTGAAAAAAAAAAAAAAATTAGAAAGGAGCTGTTAATGTCAAAGCTGATGATAACTTCTAGGCAAAGTGATGATTTCTCTCACACTGGCTTATGTTGATGTTCATGAGTTCAGTATGAACTGGCTGAAGGGAGAAAGCTGAGCTGTTCTCCAAAAAGAATATTGCTGCCTGTTGTAGATTGCTAAAGATCACACAAATAAGACAGAACAATGTTCAAAAAGAAAGTTTGTAAATACATAACACTCCATTCCAGTATAAAGAACCAAATCAAATCTGTGAAACATGGTGTGACTATCAGGGTTTAGGCTGGTTTGGCTGCAAAGCAATGAATTCTGAGTTTTTTACAGGGAGAAAATGACCCTTGGTAAAGGGCCGTTCTTCTGAAGAATGGTTCAAGTAAAAAGCTGATGTTTTGGAATGATTGAGTCAAAATCCTGACTTTAATCCAGTAGATATATTACAGAAGAATCTGAAGAGAGAATTTCATGTGAGGAAACTCACTAACAGTCCAAAGTTAAAGCGATCTTCTAGTTACTGAAATGTTTAGCAGCAATAACAGCTACACAAGAAGGCCACACCAGACACTTTAAAGCAAAAAATATTATTTTGCATTGATAGGTAAAACTGGACTTTTACTATGAGTAAGATATCGTGAAATATCTTTGTTCCATTTGTAAAATTTGTCTCCCTTAGTTCATTTTTAGAACTTGTAAAAATAAGCTATAATTTGGTCATATTTATGCATTCAAACTGTTGTTATTCTTCTTGCATTTCTCTTCAGTTTTACCTGAGTCAGACATCACAATCCTGGAGAACACTGGGTTTCTTTGAAAACTGATAGTTTGATCATCTTCCAAGTTAGGGAGACTCATCCCCAGTCTTTTACTCAGCCTGTTTTCAGTGATGGAGCTCTTTCTCCTGGCTTGAATCTCCTGCATGGTGGGTCTACGTGGTATCTCAAGCATAGCTTTCATTCTATAGGACACATGAAAGAAACAAAGTGCGCTGGAAAATGAAAAATTTCCAAAGCTTGTTTTGTTTGTGAATGTTCACATACGTTCAGGTATTCCCTGGTGTCCACACTGCACATGTTGCTATGTTTTCAAAATTATTTCAGAAACTTTCGGTACTAGGCACTTGTGTTGAAGCTGTGGTGGTCTCTTAGACTGTAGGTTGTGGTGCATTTGAATCATCATTTTCAAAAAGATCATCAGCTGACTAAATTAATTCATTGATTCAGTAACATACTTATGCATCTCAGACCGAGTACTAAGTTCCATTCGGGAAAAGTTATCCATTTTCTTGTTGAGGCGATCCCTGAGAAAGGAGTGGAAGATGTGCGTCTCCAACACCTGCAACAAAGCCATGGTAAAGCCATGTTTTAGATGAGCTCCCACACTTCATCTTTCATTTACAAACAGATGTTTGCCAGTTCATCATTTATTGAAGCTAACCATCGGGGTCAGAATTCACCTTTTTGTAAAAAAGTTGCTCAGCTGGTTCTCTGGTTTTTAAGAACTCTTCACTGTGAAAAACTCGATGTTCATAGTTCAGATGACTGCTAACATCTCTGTTAGATACACAAACACAATTAATATTACCAAAATACAACTACATATACTTAGGAAAACAAGCACACCTGATCTTAGCACCCAAAGAACCTGAAAATGTTGACAATAAGTTCCAGTGCAACCCTCTGGATGTCATGATTGAGACTGTGTTGCCATCCTCTTCTCTGTGCACGCTGCTCATTGATGTCAGTGCAGCTTGCACTGTGGCACTGATCCAAGTCAAAATGTATCTGCAGTGACTGACACCTGCAAAACATATTGACATAGCTGAGAACAACCCTTTTTTTTCAAGTTTGACAGAAGAAAATTACAGTTTATGTACCAGGGTCAAGTCTACTTTCTCTTCCCAGAGTCAGATCTAAACACGGAGAGGCAGCGTTCAGTTTTTATGCTCCTCACATGTGGAAACTCTCAGCAGTTTTAAATCAGGTTAAAAACTTTTTTATTTGCCACCTTTAATCAAAACAACTGATATTAATCTTATTTTATCTTATCTTCTTTGAACGTTTCCTTTTTTGATCTGTTTTTAATTTCATTTCTTTCAAAAGTTTGCTTTTAATGCATTTTTAATGCTTCTTCTGCACCCCGCTGTAATGCTTCTAATGTTTTATGTAAAGCACCTTGAATTGTTTTGTACATGAAATGTGCTATACAAATAAACTTGCCTTGCCTTGCTAGTGTTATGATGGTACTGTACCTTTGTGCAAAGCAGTCCGCAGCAGCTGAAGGAATGTCGGGTAGGTCAATAGTTTCGGAAGACGAAGTAGAAATGCTTCCTTCGTCAATATTAACTAAGATCAAATCATCAGTTTCCTGGGTAAAATAGTAAAAAGAAAAAACAAAGCAAGAAAATGATTAGTTAAAATTTTAAATCTACAACAACTACTTTACTTAAGTCGTTTTTTTTAAGCTTTGTTTTCTCAAAGATCAAATTATCTCCAAAGATAAAAACTACAATATTCCATTGATTCTTGCATTGAAACTTACAGCAGCAACCTCCGCAAAATGGTTAAGATGACATCCCATAAGGAACGCTGTTGGAGCCATAAGAAAGTCCAGCATGCCTCTGGCCAGGACTGGAACATAAGGATGCTGCCATGACAGAGGCTAGAGGAAAAGATCAGGCAGGCATGAAAAGACAAAAGGAAGGTTTTCAGAGCTGCTTAAATGAACCTATATGAACCTCGCACAGGAAAAATATGCTTTGAAAAATGATTAATTAATTGTATTCTGTGACAACCTTTTTTTTTTTTTTTTTTACAATTTGCATCCACAGGAAAACATTTGTTTTACAGAAGTTTTTATTTTCCTGAATGTTGAATTATTCCACAGGTTTGACTGCACATAGCTTTTCAGTATGTTGTTGAGGCTGATTATAACATACAAAGATAATGTGTGAAAAATGTTATTGGACTTGAGCAAAGTGTGGCAATTCATTAATTGCAAGTGAAGTCCTTGGTAGATCTGCAGACAGATTTTGAACTGACCTGCAGAAAAATCAACAAGCTCTCCGCTATCAGTGTGAGTCTGGCCCAGTCAGCAGAAAACAGCACCACCCGCTGTTCCTGCAGAAGACAAGACAACACCTGCAGAGATGGGCAAAGAAAGAAGGAGATACAAGGCGCTTAATATGTGCGTCCTCTTGTCAGACTTAAAACACAAAGTGTGTATGTAATACCTGCAGTAGCTGCTGTGGCCTGAAGCAAAGGAAAGGCAAGTGGAGGTCTATGTCTATAGCTGGATGATCTTTGTCCTCTCTAGAGGGTAATATGATGGTCAGAGGACGTAATGTAAACATCTGGGGATAAAAACAGTACCATAAAACCCTCAATCAAAATAACAATGAAAACATAGCATTATTGAGTACTATTCAAAACTAAAGCAATGTGATGTGTTGGCTGCACAGGCTTCCTCTGTTTCACATCCTAAGTGAAATAAAACTTTAAAATGAGTCTCTTGATCTTCATTTCACAGTCACACACTCCACACACACCAAATGTAGTTGTCCAGGGGGAGGAATTGGTACAAGTGTCAGTTTGGTTGCAAATTCCTTCACTCTGTCCTCCATGTCTGACAACCGACATGTTCTCAGCTGGATTAAAAGACTAGCAAACAGAAAAACAAGAGATGCAAAATTGACTGAATAACTGCAGGTATTCAATCTACACTGTTAGCCTGTTTATAAATGCACACCAAAACATTTAAACATGAAAAAAAGTGTCAGCGATCAAGCTAAATTATTTGTCAAATTCTTTGATTCATCATTTCTGACCATGACAAGCAGTCTTTGAGTGCAGTGAAGTAAGGATATTTGGATATGACACAGAAACTGTAGGCAGAGAAAAGTTTAGAAAACTTAGAAGACCCGACTCCATTCTCATAGACGGATGGATAGATGGGCCCTTCCTGTGAAAACAAAAACAATCCATTAGTGACATGCTTTCATTTAAGGATTTGTTAGATTCGTGTAAGATTAGCTCAGGTAGAAGCCAAACTTTCTCGAGACAAAAGCTAACTTTTTAAATCATATCCACTGTATCTGAAATGGATTGCTATTTTGCATAACAGCATTGTGAGCTATAGAGTTGGGTGGCATTGTTACATAAAGGTAAAGTGCTGTGTGTGAAATACTGCTTGTGGAACTATGTACCAGTAAAGGGCGGTAATACTGCATCACTACTCCATGGGTCTTGTTGCCAAAGACATCAGTGAAAACCAGGAAGTGGAATTGCTCATTTTTCTGTTCCCTGGTCACTTGCAGGCCACCTGATTGAAATAAACAAATTAAAGTAAAATGTTATTTACACATGTTAAGTAGGAGTACAAAATCAATGGCAATAGCATGCTTTGAACACAGGTTATTCAAAGGAATCCAACCATACCTCATGCCTGAACATCAGGCATATAGTTCAAAGGTTATGTGTATAAAGACAACTTTGATCCACTGGTGCTGTTACAAATATCAAGCCGGGACTGCGGAGTTCCCGCAAAGAACTCACACATGCAAATCCACATGGAGAGCAATCCACACAGAAAAGTACAGACATATTGTTTCATATAAACAAACAGCCAATTACCAGGAAAGCAGAGCTGAGGCAAAGCCATAAGGTCGATATCTTTTGGTACACTGACATCTTCATTCCCTCCTCTTCCCTCTGGGACACCTCCACCTACAAAAAAAAGAAAAAAAAGTAGTAAAAATAACATATTCCAAAAATGACATAAAACAATACTAATAAGATGGATGAAGTTCAGACTGATTAAACAGAAACCTTGAAAAATGCAGCATTTCTGAGGCTCTTCAAATAGAAACCAAGATCTTTAAAATACCCAGTGAAGTTACATTTTGGTCTGCATGTACCAGACCTTGAGTGTGTGTTGCTGCAGCTGAAGAAGGATGTTCTCTCTTCTTCCTCAGAAAGGAACGCCGCCGCTTTCCTCGTGGCTTAAACACTTCACTCTCACCCTGTGGTCTGCTAAAGAATGGAGGTGCCAAAACATGAAGAACCTCCGGCTCCAACCGGAGAGGCTCTGGAACTCCATTACTGTTAATGGACTGAGTGGAAAACAGAATGGGAAAGCATACTTGATAAGATTCAATACGTCCGGTATATCTTAAATATACATTCCACATATTGGTCACTGAAAAGAAGGAAGACAGGACGTTTTGAACGCTGATTTTATACTAAGACATTGGGAGATTATTTTTTCTTCCTTGCTTTTTGCATTCTTTCGAATCAATCAAAATAGTTTTGTCTTAAAACCTTTTATAAACTGGTTAATGACGTAAGTTGTCTGTCATTGACTGGTTTCGATCATTCCAACTTTAATCAGCATTGATGGCAACATAACACATGGGTGCATACCCAAATTTTCACAAAGGGTGGTACAGTACATTTCATCTTCAAGGAAATGAGACAAAAAGACACCTGACTCAATTATTTTACCCATCTGCAAAATAACTGATAGTCCTATCCATTTTTTAGGTCAAAATTAGCTCAAATGAAAGAATGTAATATAATTTCTTTATGTTATTATAGTAAAAGGTTTGTGTAAATAGTGATAGTTACTGAACCAGTTCTGAGTATGCTGAAGCCCTGAAATATCAAAAAGCATTACAAAGGTACTACTAGCATTGGGCAATGGGAAAATGGCTTCACTGGCTTTAATGGGGTACCTGATTTTTGTGTTTAGTTTTCTTTTACTTCTTTTTTTTTTACACGGTTTAAAAACATGTCAATTTACATTAACGAGTGTTACATTTTGATCGCCAGAATTGTCCTTAGTCAAGTTTTTTTATGGGTTGCATTTTGTCTTGAATGATAGTTAACATTTTCAGAAAATGTGACAGACAGAGATTATGTGCCACAAAGGGACTTGACCATAATTCAATCAGGAGTTTTGCAGTTAAATTGTCTGACTCTCACTAGCAGGCAATTCGGGTACCCATGCATTTTGCAAACATTGCATATCATGACAAAATGTTTGTTTTCCAGGATCCAAAGCAAGACCATGAGATTGGAAATACAAGTAACTTAAACTAAAATGGAAGGGCTATCTTGCAGTTTATAGCACATCATTCTCTCATTTTGGTCAAGAAACATTTGGAGGCAGACACCTGGTAAACCTCCTGGAGTTTGTCACTGGATGCTCCAATCACCACACAGGCTTCCAGGAGAGCAGGTGGCAGATACTCTGTCATCGCTGATAGATGTCCAAGATCCGGTCACAGAGCTAATATGGCTCAGATGTGCTGGGTCTCAACCACTAAACTGGCAAAAAATAGAAGAGTAAAAATTAAGCATCTTAAAAGGGGAAGATAATTTTCATATGAGTGTGTGTGTTAATTAGGAAGGCATCTGTTGTTTAATGTCCTTCATTTTCAGATTTCTATAAAATAAACCCTTAACACATGACAAAAGGGTTGTTCCATGTCATGTCTCTTAGCAGCTATTTTCATCAACAACATGGAAACTGCTGTTGAGATTGGGGGTGGGGGGGAAACAAAAAAAAAACCTTGAGGCTGAGTTGGACAGTTTTTCCATTACAGAGTTAATGCCAGATAATGGGTGTAGAAATGCTTTCTTGGCACCTTATACTTACAAGATGTTCCCAGGACCAAAATCTAACTTTAATTTGATTCTATTGCATCAGAATTTTGTGGTGTGATCAGAATTTGTTCCACATTTGTTCTTACAACAGCTGCATCATATCAAGTTATTTGGGATAAGCTGCAGTGCACTTGTTGTTGCATTGCTATCAATGACTGCCTTTTTTCTCTCTACTCACCATGGCTGAAGCACTAGGTCAATGCAGACATGTTTTTAAGGTCGCACTGGCAGTCACAAGGGATGAGCTCAAAAACATTTGGCTCTTGCAGTCTCCCAATTCAAAAAGTGTCAATTTCACTACGGTATCATCTCCAGCTGCACTGGACAATCAGAGTTATCTTTACTCCTGCTTTCTCTATCACACCACATCACCACATCAGAGCAAAGTTAAAGAAGCAACAATAGCATAAACACATTTTAGATTTCCCCACATATTTCTGAGGTTGCCCGTAATGTGGCATCAAATTATCATAACATATGAAAGTTTGTTTATAAAGCTCTAAGGTAGAACTGTTGCAGAATTATATTCAAGGCTTTAGGGCTCATCCTTGCCTTTGAGTGCACCGGAAAGTACAGTTAATTACATCTTCTCTTAAAACAATGTCTACATTTATGAATGAACACACTGTGATATCGATTACTCTGCTAAATCCAGAACAGAAAATTTTCTCATATTTAGTTTATGGCCCCCATGAGGTTTCCCTTATATACGAGCAGCATTTAAACCATGTGCAGAAAATGTGGGCATGAAATAGGATGACTAATTTTTGTACACCCTATCACTGGTTGTTACATTCTCCTCTATGTTCTGTTCCTCTTTCCTTACAACTTAGTAACTACAGTGAGAAGCAAATGATTTTTAATCAAATTTTCCCGACGCTGCACACAGTCCAGTCTGTTCTCGGAAAATTGGGCTCATGTGTGCAGAAGGGGACATATGCACAGAAAAGCACCAAGAACATTGCTTTGATGTGGACTGCTGTACATGTTACATGATAACACATTAAAACAGCCTTGCATAATACTTATACGTACAATTAAACAAAAGGAAGCTGAATAACACAACATCAAGGAATATGCCATTTGGATGGGACGGGCTTCAATTGTTTGTCTTTTTTATTATACTTTATGATACTCAACTTCAAATTTGGAGAAAATCCACTACAAACTAATATTTCACTATAAAAACAAACCATACACACAAACTGCTTCTGCCTCCACATTTCTGGTCAAAGGATGCAATATGATTATTGTGACACAATGTACAGTCAGATGACAAGGGGAGAGAAAAAAAAAAGAGGGACACTTCCACATCAAACCATAATAGAACTCCTAGAGTGAGTGATTGGTACCGAGCAACATCCCAAGATACTGTCACATCACAGACAGTTACATGAACATTGCTGTGCTGACATGCTTCCAGTGTGACTGGAATTCAGCTCAGTCTGGAGCAAATGTGCCTTATAAATACAGAAACTAGTGTGAAGGATATGGACAAACTGACACAGGGAAGCATTCACTGAAATAGAAGCATATGAAAGGGGTATCTGTCTTTTTTAGATCAAGCTGGAATACAGAAAAAGAATCTTTTTCTTTTTTTCTTTTTTTTAAAAAGAGAGAAAAATAACATCTGACGCGCAGAATCAATTAACTGGAAAACAAAATGTACAGTCCCAGCCTTCAAAAAGAGCGCCAAGCAACTACCACACAAATATGTCCTGGTTTACAAGTTCTTCTTTTGGCCAGCCTCCATGCCAGTATAGACTGCAGGTGGGGTATTTTTCAAATTCTCTTCAAGAGATGAGTTCCTTTATCTGGAGTTAGATTTATCTGGAGAAAATTAACATTTCCTTTCACTTCATTCAGCAGCATTATGCGATTCAAACAGAACCTCACCTGAGCAGACTGGCACTGTCATTGGGAAGAAAGACATTAATTTCTTACTGCAGATACTATCGTTTTTGTTTTTTATATTTTGTTTTTGTTTTTTTTCTTCAGAGTATGAGCCGATAATACTTTGTCTTTTGTGCATGAAACTAGATTTCTCAATTATTTTTCACTTTGCAATTCAGCAAAAACGTTTGTTGCTATTGTGACACGTGACCGCGAGTCACAAGCTGCACAGGTGAGGTGATGCTCCTCGCCAGTGTACGCCACAAACTGTAAAGTTAAAACTCATACAGCCGTAAAATACTAAACAAACTATAACATTGCTCGACTCGTATTTTGTTTTCCATGTTACTAACCTTTTCACAGACTTCTGTGCGGTTCCTTATCCCTTCCCTTTTACAGTCATAACGGCATATCGAGAGCTGCACACACTCCTCCTTCGCCTCTGAGTGAGAAGCTCCGCAGACAGTTCCCATATTCACCGGCTGACTGCTTCCTGTTTCTATGCGTGGAACCTCAAACATGCGCATTAACATTCAGGGAAGCTTAGCTCGGAATAATAAACCATAACAATCTCATATTATAACTTACACCAAGGTGTGTGACGGTCCTTCCTTGAAGTTGCTTCAAACTGTTTTATGAAGTGTTTAAGGAATTAAACAACTTAATCACGACCCAAGAGGTATGAAATTAAATGGGAAATACTTTAATAATCCCAAAGGGGAAATTGCAATGTTGTAGTATTTTCATTTTTATTAAAAAAAAAAAAAAAAAAGAGCATCAAAGGATTTACCATAGGTGGCCTATCTGGAAAAAAAAGGTGTGTTGTCTTTTTTGCAAACTTTATCTAAAGTAACCTTCCTCGAAAATCCTGCATCGTGAGGAAAGTGGTCATCTAAACACATAAAACCAACCACACCATCTAAAAAACCAAATCCCATAAAAAAAAAAGCTTAATAAGTTCAAATGTGAACAGATTAGATGTAAATACACACAAACCGATCTCTCTGAAACAGAAGTTTAGAGCCACTGTGGTGACAACTGGAAGATGGCTGTCATTTTTAAGGCTTAATACCTTGCTTTATTTAACAGCCTCAAGAGAAACCTACCTGGGTAAATAAGAACTGTACAGATTTCACAGGGCTACAATTGGACTGCAATAACACACCAGGACCTGAAGATGGAGTTGATTTATTACATTAAACACTCAGTCAAACTGCACTTTTACTGACTGAACTAGATCTTATCCTGTGAACTTATTGCATATAGAACCCAACTCAATTTCTTGATACAATTCGTGTCATCAAAAAATACCATGTTCATTTCATTGGACACGTCTTTGTTGATCTCCAATCACTTATCAACTACAAGATCGTGTAAAGCATCTATTTAATAATATCCCAAAATTATGTAAAAGAAACCAAAGGACCGATGATACAACTACAGGCACAAATGTGTGCAATGGCAGGTTGTGAATAAAAACTCAGATTCAAGAAAAAGATGCAGTATTGTCTTTTTTCACAAAAACAATATGGTACAAAAATACATTGTAATCAATTTTTAAAAATCTTTACAGCAGCAAAGAGAATCAAAGATCATTCTTAATTAAACACACCAGGTAGTCAATCAAACCAAAAATACAATGTCATACCAAAAGCCTTTACAAAACTACTCTAATACCTCGTGGCATGTTCTGAGAAATAGGAGTTTGGCACATGGAACAAAAGCTTCCTGGTGCGATGGAATCATCTCTGAAACATTCCGATCAGCTGAAAAGGAATAATAAAACTCAACTAAGAACTAATGTAACAGCAACAGAAGCCTTGTTTCTATTTCTCAATTTAAAAAAGTGAAACAAAATAAAAATTCCCTTCAGATTTTACAGAATTGTTTGAAAATTGTTTTACAGAGACTTGAAATGTAGATAGTAAAAAGCTTTTCTGTATCAGTACCTTATATTGATTCATAACCACAATGTTGGAAAAATGCAACAAACAAAATGTACTCAAATCACTCAAAAGGTGCTTAAAAAGACACATATCCCATAACACGCTAGCAGAGTCAGTACTTTACTACACATTTAATCATTTATCATAGAGTTGTGCTTTTCCCTTAATATCAAATTCTCCTTTCACTGTGCTGACACTGTCCAAATACAAGTGAGTAAAGAGTCACTGGACAAAGTTTATACTGTTAATGTAAGGACACTGTTTTCATGCCTGGCACTGTCTCCTCTGAACCAAATGATTTTTTTTCAAAGGAAAGTAGACTGAGAACTTCCTGAGAATTTTTAAAAATTCACTTGGTTATGACAACCCAGTCAAAGGAAATTCAGATTTGGCACAGGTTATCTGTAGGCCTTTGATAGATATGATCCTCATTTCCCTTCCTTATGCAGAATTACAGGTTTTGGAAACTGTTTAACAATGTGTGTGTTTAATATTACAAGGTTAAGGTTCAATACAATATAATTACAATATTAAGGTTCTGCTGAGGATGAGGAGCCCTCACAGGAGCAAGTTGTTTACAAAAGACTGTACACAAGTATTCAGCTAGTGACACTGTGGACAGTACACTGTGTTTATGACACTGCCAAAACCTTACATGTTGCTCAATGGCTGCTACACTCGCTCTTTGCTGTTTCTGAGGTAAAGTGAAATTTTACAGGAACTATTGTTCCACACATCCTGTCTGTAAAACGGGCTAAAGATTTAACAGCTACCAAGGGATCATTACATGATTCTTAACAGTATGTAGAGTAGTGGAAAGGTGATGTTCCTTTTAATATAAAATACAAAACAATACTATCACAACAATCCCCTTACAAGTCAGAGTATTTCTGTTTATCTAAAAAAAAAAATGGATCTGACAAATGTGACGATTGTCTTTCATCATAAACTTATCTGCCACTTCAAATTAATTTAAACTATAAATTTGAAAACAAAAGCCACTCTGCAATGTGATCATGACATCCCTGAGATTAATTTTCAGAGTCCATAATAAATCAACACTTAAGTATTTGCAAAGTCACTTTATGAAGAGAGAGACACTGCTACTGGTTGGTCATCTTTAAAAAAAAATGAGGATAGAATCTGGAGGTTTAGTTGTGCCCAACAGATTCTATTGTGACAAGATTTCTCAATGACATGGTCTTTGTGTGTATTCTGTGTATTATTAAAGATGATATTCTGAACTGTAGCATTTTTGTCAAGGCAAGAAAAAAGGGCACTTCTATCTGCAGACAAGGCATAGACTGTGAATAAAATCTATTTTTAATATTACTATAATAAGCTCAGAAGGCTTTACCTGTACTCTTCTTCATTTTCTGGTATATAAAATAAAAATAAAATGTAAAAAGGATTCCATCAAGAATGAGAACTAATATTTACCTCTGTATTCAGCCTACATTTATCCAAGATTCCACAAAGTAACACAGCATTATGATTGTCATTAAGCAGTTATGAAGTTATTTCTTTAAATAAAATCTCCCATTATATGACTTGCCAGCTTCAGTGTGATAGTACTGTTCAGAACTGAAGCAAAGTGCTCAGTGCTTCCCATTTATGCTTTATCATTAAATCTTATATTTGCTTCAGTAGTCTGGATTTAACTTAATTCAACAACAGTTGAAACAGTTTCATAAATGTGGCTTTTTGTGTTTTAATGGCTTTGTTGTAGTTACTTAACCAGCTGAACATTTATTTGTTTTAGTTGAGGTAGTGACAGTAAAAACAGAGCAGCCTGAAAATGACATGGCTTCTTCTGGTCAGTCCTACAACTCCAAGAAAATAATCTCTCTCAATCCACTGCCCAGATTTCTGTAGATGGAATGTCAACTTTCTGCCATCTTTTCCCTTTTTTCTTATCTTTGCTGCTCTAGAAGGCACAGAGTAACACATATGTGCACCACATGCTGCTGCTTCTGGTTGATGAGCTTCATGCTTGGGAAACAGAGTGATTCTCTGTCTTCTTCAAACTACCTCTCTCTGAGAGGTTCAGCAGAGCCACTCTCTGCTCACTGGTCCTTTCTCCATTCTGATCCTGCTCTTCAGGTAAACCACTCGAGTCCTGGTCCGGCTCTGAGCTGCTGGGGTCACTCTCAGGGTAAATGATTAGGAAACAGGCAGTGAGGAAACCGAGGAATGCGCCCCCTGAGGCCAGAACTGGAATGACACGCACACTACCAACTGCCTCCACCACAGATCCAAGGGCCGATGCTACCAAGATCTGGCTAATATAAACCTGGAAATACAAAAAAAAAAAAAAAAACTAATTGTGACCACAAGCTCATATTATCCCCAATCAATTAGATTTTATTTGATGCATTTATTTGATGCAATTTATTTCTGCCATCATGCAAATAAAACTGATATTACTCCTGTTTAAATACTGGTAATTTCTAATGCTAAATGTTAGCGGAATGGCTATAACTGTTTCAGTTTAGGTTTACAGCGAACAGGACATTGGTTTGGCCAGAAAATTTAAAACAGTCAAGACTGACCTGGCAGGATAATATGGCACAGTCAATACCGAAACCTCTTCGAGAGTTTGCTGGACTGTGGTTGATGTACTGAGGAAAGAACAAGAAAAAAATAGGACCGTAATTACATCTTTTATGTTTTTGCCGTCATGTGCTTTTAGTGCTGAAAAGGCTGACAATTCCTGCACTGGGGCTGGTGCTGAGGGAAAATAACCCTCAGATCCTTTGTGAAAATTAAATATGAGCATTGACCTGGATTATAACAGCTCGTTTTTAATTGAGCCTTGGTTTAAATGTCAAAAGTTAAGTGGGATTTATTTTTTCATAATCTTCATTTCTTGTGTGCATCAACGATGTGTGAGTGATCATACCTCTTTGATCTCATGGTATTGCCCGAGTAATGCATAGGGACAGTAGGAGACACTCGTGGAGAGAATTCCCATGCCACTGATCATCACCATAGCGACATAAACATTGGGGAAGATTGCCATGATTGCAGTTCCTAAAACAGGGGATAATTCATTTCATAAGTAAATGGATATATACTTTGTGCAACCATTGTGGTGCTTGAAAGTCTGTGAAACCTAATGCTTGAATGAGCCCAGAGGTAGGACATCTTTGTGTTGCGACTTGTCCGGAAAATTTCCTTTGCGTTTTGTTTTATATGTTTATATCTAAACAGATTCAGTTCTGAGAAGCTGGTAGGTTTCCACATATGAACTTCAGTTTCCTCTACAAAATATGCATTGAATTAAGGTCAAGACTTTGACTTGGTTCTTCCAAAACATGAACTAGGTTCTTCTTGAAATGCTCTTTGATACACTGCTTTGCTTTATTAGTCCACAAATATATATTCTGATATTTTGTCTTTAGCCATCCCCTTCATAATTCAAAAGTCATTGATTTATCAATGGTCACAAGCTGTACTGCCCCAGATGCTGAAACCCAAATCAACCACCTAGTTTCACTGATGGGATGAGGTTCTTATGATGCTCTTATACTCTCTCCAAATTTAACATTTCTCTCTTAAACTAAACAGTGTCATCCAACCATAAGGATTTTTCCAACTTTTCCCCCAACAATTTCTTTCTTTTTTTGCTTTGGAAGTGTGATCCTTTGTAAAGAAACAGTCAGGAATATCTTTTTAGGAAAACAGCAGCTGTCTCTTTGTAACCCTGCAATGCACACAGTTGTTGTTCAGTGTCTTTTTAATGATTAGTCTGTGAACATTATTATTTGCCAATGTGAGAGAGGGCTTTAGTTGCTTTAGAGTTAACTTGGGTTTCTTTGTGACCTTACAGACTTGTACAACATTTGTTCTTGGAGTGATGTCTTTCCTGTTGGTCACTCTTGGAGAGGGTAAAAATCATGTTGAAATTATTTCTCATCTATGCAATGCATAATATTTCTTTGGTAGAGTCAAATTATAAAGAGTTGTTTCTTTTAAAACATTTTTTCACTTTTCATGACACAAACAAAAATAATTTCCGAGATACACTTCCATAAATGAGTTGTGAACAGCGGACTTTGACCCAAATTTCTAAATTCAAATTTCTAAATAAGTCCAGTATGTAAGATATAGTGTCATCTAGCAGTATAAACTGCTTACTGCATCCAGCCCTTAATTCACCCTCCTACTCCAACAATGTAGGAAAACACACAAATTGGTATTTGGCTTTTCCCTTTAGTGCTACTGTAGTAAAGTGTCATGTATGTGGAAGCTGACCTCCCCTTTCTACGCATATAAAAAGCTAATTCTACATTTATTTACTTTCAATATCGTACTAATTAAAAACACAATTAATTTTATACAGAATTTCTGTCAATGTTTACCCCCGAATGATATACTGAAACTTTAAATCTGGTTCCACTTTAATGGCTTTTGTGAAAATCTGATGATTATATATAATATATATTATATATAATATATCATTATATATTATATAACTTTCAAAGTGTCACTGTACGCGAGACCAACATCTACTATACTATGCTCCACTATAAATTTACCAATTGAGAATCCCAGAGTTCCAATGATGTAGATGACCTTAATGCTCAGATCAAAATTATCCAAAGACTTCTGAAGGATGGCTGGGTGGAGAAAAATTACAGGTTACTAGAAACAACTTTTGAAAAGAGGGCAAGAAAAGGAAGAGTGACATCAACTGTATCTGTTACTGTAACTGTTAAATGGAAATAGTACATGCATTTTACCAGAGCAGACAGCAGCAGTAGCAGCATAGACCACTAGTCCCCAGCAGCCCATCTGAACTCCTTTGTGATAATTTTGTAGCTTTGTGGAATTAACTGCTGCCTAAAATAAAAGGCAGCAAATTTTCAGCATTATTTTACCCTAGACAGTCTGACGGAATAATTAACATTGAATCTAAAACTATGTATGTAGCATGGTGTGTGTGCTTCCTTGCTGTGTAGTGTCTTTGGTATACGAAACACCAAATGTCAGGTAATGTTTCACTGATACAGTACAAGAAGTGAGTATGCATGTACCGTAGGGTCACCACTGAAGATGACTTGCCCCATGAAGTCGGTATAAAACACAGCTTCAGCTATGATGGCGAACCATGTGAGGAGGTGACACACACATAACCTCCAGAGCTGCTTCGGCATCTGTGGTGGAGTAAAATGAATACAGAAAAAATGATTAAACATCAGATTGGTTTGTTACTCTCCAACAGCACATATTTCCCTCTAAAGGTGTAAAGGTGGTCAGTGTAATAGAACAATGGCAAATTTAAAAAACACTCAGATTTTCCCATTTATTTCACCTTCAACATGGACAGCCAAAGGAGTCGCACAGTTGTACCCCTCTCTGGTCCTCCCTCACTGCTGGAGCTCTCAGAGGACAGACTGCTAACAGACCGCTGCAACCCTCGCCTGGGTGCATGCTGCTGGATGTCTCGCAGATCATTCAGACTCTGGGAAGTGGTGATTGGCCGATGGCTTAAAGGTTTTGTGTGTCGAGGTCGACAGCGTTGTGATCCCACTCGACCATAATAAGAAAATGTGAAGGAGGGCTGAACAGAGAAGAACAACATTTGTCAACCTTATTTAGATACATTTAAAAATAACTATGGTTTACCATTACAGAAAATCATTTTTAAAGTGATCAATTCAATTTTACTTGTCTGTAGAAGGTTGGTGGGTGTGGTCGAGATGAAACTGAAGAACTGGCAATGCGGTTCCCCGACTTGGTGGACGTGTGGCTTTTGATAAATTTAGATTTGTTAGAAGGCGACATGCTAGCACTGACACCATTGATGGCTTTGACCTGCTAGAGCAGAGGAGAAGCACAGTGGTACAAATGAAAGGTTAGGATGGAAACAATGAAACTTCCTAAGTGAAAGAGTAAAAATGTTTTCTGTCTTTGAAGAATTGTATGTTGTTTACATAAAATTGGGAAAATGTTAACATTTGACAATACAATAATTGCAGTCTTAAAATAATTTGACAAACATGTTTCTGTTGCAGATGGTTTCACCTGTTTAAGATGTGCATCCTCTGAGGTAGAGTTGGCATGAGAGAAAGATGTCTGACCATTTATTGGATCTTTCATTTCATTTAAAATTGTATTTGTAGACTCTACGACCACCGGCCCATCAGTGAATGAGGGGGCCTCAGCAGCAGGAGATGAGGATCCAGGACTGTGGTCCGATGGCTTAAAAGCATCTTCCAGGTCTCCTTGTATTTCTGAAGGAAAGTGTGCATCTGGCAAGAAAACTTGTGGCTGTATATCAAGGTCAGGATCCAACTCAATTGTAGCATCTGGCATGGCTAAAACAGAATCGCTTTTACTCCGTACTCTGTCAACAGCAAGGAAGTCCATTTCTCTTTTGTCGGTATTTGATTCTTCTTCCTCTCCAGATGGGGCTTGTGCGAAATCTTCCTCTGCAATTATATCTAGAAAAGGTGGCGTGTTGCCAATTGGCCTCAAAGACATTTGGCTGATAGATTCTCCTTCTTTAAGCTGGTTGGATGAAGCACAAGGTCGCTCAGGGATACTGAGCATGTGCAGTGTAACAGAAATAATGAAGATTATTCCTGCAAACAGGAAAAGGACCTGTTCTTGTGATTGAAATGCTTTGCCCAGAGCTGTGTCAGTCCAGTCAAGGCCTCCCAGCATGTAACCCAATGCTCCTCCTAGCCCTGGAGAGAAAGGTATATGGGGATTATTGTTGCAGTAATGTTTGTAAATGTGTTTTAAAAATTACATTATTGCCTAACTTTTGTGCTAATGTTAGCTCTTAAGTTAGCTCATGTCTGCTTCAAAAAGTATTTAGTGCAATTTGTGCCTAATTTACATTGGCACAGTAGCTGGAAGTTGTAGTTCAAATCTCATTAAAGACAACTTTTCCAGAAAGAACGGGTGAGTGGAATTGAGTTGCTCACCCAACATCCTTAAACCAGTTGTAATGATCAAAAGCTTTATACATCATAGTTTGATTTCTTAAAGAGAGTTGTAAGACAGACTGACAAACAGACAGTTTTGAAACTGCTTTGATGTCTACCAATCAGGTTTCCGGCCACATCACAGCACTGAGACTGCTCTAGTTAAGGTCTTTAATGA
>JBBBVU010000006.1:15102889-15122519 GCA_037177055.1 Atherinosoma microstoma | reverse complement strand
TTAAATGAAGACAAAACTGAAATCATAGTCTTTGGAGCCAAAGAAGAAAGATTAAAAGTCAGCACTCAACTTCAGACGGCTAAGTTAGAAACCACCAACTGAGCCAGAAACCTGTGTGTAGTCATGGACTAAAACCTGAACTTCAGTAGTCACATTAAGACAGTTGTGAAGTCAGCCCATTATCACTTAAAGAACATATATCGAGGATTAAAGGACTGATGTTTCCGCAGGATTTAGAAAAAATAATCCATGCATTTATCTTTAGTAGACTAGGACTACTGTAACACTGTCCTTACAGGTCTCCCTAAAAAGTCCACCAGACAGCTGCAGTTAGTCCAGAAAGCTGCTGCTCGAGTCCTCACTAAAACCAGGAAAGTGGAACATTATTACACCAATCCTCCGATCTTTACACTGGCTTCCTGTTTGTAAACCAACAGCAGGATTTTGAAGTTGATTCTTTGACAAAGCACTGAATGGTTTAGGGCCAAAATACATTCAGGAACTTCTGGTTCGTTATGAACCAACCAGATCCCTCAGATCATCAGGGTCAAGTCTACTTTCTGTTCTCAAAATCAGAACTAAACACGAAGAGGTAGCGTTCAGTTTTTATGCTCCTCACATGTGGAACAAATTCCCACAAGCCTGCAGGTCTGCTGAAACTCTCAGCTGTTTTAAATCAGGGTTTAAAACTTTTCTATTTGCAGCCTTTTATGATAACAAGTGATATATCCTATTTTCTCTGAGGGTTTCTTTCTTTTGTGTTTATCATTTTGCTATTTCACTTCAATTCTTCTTAATGCTTTCTGCACCCCTAATATTTTCATATAAAGCACCTTGAATTGTCGTGTACATGAAATGTGCTATAAAAATAAACTTCCCTTGCCTTGCCTTAAAGAAAGCTGTGTCACTGCCTGAAAGTGTATGAAGCTAGTAAGTCACACTGTAACGAGGCTGTGAAAGTCTGACCAAAAGGAAAAAATTAACCCTGGGCTACAGACAGAATAAATAGACATACAGATTTGATAATCAGCAGTAACAGCAAAAGTAACACGCAAAAAAGTCAATTAAGAAGTATATGAAGAAAGAGGCTGATTAAATAATCTCTAGCTTTTGAAGATGTGCTCATGCAAACAACTTGTAGTTGCTCTGTGAGCTGTCATTTCAATATGCATAACTTACCAGCAGAAAGACCATGAATATTCAGGGCTTTATCTTGTTCCTCAGTGTCAGCAACATCAAGAAGGTAAGCTCTGATTGGTCCCTCTGAGGCATCAGCACAGAAGTCCAGTACTACCACGCCAAGGACAGTAAGAACGATGCCAATCGGCTGCTTGTTTGGCCTGTCACTAATGGAAAGGCCTGAAAGAAAACTACAAAAGTAAACAGGCAGGATTACCTGTAAATGCAGAGGAGGTGAGCTTGTTTTAGACATACTCACCAATTAATGATCCATTCAAAAACAGAGCCACTCCAATCAGCACACCAAAGCACAGAGCAAGAATAAATGGTCTTCTTCGGCCCCAACGCAGAGTGCAGCGGTCACTAGCTGAGCCGATAAGGGGTGTGAAAATGAGACCCAAGATAGGACTGAGAAACCAAGTTAAACTGTAATATTGCTCCGGAAGACCTAGAAAACACACAAAGAAGATTCATATAAATACATCAGTTGATATTACAGGGAAGACTAACATACAGTTAAATACAATTAAATGTAGTTATTGTTGAAACATGAATCTTAAATTTTTGTTTTTAATAAAGAGGTGGTATGAAACTACCTTTTTTCTTATGAGTCAGTTTCCTTTGTCAACATTGTGAAATGCACCATTACAGCAAGATCCTGCAAGCTAATACTTTGATATTTTTCACAATATTAAAAGCTTGGAGTCTTGCTTGTATTTCTAAAATTGATGACAATCAAATTAAAAAAAGAAGCTTTTGAAGGACAATGAGGAGACTTACTTTGTAAAATCGTATTAATTTTGGCCTGTAGTCCTGTTTTACATATCAAATCAGAACCGTGGTTTTCTACACTGTGTCTATATGCTTACTTTGTGCGATACTGAAATCTGCTGTTTTTGTAAACCCTGTCCTAAACTTGGAATATTAGACTGTATAACTGGCATTAAGTTTCATTCTTTTCTGTAATGAAATACTCATCTACCAGACTGTTTTGAATAACTCAAATGCAAGCTGCTAGAATATTTGTCAGGCAGGGACTTGTCAGAATAACTACACGATTTCAAGGTTGGTGCAGAGAAGCTTTCCTATTGTTTCCTCTACAAGCAATGAATTACTGGTTGAACAATTGATCAAATCAAAGCACATCACAGCTCTTGCATACCAATATATGCTGAATAAAGAGCCACATGCGCTCTATCTTTACCCATGACGTGTGATAAAAACAAAATCTTCTGCTCAAAAGGTAATATGTGTCTCCCTCTAACAGGGAAGTGCACTTAAAGTTTTGTTTTTAAAATATCATAAATTCCATCACCCTAGCTGTGTGTGCTGGCTTGCTGAAGAACATGTAACTCTTGCTCAGCTCATGCCATCATTAACTTAAGTCAACAAAACATAAGATCTTTCTCACAGAGTTAGAAATATCTTGTTTTCCATCCATCCTTCCTATCTACTTGTACTTGTATTCTTCAGTGGGCTTTCAGAAGGACATATCAGTGCCCTATGGAGATTTCAAAGTAGATACAAGTGGGCCTCTGCTTGTCTCGTGCATATAGAATGATGACGGAGTGCTCCAGTGAGTAATGAGATTTGTAAAAATAACTATTATTTGTTATCCGCAGAACTCCACAGGTTGGCGTTCAGCAAAAGTATGACATGCTGTTGGTACATTTGTGTTGCAAAAAAGGTAAAGTAGGTCATGTGTAATATTTGAATTCATCAAAGTAAAGTTAGTCCTGTACTATGACTACAGTCATATTTACAAATGCAAGTTTGTTTAGAGCTCCCTGAGTCACCTTTGATTTGATTTTTCTATGTAAACCCCAAAAATAAGATAGCAAAAGTTTAGTTAGTTTTGAAATTATTCTAAATAAAGATTTTCAAGTTTGGAAATGTAAGAAAATAATACTTAACCAACTTCTTGTGTGGGATAAGCATGAGGCTGGGCTTTATATTTTGAGCAGTTGAAAAGCATATTGTCATTCTATCCAGGGCTGCTTGATGGTAAAAAATCATTACTGCAATTGTGAACTAAAGCTATAGAAATACTTAGCTGGCAGTTATTATAAAACTATAATACTGTACTGAGATAGAAATGAACTACCTTTTCTGTTCTGTTTGTTCTGAAGTTTGACAAACAAAGGCCACAACCTCCAAAACACACAGCTAATGTGTCACCTGTTCAAAACTAGCTAGTTAACTTTATTTTAGCTCAACATGTTAATGTTTCTGAAGGTGGTGGTGTCACAGCCTTTTGCAGCACTGAATTTAAAGATTTTGGAAGCAAGCCAAAAAGAAAATAATTCTCAGTATGTTGCTGCTGGTTCACTGCTTGCATTTGAGTAGTTATGTTTGTTTTTTTATGTAGTTGGTTATCCAAAAGAGATACACATTGGTCTAAATGTAAAAAAGTATTCCACCTTAACAGTGGAATTTGGCTGTCAGTCCATCACCCATTGATCTCCACCAGCTGAACCCCTGTATCATGCAAACTCTAGTAGTAGCCACCGAGGGGCTACAGTATGCAGTTAGATGTCAAGTTTGCCACCATAGCAAAAATGGAACAAAGGCAATTTCCCCAGGCTAGGTATGGCAAGAATGTATTATGCAGCACATTTCATGCTCCCCGTTTTCTACTCTGTTAACAATATTGTTAACTTTAAAACTAAACTACATTCAGGTTGTTTTAAAAGGATTTTCATAGCATTTGGTATTACTTTTTACCAGTCAGTAATCTCTGGAATTTGTTGGGTTTTTGTTTGTTTCCGGTTTAATTTAACATTTTCAGTGTGTGAGAGTAAAATGGATTGTTACCTTTTTTCATATCCCTAGAGCTAAAGACCAAGCTGTCAGTGTGAGAAACATGAGGCTGCATCTTGTGTCAACATCAGTTTGACATCATCATATTGATACACTGTTGGAACAATTACCATACAATTGAGGATCTTAAGTTGAGGAGGCCTAAAGCTTTACTAGTGAATAAAGTATATTTAGACTGCTTGGCACATTGACTCATTATTTATTTCATGAACAAACTTAAGTAAAACCAGCTCTACTCACACTTGCTCTCCATACTCTACACAACTCAAAAAACTTTCCATCTCAAACTCCTCGACAATTTGAACAGAATATGCCAGTAACAGAAACCATCTCGACTACAGCATTTCTTCAAGAGTATGTCTGTGTTTTGCATACCTATCTGCAGCAGCACCGGTGTCACAAGGGCTGTTTCCATTGCGTAACAAAATTCACGTCCAAACATCACGGCTGCATGCATAACCCAACGATGCAGCGGGATCCGAACTGCTTTCCCCTCCTCATCCACCTCTTTCTCGCTTTCACCATCTTCTGTGTCTTGTGGGACTTTCCTGTTTTCAGCAAGGTCTGAAGCCTCTTTCTCCCCCGCCTCACCTTTCATTTCAGTCTGGTTTAACTTGGCAGGATCTAACTAGCTCTGGCTGGTATCGATCTATGTGTTGGCAGAATTTTCCTGTTGATGCAAAATAACTTTACTACTTTATACTAAAGAAAAGGAATATGTAATGTCCATCATTTCCATCTTGATTAATCCTTGTAAAGAAGAGCAAGATGGTCTGGGAAGAGTCATCAGCAAGCAGAGTTCACAGCAAATGAAATGAGGCGGCAGGAGCAATCATTAATTGGGGATGAATAATCCAAAATCTTGATGTTTTAAGGAGATTTTACCTTTTGGCAATCATGCTGACATATGACCAGTCAACGTGGTCCAGAAAAACAACAGAAAAGCGATGGAACTCTCACGGCTGCTTGCACTCAAGCACAAAATTCAGGAAGAGCAAGAAAATGTCTGTGCAGCTCCAAAGGTATGTAGAGGGGAGGAGCAGCTTGAGTAAAAAAGATGGAAGGGGAGGGTTATAAGTGTGTTATGTGTTTCAGTAGCAGTGCTTGTAGTTTACTGAGGCAAACATTTATAGGCGTATGATGTTTTCTGTGCGGGGTTTTGGAGTCTTGGCACATACAGCTGGTTTAGTCTTCAGAGGTCCATTCAAGTACACATTAGTGCTAAAACACCTGGAAGTTCCTTGGCAAAGTCAGGCTGTTGCTCCCATATGGCTACCTGTAGGGAAATATATGTCAGTTAAAACTCAAAGCAAGGAAAAAATATAACACAGGACCACATTCTCAGTTTGATTTGGCATGTCTTCACTGAACCTACAACTGCATATTCATACTACACAAATTTTATCAGATAAACTGCATCACAATTTACTAAAATTCTTTTTTTAAGGATGACGGCAAGGGTCAAATACCAGACGGTTCTCATGTTTAAAAATATTTTGGTACATTTTGTTCCCAAGAGAGCAAAAAATTCCATTCTTAGTTTTAGAGAAATGTTATCTTGCCCCTAAACTCAATATCTAAAATACGCAATTACTGTTTAAAGAGGACACTGGCTCTTATGATACAATAAGGCACAAAAGATCAAATTATTTTTCTATAAAATAAGGCTATGATTGATTTGTTATACTCAGTGATGTCACTTTTGACTATAAACTTCACAAAACTGACATCAGAAGCAGAAACATAAGCTACATTAAAAAATAAGCCATTATTACATTGTGGGTATTACATAAGTGGTGACGGTATATGCAGGCAAATTTACTCTACCATCTGATACAACGTATCCTCAGATGGTGATTTCACTTGATATTTGGATTATAGTTAAGGATATTGACAGCATTTTTTTCTGTCTAATCTTTATTTTCTTAATCTTTCTTCTTCAACTTCTTGACATAAAAAGGTGATTATCAAAGAGGTCAAGTGACTTTCATATCAATATCTAATAATTTTTTTAACCAGAGATTTGGGACAATTTTATGCAGTTTTATAGCGTTTGTACATAGAAACAGGGTAATCTATTGTACCATATATCTGTTGCCAAAAATATATAGCTATATATAGAATTTGCAATAATCACTCAATAGACCATTTTTACCTCCTGTCAGGATTGAATGCGTGTTCCTCTCAGGAACATGAGTGTCCGGAAGGGCTTGGTTCTTGCTGAACCAGCTACAACGTGTTTTGCTCTGAAAAGGCACTCCAAACTTACCTGAGCTTCTTACCTTCAAATACACCCCCGGGATATTACCGCTCATTTTAACCTTTAAGGACGGTATATACTATCTCAGAAACCACTTTACATCTAAATAAATAAAATACAGCACTGTGGACACACTGACTGCAACCTTACTTTGATTCTGGTTTGACTTGCTAATGTTACATTAGCGAGCTAGGCTGGCTAATATATTATGCAGCTAACTTTAGCGAGTTAGGACAGATAATAAAGGGGAAAAAACGTACCTGGTTTTTAGTCTCCCTTGGTATACTACAAGTATTTCCACACGACACGACAGTTTTTGCTATCGTGCCAATAGAAAATATGTCTATTTGGGCTAACAATCCAGCTAACCTTCAATGACCATCTGGTTTACCAGTACGCTCTTCTATTTCACTGGTTTCCACAGTAACAAAGAGGGGCGTGCTCATGAGAGAACGAAAATTACGTCGGCAACGTACTCACCTATGTATGGACATACTTTTTCATTCCTCATCACTTATCAGTGACTAAAACCAGTTAAGCTTCACAGGCCTTGTGTTTTTGTTGTTTGTGTATTTGTTTAGTTTTTTGGAGAGATTATTTCACTATGAAAACAGAAACTACGAGCCTTATTACTACTTATTTGAAAGACGTGGTCGACGTACACATATTTTTTTCAAATCACTTATTTTAATGTTATACCATTTGCAAGATAAGGGACGGAATAATTCGCTTATACAAAATAACACCCAAGAGCAAACTTCCACGTTACTGCTTTTACTTGGGTTGCTTAGTGTAGGTTTTTTTTAAATGGCGAGCAATGTTGCCCTCTGGTGTAGCTATACAAAAAGACATTATTCAGGAAAGTTATTAATTTACTCTTTTATTTTGACTCAATCAGACAACAATGTGAAAAGTGGTTACAGGTCCGTGACAAACCATGACTGTCAGATGCTGATCCTATTGTGTTTGACCATAAATGTATTCTTAACAGAATGCAGTGCCACAAGCTGTTGTAAAAATCCTATTCTTCATAATTTTTACATTTGCTCTCCAACTGTGCTATTTCTAAAACTTACTGCATAACAGACTTCACAGCAAACAGTGCTCAATTTGTCACAGCAGATGTCTGTAGCAGTCATCTTAAAGATTCATCTAGGCATTACACATTGTGGAACAAACCTTAAACTGTCATGTTTTCTTGTATAATTACAACCAATGATAATGTGTCTCAGTCTGTATTTATTCTAATGGGCAAAAGCTCTCCAAGACCAAAAAATAAATAAAAAATCACACATCCAGTGTGAGGAGACAGTCTCTTAGCATGATGACAAAGTTTAGCTGCAGATAAAAACTCTCTTGTTAATGTTAGCAATAGTTTGGGGTGGCAGAACCAACTGGGTTTGTTTTTGTGAATCTACTGGAGCTTGTGTTAAAAATGCATGGCTTCCCTGGGTGTCAGACTGCACAATTATAAATAAAGCTCTTGTCACTTGTCAGCATTTTGGAGAGCCCAGAAATACCACTGTGGTATCGTTCCAACTGTAGCACTAAGCTCCCTTTGTAAATACAGTTTCACAGTGTGTGATTATTCCCCAAATTGTCTGTATTCTGTGCACTGGCAATCTTGGTCATCATAACCACATTAGTATCAGTGGCATTGGCTGTCCTTCCTGAGGCCTTGGAGCTGTGCTGCATACTGACAATGTCGCCACTGGTCTGCTCTGGCTCTGCACGACGGAAAAGATGTCTCACAGTGGCCTGGGGGCAGCAATGGAGGTAAATTATTTATTGAGGTACAAATGGGAGATGGATGGATAAATTATGGTTAGAGGGAAACATAGATGGGTGGCAGAGAGGAAGGTTGTCAAGATGGGTGAGATGAAGAAGAGAGTCAGGAAGGGACTGAAGTCCTACCTGGAAATTATTTGTAACAAAGCAGTAGACAATGGGATCCATACAGCTGTTCAAACTACTGAGAGTGACAGTTAAGTGGTACACAATCACATGATGTGGCATATCAGGGTAAAAGTACACCAAAACCTGCAACATAAAAAAAACAACAAAGAAGCAATAACTCTTAATAATGCCTTGCAAACATTCAGAGGAGTGAAATAATGTCTTGCTTTGCCTTTCCCCCCCTAGTGTTTCAACCTCTTTGGAAACATTATTTGAATATAGGATGCACTGTTTAGAATTTCCAATGTACTATTAAATATTTCCAATAAATAAAGGGGGGAAAAAGTGTCAAACTTGTTGCTGATCTCACTTGTCTGATGTGGAAAGGTGTGAAACAGACTGTGAAGATGATCAGTACTGTGGTTAGCAGCTGGACAGCTCTCCTTCTCCTCTCCCTGCAGAAATACCAGCAATATGAAGTAGTATCAGCTGCTTTTAATGCTTATTGTATCAGTTACAGGAATATCATGTTAATCATGTGTCTGTGTTACGGTGGTTTTACCTGCTCTGCTGCATTAGGCGACGGTCGACCAGGGCACACATAATACGCAATGTGAAAACCACAATGATGATGAGGGGTAAAAAGAACTCAGTGATTGTAAGAAAGAGGAGCTTTGAGATGCAGCAGCCTGTGTGTTGGAAAGCAGTAGAGAGGAAGGAGTATGTGACAACGATGGCAAACAGCCAGACAGAAATGCACACACATTTGGCAACCCTGGAGTTCCTCCACCGACGGGAAGCTTCAACCTGCAAGAAGAAAAAAAAGAGAAATTCTAGATTAATTTCTTAAGTCAGCATCAGGTATAAAGACCAGAGAGTCACTGAGACAAACTGTGAAGCCAAGCTGCTGGCAATACTCACCTGCACGATGGCAAGGTAACGGTCGACACATATGCAGGTTAGAAACAAGATGCTGCAGTACATGTTGACAAAGTAGCTGAAGATGTGCATGTAGGAGCAGGTGAGACAAGCTCCTCCACTGTAGTAAAGCAGGATGCGAGTGGGCAGAGACAGATTCACCAAGAGGTCAGTCACTGCCAGGTTGATGGTGTAGATCACAGAGGTTGTCTTTTGCTTGGTGCGAAAACAAAAAACATAAAGTGCAACTGTGTTGAGCACCATGCCCACCTGGAAAACAGAGGCAGATGTGAGGAAGAGGAAAGGACAATTAGAGATGCCTTGTAGATTTAAGTTGCAAAATAGTTGAAGGACAAGATGCCAAATGTACTCCTACCAGGAAAATGAGGGAGTTTATGACCATCAGTGCAATCCAGAGGCCATAGAAGTCATTGTAGAGGCCTTCGTCGAAATGTGCCAGTCTTTGAAGATATGCTTCCGTCCCACTTCTGTTAGCTGGACTGGCTGTCACAGGCAGGATGGAAAGTGAAGTATTTATAAAAAGCCAGGATTCAGTACTGTTGTACTTCAACATAGTGGGGATGTGATGGTGTTGATCCACATTAATGAAGAGGATGATACAGACGATGGTGAGTCAGTGCTGAAATAGAAACTGTAAGTCACAATAACATAAAGGGGTTAATTCAATTGTTTACACTTTGTAACTGGCTGCTGTTGTGCATGCAGTCTGCATTTCATCTAATGATATGATTGTTGTTTTCAACATCATTTAAAAGAGTGGAGCTAACGGGCCAAGACTTGTCCACCTAAAGCTAGTGCGAAGGATCTAGTCATTGGCATCTCTGTTAGTCCATGCAGTTGTGGAACCAGTTTTGGGACTGAAACATATGTCTTTGCAGTTTTGTTTTTTATCAAGTTAATGAAGTTGTTTGTATTGAGCATCTGATTCACATGCGCATGCAGTGGTCTCTTCATTCCTCTGTTTGGATGTCTGAACTTTGTTTCTGTTGGCACAGAAACACTGACAAAGCCACTTGGGCCAATATTTAAGCTATTTACCCCAGCTATTTATAATATTATCTAAATTATTTATTTCTATAGCAATGCTCTCTCACAGGCTATGGGCATATCCATTTCCAGAAGTTATTATAATGAAAAAAAAAGTTGTTGTTTTTTTAACTATAATGAATTGCTGAGAACCTCATTCACTGTATTCTGGCCAACATATGACATTATAGTCATACATAATTCATAAAGCTCTGAGAGTCCCAGCTCCCAGTGCATGGGTCCTTTTGGCTGGCATGACTCAGAGCTGGACAGAGTGTGTTTATTTATCTCTGAGAGGGATGGCAAATTCTTATCACTGGAATAAACACAGTGGAATGACAATAAATCTGTTTGTGGAAAGGATATTTATGGCTTTGAGCTTTCTGTCATTTGATTAATAATGATTTTATGCATTCATTCAGTGGATACAGTTAATAGGATCTCTCTAGCCTCTAAAACAAATTTCTTGGCAAGATAACAAATCACCTCAACTCATTTCAGTGCCATATCTGCCATATTAAAGTATAGATGAAGTCCACAAACTTAGAGGAAGAGCACTGGGTGAAACACCCACAGATAATCTTGCAAACTCCCTCAAACAACAGTGAACTAAATACTACAGAATATACAAGCTTAGAGTATCTTGTTAGAATGAAGCAGAATATGACCTGTGCAGAATATTTTCACAAAGAAAATCTTATTTTTACAACTCTGTGAAATTAGATGCTCAATGTATCTGTATTTATTACATGGAGAGAGAAATAAAGAACTATTTATGTGAATATTAGACAGCAGAGGGCAGTCAGTGACCATGTGATATTCAGTACACAGTACAATACAGCCAAAATAAAAAATATAAGATAAAACACATTGCATTGTATGAGTATGGGATATAATTATCAAATGAGAACTCTGAAGGAGATGCAAAAAATATGTTGATTAAATAAAATTCATAATGGATCCCTTGGCATACTTTGAACTCCTCCAATAGATGCTGTATAAAACTGCCAAGTCACAGAAAGGTAAACACAACATTTTTTCCATTCCATGTTGCTCTTAATAACTGTCCACCCAAATCTGTCTTGAGGCCAGCAAAGCCATGCATTCTTGAATTAAGTTTAATTGCTTGGGTGAACTTAGACAGGAGAGTTTAAGATGCTCTACATATTGTGATGCATATGCTCATTGTTCATTACTCGTCTCAGCAAAATATCATCCTACTGATGAAAAATAGAGTCGATTCAGGCTAATTCGACTCATGTGCTCAGTTGAGGGTGAGACATGAATAATGTGACTCATCTTTAAGGAACTAAACTAATGTAGCCACAGAACATTAAAACCAATGGAGGAAATAAATGAGTGTTTTCACAGTAACATCCCCTGGTATTAGTCAGCTTATTTGAGCTTGCTTATCATCATTAACACTGCTAATGAGTGTCATGAGCACCGCTCTGGGGAAATTGTATGTTAAACCATGTACTTCCTCTGTTAAGAGCAAGTGGCAGTAACAAGTAAAACCTTCCAGTGGTTTTTAATGATAGCTTGTTGACTGACGTTGAGCTGTGGGAAAACGAATGCTAAGCCTTAACATATCCTGACCCAGCTGATGCCCATAGCTGCAGGCTGTACACTGCTCTGGGATGGAAAAATATCAACTACGAGATTAACTAAGATGGATTTAATTGTGGTCACATGAGACGCACTGTCACCAGTCATCCAGTAACCTTATAGCACCACCTTAAAGATGATATCTGTAGTGATGGTTAAAATGCCTCATCGTTTAGGCATTCGTCAGTTGGATATATGAAAATTTCTTTGGAAAATAGCAAGTGGAAAGCATTTCTACACTTAATTGTAAGTTGTTCATGAGTGTTGTGATCCATGGACAAAACAAGATGTGGAATAGAACCCAAAAGCAGGAAAATAATGGGAATAAAGATAATTTGGTAAAACTAAAGGGACTGTCCTGGAAGGATAACAAAGAACTCTAACCACGGATAAATAACAAAACTCAAAATAAACTTGTTGACTGATAAAGTAAAGCTCGCAAGCAGAAACAAACCGGTACAGATTAAACATGGAATGATGAAGATCTTGCAAGGAACAAAAGAAACATATGAGTCATTATACAGAGGGAGCTAACAACAAAACAAGGAGCAGGAGAGACCATCAGCAACAGAGAACCAGGTGCAAAATGGGAACAGGAAAAAAAAAAAAAAGCAAAGCACACTCAACCTAAACTTAAAGACAACATGAACTGAAAACAAAGGAACAAATAGAGAAAATAACACCAGAAATAGAATATTTTAACATGAACTGTACCAAAACGGAACCAAATCCTACAGGTCTTGACATGAGTACTTAACAAGTTGAAGGAGTAGTGTGAGGTAACCAACTGTTTCCTTATAGTTGCAATCTTATGATTCTTTTCAAAAGAAATAGTTAATGCGGTCCTCCTAATGCTGGCATTTGCTTTAAAAAGTCTTGAGAAATATCTGAAACTTGATTGGAATCTACCAATGCCAAAGCTAACTGGTTGGACAAAACTACAGAGACATACATGTGTATAAGATCCTAGGAAAGTCCAAGGATCGCTCTACCTTTCATGATAAAGTCGTGGAAAAAAACAGACCAGGAAAAGGTATGAACTCATTTTTAAAGGTTTCAGTGTTCCCTGGACCACGGTGGTCTTAGACAGGGAGATAATCAAGACCCCAAAGGTCATTCTGCTTCAAAAGTGCTTTCCATAAATATGTGCTTGCTAGATCATCCCAAGCGTTCTGCATTAACAGGAGACAGGAGTTGGTGTCCTGTGAGACTGCTGCTGTTACATAATCTGGGAATCAAAATTACTTGCTTGCTTTTTAGGAAAACATCATGCTTTGGGTTAAAATACATCAATTTGATGATATGTTTGGAGATACACTTCACCCATCTGCAACAAGCTCCACCACAATTTCCTGGGTTACATTGGTGATGGTCATGGCATCAAATGCATTTTTTCCATTCTCATCTGGATCTCATCTCATCTGGTTAAATTGTCCAGATTCAAGCTTCAAAATTTTGTCAATTCTATACAGGATTGTTGAGGACTCGAATCTTTAATTTCTTCCTTAAATTTGCTTTTTTGAAGTACTGAGTTGAGAGTCTGCATATCCTTCTATGTAATAAGCTTGGAAAAAAGAAGACACATCTAAACCACTGAACTACAGACTGGAATCCAGGTTATGGTTTCGGTCAGCCCAGATAAAATCTAATACATTTCTGTTTCTATCCTACTGTTGCTCTTCTTTCCCAACATCAAAGGGAGTGGTGATGCAATAACTGTAAAGTGATACTGAGAGGAGAACAGAAGGCCTGGAGGCAGATCACAAATAACACTGTCCAAATAAATTCCAGCAGTGTGGGAGTCCTGTGTGTGCATCCGTGTTGTGACTGTCTGAAAGACAGAAATATACTGAGAAGGAGAGAAACGGGATGGGATAGTGGTGCAGAGATCTCACGCTGTACATCATCAAATTATAGCTTTACAGAGGAGCCCCGAGGCATACAGAACATTTTGTTGCCCGTTATGTCTCTAATTTTAGAGATGCTTGTACTTTCAACAAAAGTGGGCAAGGCATTTCTATAGCCTGAATGGATAACATTTCAAAAACATATGCCATTCACCTTTATAAACTCTGAGGAGGGGGATCAGATTTTTTTCTGTGATTATCAAATTAATTGATTGCAAAGTTTATTTCCATGCAACACATGTGATAGGGACTAAAAATGCCATCTCAATTTTTGTCTTTAGATTTGCATGTCGTTATAAAGTTGGTTTCCTGGATTAAACAACTATTAGACTTTGATAAGACTTTTAAGTGACGTTTACTTACCAGTTAAAGAGAACTAGGTCGACTAACCCTAGATTCATCAAATCTGTGGCTAATGAAGTTCTCCTCTTGTCTTAATCCAAAAATCCTTAATCGTTGTCCAAGAGCAAATCACTCCCAAATCATGAACGTCCACTTTGACTTCAGTCACTTTTCTGTGTTTAGTTCAGCTTTTCAGATGGATTTTCATTTCTCTTTTCACCCTGTCAATCATGTCTCCTCTTAGGTTTTCGATTCATGCTGGTAGCTTGCAACAATAACCTTTTTCCTTAAAATCTGACCATCAAGATTATAATTTCTGTCTGCAGCCTTTGTTACTCAGTATAACATTTTCTTGCCATATTATCAAAACATCTTTAGATCTTTCTGCCTCCGCCTGACATTGTCCATTAGCTTTCGCTATATTTTGTTCTTCTCTTCTTCTCTTTCTCCTTGTTTTAGCATCATTTTTTTTCTTTCTCCTCATTCAGTGACTTTGCCTTCCCACTTCCCTGCCTCCCATTCTAAAGCCCCCTCAGTTTGGTTCTCAGACAGGAAGTCTCAGTATGTTTAGATTGTGCAAGGACACTCACATATGTGCTCATGTACACTATGCACACACACACACACACACACAAATGGTAAAGAACACAAAGTTAAAGTATTGCCCTTTTCTAAAGAATTTCATATTGTTATATAGAGTAAAAGGAGGGTTGTAAAGTACGGATGGCGAAGATGCCAAAGCTTCAGAACGTAAGTATAGACACCTCCTCTTTTAACTTTGTATCAACTGTTCTTTATTACCTTTTTTCTCTTAAGTATTTCATCTTATCTTTATAATTAAAATAGGAACTTGAGTAAAGTCACAATAACATTTGAAAAAAAAAAAAGCCTGTGTATTTCCCTTACAAATTGTGCAACATTTGTAAGGGAAATGCATTTGTGAGATGAGCAGTAGAGTTGAGTTTGTGGGTTGTTCCCATGAATGAGCATATTCTGCTGATGCCTCTGGTACCCCAGGTGCTAACAATCAGATTAATTGCTACAACAAAGAAATAATTGACCAGAACACAAGTGTGCTTACTGTTGTGCAAAATTTAGTCAAGTTTGAGTTCATCAGATCCATTGTCCTTGAGAAAGGAGCCATATTTTATTTCGCTCAATATTCCAGGTCAGATTTTAGTATTTTTTTCTTTAATTGTCTGCTGTTTTCAGATTATAGTAAAGCGGTTGCAGTATAACGACAACATACTGAAGCACAAATACTGGTAGTAGAAAGCTTTACAAAGCTGATACAAGTCTAGTTCCACAGTAAATCAGAAAGCCCTCTGATTTTTGTTAGAGGTTTTAAAAAGGAAAACATTATTTAAAACAGATGTGTAAGAGTACAATGAAATGCCTTACAATTATTGCATTCATTACAAATGTTACATTTATACTTTGTGGTCAAACATAATGCAATGTTGCGATTATATTAGAAATAAACTCCAAACCAAAACGCCAGAATCTGAATAGATCTTTTCATCTCTGCTCAAGCTTCCAAACACACCCAGCCTAATTATTCATGTAAACACTTATTCAGTGTAAAGTGGTAAAAGTCATCCCACCATCTTAATGGGTGTGTTTGCTTCTCAGTTACATGAAACCTCCGCTGGCAGATTTAGATGTCTAGAAACAAGAGACTCATGCTAGATATAATATCATTTAAAACTGGGGTGGGGAATCTTGATCCTCGAGGGCCACAATCCTGCAGGTTTTCCATGGCTGTGTCCAAATGCATACACACTATCCCCTAACCCCTCATTCACTACATGGGGCTGGACTATTACACGCCTGACTGAAAGTTGTATTCAAATGTTATCCTCGCTCTGTAGGCTATCTCTGTAACTAGTCCCTGAACCACTTCGCCATCCATCTTACAGAATTTGTTTGTGTCTCCTGGTTTCCTGTCTAGAGGATCATCATTGCTCATATCTTGTCAGCGTTCCTCGGGAGATCCGGAATAACGGATGTCAGGAGAAGATCCATGGATCAACCTGTTGCTGAGAACAAGTGCAAAAGTAAAAGGCGTGAATGGAAAAGAGGAGGGGTATGACTAAGAAAAGCTAAGACAGAGTAATATGTCTGTGTAAAGGCATAGAAATGACAGATGCACAGCTGCACGACATGTTTGTTAGTGTGCATGTGGAGATGGGGCATCGGTGTGTCCCAGACCAACTAAGAAAGGCTTTGATTATCCCAGATCTTGATGATAAATGAGAGATGGGGAGGTTTCTGCACTTTTTACTCAACTCCAGCTGTGCTTGGATGGTTTATTGTCAGGAATGAGTGGGGGATGGATAGAGGATTGTTTCCATTCTGAAGAAAAAGCACACTTCTTGGCACTGGCGACCAGTTTCCTCAGTTTTCTAGGAATCACAAGGAAAGATGTGAGGGGCTAATTACTTGTGCAAACAGTTGCATGTATCTCTCTGGTACAGAGGCAGGGTGGAAAATTGGGGGAAAAAAAGTCTTCTAGAGACATGTGCCCCCCTGCATACTTTTCACATATTTCCTTATCCGTCACATGAGAAGAGCAAGACTTCAGTCACTTTTATAATACAATTACAGTTTTCAGTTTATAAACTATGTCTATAATCTTTCACATACATCTGTCCAGTGGGTCTCTACAAAAGCACCAACAGGCTTTCAGATGAAAACAGAAATTCCAAAAATGAGATTAATGGATAAACAAGTTTATTTTTCCGGTTCTCAATATTACATTGTCCATCCTCCAAGGTCACGTCTCCCATCACACCTGCCCTCTAATTCCTAGTGATGACTATTAAACCAAATGTTACACCCACAGAGCACACATGCCTCCAGAGAGTTTGGGATTTGCTGCAGCCTGGCTGTTTAATTTTCTGTCAACCTGACGAAGCACAGGTTCACAGCCCTGTCTGCACACCTCTGGACAACAAATCCACCAGCGCACATACACACACACAAATGCAATGTGATATGATTTTGTACCCTAAGATGCTCTTTACTGAAGAAAAGTATTTAAGAAGTTTTTATCACCGTGTTCATGTTTAGCCCCGCTGGTAGCCTCATCATGATGGATATCACTTACTAATGACGTCATAGTCTCTGAATGTGTGCAGTGGAAGACGTCTGTGACTAAATACTAGAGTTAAGTTGCGACTTTATAAGAAAGCAGCATAGACACTTGATAAATGGTATGTACATTATATGTTTATAGTCACTGCTTTTAGTCAGTGTTTCTCTCCTGACTCACTTCAAACAGAAAGGAGTGTGATCCCAAAACTGACATAATATTTATTGCCCAAATAAATGAGAAAATACCTTTGCTTTATTCATGGGTTTGCTGAACTGAGGAGACTTTAGATGATACAAAATATGGATAGAAGCTTTGCTTTTTTAAAATTGGAGCACAAAGGTTGTTCAGCTGTTATAAACTAAAGGAAGATTAATCAGGTTTAAGTCGTGTGAAGCTTCAGAGACAAAACAAACTCACTGCCTGAAGGTATTAATATATAATTCCTTCAGGGCTGTCTTTGATGAGAAGCCACAAGTAAATGTTAGAGCAGCACTGAAACTGTGTTAAAGGGTGAAAGAGGTGTATCAGCAGCCAGAAAAGAGGAAATTACAGTTGACCAAGTCTTTCATGAGTTCAGATGTGATAAATAAGATGGTGTTCAGGGTATGGATTTGAACTCAAATGCAGGAGGAAAAGGGAGTTTTCTAAACACGCTGCATGGTTGCACACTGACATAATAAAGCTATTGGTGTCATCTCCTGCAGTTCGGTGGAATGGAGGTAACCAAAACAGTTGTTTTGAGTTTAAGTAAAAATGTTCTCATAAATGTATAACCTACTTACCTCTTTGTGGGTCAGGGATTCCTTTCTGCTCTGGAAAGTATCACATGGCACAAAAAAACAACTGGAGCAAAGACTTACTGGAGATTCCTTGAAACTGTAACTCAGTGAACAGTCTACTAATAACAGCTTGGTTTATATCTTCTGGAAAAAGTTGATCACTTCTAAAGTATTATTATTAAAGTTAATAAATTTTTATTCAAAATCTATCAAATAAAAGTCCATCCCTGAAAAGCTAAATTTTAGTAAGAATAATCTCTTTTAAAGATTATTCTACATTTGAGCACCATGCTTTTGTTTTTAGCAACCCACCTGTTTTATGAGTGATTATCTACAGACCACCCAAGTCTTGTTTTTGTTTTATACAAGAATTTTCAGAGTTTTTAACATCAATACACTCAAAATACGACAACATTTTAATAACTGGTGATTTTAATATACACGTTGACAACAATGGCGAAGGAGTTTTTAAATCTTTTAAACTGTCTGGATTTTAAACAACACGTCACACAGCCTACCCACAACAGGGGACACACCCTGGATCTGGTCATTACATATGGCCTGTCCTCTGGTGTGTCCTCTGTTGTTGACTTGGCTGTGTCTGACCACTACTGTGTATTTTTTAACTCCACCAGTTGTATCCAACGGGAGACCCCAGTGAGAACTGTGAGGTGGCTGCAAATTTTATTGATATTTTAAACCAAAAACCTGCACGTTTTACCTGCACCCTGTGATTTTATTGTTGACAATTTTAACAGCAAACTGGAATCAGCAATGAATGCTGCGGCTCCACTTAGGACAAAAACAATAAGATCATAACCTACACCACCAGGGAGAAACAAAGAAATCACAGACCTCAAAAGAAATTGCAGGATAGCAGAAAGAAAATGGAGGAAAACAAAATTAACCATCCATTTAGAAATTTTTAAAGGAACATCTCAGAAATTACAATAAAACAGTCAAGCAGGTCAGAACACTCCACTTTACAAACCTTATTGCAGACAACAAAAACAACGCAAAATTTCATAGATCTTTTAATAAATGCTAATTTTAACAAGTCCTCCATGCCAGCAACAGATGCTGCATGTAAGAACTTCGCAGACCACTTCAGAAGTAAAATAAATACTATTAGATCCAACCTTTTATCTCAACGTATTGTTGATTTTAGCATATCTGAAGCATTGTTTTTACCTGAGGAAACACTGGAGAGTTTTGTCCTGGTTGATGCAAAGGTGCTTGGTCGAGTTTTCTCCCAGCTAAACCCAACAACCTGCCTTTTAGACCCAATTCCCACATCTCTTTTAAAAAGATTTTATGGTTTCTTTGAGCCCGAGCTTTTAAACATAGTAAATTGCTCTCTTCAGACGGGTGTCTTCCCATCTGCCTTTAAGACGGCAGTGGTGAGGCCCCTTCTGAAGAAGAGCAATTTAGACCCAACCATTCTGGATAATTACAGGCCCGTATCCAACCTAGCGTTTTTAAGTAAAATGATAGAAAAAGTTGTGTTTAGCCAATTAAATGAGTTTTTAAATGAGCACAGTATTTTAGAAAGATTTCAATCTGGTTTTAGGACGAACCACAGTACCGAGACGGCCCTTTTAAAGATTGTTAATGACCTCAGATGTAACCTTGATGCACAGAAACTTTCTGTCTTGGTTCTGCTGGATCTTAGTGCCGCCTTCGATACAGTAGACCACAATATTTTATTACACAGACTCAGAAGTCTGGTGGGCCTCTCAGGTACTGTTCTTAAATGGTTTTATTCCTATCTCACAGA
>JBBBVU010000006.1:15050287-15102789 GCA_037177055.1 Atherinosoma microstoma | reverse complement strand
TTTCTTGCCAGCACGGAGATGCTGATGCATGCTTTTATTTCTAGTAGAATAGATTATTGTAATGCCCTGCTCTCTGGGCTTCCTAAAAAGAGTACATTCAGTTTGCAGTTACTTCAGAACTCGGCGGCACGAGTTCTGTCGAGGACCAGGGGACGGGAACACATTACATTATTTTATTTATTTATTTATGTATATATATGTGTATATATATCATTATTATAAATTTTCTCTTTTTTTGTATCGTCATGAACTCCTTTATGTGTATTTTTATTTTTTATCTTATTTGTTCTTATTGTTTTTATGCTTATTTGATCTTGCCATTACTTTAACTTCAGTGTTTTCCTCATGGGGATCCTTCCCCCCCGGTGGCTTTGCCTGCTCAATCTGCAGGGTCGTTGCATCAGTTATCGGCCCTGCCTGGGGGGCTGGATGTTCTGCGCTGCAGCCCAATGGCTGTGGTGCAGACTCCGGCCTGCCATGGTCTGGGTGGGTCTAATGGTGGCGCCCTATGTGGTTTTTGGGGGGCGGGCTTCTGGTGTGGATGGATCCCCAAGATATCACTTCCTCACTGCAGTGTCAGGCCTGACATTTTTATTAACTTTTATTCATTTATTTATGTATTTTACATTCAGTTAAGAGACAGTCACTAGGGATGGGAGCTCATGCTTGTCTAGACTGAGGTGAGGGTGGGGAGAGATTATTTGTGCTCTGTGTTTGTGTGTGCGAGTGTGTGTGTGTGTGTGTACATTCGTGAAAGAGAAAATGAGGTGTATGTTTTACATTTTTGTCACTGGTGTATGAAGGTTTTAAATTCTTTTTTTATTTTATTAAATTTTTTAAATTGTTTTTACCATGTAAAGCACATTGTGTTGCTTGGGTATGAAAAGCGCTTTATAAATAAAATTGAATTGAATTAATATATGAATGCTACATTTCTCACATATACAACTACTGACACATTAAGTCTTGTGTATGAAACTAGTCAGTTTGACAAAGGAGGCGATTTGAATTGGCAGGACTTTTCCTTCCAGCTAAGATCTTTAGCATCTTTTCGCAGGCACACACTTTACTTCACTGACAGCTGATTTACATTTATTCAAAACCTGAGTAAATGTCTCCACAACATATACCAAATGTATGAAAGGTCAATCTGTTCAGACTCTTTTGTAATTTCAAAAATTCTTCTCATTTAGGCACATTTACACTTTGATCAAATCAACAGAGAATAAGAACTAACAAAATGGAAACTACTTAAACACTTCTGTTTATTTTCAGTTTACTTTTTGCATTTAACACATGATCAGGCATGAGTACTCAGGAATATTCCACTGAGATACAGTACTGTGCAAACGATTTGAGTCACCCCTCATTGTGATATATACTGCTAGGAATACAGGAAATGAAATAGCTGCAACAATTTATTGAAATATACACACATTTTAACTGGAAACATAAAGCAAAAACTATTTGGACAATTCTAACTTGAAGTCATTATTAGCTATGACCACCTTTATTCTTTAACATAGCCTGAACCATCAAGCTCTCTTGCAATTTCTTAAGTAGTCTTTAGGAACAGTTCTCCAGATTTCTTGAAGGACTTCCAAAGCTCTGCTTTGAATTTAGCTGCCTTTTTGTGTCCCACGCTGCATCAGTAATGTTGAGATTGAGGCCCCTTAGGAGGATTCATCCCTCCAGAAGACCTGTTGCCACCAATTTTCTGTCTAGATTTTGTGTAATTTGGCATATTTCAGCATTTTCTCTTTGTTTCTCTAAACACTGACTTCTTGATAGCCAGTCTTTAAAACAGAAATAAGTTCTGATGAGGTCTCAGTGAACAACTTAAGAGTCAGATACATCTCTCAGGTCCTGTTTCAGGTCTTTGCTGGATTTGTTTTTTTCTTTACTTGTCCAGTTTTGTCAAATTTTCAAACAACAAAACCACAAACCTTGAGCTATGAGATATAAAAGATGACTTTCGTACGATGTTGCTCTTTATCGTGTGTCATAATTTTGCATGCTTTTTCCTCATAAAAAACAAAACAAAACACCAATACATTAATGTATTGCAGCAATTGAATTTGTTTTGTATTATCATAATGGCACTTCAGGTTAAAGACAAACAAACAAACACTTACAGTAATGCTGGCCTCTTAAACACCAATAAAGGAATTAAAATCAAATACAAAATTAATACAATATGAAGTTTTACAGACATACATTCATTCTTCTCGTGCCACCTCAGAGTAACACCAAAGAGGTTACATCTACTTTGGCTCACAAAATGGAAGGAACATAGCTGATCACAAATCTCTGTCTTTTTTTTCGAACCCAACTTCAAGCAACATACTTGAACCATATTGTTAAATAACGCGATAAATTCATGTACCATAATTACATCATCCAGGGACAGAGCTACGGAAGAGTATAACATCCACAGTTTACACTGTTTTGCAAGCAGTACCAAATACAATGATTTCCATTAAAGTGACATTTCAACTCAGACTGACCATCAGAGGTCCACATATGGGACTGGAGTAAAAGCCACCGGAGTGTAACGCTGCATTCAGCCTCCTTCTAAAGTTACAGAAAAGTTTCAAGATCAATATATTGCTATTTCTATTTTATCCCGTGTAAAGTATTTATAGTTTTCCTAGTAGGAAGACAAATAGTTCAGGTGTTTAATGTAAACATGCTATAATCATAACAAAGCTGATGTGGTCAGCTCATCCTGATGTGTAGAGGACAATAACTGCACTGCAAACTGGTGCTACGTTTAAACTTGTTCATACAAGAGAGACAGGAGAACTGAGAAATGAAGTGAATGGCATGGTATGGATTTGTGTGGGCATTAGTCACCCTCCTGTCTGTAATGCATCACATAGTAGTCATGGACATACATCAGGACTGCGAATGGTTGACCAATAATGATGGACATCCACACTGCAGTGTTGCCGTAGTTACCACGCAAGAAGCGACCAACAAACCAAGCTAATGGTAGCTGAGGAGAGAATAAAAAAAGTTTAGAGTGGGTCATTGTGTTTTAGAGACTCATCCATCAATCAATCATATTTTATTTGTATAGCATATTTTATAACAATACAGGTACTACTCGGAAAAATAGAATATCCTGAAAAAGTGCATGCATGTCTGTAACTCATCTTTAAAGGTGAAATGTATATATTATATAGACAAATAGTATGCAAATCAATATATTTAAAGCTTTTCTTTGTTTTGATTTAGCTGATTAGGACTTGCAGCTTCAGAAAACCCCAAATTCAAAAACTCAGAAAATTAGAATATTGCTTGAAATCAATAAAAAGAAAAGATTTTGAATACAAAAATGTCAGGCCTCTTAAAGTAAAATCTTGCATCTGTACTTTGTACTTGGTTGGGGCCCCTTTTGCACGAATGACTGCCTTAATCCGGCATGGCATGGATGCTACCAGCTTGTGGCATATCTCAGGTGTTATGGAAGACCAACATGCTTCAATCACTTTTCTTTATTGTTTGGTCTCTTCCCGTTCAGCTTTCTCTTGGCAATGCTCCACAGATTTTCTATGGGGTTCAGGTCAGGTGAGTTTGTGGGCCAATCAAGCACAGTAATCCCATGGTTGTTGAACCAGGATTTTGTACTTTTGGCAGTGTGGGAAGGTGCCAAGTCCTGCTGGAAGATAAAGTCTGCATCCCCATAAAGCTGGTCTGCTGAAGCAAGCATGAAATGCTATAAAATGTCCTGGTAGACAGCTGAACTTGATAAAGCACAAAGGACCAACACCAGCAGCTGACCTGGATCCCCAAGTCATCACAGACTGGGGAAACTTAACACTGCATCTTCTATTTTGCGCCTCTCCAATCTTCCTCCAGACTCTGGGACTTTGTTGCCAAATGAGATGCAAAACTTGCTCTCATTAGAAAAGAGTAATTTGGACCACTGGGGAACAATCCAGTCTTTCTTTTCTGTAGCCCAGCTAAGGCGCCTCTGGCGTTGCTTGCTCATGAGGAGCGGCTTGACAACAGGAATTCGACATTTGAAGCCCATGTCCAGCATCCGCCTGCGTGTCGTTTCTCTTGAAGCAACAACTCCAGCCTGAGTCCACTCCATATGAAGTTCACCCACACTTTTGAATGGCCCTTTCCTGACCATTTTGTCCAGGCTGCGGTCATCCCTCCGGCTTGTACACCGTTTTCTTCCACACTTCTGTCTTCCACTTAACTGTCCATTAGTGTGATTTGAGACAGCACTCTGAGAACACCCAGCTTCTTTTGCTATCACTTTTTGTGTCTTACCAACCTTGTGCAGGGAGTCAATGATGGTTTTCTGCACAACTGTCAGATCAGCAGTCTTCCCCATGATTATGAATTCTTCTAAACCAAACAAGAAAAACTTTTTAAAGGCTCAGGACCTTTTTGCAGGTGTTTTGGATGACTTACCTGATTAGTGTGTGACACTTTGAGCCTACAATACTGAAGCGTTTCACAGTATTCTAATTTTCTGAGTTTTTGGGCTTGAGGTTTTAATAAGCTGTAAATCATAATCAGCAAAATTACAACAAAGAAATGCTTGTGATATCTCATTTTGCATGTAACGAGTCAATAAAATGCATTGGTTTCACCTTTTATGTTGAATTGCCTGAATAAAACAACTTTTACACAATACTCTAATTTTCCGAGTAGTACCTGTATATGAATTTTCCTCATGTCTGTAGTTTGGCCTTAACTGGTCAGAATACATAAATTATCTCCAAATATGCCTTTGAGATCATTCTACTATAGTGAGGCCAGATCACAAAACAGTCAAAAAGGAACTGAAAAATTTCGCTATTTAAACAGAACCTTTAAGAAATTTATTTTTGCACCTAAATCACAATGCAAATGATACAGTTTAGCAATAAAAAATTAAAAAACATATATTTTGCCTGTCAGTACAGTGCACAGTTATCAGTGATGAATCCCGGGTCTCACCTGTGCCATCATGCCTGCAAAAGCCCAAAGTCTGAACATCCTGAGAGGAACACTCACCAAGTACTAACACAGAAACAGACAGGGAAACAAAATCATAACAGAACAAGAAAAGTAAGAATATCAGCATCAAAGCAGACAGGAGTAACAGTGTTTTCTATCTGGCACGTCACCAGAAGCAGAAAGAGCTGTTCTGGTTGCTCGTCTTACCTCATGGAAGAAAGCTGACAAGAAGAAGACCGCTGATTGGCTGACCATTTTACTGAATCCTCTCCTCAGCAGCGGCTTGTAAAAATGGCTAAAAAACAGACAAAACAGCAGATGTTAAACTGGGTGAACACATCAATGGGAAGTTGGAAAGATAGATGATGAAATAAAAAGATCCTTTGTGTGTAATGAGTGACTAAAAACAAAATAGTGTTTTATGAAAACAGGAAAAAAAAAAAACACAACTTCACTGTGCTCACAAAGACACATGAAAACTGAAGAAATGTCTTGGGAGAGTCTTAAATGTGTTATGAGCTACAATTGTTTTCTTCTCTTCCAGCAAAATCAAACAATATTGTATTTTCTTTGTCTGGTTTAATCGTACCTCACTGTCTGTGCTCCGGCTGCTGTATTAGTGTATGAGGAACTGACTGCAGCCTGTATTTACAGCCACTTATTCAATCACATTCCCTAAATAGATGAATGTGTATTTTTAAGTCTGCTTTGGTACATCAAATCCATTGCAGCCCCCATGCGTTGAGGGGTTTCGTTTTCCCTGTACAAAGCCTAACTACTGTGTAGATGACTTACCGCAGACACCACTTGTGTACAGGGATGTTCCAGTTCTGCCAGAAATACGTCACAGACTCAGAATTCCTGAAAGGACAATCAGAAGCACTTTAAGCTCAAAATGTAGTTTAAAACTGATGAGAATAAAAAACTAATAACAGTAACAACTTATAAAACTAGTTTCCACACTCCTTTGTTTAATGAAAGCATACTTCCACCACAGGCCACAATTTATCTTCCACATCTGCTGGTATGAACATTTCCATGTCTAAGAATGTGTAAATCAACTTCCATGAACACACAAACAGATACCAGTGCATGCAGCAACTTCAGGCTGTGCACTCATAGTCCTTGAGCTTCCATTCTCTTAAAATATACAAACAATAAAGACAGACACACACAAACTTACCACCAGTCCCTGTAAAACTGTCTGTCTCCAAAGCGCAGCAACTCAGCTGTGAAGTTCATCGAGGAGTGGAAGAACCAGTAGAAAAATATCAGCCACAGCAAGTGATTGGGAACCTGAAGAGATAAATTGAAGACACATGAAGAAAAGAACATACACTGATAAGTCAAACCTCAAAAATCCCCCCAACCTGCTTTATCATCCACGTTTTCTGTCTCTATGCCTGCTCATCCGCTCATTTCTCCCTTAATACTGAATAGAAGAACCGATGTATCTCTATATCACAGTATCCTGGTGTGGAATATTTTTTCTTCTCTTTTTTACATTTATACATTTTGAGGAAATAATGTTTACATAAAACACTATGATTTCTGTCGTCACAGCCACAATGAAATACGGTTGTTGTTTTAAGATTCAAGAATTGCATGAAGTTCGCATAATAGTTTTAGTGGAGCAGTTTTACAATTGTAACATGATTTTTCATTGTAAATGAATGGAAGCTACGGTATAAAGTCCACATCCAAAATACATGCAATCAGAAGGAATAAAAATCAGCCATTGCCTTCACTTCAAGTACTTTTCAACACAGCAGTTGTATGATTACTTCCATGATATTATATAAAGATCAACTCCCTGCAAATATAAAGGCTGATTAGTTGATCTTTTTTTTTTCTGTTTTTCTCTTACCGCCAATCGCAACAGTCTCTCCGTCATCCTAGACAGATCCATGTCCTAGTGAAGAGGATAAATCCATTAACACAATATTTATATGCAGAATGTAGGAGCAGCACTTTCATTAGGCCTTCTTACCTCCAGTGGTTTCATTGAGCTTTGAACAATGGGGATCATCCACTGAAAGAAAGAGAGGGAAAAAAAACAATGTTGAAACCTTATCCAGACAAAAGCTATAATTGCGTACCTTTTATATGTGTGTCTTGTTTACTAGACTCCAATACATTTTTCCAACTATTCGAACATCAAAAACATACAATTATGTTAAACTACAGAAAGTTGTAAGTCCTAAAAACAACCAGAGTACTAAAAGTTAGCTACAAACATGAAAGAAATCATGATGTACCTGCTGGGTGAGACCAATTAACAGCTGGATGAAAAATAGCTGGGGAGAAAAGATATAAATTGTGAGTGAGGGACACGAATTCAGGGAATTCAAATGTTAAAATTATACATCAATGAAAAAAAAAAAAAACAGTTGACGGGAGAAGAGTATTTCTTCCTTTACTTTTAATGTAATTTGGTGGAGAAATCCAATTCAGCTAGTAAGTAAATAAAAACCTTCATTCTTCTCAGGATGCATTCATTTCCTTCATTCATCACCAGACCACATTAGAGATACAGGAAATATTTTTTAACCTACAACGGCTAATGTCTTTCGTGAAAATGTTAAACTCTAAGAAAATTCATTAAGTTTAAAACCAAGATATGGAGCAAACCTTAAAAACAGTACAATAAGTAGACATTTAAGGAACACTTAAGGAAGAGAATGAAAGGTGTTCAGAGCTACTTTTTTTTCTTAAATTTTATGGAAAAACTTAAGATGCTTTGTGCCTCAGTTTACTGAATTTGTACTTCAATAATGCTGACATATTTACTCACCATTTCAAATAGTCTGCTCAGGAGGAAACTCATGCGAATCTTCGGAGAACGAGGGAAGTTGAGTTCGTAGCACAGAGTTGGCGCACAGACAAAGTAGTATATATCTGCAGAGATGGAGGGGCGGTCAGAAAAAAATTAAATAGAGGCAAATGACAGAAAGATGATGTAATCAGTTTGACTTGAGTACCTCTGATTGTGAGGTTGCCAGGATAACACACTCTGTAGTTGCCTCCATTAAACTCCTGTGGAGAGGGACCTGTGGCACACAATCAGTTTTGTACAAACATACAAGCGCATCATTATGTCTACAATTCATGTGTCACAGAAAATTGTATTTCAGAACAAATGGATATAAAATCCAGAGAACATTGTTGACATAAATATGTCACATAATTAATATTTCTTTGTTGTACTATAACAATTTCTGTAAGCTGCTCTGTCAGAGCTGCAGAGTCTATAGTCTGCCAGTAGGTGTCACTGTAACAACATGTGCAAGGTTCAAACTGATATTTCTGGATAGGAGCTAAATCTCTTATACAGACAGAGAAACTTAAGGCGTTAACAGACAGTTTGTCAATAATTTTATCTCAAGCCACCGCATGAGTCACTACACTGTATATGTGTGTTTACATGACTTACAGGACAGTGACCTGGATAGTTTCTTGGCCTTGGCACTACTCAGCTCCCTGCACCACAGGTTGACATCCTTATAGGAGTACAGCTTCAGGAAGAGAATGGTGTAAGCACCGACTACAAATGCACCACCAACTAAAAGAAAGACAAGAGAAGAGGATGTGACGGTTAACTTTGTGATCACACAGATAAAACCGAAGCACAAGAACTTGTATTACACTTATTTACGGTTCAGGTAAAAGAGCATGACAAAGGAAGATTAGGGGAACAGGAGGGAGGGTTGAGGAAAGGAAGACAAAAAGGAGGAGAATGTTTGCAAGAAGTTTGATATTAAATTGGAGAATGGAGAAGAAATAGTAGAAGAGAAAGGTAAGAGAGTGAAAAAGTAGTTGATCTTGAATAAAACAAGCTCAGCAAAATACATCATCTCACTACACCAAGGACATTGTTGCACAGTCATTGAGCGGTTCAGCTATGTGGTTTTGTGAGTGCCTGTCTTTGTTTTTATTGACCAATAAGCTGAAACTGATTTTTAGGGAAAATCAATTAACATTTTGCTAAATTTTAGCAGATGCTCTATTTTCTACTAGGACTTTATCAGCTACCATATGCTTGATAAAAAGAAATAATGCTGAACAAACATATACTTGCACACTGGTATACACAGAAAAAACACACGAATGAGAAACACACAAATGAAAACTGCCTGTTGTGCCAACAGGGTGAAGAGGAGGTCTGCAGCACACCTGGCATCAAAACACAGCAGATCTTATCCATTAACCATCTGCCTCTCCAGCTCAGTGTGGCCTCTAAACAGCTAGACAGTCTCCAAGTCAGCTACTGTAGATAGTGATCACAGAAACATGTGAAGACGGAGCTCGAGTGGAAAAATACGCCAGAAGAATCTGTACTTTGTTGCTCACAATTCCGCACCAAAATCATGAATTTTAGATCGTCAGTCAGGCTGACATTCCTATTTTTGAGTACTCTTCTGGGAGTAGAACCTCTTGGAGAAGTGCAACACATGTAGTTTTAGTTTTGTAGTGGAGAAATATGGGTTATCCCTGCTTAGCAGAACATCATGACCTTTGACACATATTTAAAAACATTGTTGTTTGGACTGATGCAGTGGTTTAGTAGAATCTATTGTCAGACCCAGATATTGTTGAAGAATATTTCTGGGAAGCCGAGATTAAACAAAGGAATGACTGGTAATCTAATACATATCGCTAAGTTTAACCAAATTATGAGCTCAGGCTGACCGGGCGCTTTTACAGAACTCAGTCTTTATGTGTAATGGTTGTTGAGCAAAAGAGGAATCACCAGTGAGGGGCAGGATGCGTACGAGACAAGCTAAGGACAGGACCAATCAGACCCAGACAATCTTTCTATGAGAGGGATTGTCAAACATCTGACATGGCCCAAACTTTGTCAACAGCTGCAGCTGTTACATGTGAGTGAATAAAGATGGTGGAAGAAACTCTTCGAGTCAAGTCATTCATAATTGAACTTGCTCTAAAATATATTGTCAACCTGACTGTTTCCTGGACATACTGGTAGAGCTCAGGATCAGAGGAAAAAGACTACACTATATACCCTAAAAAGTTGTTTTTAAAAGTCCATTTTTCCAGCTGTGTGAAATACAGATTACATTAGTACGGATTTTAGATCTGAAATATGAGACTGGAGAAAGACAGTAACAGAAAAGGCTACAAACTCAAAACATCAGAGTTACAGGACTTGTTTCACCGATGCCAATCTATAGACTTCACTACAAGTTGTTTTACTTGCTAGTAAAAACAAACCACACTTCCTGTTCGCACTCCCCTGCTTGTCTGGCTGACAGTCATCCTTTGGTTTCAGCAAATCTGACTTCTGATCATTAATAAGTGAATCAGGTTCTTTTAATCAAAGCTGTATGAGATAAGAATGTATAGAGCTGTATCACTCTGAATGACACTGCATAATTTGTTATAATTACAACATTTTTCATGGCTTTTCACTCCAAATATATACTATGTCCTTTGGCTTGGTTCGATGCAGAATCAAACCCAGATTTACATAACTATAATAATGCAGGAATCCTTTGCGGCACACTACGGGACATTAAAAGACCCATTGAAAGCTGTGGATATAATGAAATAATGTCAGCAGACAGCAGCGAAGTGTCCCCCTTCTCATTACAGTATTCCTTATAAAAAAAGTTTAATAAAATGTGAAATGAAGCCTGATATCATATTAACTTGTACTCTAGTTGCATTAAGTGTCCAGTAATGCAATAGCTCCCTTCACACACTTCAGAGGACATTACACCGACTTGGATTAATTTCCAGGAGACTCACCCCAACCACTTTTTGGGTAATTCTAACTGTTACACTAAATATTAAAGTTTCTGGAAAATATAATATTTGACATCAGAAAGGTCTTGATTTTTGTCCTTAAAAAATAACTGAAGACCCCGTATTATTATAAATATATCTCCCCGCCTTACAAGTAATAAAAGATACACACATATCTGTACATACACACACCTGTCCTCTGTCATTGCCCTTCCTGTGTGCACAGCAGCGCAGAGAGGAGAACAGACAGACAGATGGACTGAGTCCCTCACTTCTTCACCCCCCAGTGAGAGAACAGATGAGAGGAAAAAGAGAGGAGCATGTCACCCAAAATGAGAGAGGAGCAAAGACCCGAAGTAACGATTTTCCAGGAAGCAAATAAACACCACTTACGCGGGGAACTCACTATCTGTCCGTCTGTTCAATGAGGTGAAGTTGGAGCTGTTCTAACGAAAGTTGACTAAAGCTCAGACCGATGCTGCGCTCACAGTTGGAGCTACTTATGTTAATGTCATGAAACATTTCTACTGTGGAACATGTTTGGATTTAGATTTTCCTTCTATGCCCAAGTATAAAACATGATTATAAAGGTGTTAGGGTAGAAATTGACCACAACACTGTAAAAGCCAATATGCCTGGGTAAACAGTGAAAGATGGATAACTACCAGTCACACTGCACTAACACAAAATGAGAAACACAACATTTACAATGACCAATTTTCTAAAAATGGGACAGAAATAATTGGTGAAGGCATGAGCCAGCTACGAACAAAAAGATTTAAAAAAAACCCAGCAACATTTTAATTGTTTTAAACATCTCCATTTCCCAAAGTCAAGGAAAATTCATAAACTTTTCATTTATCCTCAGTGTTTTGAGTGCATATATCCTTCAAGTATTTTTAGAATGAATATTGTGTACTTGTGTATCATACACCTCATTCATCATGTGTGTACCGGTTTATGGAAGGTAGCCATGGTTTCTGTCAGGCAGCCTGATGAAGACAGAAGAAGAAGACCCTTGGATGACCCTGCACTGCAAACCACACCCACTCTGGCATCTCTCCTTTCCTCCCCTCTTCTGCTTTGTCCTTTCCTTTCATTTCATTTCCTTTCCTCTGTCGTCTTTTGACCTCCTCCTCTCCTCAGAGCCAGCTGGAAACAATCCAGTCATGACCAACTGGTCCATTACTGCTAACTGACTCCAATTATGACTGGATAAAAGATATGTCTTTTACTGCACCATCAAACTGGTTGACTGTTTCTCTGAAGGGCGAGGAAATGAATGTCCTCGTAATCTTTATTACACTTACATTATTTTCTATTTCATACACACGACTTCGTTCTAAACTCCAATAAATGGATAATTGTTTGGGTGTTCAACGGATATCTTAGTCAATGATTTGTCAAAGTTATGTGCGTTCCACATTACAAATAGATAATTTACCTGGGGTCATGGATGGAACCAATAGCACCACTGTAGCAGGGAATGTTAGCATAATCACCATGTTAATCCAATGGACCAGAAACCCCACAAGTTCACTGAATGAACCCTGGGTAGGATGAGAAGAAAGAAGAAAGGCAGGAGTTTTTACATCAAATCGTAGCTGTGTTTTGTCCCATTTTCAACCATCAAACAAACTGCCTTTAATTTTTTTTCATTATTAACCTAATTCTATAACCCAAGTGTGAGATGGCTAAAAATTAATATTTTAAGCATATGTTTTCCCTGCTTTTAAACAGATCAGATTTTCAGTTATGGTGTCCTAGTTAAGTTTTGAAAAAGCTCACAATGTTCCATATTCAAGCCAAAACAGCTTGAGCGTAACTGAATATGCCCTAAATGCAGATGGTGAAGCTAATTTCCCATTTTGCCATTTAACATGTGCAGATGCAACTGGGGAGGGTCATCTGGTGAGTCAGTTTTAGAAAATTAATCCCTCCTGAGAACTGCAAAGTGCTCCCAACTCCACACTTGAGTTAAAATCCACAGTGCTGTGATGTTTAAATGCAAGCAGGGTTTCTCCTCTCACCTTCGACAGCTGTCTTTCGGTATATAGGGCCACCAGAATGAACACATTGGACACTGTCAAACACAATGAGAGATTGATGTTAGCTGTTCCTTAACAGTTTATGTTTAAGGATATTGGAATATGTTGTAGAAAGTGTCAAGATTTTGCAACAAGAATGCATTTTAAATCAACCCCTCCGCTATTATTGCACACAAACTGGATCAATAAGCTATCATTTACAGAAGAAAGCCTTAGCGGATACACTGTCACAAACTAGACTAAGTGACTATTTAGAGCTATTAGGTTGTTTTTTGTTTTTTTTCAAAGAAAAACTTTATAAAAAGATTGTGCCAACCCTCTTAAATACAATTGGTGCAAGACACAGAAAGTAAAGTCTGTTTTTTTTTTATGGCCAATAGACTGAAAACTTGTATCCGTTCACTTTCATAATGATCATAATATAAGGGCACTCCAAAATTTGACCAAGTAGATGTGGCTGCTGACTACTAGGCTGCAGAATGAACAAGGTACAACACACCGGCTTACAGTAACGGGAAGGTCGAATGAGACAATTATGGTATTTTCTGAATATTGAATATTTGTGAACTTGTGAGATCGTAGAACATTTTAATCACTTTTTTTTGGTGTGTCATGCAGTCTCCAAGGTTTCAAAGCAAAAAGTCCAAGGAAAGCTTTTCCTCTCCCAAAAAAACCCCTTCTGAGCGGTGCCTGCCAGAGATATTATTTACCATCAAGGCTTTTCTTGGTTTACTTAATGACATCATCATGACACACATTTGCAACCAGCCTGCCTGGTATCTACTTTTGGAAATCTTAAACAAAGAATGAGCGGTTGCCTCACACGTAGCCACTTAGGATGAATTAGACAACCCATCAAAGTCCCTCGGGTCTTTTGGGGGAGAGTTTAAAGAAAGAAGAGCTAAAGCAGCATTTCACACAGACAGTGAGGAGGTGCTGCAGTAGTGTGGAGTAGGACATTTTTCTTTTTCTTTTTTTTTACATTAAAGCACTTAAACCTATTTTAGAAGACTCATAAAAGTAAAATTATAAACCTCTGAATGAGCATAAAGTGGGCTGAGTAATATATAAAAGTATACTATATAAGTTCAAAAAGGCTATGGAGCGAATAGCAATGAAAGAAAAAAATCATAAAGGCCATCCTGAAAGTCTGATAAAGTCTAAATAAAGTCATTCAGTAACTGAAAATACATTTCAGAATAGAAAAAAATGGAAGTTACATCTCAGTTTAAAATGTGATACAACTTACACACAATAAAATTTTAAAAAAACACCACTTTAAAAATAACAAAAATAAGTGGCATGTTTATTTTAACCATTAATGCAAACATTACTTTACATTTATAGATGGGCAGATTCGTGTTGAGCAGATTGTATGTTGTGTTCCTTTTAATCTTCAGGAAGTTTTAATTTAAACTGCAAATGAAATGAATGCTGAATTAACTCAAGGAAATCATTTATATGAAGATTACTAATTGGACTAGGCCCAGCCAAACATTTAGGACACCCATTTGGACTGTAAATCCTTTTTATTTAGAGCTGGCTGAAACTGCCCAAAACAATGTGCTTATGTGAGTTTATGAACTTGTGAACAGTGCAAGTAACTTTGAGCACTACTATTCCTGATTACTTTTTAGTTATTCAGTAAGATTATTTTAACTTATTTCATTGTATAACCCCAACTCCTACAACCCCATATCTCAAAAGGTTGGAACAGGAGCAACAAAAGGCTGGAAAAAGAACTGGCACAAATAAAAAAACAAGTTAAGGAAAATTAGACAACTAACTAGCTTCATTAGCAGCAGGCCAGTAACACAATTGGGTATAAAAAGGAGCATTTGAGAGAGGCAGAGCCTTGCAGATGTAAAGATGGGCAGAGATTCACCAATCTGCAAAAACTGTCTAAAAATTGCAGCACAATATTAGAAAAACCTTCTTCAATGTAAAATTGCGAGGACTTAGAAGATCCCACCCTCAACAGTGTATAATAACATCAAAAACTAAGAATCAGGAGGAATCTCAGCACACATGGGATAAGGCTGAAGGTCAAAACTGTATGCTGGTTATTTTTGGCTGGCTTATACATCTGTGAAAGCTCCATCAATGCTGAAAAGTGCATGGAGCTTTCAGAGCAACATCTGCTCCCGTCCAGAAAAGGTCTCTTTTGGGGAAGGCCTTCCATATTTTGTCAAGGCAACGCTAAACCACACACTTCATCCATCACAACAACATGGCTTTGCAGGAGAAGAGTCCGGGTGCTGAACTGGCCTGCCTGCCTGTCCAAACCTTTCACCCATAGAAAACCTTTGGTGGATTGTGAAATAAAAAATCCAGTAACTGGTCCAGGACTGTTGAGTAAGCTATTCCTGCATCAGATCAGAATGGGGCAAAATATTTTAGATGGCAAAATGTCTCAATTTCAACATCTGGTGTGTTGCTTACGTTCTATTGGGGGTAAAATATTTGTTTATGAGATTTGCAAATCATTGCATTCTGCTTTAATTTTTTGGGAATTGGGGTTGTACAAAGTACAGTAGTCACGAATAAAACATCCCCAGGATGCCAAACCTGAACCGTTTGTAAAGCAACCTTCCCAATCAAAAGTAAATACAATTTTCTCCAGCTGTATTCCAGGGTTTTCCATTTGATCAATTGAATTAACATAATTATTTTACTTTTCTGTGACAGTACAAGTTACTCTTACATACTAAGAAGACCAACTAGGCCACATAAGTCCACATCTTTTTAGAATGGATAACTTATGAGGTAATAGCAGAAAAATGTTCATGTTAATTCTTAATCACTCATCAAAGACTCAACCATAGAGATGAACAGACATGAATTACTATCTTCTGCCAAAAATGTTTAGATCTTTGACAAATAGCAATATTTGAGGGCAAACTGCAACAAACAGCTCCATCTTGAACTTTTTAGACGGACATAAACCTCTCCGGTACCTTCTAGGAAATATTTTGGAAGCAACACTTGCAACGAAATGAAAAAGAGCTCACACTCATAAGTTTGCTAAATGTAAAACTTTCAAGGTTGGCCTTGCAAACTTTTCCCATTTTGCTAGAAGGCATCATCATTTACTTGGTGCTGGGGTATTTGAGAGTTAAAATGTGTGTGGAAGCTGCTGCAGTGGCTCTCAGTGTCCCCTTGGGAGTGAGCTGCGCTTCCACCCATGCTACTGTAAACACACTCATTTGCACCCGTCTCTCTGCATTCATTTACCTTAACTTCATCTATTTTTCCTTCCTTCATCTCCCCTTCTTCTTCCCCTGTTTTGATGCAGCACTTCACCCCAGGTCTCTCCATCTTCTTCTACCCGACATCTTTGCCTTTTTCCCCAACCCTCTTTACACATCCAGTCACTTAATTTAATCTTCCATTTAATGGTTCCCCAACTCCTCGTGTTCATCTGGCTCTTTCTCTCTCTGTTGCTCCCTGTTTCTCTCTCCCCCTCTCTGCAGGAAAGTACCAGTGTGGAGTATATAGGGCAGGTGATTGTACCTCTTGAGACACTGCAAGCTGCACCACTGCAGACTTTCACTGCAACGTATCATAAAAATAAAAATGGAAGAAACTACAGCAGCATCACAGCATGCACCTGCAGGTGTCTTCAAACAAAGTATGGCTTACATGGAGCAGATCACGCAACTTACAGACTTTTAGACTTATTCAAAGAAATTCAATTAATCTTATACATAAAAGGGTGGGACTTAACTCAACCTGAACTCTCTCAAACTGTTCTGGTCTACAGTATTTTTTTATTTTCCACCTTTTTGATTCCAGGATAAATTTTTATCTCTATATTTTTTTCAATTTATATAAAAGGATAAACAGAAAATAATACTTAATGTGGAAAACACATAAAAAACAGCTTTATGGTGTCATTTACCTTAATGTAATGTTGCACTAATGGTTTGCTTACCAATCACCAGGCATGCTGCTGGCCAGCTGTAGGGATCATTCAGAAACAAGGATATCACCTGAATAGGGTCCACAAGAATGCCGTACCTGGGAGATTCCAATGAGAAAGATAGTTTGCATTCTGGGAAGAATTAGTGTTGATTTAAGACCGACTTATTCAGTTTAATATACAAACTTTTGAAGGCAGATGTTTGAAATGGTCACAGCAGGAAGACTGCATGCTACATCCAACATTATGAATAGCTGAGTTACAGGTGTGCAGGAAAGCTACCTAAGTGAGTATCATGACCCTGAAACTGGCTCACTTCCAAACGGAGTCTTTATTGTTATAAAGAGTAATTGCACTACCGAGATTATGAGCTCAAAATAATTGAGGATTTTTTTCTAGAAATTTAGTTACATTTATGAGAATTTTGCATTTTGTTACATTTCTTTCTAATAAATTTGCTGTAACTGTAAATCATACTCACTTTAACAGGTTTTCTAAGAAGAGGCGAGCATTATTCAGCACCTGTGACAAAAAACAGAAGTTAAAGATAAAACTGAGTGGAATTATTTTGTCTGACTAACAATGCTCTCCTGGTCATTTCTGAATTGAAACTTTCATCAGCTTGACCTTCTGTATCACTCTTTCCCACTTCTCCCTGTATCATCCCAACTCAACCACCCGTCATATTTTTCATACCTTTCGCTCTTTCTAAAAAGATAGTAAATCTTCATTTACCAGGGTTCAAATGAGCTAAGGAGAACTCAACTCTCCTGAAAAGCAGATGAGCTCCTGTGAAAACTCTCAACTGAGAGACTAAGGGTGAGCTGTAAAAATAGTCCACTTTTAGGTTATATTTCATTTTATTTCCTAAAAGGTTCCTGATGTTTCTTGAATGAAAAGAAAAGCAATAATTTGTCAACGTTGTGTTTTTATTCATTTAATACATTAAACTTTCTAAACGATGCAGGTGATCCGTGCCATTTCTTTCAGCACTGTGAACATTTGGTTGTTGAGAGGTTGTGGCCAAGTGAAGCCACTTCATTTGCTGCTTTTTGTGGCTGTTAAAAGAACTTTGCAACACTATATGGGATGTTTCTGATGATATATGCTGCATACAGCAGGCGACTAGGAGACTGTTTTTGGCCGTGACACTGTTCCAATATATATGCATGTACTAATATGCACATGACTTGCTAAGTCGAGGTGCAAGGCCAAAAATAAGGCTTCCCCAAAACCCCCTGTGTAATTTGAACCCTGCTCATTACCAAAGACAAAGACCTGAGGAAAGTACAGACGTTCAATTATTTAGAATTAAGTTAAACTTCCTGTAATGAAAACAGTGATTTGTGTTCACCAACTGGATTAAAAGGAAAAGGCTTCGCCATCTTCATCACTTCTCACTAATCCTGTCCTTTTTTACCAGAACAAATAAGGACGAGCTGAACAATCATGTATATATACTGTACATAAAACACAATTATTGAATTAAACTTTCACAAATGTCAAAGTAAACATTTAACAAGCAACAGAAGTTCAATTATTAATATAATAAATCAAAGCGTCAGAGCAGGATTGTTGAGATATGCAGGTATTGATGGTATCTGATTCTAAATGACTGATATACATTGATATTGCTTTTGTGTTAATGCACATATGAGATCCTTATTTGATCTAAGCTGATAAAATGAAAACATCATTGAATTCAAATAGTTTTTGTACCATTTTTAAACTTCTGCCTCATGCTTTTGTTTATGCTTCTGGCCCCAATTATTCATGGAGGAAATATCAGATATTGTGACATCCCAAGTTCATATATGACAAACAACTTTGAAGAAATTAAACTGTTTATTTTTGTGTTCTCATGATCTCATGCCATTACTTGTTTTTTTCTGAAAACCTTAAAAGATCTGATCACACCTTAAAATGTTTAATTAAACCCTCTTTCGCACCACTTACAAAGCTCCATGTTAATTGCAACTAACTTTTTTACACTACTGTTAAACCAGATATGACACAAGATACGACACATTGAATCTGTTTGAAACCTAGTGGGGATTAAGATATATCTGTCCCCATAACTCTATTATGTAATTCACGTCAATCAATCCATGTTAGCAGTTGTCTGCATTATCTATAAATAACTAATCAATGAGCAATAATAGGTCCAAGAAACTCCATTGTGAATAGATGAGGGGACAGATGGAAATGTTTTGAATGAGTTTTGATGTGAAATGTTAATAACTTGATTCAACACATGAATGATCACCTGTTTTTGCCCCCCATAACATGACCAAATCTTACTGACATTAACCAGAAGGTAAAATTGAAAAGAATTCCTGAAGACATATCTTCTCTTTTCTCAGAATGATTTGTTTTTTTTTTGTCTGTGTTCACGTGACAAGTTTTGTTTCTGGTGAAAACATAAAAACAGAGCCAATGATATGCAAAAAAAAAAAAAAAAAAAAAGAGGAAAAGTTGTAGGACCAGGCAATAGACAGGTAAAGCAAGATGTACTTTGAAGTTGATTTAAGGAAAAATATCAGTTTTGATAAGAGGAGCCTCAACAATAAAATGTAGTAATAGTTACAGCATTTTGATACTTTAGACCAATCAGCTGTATTTAGGCATAAAGCAGTGGAGACTGAAGAGAGACAGGTCTAAACTAAATGTCCTCAATTAAATCATAGCTTAATTTCCATTAAGTCATCTGTCAGCTGAAAGAAAAATGAAAATCACAACATATGCTATGTACTGCTTGTAGATCAAAGAATCAAATATAAATATGAACAAGAAGCAGAATTGTGGGATTTGTGGATTTCCATGACTGTTAACAACTGGGTATACATTAGTGGTTGAAGTAAAAGACTTTCCATATAAAGTCAACAAACAAAGCAACTTACCTGATACCACTCCAACCTATACCTTTAAAATTCATCCAGTTTTAAATCTGTCAAAGTTTAAAGTACAGTGCATGTTTCTGTGTATGTGTGCATCTTACCAGCATCACCACACACCAGTTGAGTACTCCTTTGTAGTTACTGTAACCACTGGCTGAACTGAGAAGGGACTCCTGTGTCTTGTGGCAGCTACAGAAATAAAGACAAAGGAACAATAAATAAACTTACGACAAATTTATTTCCATCATTTTATAGCTGCAGAATCATGTTAACTACATAGCAAATGATAAATATGAAGGGCAAAATGAGGCTTTTTCTCTCATGGACTTTTATACTGAAATGTGTATTCAGATTTAATAATGGATGATGATACTGGTAAGAACATGCTGCACCCAATGATAAATCTAAACATTAGTTTATTGATACAATATTGAATGACTACTTTTCTATTCTTCTTCTTTATCATAGCTGTATATATACTCAAAGAGGCTGAGTCTTTCAGAAGTGATGGTGAGGAGGGATTTGTCAGTGAAATATTTAAAGAATTTAAGAATAAACTTTCAGTGCACATTTGTTGTAAACCCCTGCATGCCATAGATAAGGCCTGACACTCATTCTAAATAGCTGGTACATTTGGATTCTCAAGTAGTGTAATATTAATAACAGACAGGAGTATAATATTAATATCAGACAGTACTCTGTAGGGGAAATCATTGCATAGGTCTCACAGATATTGCTGGTAAACAGTTTGTTTCTTTATTCATATTTGAGAGTTAAAATGCAAAACCATACAATAAAAAACAAATACTGTATATATGAACAAGATCCAGGAAAACATCTGCCCTTGTTGGGCCTTAACTTATTTAGGATAGACTGAACTGAAGAGGGAAACTGTCTTTTTTTCTGACAAATCAAAGCTTAAAATGTATTCATTAATTTCAATTCCTACTTTATCCTATTTAGGGTCGCAGTAGGAGCTGGAGCTATCCCAGATGCCATTGGGCAAAAGTCAGGGTACACTCTGTTTGGGTTGAGAGTTAATCACAGAGACAAACAAGAATAAATAACCATGCAAGCTCACACTCATTCCTTGGCTCAATATAGTATTACAGATCAACCTAACATGCAGGTTTAATGTGTAGGAGGAATCTGGGATAGTTCCAAAAGAAAAAAAAAGAAAAAAGGATAAACAAGGAAAACATGCAAAGTCCAGAGAAAAACCATCTGGTAGGCTATATCATGTATTTAAGGTAAGACTTTGCTTATTCTAGCAAGACTGTCAAACCAGCTCTACAACAGCTGGTGTTAAACCACACCTATCATGAAACAGCATTGTTTTGGTGACACAAAGTAGCACTTTTTAGATCAATTTTTTAAGATATAAATCACGCAGTGTCACTGTGACATTAGGTGATTCTTTTTTCTTTTCTTTTTTTTTTTTTTTTTTTACCCAAGATAAATGTTACAATGAATGAATGACTAGATAAACCAGGGATTGTTTGGGTCGACCCCACGTTAACGCTTCATTGTCTGTTACACATTCAAGCAAGCTAACATTGTTTTCTCGGGGGGAAACAAAGTTAGCTTACTTTACATTATGTTTAACCTTAGCAGGTAGTCTAGCAGCAGGTAGTCTAGCAGCAGTCTTACGCCAGACGTTTGACGACAAACAAAACACCACAAAACTTTTCACAAATACTTTGGGAAGTTAAGCTAACTCACCTCAGTCTGTCACTTATATCATTCCTGCGTTTCTTTTTCTCACTTTTCGTCGTTGGCCGCTCCAGAGAACCGTCTCGTTTTCTCTGCACATCGTCGGTGCTGATGTCAGCGGTCACAATGCTCGCAGACCCCGCTGCTGAGCTCTCGTTCACCGGCTGCAGACTCACGCCTCTCCCCGCTACGAAAGCCGCCCTTCTCCGGCGAGTCAGGGCCCCGGTTGTGCTGCTGTCACCCATGATGGCAAAGAAAAAGTGTTGCTAACCTGCACACATCCACTTCAGCCGTTCACTTCGTATGCAGTCATGCTTGTTGATACAGTACAATTTGACATCAAGGCGTTGTCTGTAGTCTAAAGGGAAGGAAGTACAGGAGTTGCGAAACAATCCAGTAAAAGGATCAGATTTCTAGGGAGTTGACACAGAGGTAGGAGTGAATTAACGACGACACAAGTGAAAGCAGTCTGGTACTGTAAGTCGTTTGTTGCAAACTCAAACCGACAGGTGTGTCAGGCCCTGAGGGATTGGGCTATTCATGCAAGAGACGTGAGGAGCAATTGAATATAGGTTTGCTGAAACCATGAAGCAGAAAAAGGCAGAAGTACAGGCTTGTGTTGCAGAGTTGTGTCACATTACTTTGAAGTGCAAATCACATGACAATTTTTGCAATTGTAATAACACAATTAGCTGGATTATGAAAAAGAATTACATTCATCAAACATTTTTGGATTACCCCAAAATAAAACGTTCCAAATATTGAACCATGTTAGAAAAAATATACTATTCTCCACTGATACAATCACACCTCGGTCATTCCTCATTTCAAAATATTGTCAGCATAACTTTTATTATTTGTCAATTTAAATGAATCTCATGAAGACCACTGGCTAAAACTACAGGTGAGCAATATAAATTAAACTTTATTTTGATTACCCTACACATGATATGATGTTTGCTGTGTTGAAATATGACAAATAAACTATTATAGAAAACAAAAACAAATTTTAAGTCAGTGCTGATAACACTGGCAGTCTGAGAGGAGAAACTGACCTTATATATATAAATACTTTAGATTTCATGTCAAAAGTTTCATAACTCTTAGTTTGCCATATTTAAAAGCCTAAACAATTAAACTACAATATATATATACCGTATATATATATAAGGCTTGTGTAGGTTTTTAAACAATTCAACTCTCTCTTTTTGTTTTCTTTTTGACCTTTACGTATACTGGTTTAACTCAACGAGAAAGTTGGGTCTCGTTTCCAAGAGTGACCTGTGCACAACTACATACATTTCAAGTAGTTACAGATACACATATATAACATTCATATAAAAGTGCAAAATAAAATTTGAAAGTTACTGAAAACAGGAACAAGACATCAATGTTGTTTTTTTCCAGTGTGCTTAAAATGAGTTTAAAATCATCCTATAGAATCAAACTACATAGCTTGAAATCCTGCTCCAGTGAATTCCAGGTTGAGGGGGCAGAGTAAGAGGGAACACTGAAGGTAACAAAGGCTCCCGAGTGCAAGCTATAACTGCACAGTCTGTGTGACATGTAAGAGGATAAATATTTTGGCAGCAGTCCAAGGATGGATTTGTGAATGAAGTTCTACCAATGTAGAAGTCTACATGTGGATAATGATGACCAATTAACCAAAGAGTGTAAAGTGCAGTGATGAATACATCCTGTTATAAATCTTATTGCTCCATGATGGACAGCATCCAACATGTGTACAGAGCCAGCAGAAGCATTAATGTCACCATAATCAAGAAGAGATAAGAAGGAGGGGTAACACTTTACAATACTGGACACAAAATTTGCTTCGTTACTAGGGAATTCCTTATGGACAAATAAGGAACTAATGGATAGTTAAACAGTACTTACTGGTGACCACAAAGACCAGGCTTATTAGGGAACTACTGGTTAGTTATCGGGAACAATGAGGAACGAATAAGGAACTAATGGATAGTTATCAGGGGAACAAAAGAGAAATTCTTCATGTGAGACTGGACTATCTCTGAACCTGTCTGAACTTGTCAAAAACCTGTTTCTTAGTGGTTACTGAATTCTCTTTTAGACATTTTTGTATGGATGAAAAGCAGGAGCACTGTGTCATCTTAACTTTACTTGCTCATCACTTAATAAGTAACAAATCATTACTTAATCCCTGCATAGTCATTATTTAGTTAACCCGTAAAGTCAAACATCGCACCAAGTACTTACTGAGGAAGTAATGCTGTCAGTCGATTGAAATTTTTAATCGCGATGAGTGTCCTGAGTAGTGATAGATCCACTGAGAGTAATCAAATCAACCAACATCATGTATATTTACTGTAAACACGTCAACTGCCTGTTACTTTTGGTTTTAAATAAACAGTAACAGCAATGTACAACAATAAAACACGACAAAAACTAGAACTGCAATTGAAAATCACTTAAACATTAATTCATTCATATGTTCTCTTAAAGAAAATTTACACAGACTGCTAACTAAAATAAATACATTTTTAAAAAAACCAATAAATAGTAATGTAGATGACCAGATGTACATCTGCTTGACCTTTATCTGTTGTCTATTTATCTAGGTGTTCAGTCCTTTCTAAGTCAGAGAGGAAAGATGGTCAGGCTGCTGGGTAAACTGGTCACTCCGCTGGGTAAACTGGTGGAGCTGTTGATCCATGGTGAAGACTGAAGTTACTGAGGACGTATTGTGACATCAACCTCCATGACCATTGAAGAGGAACCTTTGGGGAAATAAATATAATATTTTTGGACTAAATCAGAATTTCCTGTATAGTGCACTGAGCAACCACTAAGTGTGTTATGTTGTTAACTCACCAGGTACATCAGCAGGGATGAAAGGGAGAAGCAGGGCTCTGCAGAGGATGGAGATAAACCTAAGATGAAAAAACAACAACAACAAAAGCCATCCATGTTTGATGTCATACTAGAAAAATATAAAACTCTTACTCCAGTTTGTTTATAATTGCAATAAGAAAAATAAATCTGCCAGTAGAACAACTGAAAACTACTAGAGATATTTAAATGATATTAGTCCCATGTCATATGTTTGCATCTTATAGTTAATCAGATAATTATACATTAAGTGTATAGCCTACAGTGACAGTTGTTTCCTCACCTGATGCTTTATCCTGGGCTAAGCCTGGGAAGGTGGCAGCAGCACCGATATCATTTAGTGGCTGTGGACGCAACCACTGTTGAGAATGGTTGCAAACACTCACTGTGGCTGCAGCCACTCTCGGAGTGGTTTCCACAGTCAGAACAGTTAGACAGTCAAACAGTTACTGGGTTGCACACATTAGCAGAAGAGCGAGGCATCAGCAGCTCTGTTAACATCATACAGAGATTTTTAAATAATATTTATTTGATCATATATTATCAAATGCTTAATTGAATCATCACTCACACATTTAAAATTCTAATCATTGAAAATTGTAAATAATTAAATAATTAAGTTTAGAATGAACTACTCTTGGTGGCCCCCTAGTGGTGATGGGGGCTCTAAGCAGGTACTTAGTTCGCTTATGGCTTCAGGCCGTGTGTGTACCATTCCCACTGATAACTAACCAGTAGTTCCCTAATAAGCCTGGTCTTTGTGGACACCAGTAAGTACTGGTTAATTACCTATTAGTTCCTTATTCGCCCCTAAGGCGTTCCCTAGTAATGAAGCAAATTTTGTGTCCAGTATTGTAAAGTGTTACTGAAGGTGGCTGAAAAATCTCTTTTCCTGGCATTGAATGAAAAACAAGATCTGTTCCGAGAAAACTTTTCAATTTAGTCTCAACTTCTCTAAAAGGCGTTCTATCCTCAGTATTAATAAGATGACGCAAACTCTACAGGGATGCCCTATGTGGTTGCATTCAAATAATGTTTGGGCTGCTTAGTCTTAATTGTGTAATGTTGATTATTTGTAATCTCTTTCTGTCCAACATCAGTGCACAACAAGCAGAATAGGATGACAAAATAGTCACTTGGGGTCCAATTAGAAACTGTTGCTTACAAATCACAAGGTTTTCTTGGGTTTCTTTCCCCCCCATCCAAGTTTACTTACAGTTAATGTTAAAGGGAAGCAGGTAGTGAGCCAACCCCTTTAAGACAAATTGAACTAATAATGCGATCTACTGTAAATACAACTAAGGTCGCAGCTAAGTCTGATACGCAAACCTGAGGCTGAACGGTTTAGGTGAATCACCTTTTCAGAGGAAGGATAAAGCACAGCCTTTTTTTTATGCTTCCACCCTTCACAGGGCCAAACTTCACATTTTAGCTTGCTAACGATGAGGATATGAAAACTGCTGTTCTATTCACGGTCTCGAGGTTTGTAATGAGCATTTAAGTCTCACAACAACTCATAAGTAATATAGATTATTAGTCTAGCTATAGAGGAAAAACTCTTTCAACTGCAATGCCAAAGCACTACAGAAGTAAAATCCAAGAGATTGATAGTGCCCTATAATGAACTGGGCATTATTTCGTTTTCATCTGTATTTCCCTGCAGAGTGGGGAAAACAAAATAGCTTTATCACACCTTGAAGTTTCAGTGCTCTTTGTGTAAAAACTGTTGAAAAGCTTTTGTTTAATGTGAATGCCCTCCCTGTCTGTCTTGGTTCTGCGTGTTTATCCATACTAAGGTGAGAACTGATCAGTTGCATTGATCCAGCTTTATCAGTCCTTGCTGCCTATAAGCTTGTCACTTAGAGTAATGAGTCTGTCTGGAGTTGTTGGGATAAGGATCTTGGGCAGGGATCAATAGCAAAATTATAACCAATTATTTTTCCTCTCAGAGTCTAATCTGGACCTTATTTCCTTATGTTACAGTGTATTAAGCATTACTGTTCTCGTAGTTTCTTTGTAGGGCTTATAAAAGGTTTAAAAGCTGGTTTGTTTTTTGAGGTGGTGTCTTTTCTATCAACTTGTAATAATCTTAGGCAGAGATGCTAAGTAGTGTGAACCCAAAGAGGAGACATCTCAACGGTCCAAAGCTCTCAGCCTGCAGCGAGAACCAGTAGAGGGAGTCCAAGGTTTGAATCATGGTTCCAGCTTTCGGTGAGCTACACAGCTGTTTTCTGTCCTACAAAGTCTGCGATGTGGGAAAAGTTAAATCAACAATTCATCACTGAAAAATATTTCACGGTCTGTTGATGACTCACACTTTTTTCTTTTTTTCTTTCACTCATAAAATGTGTGAATGAAAATGTTCTTATCAGGCAGCAAACTCTTTCTCTAAATAAATCATTAGGGTTTTTTGGGTTTTTTTTTTTGCAATGAGAGTTGGAACTATGAGTCTTTGTTGAACTTGGACTCAATGCCTTTTCTTTTCTGTAGTGCTCAGAGGCCACTCTGTTGCGTGCAACTCTCCTAATGCTACACAGAATGAGTTATTTTTGATAACAGCAAGCCATTTAAAATTTAGAGAATAAGAGGTTTTAGCCATGCATTATTCATAGTTTCTGTAGGGCTTCCAAAACTGAAGCTTTCTACAAGCTTTCTGTCTGAGTTCACAGAGCCATGTAGAAACACAACCAATGTCTCTTTTCATTTTTCCCTGCCTCTCAGCTGTCCCTCTTGTGCATTAGAAAACATCACATATTCCCCATCACTTACTTTTTTATTTTACTTTATTTACATACTTGGCTTTGTTCATCTGATTATTTGTGCACATCTAAATATCACACCCTTGTATGTTATTTTGAGCATTTTACATCTTACCAGCTGGGGATCTGCACAGCATGCTTAAGTCTTTGATCCAGGAGATCAAGGTTCAGACTTTGGGACAGGGGTGGAAATACCTGTTATCTTTCTATTTTGTATACTTTGTTTTTATAAATTTCTTCTTTATTTTCTAAATCTGTGCACCAAAACATGAGATTAAAACACCACTGTACAATTCTTCAGTACATGTTGAATGTCACAGTTCCCACTCTCTGCAGCAAACCTTTCCTCCATTCTGGCAGTTACCGCAGTAACATGTCCCATAACTTTGATGTCACCTGTAGCAAACACCTGCACATGGTCTCACATCATCTTTTCTATTCCATTTTTGCAGAATATATATTAAGGTCTACTGGCAGGGGGTCCTGACTAAATATTCATATGAGACACATTCTTCTTGAGGCAGGGTTAGCTCCCTTTGCAGGGAGGGGAAGTCTTTCTTAAACGCAAGACAGCAATGTCTGCACGTATCATGTTTGCATAGAGAGGTTCATAAACTTTTACCAAGTAACCTAAAATGTAATTAAGGAGATTATGTTATTCATCACTAAAGGCCGATTCATAGTTTCCACATACACGTGTGCTAATTGACTCGCACATTGTGGTCACGGTTCTGCCAAAGCTTTCCATGCATGCAGATTCTGTACTCTTTTAGTGAACAATAGAGGTGTGTATAGCAGCAAATCTCCTTGTAGTCTCTCTTCAAACCAATCATTCATGTTGTTCTGCTTCTGCTGATGAACCTTTATGCCTGGTCTATATCAACCACCTTGAATTATAGTGTTATATCAGTCTAGTCAGCAAAGATGCAAGTTTTTTAACTGCATTTGGATGGCTTCAGGCGAGCTCTGTGGACCCTCGCGGACCTGTACAGGGATTTAGTTTTCATCACATAGGCCTTCCATACAAGCAGATATTAACCATAAAGAGAGTTATTATCTCCTGTAGAGGATACCTGGGAGCCTTGTTTATAATCCAGGCTTTTCCTCTCTTCTCTTTGTATACCCACAAAGGAAAATTATGGATCTGTAAATCATCATAATATGAGCTCTTTAAGATTCCCTAAACTGGACAAGCTAGAGTGAGCAAGGAATATAAAAATGCCCCAATCAAAATGATCTGGATGTCCATATACTTTTGGTTAAATCTGTTTTTGTATCTGTTTTTTTTTTTTTTTTTCCGCACTTCATCTTTAAAAAAGTATGTACACCAAGCTGCTTAAATATTCTTGGACTTGCTTAAGGCAGGATGGAAGAGGAAGAGTGACTGTGAAGTTAGGGCGGGTGGGGTTGGGGCATAGACAGGCTGATAGATATGAAGACAGATGATAAATATAGAGACGAGGGAACATGAGAGTAAGAGCAAGACAGGTGGATATAAAGAGAGAGGGATTCCACTTTCAGTATACAGTATGTCTCCATCTCTTTTCTCCCTCCATCTGGAGAGGCAGAGGGAGCAAAAGATGTGTGTTTGCCCTTGCAGTTTGTAATGAAGCCATGGAAGGATAGATGACTCACTTTAACACAGGCAGAAGAGAAACACACTCTCTAACATCACTCAGCTGACCTGAGAGAGAGAGAGAGAGAGAGAGAGAGAGAGAGAGAGAGTGTGTCGGTGCATTTAGCATGTGTGACAACAGAGACTGATACTGATTATATAGGAGACAGGATGGAGGGATAAAGGTGTCACCAGGTAGACTGAGAGATAGAGAAAGAGTGGCTTGGTATCTGTGGTTAACACGTACATGTTAATGCTTGTGTAATTGTGTTTCTGCATGTTCTGGTGCCTGTTGGGCCTTTTGCAAATGTACACACACAAATCTGAAACCAGGCATGCAAGTGTGCACTTTTTGTGAACGTGTCCATTAATACATGACTGCGCTTGTTCTTGGACAAGTTCCGACAGAAGAGTGCACCTGTGAGTCTGCAGCGTATATGTGTGTATGACAGAGAGAAAGACTGCATCATGGAGAGACGGATAGCGGCGTCACTGCGCTGTTAGAGGGCTTGGCGCCACGTCAGCACTTCTGCAGTTCAGCCAAGGACTCCTGCACACACCGTCCATCCATCTCCTCGATTCCGAGGTAGGGAAAGAGGGATAGAAGGAGAGGGTGAAGGGGGGGAGGGAGGGATGGTAGATGAAGGAATGACTGATTCCAGACTCATTTTTTCTCATACCCTTGGAAGAATCTCCTTTTATGGCTGATGGAAAAACTGCACCCTCAAATGACCCCATCATGGTCCATCTTTATGTTGGGCCATTGCAGTTTGCCGACTTACTGGACTCTTAGCGCATCTTTCTCTGTGGAAAAAATGAGCTCCTCTCATCCACAGGGCTTTTAGTTTTCTTGGCTTCCTGTTGAATAATCTTCCCTTCATAGTTTTTATCTGCAGTTTTATAAGCTCTTGCGTATATGCAGGATTTTCTTTCACAAATCTCTATCATTGTGAAATTGTACACATGTGCCTGACCCTCCCATCCTCCTAACATTCATTATGTTATGAATGAATGCAGACCCTCCCTCAATTTATCATTAATATAAACTAATGCTGGTTGCACTATATGTTGTTGGCATGGAAATAAAAATAACAGAAAGAAATGAGACCTTTAATCAACCTGAGACATATAAGAAGTAGAGAAAATGAAATGAAATGAAAAAGTATCAGAGGCTTTCAGGATTTGAGCAGAGGTTAAAAAAAAAGAAATAAAAAAAAAGGGAAAAAAAGAGAAAGTAATGGTTGGACAACTAGTGATGCATAGCTTAAGCTAGTTATAGGCACCCATGGAAATAGTACATTAAAGTATACTACCAGTCAAAAGTTTGGACACACCCATTGGATTTAATGGGAAAATGTGTCCAAACTTTTGAGTGGTACTGTATAAATTGCTTTCACTCTTATTTACTTTCAGTGCAGACTGATGATGTATGTGCACATAAATAAAGAAAAAAAAAGTTAGTGTTTTTACAGAATGTGCACATATGATTGGGCCATTGGGGAAAGTTGTTTAAGGGTTTCAAAATGTGAAAAGAAATGGATGAAAGGTAAAATTGGGAACCTGACAGAGGGAGAAGAGGAAATACATGGAGAGCAACAAGTTAAAGGCATCAGCCAGCTTAGGTGCTTTATGCTGACTCTGTATATAACATCAAACTGACATGACAGTGGGTATGTGTTGATTAATAACATGATATTTGTTATCTGAACCACTGTTGCAGGAATAAAAAAACAAAAACGTCATAGCAATATCTGAAAATGTATTCCATCTTGAAACCCCACCGTCACCCATAGTGCACTTTGATGTTAAATACCTGTGGCTCATTGGCTGTAGACACATGGATCATGTTGACAATGTTGTCAGTTTGAGTATGACTCACAACTTGTCAGATGTCTCGTTCGCTCTATACCCCCCTGACTCTCTCCCTGCTGTCATTCAGCTTTACGGTGTACGTCACTGAAAAATATGGCAAAATATTGAACTGGAACTCAAAGGTGATTATATCATGTTGAAGGTTACAGTCAGAACAGTTTATTTCTGTTATAATATACATGGGAGATGCGCAGGCAGCACACATAGTTTAATGTCACCTAAAATGGTTTGACTTGAATATTAAAGGGCACAAGTGGGAGTTAGAGAGAAAAGGCTGAGAGGGACAAGACATTTTGTTTTCATAAACATTCATATTATCTGTGCAGATCTGTGTGTTTGTGTGTATGTGTGTGCATATGAAGCAGACCACGTTTAACAGCTTGCCCGGGGAAATGTCATTTCTTGAGTGTGATGTAAAAGGGAAATAATTTTGGATGTGATTGAATGGAGAAGGATTTTATCTGTTTCATTTGAAGCCTCTCTGTTTCCTCTACTGTGAGTTTGGTCTCAATGCCTAAGAGACTTTCATAGGATGAACTTTCCCTGGAGGGACATAGTCACAGAGAAGTGAATATGTTTTGTTGTTCCAAAATTCCATCTAGTCTGACTTCTTTGGGACTGTAGGTTTAAAGTCTCTTTCAGGGGTTGTTATAGCTCATATTACAATTAAAGGCCCATTTATGCTCTATGCTAAAGACAGATACAGAGCCTTTCATCTGCGTCTTTTATGTGCTTAATTGGGTTTGTTTCCAGGGCTTTTGCGGCTGCGAAGTCCAACATAGCAAATGGAGTAGTGCCACCAGTAACCACAGGGGCAGTGTTGAGCAGTATAGCTGATGTGTGACCAGAGAAATGAACCGTAATTTTATGAAACAGTTGTCGGAATTTGGAAGGGAACTCTGAACACTGCCCTCCAGTGAATGTATTGCCTAACAACCCTAGATCACTGTAACAGATGCACGAGAGTATGAGCACAGTGACATTTGAAATAGATGTACCAATTACATCCATAAAGGGAGAATACAGTAAATAGCCTTATGTCAGCGCTATTATACGAGTCAAGCTATGGTTAGATTTCAAGCCAGCCATTGAATTGGACATTGGATCATTGTCCAAGTATACATCCATAGAAGGGGAAATGAGCTATTGGCTAAGGTATGTCCAATGGAAAAAGGCTGTATTAAAGCACTACTAGCTTCTAGCTTGTTATGATGGCGCACTGACATTGATTATGTGGTGAGTGGGTATGCGGTTGAATCAGTGAAACGGCTATGCAGCTTTAGAAACAAGAAGTTGTCTGAAAATGCCACCTTAGGAATTTCACCCAAGGAAAATCTACCTGAAGACACATAGGTTTGTTTCAGAACAGGGTCCCACCTAGGAGGAAGCTTTTGCTACAATCCACTGACTGCAAGTACCAGACAGTTAGGCCAACATTACAGGATACCAGGGCAGGAGGAGATCTTTTAGCAAGATCTCTTTCAATTTACAAGTCAAAGTAAATATGGAGCGAGCCTGAGTTCAGCCTACCTGCAGCAACAGAATCAGCTGTGAATATGCGAGGTGTACCACTCTGCTATTGGCTGAATGCCAAATGTAATCATCTCACTTGAACCTAATCAGGTGAGCAGCCATTCCATTACAATTATGCATATTCCTTGAGCCATCATTGCCCTGCAGTGTCCTAGGCTGAGAAACCACATTTCTTTTTCCTTCTTGGGGCATCACATGGCAGCTGCACTTTGCTTTACAACACAGCGTTATGTGCCAGCAATTGGATATCAACACGTTGGCCATTTTGAATGTCCTGATTCAGCAAAGAACACAAGAGGACATTATTGGAGGAAGCAAGGAAATGAAAAAGAGAAAGTTACAGAGCAAGAGATAAGGTCTTGGGCACTAACTTTTCAGGCTGGATAGAGCTCAGAGAAGAGAAAGGATGCAAGATGGATGTCAAATTACCCTTCGTTCAGGGGCACCAAAGTGCAAAAATCTGTGCGATTTAATGTACCATTATGCCTTGCTATTTTTACAAAAGATTCTAAAATACGGAACTTTGGAGCTTGTGGAACTTGCATAAGAGCATTGAATCAAGTTGGGTATATAAATCTAGGAGATAATGACTCACAAAGGCATTATCTGGGCGTGTTTGAATGCATTTTTTATCATTCTAGTTAATGTAGAACCTGCACTATTGCATATTTTTTCAAATAAACATGCTCTCCAACTGAGACAAGCTCTGAAAGACCTTACATTTTTTTTCACTTTTTATTGTAGCAGCTTTTGCCCCTTCTTTCGAAAAACAAAAAAATTACATGCAGAATCCAAAATCTCAAAATGTGAAACCATCTTGTGATTGCAACTGGATCTGTTGAAACACGTGTCCAACAGGTTTACTAAGATTAAGCATTATCAGCTTTGCTGCTGTGTCACAGCATTTCTCATTTGCAGTGAATGTGTGAGTAATAGTCCCCTCACACATGCTACCAAGAAATATGTCAGTTTGCTGATCTGCTGGAGGTGACACTTTTTGGATTCATTCATTCATTCTTTCAATGATGTGTCACATTATAGTGTTATAATGTTTTATAATACACTAATGACTCTCAAAACAAAAACCTAAGTTTCCTTATATTTTTCATGATTTTCATTGTTATAGGTTGACATGCAGGCATACCTGTTTTGTCTTCAATTCATTTCCATAAAATTAAACAGACAACTCACCATATTGCTATTCTTAAAAAAGAAAAAGAAGTCAAATATATGTGCATAATGCACCAATGGTGAAAATGAACAGTTTTTCTGCTAGACAGACAGGCAGATGAAAAACTTTTTCCTCATTGTGCCAAGTTTGAGCTGATGAAAAATAGATGGTAACTCAAGCTGTCAAGCCATCCGTTTGAGGTTTCTAGGAGTTTCAGGAAACCCGGAGAGAAAACCACCCTGAATCCTCAATCCACATCCACTTTAACTCATATCAGATAATTAACTGTCAGCTTAACCTTGATATATTAACAAATGTTTAATTTAATTAAATAAAACACAGTGTTTAATGTGAAGTACGTTTATTTCTCTTTTATAAGGGTACATAAAGACCTGGATCCACAACTTTGGTCCTAGAGATATAGATATCATCCCTGTCAGGGTGCAAACAATCCTCCCATTCACTTGTTAGCTTATTTTTAGCAGGTTGTCCAAAGACCTCATTTTTCTCCAGTCCTCTCTTCACTGGCTTCACATTAAATTTAAAGTTCAACAAAACATTCTTCTCATCACTTACAAAACCTTTAAAAGTTCAGCCCCGTCCTACATAAAACATCTAATTGCACCCTATATCAACCGCTATGTCTCTGTTCCCAGAATGCTGGTCTCTTTGTGGTACCTATGGATTTCAAAGACCAGAATGGGAGCCTTTAGTTTTCAGGCCCTTATTTTTATGAAATCAGTTGCAGGTTTGTGTATGGGACACAGAAACTCTCTCAAGTTTTAAAGACAGACTTAAAACATACCTATTTTACAAAGCTTTCCTTTAATCTATATCTTGTTTGTTTTCACAAAAAAACAAAACCAAAAAAAAAACCCTGCTACAACAATAATTTCACTCTAAGAGGGATAAATAAAGTATATTTCATTCATTCATTCATTTTGGCCTTTCTGGTAGTTCTGATAGATGATCTTATGTATCCTTGCTTTTATCAGTATCTACAGTATTTTACCATCTTTTATTATTGTAATGTGCCTTAATTCTCATCTGTCAAATCTCATTGTTATATTGACCTAATGTTTTCCCTCGTTTTATTCTATTGTTTTAATTGTTGCGTTCTTATATTGCTTTTATTTTGTAAAGAGCTTCGGGTCGCTCTTATGTGCTTGATAAAGTGCTATACAAATAAAGTTGAGTTGAGTTAAATTCCAGGTAACAGAACATTTAAAAACGCAGCAAATGTGAAGCTAACTCTGTTGTTCACTCTAGGTTCAGCCTTTGTGAAAGTATAGATAACGTTTTCCCCTTTATCTCAACAGTCTCTGGTCTTCCGTGGCTTCAAAAGGGGTTCGCAATACAACAGTTGTCTTACCTCAGAGGTTGCCCAAGGGTAAACTGCTGGGAATGGAAAAGATTTGGAGATTTGAAGGGTTACAAAAAGAAAGGCGAGGGATGCCTTAGTCACAGGGTTATGAAGCACTTTATCACAGCTTTTCTCTGACGCTGCAGCACCTCCGACATTATCAACCCTGCACTTTGTGAAAACAAAACTTTGTGAAATAAACTGCAACACTGCAATCTTCAAACAAACACGTCAAACATTTGCATATTCCAAGTATTTTGTAGCCAAATGTCTCGGTATGCAAATCTGGGATCAATTATATTTTGATGAAAGAAAAATGTACGTTCAGTCTGGTGATCTGCTGTTGTTTACATTGTGTTCTAGTTTTTTAGCAGTTTCATAATCAAAGGCTTTTCTCTCATTGCACTGTGTTGAACTCTGAGTAGTAGTGGAAGAAAAAATTGAAATGCTGAGATTTCAGCATACAATCATGTTTTTTTTTGTTTTGTTTTTTTTAAACTCTCCTGCTCATTATTTTACACAAACATAAACACTGTTGTAAAGATGTATGAATGCAGTATGTATACACTGACAAAAATATGTGTAGACAGACACGGTCTTTTAATGTGTCTTATTTATAAAGAATTTAAAGCCTTTTCACTTGAACAATTCAGAAATAATTCACCCAAATTCAATGATTTCTCCACACTCAGCACCTCTGTGATTACACAGGTTTTACTGAAGACTCACATAATTGATCTAGATATTCAGTTGCTGTCTGCCCTCTTCCTAGCTGGTGATAAATCACATCACCATCCAGTATTCTCCTCCGATCAAGTCAAGGAGGTAGATATATTATGACTATCCTATTATCCATACAATGAGTTAGTGGCCATGAACTTAATAAATGGTTATGTAGGGCAGCTTTATCTTCCAATAAAGGAAAGTGGTATATAGTGGGGTGTTTCTGTGGCTCTACCTCAGTTTGTATATAGTTAGTATCATGCCATACAGCTAGGATTGGCTTCTAATTATCAACTAAAAGCTGCAGGTTATTTTGTTTCCTCACAATTGGGTCATAATACTGAAAATATGAAAAAAAAATAATTGAAAAACGCTGACATAGTATCAGTATCAATTAAACCTGTCAAGAGCTCAAGGGCATTACTTCCATTGTTTTTGCTTAAAGAAGAAAGACAATGCGGTATCTTTCTTGAGGCCACTTGGTCCCTTTGGTGTTCATTCAACCACAACTAAATATCTCAATGACTGATCATCATGGAATTTTGTACAAATCATGGTTCGCAGAGGATAAATCGCAGCGACTGTGACGCCTGCTTCCCTTCATCTCTAGAATGTGGTTTTGAATTAAATGTTTCCATATATTTAATGTATACAGTACATACTTATGGTTCAAACATCTATCTCCTTCAGGATGACTCATAAGAACTTCGCTCATCCTCAATTTTTCATCTTGCATCTTAATTGGGCAAGTGTTTTGATTTTGTCCCTGCAATCCGGGTTATGACCAAATACATGGCAATTTAAAAACAAAATCAGCTTTAATGCTATAAAACTAGAGCATAGAAAACAACCATCCATATGCATTACTTGATTTCCAGCTGTGTTTCCATGGCTGATTTAATGCACTATATTTTCACATTATTTTATATGCTAGATGTGCATAATGTGGACTGGATGAACTAAAAAAAAAACGAGCGCAATGGAGAAAAAGTTTATGAATGTACAATGAGTTGTTACCAGAATCCTTCCAAGAGTTCAGTTGCAGCATTAGTTTTCCGAAAAGTTTGATTTCCATGATCAACTGTGCTTTGTTATCCCATGCCAATGTTATGCTAAATAGTTTCAACCCAATATTACAACTGTAAATGTATCAACCTAGTCTACAGCGCAAAGTTTCAGTTTTACAAGGAATGTTAAAACATTTGAGTCCACTTTCCATATCTAGACACATGTATAAAACATTTTGTTTAACTAAGTGTTTATAAGTTGAGAAGAAGGGATGGCCAAAGGTACAAATCTGTTTACTATCCTGCAACACTCTACAAGTTTAAGGATGTTTTTCAATTTTGACTTCATCAAAACTCAAAAATAGTTAAGCTTGTGAGCCAACAATACATGAATATGTATCAAATTAAAATACTGTGCAGGTTAGGGTTTAAAAAGAAAACTTTAATAAGGCTTACACGTTATACTAGTTATGGGTTGTGCCTACTGTGTTGTCACGTGGACACTGCCCCACAGACAACAGCAGCATTTCAGTTTTCATTTTGGTGACTGTATGGAGAAAATATTCCTTTTACACATTTTCTGGTGAGACTGGGATGTTTATTCAAACTTTGTTTTTTCTTTGCTTACAGGTGCACAGGTTTTCCTTCTCTCATTGTCCCCTCCTCCTCAGTTCTGGCTGAATAATTAACATGATAATTAACACCACCTAATATTTATTAAGACTAACCAACCCATAATAATCACATAAGAGTAGTAGATGGAAGCATGCATCAATTTTTTATTTAATTTTGCCATTTATTTTTGTTTTTTAAAAAAAAATTTGTTTGCGGATGTTTTTTTAATGGTTTCACATCCAAAGCTGGATTAGTAACATTAATGGTCATATTTTCCAGAGAAGCATTTTTGACACAAAGTAATATAAATGTATCGCTTGAATGAGTTTATGTTCATATTGTTCATCTATTTATTTAAGTGAATTATATATTTCTAGATTGCTTCTCAAATATAAATGGATTCATGCTACAAATTTACAATAACAAATGAACATTCAGGCGAGAAGCAGTTTACTGAGATATGAGATGATGCAAAAGTGTGAACACATAAACAGCTGGGAATATAATCTCTGCATGGCATAATAAACACGTAGGTTTAATGTTCTACACCACCAACAGCATATATTGTATTTCTACACTTATCCATAACAACATCAACAAATGCATCCAGTTTAAGCTTGCAATGATTCTGCTGTGTTTGTGTTTATGAAGGCAGAAGATGGTGTTTATTTGGAGCAGCTTAATTAGCAGCAACAGTAATGAAGCCACATGGGACCAGTGTTGGTATCTGGACAGCCAGGATATGATGATTACTTAGACTGGATTTGTCCAAGAAGTCGTTCTTTTTTACTCTCCATACAAGACACAGACACAATACAAACAAACACAGACTTACACACATGCACAAACACAAGCTTTCTTCTACTGCCAGATGAGGTGTGCTCATGAATCTTCTGTGTGTGTGTTGTATGCGCGTGCCTTTGTTTACCCCTTCATGTTCAAATGTCTTTCTGTGATTGCAAGTGTGTTCACGTTGTGTGTGTTTATGAGGTGTATTATAACTATTTGAAGTGGAGCTAGCAGGGACATAACAGGGATTTTACAGGGGGTTCATTGGGTTAGAATGATTTTAGGTTTGTGGAGTTAAGCAACGTTATTGCTTAGAGCTTCAAATCCGCAGGAATCACATTTTGCACTCACTTTCATCCACTTGTGTCCCTTTATATAGTTGTTATCAGCAATGCGAGGATTTGCGGGTCTTCTTTTATAAGAGAAAACATGAAGTGGGAGATCAATGTTGTGCATGTGTGGGTCTTTTTGAATGTTCAATACCAATTGTTTGTTTGTGTTTAGATGTGTGCCTGTAAGCCAGTGCAGTATCTTTCTTTGTGCATGTTTCTGTTCCAAGGAAAATGGCCATTTCAGTTGATGCACAATGCTACTTGAGGAGCATAAACTGCAATGGGATGGACAACACGCTCTCTCCCTCCACCTTTATTGTACTACAAAAAGTAACTTTAGTGATGCGTTGCCACAGATGAAGAGAACACTGTAAATGTAACTCTGTGTGTATTATCTGTCTCTAAATAGTCACCTTTTAGAAAAACTATTTGTTCAATGTAAAATTTAAAGTGGTAAGAAATCTTCCAGTTCTAATAAAAACGATAACTTGAATGATAAAAATGTTTAAAAGTTCCCTTGAAAGAGCTCAAGTGAACAAGAGACTCACAAAAGAAGCATCCTAGTGCTATATATCTCTGTCTGCATGGGAATGATGATGCTGTGCCTGGGTTCATGAGGATGATGCCTTAAAATGATTTACAGCCCTCTATGGCAGAGCTGTAAAAACCCATGAATCATCAAGGTTTGATTTTATTAAGTGTGTCAAAACTGACAAAAAAAAAAAAATTCCCCTCACCTCCTGAGGGTGGAGATATTGAGCTCTGCACTGCTGACTCTTTTAGTCTTTGCAACCTGAGGAAACTGTGCTACAAGGTTAACAACTGTAGGAGTCAGAAAGAGGAGAGAGGAAGGGTACGGAAAACAGCACAATTAGAGGACAGGGGATAGAAAGGAGGGGTTTTAAGATAAGAAGATGAGAGGTTAAAATAAATGAAAGAGAAAACAGTAGAGATTGGGCTTTTTCAAGGTAAGCTAAAATAGGGGAAAAAAACAATACAAAAATATTTATATGAGAAATAAATGCAATCATAATTCATAAGACATGCTGACAGTAAAATATTGGAAGACCACTAGAAAGGATGAGGAGAACGATGAAGGACAGGAAGAGGAAGACTGATGAGAGAGATAGAAAAGAGAATGCTGAAATAAGAGATCAATACTTAACTGCTGGGTGCTGAAATGGTGGTGGCAACTGTCTCCCTGAGTTTCTGTCTTAGCTAAACCGCTCTCCCACACACACACACACACTGACACACACACAAGCTTACACAGCTATCCGTATTAGGACATTGCATTGACTTCCAATTCTTGTGGACATGTTAACTAAAACTCGAACCCCCAATCTTAGCCACCCCATAAAGAAGACTCATTCCCGTAATGCGTTTAAGAAGAGAAAGAAAAAAGGTGTCACACTTAGACCACACACATACAGGAGGTGCTTTTCTACCCAACAGCTCTGAAGGTTGCAGAGGGTAATGTGGACTGGGGATCTCCCCTAAGGATAGCACCTTCAAGGGCTTTCTCAGACTACATTTGCATTGCAGATATGCTGAAATTAAGTCAGTTGGTGGTAGGTAGATGAGTCAATTTCTTTTATTACATCGACAAATTCTGAGCTTCCCTGTTTAAAGTTAAATAAAACTAGAGGGCTCTAAGCAGTCGCTTATGTGTTCAACTTCTTCCTACCTTGATTTTTTTGCCAGTGCTGTTTGAAACAGTATGTTGTCATTCCCAGAACTGCTTTTTCAGGCTTTTTTTAACTCCCACTTCAGAGTTGGACATGTTCAGTGATTGGTCCAGGAGATCTAAGCGGACAGTTATTGATTATTGGTCAGAACCAGCCATTATGAAAGAAACCTGCCAAGACTGGTAAAATGTTTCCCAAATAAACATCAGTTCTTAACATTAGCCTTTAAAATGTTAAAAACAGAGACTGAGCAACAGTGAAGCTCGTGGTTTACTGAGCCTATATGCAACAAAGAAGGAATGACAAATTTTCCCATCTACTGTTAGCCATCTGGCTTTTACATCTCTGCAGCTATTTGATAAAGAAGATGGGGAAACAAGCAAGTCACCATAATGTCAATTCTTAAATGTTTAGGGGAAGCTATATTTAAAATGAGAGGTACGTTTACGTTATTTTCTTTTGCAAACCCCTTTTTGCAAAATTTGATGTTTTAATTATAAAAACACAACATCTACAAATTGGGAAAAAAAACAAGCAAACAAAAACACTGAAGTATTATTTGTAATACTTAAATACAATTTGTACATTTTGTACAGTTGTAACTCTCACCTCTCGCTGCAGGTAGTTTGTATGCAGCTGGTGAAGTCCTTCATAAGAACATGTTCTTTTTAATCTTTAAAATAACCTTTTTATTTACAGCTTATTTTTAAGTGAATATGAAAAACTGGTCAAGTTAGAAATTCACAATCCAGTTTGCAATAGCAACACAGTAGGACATATACACTCCACTTTTTGAGCTTGTTCTCTTTTTCACAAATTCCTCAACTAAAGAAATCTTCTATATTTATGGAGGAAACATGAAAGATTGATTAATCTGAGCAGAAATAGTGATTGTCACTTGTCTTGTATTACCTTTGTACAAAAGTAGAAATTTGACATCCTACACATTTATACAAAAATCTGTCATAACTCAGATCTCTTATCAATCACTATTTATTTCTGTGTCAAAGTCATGTAAGTTCTGTCTTCTCCAAACATTTATCCCTGTCTTTCTTTCACAATTTGTCACAATAAAACTTCTCTTTTCTTATCTTTGCAATAGGCTTTTTTGCATTGGACTAGAATATATCACTAGAATGGAACTATGATATCTTAACAAAATTTGAAAAAAAAAAAGAGTAAATGAGCAAAGATTGTTAAAAACAGAAGTTCTAAACAGTAGTCTCTAAAAAGTTGCATGAAACTCTAAATAATTTGTCAATGCACACCTGGAGCTCTGCAGAGTCAGACCCGCCATTCTGGGCCTGGTCTTCCAGGCCCCTCATGTTTTTTTGCGATACTGGATGATTATAAAACCGCAACTGCATTTTTGGACCAGCAGGTCCTCCAGACCTCAGACGAAGTTGGAAGTTTCCAGATGAAATTGGAACTACTAAATCAGCGTCCATCATTTTAAATCGAGAGAAACGATTTGAAATGTTTACGTCTATCACTAAGCTAAAAAAAAAACCTGAAAAACTTTCTCAATATGCAAATATCATGGTCAGAAAGGGCAGAGAAAATCTTTGCAGCAGGTCCTCCATCTGTCAAGATTGGACAGGTTTGTCCTTGTTGCGTCTATTGGACAGGTTTATCCTTGCTGCGTCTGTCCAGATTGGACAGGTTTGTCCTTGCTGGACTGTTGTGCACCTTAAAAATAGTGTTTAATTAGTCAAAGTTAACATTTTTCAAAGATAAAATCTCTAGATATAAGCTATGTAATAATATACATTTAAATTGTGATATAAACATACATGATATAAATAATAAAGGATAACTTCCATTTTGAATATGTTACATTATATAATACAAAATTAACTTTCAGCATAAAGTGCATATAACTTCAGTCTGTGGTGGTAAATAGTTGCAGTCCCAGTAAAACGTTCATTTCCTTGTCAATTCCAAGTCTACAAAATAGTTTGAAAGAAATAGTACTCTCCAATCGTCATCCATAGTGGTCTGCAATGAAATGGAGGATGGTGTTGGGAAAAGACAAGGGGTCTGGAAGTGCGGGTCCAGAATTGCAGGTCTTCGGCTTTGCAGACATATGCTACTCGAAACTCATGTGGACGGACCTAGTGATCCTTTTGTTTTGATCAAAATCAAATAACTTTATTATGAAATTTACTGAAAAAAATCAATTTCTTCTTTTGAGCTCATATCCTACATTATAATCACAAAGCCAGGAGAACTTTGTGATTGGAAATAAATATAATAAGTGAATAATAATCACAGATTTACAGTGAAGATCTATCATCACTATGAAGACAGTTGAATCCTATATGTCAATCATGCAAGTTCATTACATTACTGTAGCTATGGCTTGATCCTAGACCAGCTTAGAGTTATAAGAGAACATTGTAAGCTCTTCTGACTGTGCATCTGAGTAGTATTCCTTTCTCATTTGTGCTATGTCAAGGTACATGGGCTGGAAAGAAGAAGATCAAAAGCTAACTGATTGGGCTGGTGTGGGAAGACAGTATAATAATAGCTGTTGTGCTTCATCTTTTGCAAGAACAATGTTCTGAAGTTTCAAAACAGTGTTGCTATTTGCTAAAAACCAAGACTATACCAAGATTGCAGAGTTATTGTTTTTCAGTGCAAACACATGGAATGCAGCGTATACAGTATGTTCAGAAAGCAATAACACAATCTGAATTCAACGTGGCATTGTTATTATTATTTTTTTATTTGGATCTACGACGCTGTGGTTCCAACTATTTAAAAAGATTAAAAGATCAAAAGGTTTAAAGATCTGATGCCTCGAAAAGCATGGACTAGAAAAACTAGTCCATGCTTTCATCTTTAGTCGGCTTGATTATTGTAACAGTGTCTTTACAGGTCTATCAAAAAAAATATCAATTAGACAACTGCAGCTTATTCAGAACTCTGCTGCTCGAGTCCTCACTAAGACCAAGAAAGTAGACCACATCAGTCCAGTTCTGAGGTCTTTACACTGGCTGCATGTCCGTCAGAGGATAGACTAATGTTCTGTTGCTGGTCTATAAAGCTCTGAATAGTTTAAGACCAAAATACATCAGTGACCTCTTGATCCAGTATGAACCACCACACCCCCTCAGGTCATCTGGATCCAGTCTCTTATCAGTTCCAAGAGTCAGAACCAGACACGGAGAACCTGCATTCAGCTTCTATCCTCCACATGTCGGGAACAAACTCTCAGAAAGCCTAAGATCAGCTGAAACACTCAGAAACACCTAGTCTCTGCTGCATTTCAATAGTTATAAATTTAAAAGTCCAAATTTAATTTTTAAACTTAACAATGCTAAATACTGTTTATAATCTAATGTCCTTTCTTTCTCCCTTTCTCTTGTTTTTGATTTTAAATCAACTCTGCACACTGTTGTAATGCTTTTAAATTTTTTTATAAAGCACTTTGAATTTTCGTGCACTTCTGCTGTAAAAATAAACTTGCCTTGCCTTAATGACAAGTCTGTATGTATCATGGTGCGTTCAGACCAAATGCGTTTTCTGCGTCAGGTTTACATGTTAAATCTATGTGAATGCGCATCAAGGGGCGTCGAGCCTTCTAGTGGAACGTTTTGAGCATCTGGCGCTGCGAGATTTGAGATTTTGAGGCGGCGGAAGCCAGAGTTGGAAAATCTGAACTTTTGCCGCTCGATGCGGGGCGTCAACCAATCAGAGTGACTTAGCGTCATGACGTAGATACGCATTTTCTGACAGGACAGAAATAGGAAGAACCCGGGGAAATCTCTTCACTTTACAAAGACAATGGAGGACAAACTGATTGTGGCTGTCTGTGTCCACCCTGTCATTTATGACACGTCATCCTCTGAACAATCCAGTGAATCCAGACATGGTGCAGAGACGCCCGATGACGTCGTTCTCTGGCCTTGTGGAGCAAATAAAGCCAAGCTACTTTCTCAATTTCATCCGCCATTGTAGAAAGACAAGCAAAGGAAAACATCCAGGTCCTGCAGACGCACGTCTCCGGCGTCAACACGATTTTTGATGCTGGATGTCAAGCTGAGACTGGTGTGCCAGATGTTGGCTTTGACCCTAACAGATGACAAATGCATATAAGCAAGTATTTTCCTTAAATATCAACGGAAAATAAGATTTTCCACAAAAACCTTTACTTTCTCACCCTCTAAAGAAACACGAGACAAGAACTAATTAAAAGCTTAAACCTTATATCTAAAATTGTAAACTAAACCTTTATGCTAGGGATGCACAATGTTGAATTTTTGGCCGATACTATTACCAATGACAATACCCCCCTACACACACATACACACCTAACTGCAGACGTTATCTAGTTTCATCTGTTGTGGAATTAAAATACAGTATGCAGACGTAAACAAAAGCTGAAAATGATGTGATATTCACTCCTTGTACAAAATAAGAAAATTATTTCAACTTGCATTGTGTACAACATGAACATATTCAATCATGACAGTTATTTTTTAACAACACAAGCAAGACATGTGCATCCTATCTTACAAAAACAGACTTGGATTATGGTCTCCCAGTCCCTGTTATTTCATCAGTTAATTATATCAGTGGAATGGCCAGTATCCCATATTTAATTTTGAAGACGATATCGGCTGATACCGATATTGTGCTGATAATATTGTACATCTCTACTTCATGCTTATAAATTTTTTTTTCATATGTGTTGAAAATGATCATGCAATGTTCTTATTTTTGTCTACAAGTAAACAACTAAGAAAAAAAAATGTTATTTTCTTTGCTGATGATACATTAGTTTATCTCCACCTTATAAACTGCATCTGTGGAGGAGAAAAAGTTAGTCCCCATGCTTTATTCAATTCCGGAAAAGCAGCAGTCTTACATCAGCTCGTACATTTTCAACAGAGAGAAGTCATCCATACGAACAGAGTCTCTGATCCTTACCAAAGCGCTGTCATGAACATCATCGGTATCATCTCGTGGAGAACAGCTTCTCGGAGTCTGTGAATTACTAACAAGGATAAGCACAGATTTATCTGATGTCTTCTTCGATATGTCAGAAGTAACATCACACAAAGCTGCCGTTATCCTCGCCGTGGAACATTGGACTCCATGAAGCAGATGGAAAACTCGGATAGGAACTGAAGAGTCGTAGCGGAGGTTGGAATCAGGAGAAGGTGCTAAAAGAAAAATATGTCTTCGATTTGACCAAAACAAAAAAAAAAAGATTCAAACAGCAAAGCATGAATTTTAGTTTATGAGTACATTCTTCACACATAACATCACCTACATGTGCATATTTTCCTGGTTCAGGCTCATAACCATAGCTCCTCTTAAACAACATAATTTTGTTATGTTAATTTTTATCCACAAAAATGGATATGATAAGAAAAGAAGATCAAATCTGGAGCTTCCAGTACAATGATAAGAATAGTGTGGAGGTACAATTTTAGAAGACATGTAATGATTTAGAAGGTTTACTTGACAGTAAAGTCCATCCATGTAGACACAAGTATCAGACAGGCACCCCGTTTGCAAGTATGTGCAATGTTTTGATATCTGACCTTTTCAAGCCCCACAAGTGGCGAACACACCGAGATCAACACTGCAGTGAGTCATGATACAACCTCCACTGAGACAGAGTCGAAGCCTACAGGTAACACCGGAGGCTTCATCTCACTAAAATCAACAAGTATGAGAGCTTGAAGTCGATATTTCCCATTTAGTTTTGTTGCCATGGTCTTTAAAATGATTGTATCGCATGTGGCGTCCTAACTTTAGTAAAAGTACACAGATTTTGACCTTTGGTGTTGACAATGGCTTCAACCCAGGGCCACCATTTTGTTATTTTGCTAAATGGGAGCAAATCCCAGATTCACAAAATCTGCTGTAGTATGAGTTATTAGCAGCAGACAAATGATCTTCACCTTGGAATAAAAGTTAATATTTCCACATGAAGGTAATTTCTTTACATAAAGTATCATGATTTGAATTAAAACTACATATGTTTCAGTCTCATTGGAAAATACATCATGTCAAATTTAAGAAAATACAACATTAATGCACCTCCGGCTCATTTTCAAGAGAAAATGTTTACAGCTCGTATCCATCATTTTAATACGTGAAGATTATTTACAGAACGGAGCTCTTGCCGGAAGCAGATAATGATAAAATGCGGGTGTAATAACACAAGCAGAACACAATATGCATCAGGAGCAATTACGTAAAGATACATCAAGCATTGAAAGAGCATCTTCTCATGTTTGGTGTGAAGAAAAGGCATCCAAGTATTCCAAAATGAATTATCCACCAAGCTATTTTCTATAATTACGCTGTGTTTTCCCGTAATTACATTGGTTGGATAGCAAAAAGCGACTGTTGATAAGCAAGCTGATGAAGCGATTAAATGAAAGAGAAAAGGCAGGCTTTGTCAAGACACCATAAACTGGAAAATTGCAACCAAAATCTTTTAATGACTTTGTAATTGCGAGTCAAGCTCAGCTGCTCGTTGGCATTTAACAGCGAGCGTAGAGAATGCTAAAGTCTCATGTTTACATCGTTTACATCGTTCACTCCAATTTGAAGATGAACTGCACTTTCGACGCAGCTAATTTGAGTTGAAGACTTCCATCAAACATGACTGATCATCATGTAAAATTCATCGTGAACTATAAATTCACCCCGAACAAATGACTGAAGAATGCTTCTCATTTAGCCACCGATGTGCACCCTGACACCTATAAATTGGGACGAAAGAGGAAGACGTGTCCAGCTCAGTGATTCGGTGCATTTTTCCGTTGTTTGTCACTCTTAGTGACATTCTCTCAGTTTCTGACAGGTCTTTGTGTGTTGGTGTGAGCTCAGACAACTACCCACCCCTCCTCTGACAGAACCGAGGCAAGAGAAGTGAGGTGACTGTCTTGGCATTACATACCGGATTCCCACTAGGGGCCCCTGAGGCAGAGGATCTTTGTTTCTCCAGTATTGATTAGGAATTGTGTGTCGCGGCTTCTGCACCCGTCATGCACGCCTGACGTGCTTTTTCCAGTCAAGAGAAGGCTCGGCCTGTTTTCCCCTCCGAGGATGACCTTGTGACTTCCTAACAGAAATAAGTAAATACCCGGCAGTCCAAATGAAAGTGGAGGCAACAGGAAACACTGTGTGATTTTCCATTTCTGTGATTTCCTGAAAATTTCATCAAAATCCATCCATAACTTTTTTAATTTCCATTTGTACATTAAAGCAGGATATAGTGTACTGTAAACCTTACCTTACCTTATAAACAAGTTATTACAGTCTATCATAGTTACATAACACATCATCCTCAAACTAAAATAAGATATTTAGTTGTTAGAATGACTATATCAATGTTTGAACGATATGTTCAATTTGGATCGACGCTATTGGCTCGTTGAACACTAAATCAATGTAGATGTAGATCAATTATTTAACCCTTTAAAGCCCAAACCAAGAAAAAAATGGGTAGAAGAGTCTACTTTTATAAAATCTGAAGTATTTATACTGCCCTTTAACATAATGTAAAAAAAATAATTTCCTTAAAAATTAACCGTTAATCACAGTAAGATATGTCAAAATTATTGTAGCGTATTAGTATTATTATTGTATCCACCAGGGGGCAGAAGACTAGGATCAGATTGTGTACGACAGGGTTTTGAGCCAAGTTTTTACCATAAAGTGATGCTCAAGGTCTCAGAAACTGTATCAGCTATGACACATACCAGATTAAAGGGTTAAAGCAACACTACATAACTTAAAAACTTTGTTCTTCAGACTCCAGTCCGTTAAAAAAAAATTTTTGCCAGCCATGTGATAGCTGCGTTTTGCTTTAGCGTACCAGATATCAATACAATCGCTGTGTTGAATGTGCACCATGGCTGATTCAGCAAAGAAATGCAAAAGGACATTATCAGAGAAAGAAGAAAGAAAAAGGGACAGAACAAGAGAGACGATGAGTCAACATTAGAGTGACTTTTACTGGCTGGAGAGAGCTCAGAGAAGAAACGGGATGCAAGATGGTGCTGTAGTATGAAAACCTGTCAAAGGTTAGCAGTGGGGCTCTAAGTACCAGAATTATGTCATTCATTCAGCCAAAAACATCTGCAAGTATAAAACATGCATTTGAAGAAGGCCTGTTGTGATGGGTCAAATGGTGGCTCTTATAACTTTTGGACATTTCTTAGCCTGTTCCTATAAAGCTTTTCACCTACATGCCTCGAACCAGTAAGACCTTCAGTGTCAGTTCTTTCCACATGTGATGGTCTTGACAGTGACAACCGAGCTTGGAAACAAAGCTTTAAATATGCTCCTCCATCCACTCGGAATAATTTATAGTCATCTGAAAAGAACAGAACTGATTTCATCGGGAGAATTTAAGTCGATTATGAGGGCGAGAGAGAGAAACTCCCTCGGTCAGTGTGACTGGTTCTAAACTCTTTTGCATAATTCTTCTCACGCTGTATCTCATTAACAGCTATATATATGTTTACTTGTTATGTTGGACAATGGTTATATCTGTTATAAGCATGTGGTTGTAAGGTCACTCATTTCATGTCAGATTTTATCTGGTTAAATAAAGAAGAAATAAAATAAATAAATACAATTGAACAGACCAATCAGAATAGACTGAGCTGTTTGGGGGAGGGTCATCCTGTTGCTTTTATTTATAATACAGAGGCTAACAGCTGTGAAAAGATGGATATAGGCTTCTCCTTTATATTTGATCAAAAGCTGTGATGAGTAAGCCCTGCTATCATGAGACTTTTATGTCCTTTATTCCAAAAGAGGCAAACCTAACCTTCTGGAAGGAGACTAAAACGGGACTTGCATCAATCTCTCATCATTTACAGATAATCAGAGAACCTCATCAGGAAGCTTTTGGCTAAGTGGGTGTTATTTTACAGCTGTTTCCGCCAGCGGAGCGTCTCTTGGCTCGGTGCTGCATGCCTTTGAGAGGCTTTGTCTCCTTCACACCACTGCCACTTTCACAGAATTAAAGCAACAAGCGTGCCTCATGAGTAATGCGTGATGATTACAACAGATAATTACATCTATTTATATATAAATGTGATTGATACTTGTCCTACAGAGTTAAGCTTCCTTAAGCTGCTGTCGGAGCTGTTTGCCTCTGATCTTGTTATGATCTATCCATAATATTTGGATCCTCATTCTGAAGTTACCTAATTAAATGATCATTCGTGACAAGTAAACAATTGCTGATGATTCTAATTAACGGTGGATGAACACTGTGAGGCGTTAGACGCTGCATCTTACAGTGTTTATTAGAAGATGGGATTAATGCAGCACCATAAGGAGTGATAGTTTAGATCTGTTGTTTTTTTCCCCCAGTGGCAGACTCTGAGTGACTGCTGCACAACATGCAAAGAGGCCACAGGCTTAATTGATTAGGTGCTGTCATCCACAACATCGACCGCTCTCATAAGAATCTCAAATGAACACTCGAGTGATAATGCCAGCACTCGTTAGATTCTGAGCGCTGTGGGACTTTCGGAAATGTCAAGACAAACCCGAATGATTCGAAAACAGAGGGAACCTTTGTAAATAAATGGAACAAACCCCATTTTTATTCCAACTAGCAACAATATCTTGATTATGTATTTATTATTCAAAGATATAATCAAGATTCTTCTCCTTACCCCTGCTGTGCTTTCTAATTTCCACAGGCCCTACCCGAAGCCGCAGGGTGGGAGTGTTGAGAACATTTGCTCACCCTGTGTGGCTTCGTGTCAAACATGCCCTGTAGTCAGGTTGCGCCTCAACAGGAACGCAGTCAGACTGCTTATTAAAAGTTCGGCTTGAAGCCCACAGAGCTCCAGGATTTAACGTGCCTGCAGCTTGCCAGTGAGCTGCAGGTGCAAAGTGTTTGCCAAACACGTCTGGTTGGAGGTTTGACCTCCGGTCAGAGTGAGCCTTCAATTCCTTTGACATACTCTAATAATCTTGACTCACATGGGAAGTTTCACTCTAGTATTGTGGTACACCGTGACCTTTGAAGAAATACCAAATGTCTGAGAGATGATTTTATGTACTATATGTAGTGGTTAAGGCTCAAAACTGGGGTATAATACAAAATTTCCACTAAAAGTAGCATCTTTCAACAGGCTTTACAATAAGTACACTTGATTAAATAAGCCAATCAAATCCTGAGTTTTTATCCTAAGAGCTCAGAGGACTTCATTATACACATACATGGAGTTATTTTCAGTAACTACCACATACTCTCAGGGGACAAAGCCAACAAGCTACAACAACATAAGGTGGTGGTGAACACCAGGGTCGCTCAATTACATGTTCAGCTGGGCCAGATTTTCAGACCAAGACATTTAACAGGGCCAGGAATTATCTTTAGCCTGTAAGTAGCAGGTAAGAGCAAAACATTTTTCATGGCAGATGTCACTTGTTTTAATCTTGCCGTCATTTAGCACCTCATCTACGACAGCTAGCGTACAGTCTGTACATGTCGTCTTCTTTACCAAAATCCCGGTATGCTGCTGCAGCTCTCTTGGGATGTGCATGACCGTACTACGCTAGTAGAGCTCCGGTTGTAAGATGCAATCAAACTCTACTTTTGCAGACCTTTGCTAGGTTCCCTTGGGAAAACTTGCCCGGAATGTCTCGTGTTTTTCAGCGTGGTGCATCCTCACATTGTAATCTTTAAATACACACTCTTTGCAAATTAAACACATTGCTTTTGCGTTAGAATGTGACAGTAAAATAAAGTTATTCTTTGGTCCACGCTGGGTTTAATCAAAAGTTTTTGTTGTCAATTTTACATTTGGGGAAAGACATGTTTTTATTATGCTAATGCTACGAACACTACTTCAACACAACAACACGCTGCATTATGGGTTCAATATTGCTAGGCTACCAAGTGTTGTATTCATGGTCCATACTACAGTAGGAATTTCTAAAAGCTTTTCTTTTTCTTTTCTTTTTGCAGAACCAGAGGCTGGGCCACATGGAAGTTGGTTCTGAGCTGCTGTATCCTACATGTCGTGTTGTTCCACATTTTTTGATATCACATCTTTGAGATAATTAGGCTAGCTTATTATTTTTGGCTGAGCCACAGACATCAGTCCACTCAGTGACTCCAGCATTAAGCCTCCATGACAGCTGGCTTAACCTGCCAGCTGTCATGCAACAGATTAAATTAATCAGTCTTATCGCTTTTATTTCTCTTTGCTGCTTACAGTTTGAGAGACTGCAAGTGAGTTGCTATGGTCAGTAAATGTGAGTTTCTGTTAAGAAAAAGCAAGCTGTACCCGCTCCTGCAGCCATTGTTTAAAATGTTTAGATTAGATGTGTGCAGCTGACAGAGCTGATAAATATCTGGAACTACTGAAGTCATTTTATGCAGAATTGAATACTGCATAAACATTGTTCTACCCCCAAAAGAAGGCATGCATGCACACAAATGCAGACTATAATCATGCTCAAAGAACATGCAACCTCTAGTGGCCGTGAAAGGAACTGCATGTGAATGATAAAAAATGGGGGATACTTGCATTCTAAAAAGAATGGATTTTAGGCCGATCCAGCACCTTTTCCTTACCCTAACAAGGGGATCTTATTGCAGAAACCAAACCAGAAAAAAAAACCTGAAGTGTTTCACTAAAACCCTTAAACCAAAAAACAGTTTTTGACGGAAGCCGTGCTTGTTTATCTTTTCTTTTTAATCATTACTTCGAGATAAGTTAATTTTCTTGTTAACTTGGGATTACGAGGACTGTTTTTAAAAGACAGATTACCCCCTCATCTCAAGAAAACAAACTTTGTTTTCTTGAGACTACAATATGTTAAAGGTTGGCTCAGAAAGGTACATGAGATATTTCTGCTGATACCAAAAGAGTTAAGTTTCTTATATCTTATGTACCTTTTATCAAACTTTTCTTGAGAGACTTTTAACATTTTTTTTTTATATTCTGGTTTGGAGGTCTTTCTGTGACAAACAAGAAGTGTCTGAATGACATCATAAGTGTGCTCCAAAGACCTCTGCTCTCTTTGGAAAGCATGGGTGGTCCAGAAAGCAGGCACAATATTATCCCACCCTGATCATGTACTGAGCAGTGAATTTATAATCTGTACTATGTGCCGGTGCAGAAAACAAACTGCTATACAGATTCCATTATCACTTAAATGCACATTTACAAGATTGAACTGTGATTTTTTTTTCTTCTTGTGAATTGTGGTGAACTGTGAACTTACTGTGAACTGTTTCTGCTGGTGGTTGTGCTGATGTGCTGATGCTCGATGGTGGATGGAAACTGTTGCGTTTTTTGTTTTTTTTAATCTCTTTTGCTGTATTGTATTTCTGTCTCTGTGGACAGGCTGACTGTAGGAATGAATTACTCTTCGGGGATTAATAAAGTTTTCTGAATCTGAATCGAAAGTAAGTGGTTACTGTGTTACACCCAATTTCATCCATCAAAATAGACCCCATGACAGCTAGGGAGGACTTACAAGTCACGTGTGATTCTGTGAATGAGTGATCAGTAAAACTCAACTATTGTAATTTAAACGTGTCAGACTCAGAGTGCATTTATTAATGATGGACGTTCCTCAATCTGGCTTTTTTTTTTTAGCTTGCATCTGTTGCTGGCATGACTGCACTGGGGGATTCCAGTGGGATGCGCCCTGGACCTAGTTGAGATAGTGGGAGAGAGGATGATGATGGCTAAGCTGTCATCTATGTTGGAGATCAGCATCCCCACCACCAACTGTGTGGACTAGAATGTCAGATGGGATGACTGAATGGTACCGTACCGTACCGTCCTCTTCCGCTTATCCGGGGTCGGGTCGCGGGGGCAGCAGCTTGAGCAGGGAAGCCCAG
>JBBBVU010000006.1:14999224-15012840 GCA_037177055.1 Atherinosoma microstoma | reverse complement strand
TCTGCTGAAACTCTCAGCAGTTTTAAATCAGGGTTAAAAACTTTTCTATTTGCAGCCTTTTATAATAACAAGTGATAATTTCTCTGAGGGTTTCTTTATTTCTTTATTTATTTTTGTTGTTTATTTTGTGATTATACTTTTGTTTAAAATTTTTCTAAATGCTTTCTGCACCCTGCTGTAATGTTTCTAATGTTTGAACATAAAGTACCTTGAATTGTCATGTTCATGAAATGTGCTATACAAATAAACTTTCCTTGCCTTGTTGATGTCTCATGTCAGAGGAGAATAGCCAGACTAGTTGGAGATGATACAAACAATAGCTCAAATAACTACTCATTATAACCAAGTATGTATAGTACCATCTCTGAATGTACAACTTGCTAAACCTTGAAGCAGATGGGCTACAGAAAACCACACTGGGATAATGTCACCTGGTTTAATGAGTCTCAATTTCATCTGTGACAATCAGATGGGAGGGTCAGAATGTGATGTAAACAACATGAAAGCTTGGATCCATCCCGCCTTGTATCAACAGTTCAGGCTGCTGTTGGTGGTGTAATGGTGTGGGAGATATTTTCCCAGCACACTTTTGGTACCTTAGTACTAATTTAGCAATGCTACAGCCTACCTGAGTATTGTTTCAGACCATGTCCATACCTTTGTTATCACAGTATACCCTTCTTTGATGGGTATTCCAAAGGATTATGCATCATGTCATGAAGCCCAAATAATTTCAAGCTGGTTTGTGGAACATGACAATGAATTCATTGTACTCCAGTTCACAGAACTCTGATTTGCAAAGATCTCAAGTGTGTCTCAAATTATCAAGTTATGGACACAGATTGTGCCTTCACCTTATTTGAAGGGTGAAAAAAATGAAAAAGTGCTGTAGATGGGATGGATAAGGAAGATTAAAGACATCTTGTCATAACAACTCATAAAAAAAAATACAATCTGACAACACTTAGCAAACCCATCACTGAAAAGGAGAACAAACAGAATCAAAACTTGCAGATAATGTAGAGAAGATGTGAAAACAACATCTGAGTGTCTGTCTGTTTGTCATCACACCGGATTGTCTCCTATTCTGTCTTCTGTTCAGTCAGCCTGCATTGCAACATGGCATCTCTCCTGCATCACTGCTGCTGCCACAGACAATTCTTCCTTTCATTCTGAAGATTACAGATCAGCTGTAATTCTGTCATTAAAAACCTTCTTCTCATTCAAATGCTTTATAATATCCGACAAATACCACAGATACCATATCTTTACAGCATGTAAACAAACCAGAGGAAGCAAATCCAAATAGTTTTTAGACACAGGATCAGATGTAACAATTCTAAGATTTGATTAGCACTGGTGTGTGTTTGTGTTTCAGTGTGCATAGGTGTGCTTGTGTAATTGACAGTTAGCTGGCGGACAAACTGTCACAGCTTTCTGCTCTCCCATTCCCCATGGACTGATTATTATAGACCTGTTATCTCCATCTCCCTCAAACACACACATATCATTGTGAATTTGATACTGTCTACTGCATAATACTGTACATCACACCCTGAAGTCTGTCATGACAACCACTTTAATTAGAACTTTGGAGAAATGGATGTGTGAGCAGCACGTGTGCGTGTGTGTGTGTTTATGTCATGATTTTGTATGGAATCTAATCAAACTTGCCATAATCAAGTCTGCTGACAGAGAAAATGCAGAACGACAAACTGTAGGTATCTGATAGACGCCCTCTAATTAGAATGGACTCATGTCAAACTTATCTTTTGTTTTTCAAATTTATGCACAATTTTAAAAATCTGATGATGAAGCTCAAGTCTAAAATAAGAGGCTAACACATCTCATGAAAGTTTTTCTGCGCTGTTCTGCGGCTGCTGCCTCAGTCTATCTGATCCTGTTCTTGGACGGGTTTTACTTGAAAGTACAACCTCGTTGTGCCAGGACGCTGGTTCAATGACAATAAAGTTTGATTGATTGATTGATTATTCATTTAATTTAATTTCTAATGTTTCTAATGTTAAGATGTCCTAAAATAACAGTATATTGTACAAAGCAAGCAATTTTAAATAATATGTAATGTTACAAATAGTAAAACATTGTGTGGCCCCAGGGGCTCCTAGACTTTAAGAACATGATGGCCTAAAGTACCAAGGGCACTGATACAACCTCATACCATCACAGAGCCTGGCTTATGGACTTGTTGCTGATAACAGGTTGCTTGGTCCTTTTTGTCTTTGATCATGTGCCGTCTGTTTCTTTCAAAAATAGATCAGAAAAAGCTCATATGTCCGACCACATTACATGTGTGACGATCCATCCCAGAAGCCTCTGAGCCCAGAAAATTTGGAACCAGCCTTGGATGAAGTTATCATGTCAATTGGTTAGATTATAGAAATGGTATCTTTACAGGTCTGAGTGAAAAAACAATCAAACGTCTTCAGCTCATCCAAGATGTTACTGCTAAAGTCCTGACCAACTCCAGAAGAAACCATTTCACTCCAATTCTTTAAACACTGCATTGACTGTGCATGAAAGAATAATTCAATTCAATTCAATTCAGCTTTATTTGTATAGTGTCAATTCACGACAATGTAATCTCAGGGCGCGTCACAGACAATCAGTTTGAGCCAATCTGATTGTCATACAGTGATTCATACAAGCCAATTCATAAAAAATAGCCTAGCTAAGGAAACCAACAGACTGCATCAAATCTAATCTTCGATCCAATCCCCATTCTGAGCATGCTAGAGGCGACGGTGGAAAGGAAAACTTTACACTTTAAAATCCTACTGATTGTCTTCAATGTACTAAATGGTTCTGGGCCTTAATACATCTCGGACTAGCTTGTTGGTTATGAAGCATCCAGACCCTCAGGTCATCAAGGACAGGTTTATTCAGTATTCCTGGAACTAAGTAAGGTGAAGCAGTATTAAATGTAAATGCACCCCACCTGTGGAACAAACTCCCTGCACACCTGGATAAATATAGAGAAGTGAAATGTGGCAGGACATAGGAGGGCCTAGGCAGGAAGTGAACCCACAACCTCCCAGGTGAGAGTCATGCAAGCTGACCAGTCAGCCAAAGGGATATCCCTGTGGCCAAGTATCCAGGGCACATGATCAATCAGAGGCATAGTGACAGGACCCCGTACTGTCACAGAAAGTTTTAATTAGCTAAGTATTAATTGCTTTGATTGGTAAAAAAAAAGTCTTCTAATCAAATTAAATAATTGAATTAATTTTCAACATATATTTACAGGACTTTTTTGTCAGGGGAAATATTTAAATAGCAGTGTAACAGATTTCCACTCTTGCCCTGTTAAGACACCTTACATCCTTCCCTGCCTTGTTCTGTCTGCAACATCAGAAGCTAAAGCACAGCCTTGCATGTTGCGCTATGCGTCTGTAATTCCCACTGACAACTGTGTTAATGGATGACAATAGCAGAGAGGAGAGTGCCATATGTCTGAGCCTGGGGCAGCACAAAGAATGGCAGAACACACAAAGGCGAATGGAGGAGAGTGGGAGGGGGTTATGAATAAACAGGGGCTGATATTGGAGGAAGGGGAGGATTGAGATAGAGGTTTGACAGAAAAACACAAAAGAAAAGGGAGGGATGAAGAAAAGATCTATACTCTTCTATCCCTATTCATCTAAATATCAGCGATCAAACTGGGATCGATTCTGTTGTGACTGGAGGTTTTTAAGTAGTTGATTTGAACTAATAATTTTTTGGTTTGACTGAGTTCAGAGAGCAGTTTGTCATGCAGCCATGATCAAACTCCGGCACTGAATATTAATACTTGCAAACACTTCTGCCCCCACGCTTTAGTTTTATTTGATTCATATGGATGCTTCATTTGGATTTTTCAAGGCATCACCTGTTATCTGTAGATAATTGATTTCTTTCTTTGTTTACAAAGATTGTGCAGATAACTTTGTTGTTGTCCTTAAAATGGCAAACAAAAGTTCCAGAACCTCTGGTGGCAATTTATCATTGCAAAGAAAAGTAAAATGAGCTTATGAGGTAAATATTACCTCATTACAAACAAATAGAGAAGCTTGTGGCTATCTGATATTTGGAATGAGGTTTGTGCTTTTCATCTTTAACTATTCAAAACTAAAATATCTTATAAATATCTTGCTTAAACACTGAACAAGTGCTTTATCTTTACACTTTTTGGAGGTCATTTCAGCTAATATTCACTTCACTCATCAGGTCCAATTTACTGCCCATTATGGCTTAATATAAAAACAATATACTAAAGTAATCTGCTTGCTCTTGTTTGCTTCTGTAAGTGGCCACATTGGGACATCTTTGTTAATTGTAATGGTGCCAGAATAATCTCTCCAGCTAAAATCAATTTAGTTCCTAAAAAGGGGTTTAAAACTTTCAAATAAAACAAAAGTGTCTTGATATTTGGATTAAAAGTCCATATTCCAAGCAACATTTGATAAGTGTTCTTATGGTGCCAGTTGTTAATGGCCTCTGATCAGAAATACATCTCATCTCGGTTGCCGAGTTCCACTTGTGGTGATGAAATCAAAACTTTTTTCTCTTCGTCCCATTTCCTTTCATGTCTCTCCTTTCATCTTCCACATCTCTTCCTCCTCCGACTTCCTGTGTTAGTTTAGTCCTGGTGCATCCAGGCGCACACAAACTCACACATTCATACATACGCTTGTCTTCGTCTCCATCATGCTCGGCTCCAAATTATGGACTCAACCGATCCACTAACAGGAAGCAGAGAGGGAGCCAAAGTGTCAAATATCAGACAGGACGGCTTGAGAGAAGTGGAGGGGACAAAAGAGGAGAAGGGAGGAGAGGGTGGTAGAGGAGGGGACCTCTTATTGAAATGGAAATAGAACAGGCCAATTAAAACATTTCACTGGGAGCTTGTTTGTGTCTCTAGCACAGCACTCACGGATTATATATACAGCACATTATGGAGTAATGAATATGAATAAATTGAACTGCTCAATTATCATGCCACCACTGGGTCTCAGTAAAGACAATGCACTTTTTAATTGTACTCTAGGTAAATATATTTCTCCTCCATGATGTAAAACCATTTACCTTTAAATCACGAATCATTGACACTCAAAACTGTTACAACACAGACCTTGTTTATGCATTTACCCATATTAAATCATACTTTATAGGCTTATGAATTATGGTGTGTACACACAGGCTTGTTTTTTTTTTAGTTTTTTTCAAAAACACAAATGTATGTGAGAACAAAGATACAAGAAACGAATTATATACTCTAAATACATTTAGCACATAGTGGTTATTTGTAATATAGTGCAGTGTATGTAAATGTACATTTGGACTCATTAGTGAATGGTACTGAATCTAAATAATGACTTTAACCCCTGAATGCCTCGGTTATTCCAATGCACCTGGGACTGTTGTACTACCCAGCAGCTGTAGTATTATAGTTGCTGTTTAACTATAACAGAGACTGAAAATGATTTTTTAGCTGAAACACACTTCAACTACATATTTTACTTATGTAGATTAACTTTGCAAATGTGTCTTGGTTTATGAAATCTGCTGTTTAAGGCACTTTTTTTTTTTACAAAGTTCAGTTCCTTGACACTGAATATGTTATGCTTCTATTTTTCCAACTTTTGTTTTGTTGTTGTTTTTTGTTTGTTTGTTAACTTGTGGTGAAGTGCAGTGCACAGACTTAATCTACTTATTTTTCAATCAGCATTGTATATACTTACTTCCAAATCTCCTTCTGGTGTGAGTTACATATTCTCCAAGTAAAATGTGTTTTTCCAAGGATTATAAATAGTTGGTTTGGTTAAAGCTATAATAAACAAATCACTGAAAAAATGAAGCCTGTCATGCCCCATTCAAGTTATCTGTGTAGAAGTAAGAAACAGTTTTTTGATAAAAGCATTTATTACATATTGTGACGGCGTTAGAGTAAATTATCCACCCTGAATACAAGTACACGTTCTTCCTCATCTCCCTTGTGTGTACATGCTTTGTGTGTATACATGCTCACATCTGTTACTGTTTTCCTTTTTGTAGAAACGGCAGGTAATTAAAAAGAACAGATATCAGCCTCAACTTAATAACTCTGTTTACTGGTTAGATGTTCCCCGTCTGTGGTAAACTCACAGGATGCTTTCCAAAACTCACCATTTTCCTATTTCCAGGAATCTTCTTGCAGAAAGAGTTCATCCCAGGACATGATGAATTTATACATATGTGAAAGTAATAAAATCATCTAATTAAAACATTTTAATATGTAAGGGCATACTCTATCTACCATACAAAACCATACCTACTGACTTCCTTATACAACACAGCTATATCTAGCCTTTTGAAAAAGGCCATATTTGTTGCAATAACTACCAGATTTATCAAATTCCATAATTATACTGCTGTTTCACCCCCACAGTCTGTGGGCCAGGCCTGATTGATTAATCTCCACTGCTAATGTTAATTTCAGAATGACCTTTACTCCTTGAAGTCAAACAGCCAGGATTACATATTTACTCATAGAATATACTCATTTTGTTTGTGAAACAAAACATATACACTCTAAATCTTAATTTAAAAAAAAGAAAAAAGAATGAAATGGTGCCCTTTAAATGATCAGATATACAATATACAATAGAGTATAGATAGGCTGGGGAAGCAAAAGTCCGTTCTCGTTTTCTTTTTTTGTTGTTGTTGTTGTTTTGTGACTTTTGTTCCTCCACCCTTTGCTCTACAATGGACTCAAAACAAAGTATGATTTTAATTTTCCTTAAAAGCTGAAAAATCTACTTGAGTTTTCTGGTCCATCAAGTGAGGATTTTATGTTTCATCTCTAAATGTTGCCTGAAGAAAGACCGGTCCCACCTTTAATTCACTGAATCCCTCTTCCACTCGTGGGATAAGAAACACTCCTGTTGCCCTTCTCACCCCAGCATGTAGTTTAGACATCAAAGATCAAGAAGTCTCCAAGGATCTAATTTACAGACGATGAGGGGTCTGTGCTCCTGCACCATCACTTTTAGGAAATGAAAATGTGTGTAACATTTTATCATCCACATTAGTGAAATACTCAGCAGTATGTTGTCTCTTTCACATCCATTTGGCACATATTGATTGTTTATGGTTGTTTTCAGTGTTTCGTTCATTTGAAACTGAAAGTTTCATGGGTCCAAGTACAAGCCAATAGCTTCATTTGAAGCTGGAGCATTCATAAAAGTACCCAGAAACAATGAACCAAACAGTTTTTACAAGAAGCTGTTGAACTAAATCTGATGGTCATGTTGCATTTGGTGACACAGAAAACTATGACTTTACTCTTGGTTGATTGTGTAGCACATTTTCTTTCCAACAAAAGAGTTTTAAAGGCTGTACTTTCCAGTTTACAGCCGTAGAATAACAGAAAAAAAAGCAACCATGTGTTAGTGCATACAGTGGGGGAAATAATCTTTTAACGATTTGTATACAAGATACTTTTTCTTTTTCTCTTTTAGTTCTTATCTGTCACATTTCCAAACTGCAGACATTTAAACAGTTTGTATTCTACATGTCCTGTTTATTTTTCTTATTATGAGCACTAACAAGTAAAGTGAGTAATACTATGACTTCGTCTTTTTAATGTTCTGCTGGAAACACCTGCATCCTGGCATTCACAGAATTCCCACCTCCCTAAACAGCATCCGCCAGCAGGACAGTGGTGGGCCTGCAAAAACTGCTTAGCAAAGAGTTAAAACAACACAGAATCTGATGGGTTTGCCTGGCCTCCAAACCACCCTGATAACAATCTGATGGGATCTGATGACTTATGTGTGAAGCAAGTTCAATCCACGAAGATCCCACCCCACAATCCGAAGAATCGATTGCTAATGTCCCGGCACTGCACGCTGCAGGATACCCTGAATGTTTTTTGTCCACACCATGACTAGCCAGAGCTGTTTGGCAACAGTTAGTGCACGACAGATCAGTGGGTAGTCTTTGGAAAAAGACTGATAGCTTTCTGTGTGAAGTTTGATTGTTGCAGGTTTTTTTCTTCGTAGTATGAAGGTATGCGTGACAGGTGGATCTGTGACTTGTTATAAACTGATGAATATTCCCGTTCTTTGAATTGAGATGCTGAAATACATTGTAAGCTCTGGAAACCCGGTAGTAATAGATATAGATTAGGACAGTAACTATCTTGTCAAAGCATTACTCATCTCTCCATGGTACATTCTGTATTCAGTTTTAAATGGTAAAGTTTTCATGTGAGTGTGTGTCAGCATTGTGCACATCTTCTTAGCAGGGAAAGAATTTAACAAATACTGTGTTGAGTAAACAGAACTCCCTACTAGAGCACAAACTGGAGTGTGACTAGATGGTTCTGGTGTGAATAAGGTCAATTTGAAAGCTAATAAATACCAGTGTGAAATGGAAATGAACCTTTTTAGCACTTGCTGCAGTGCTAACTGAAACAGTTGGTCAATGTTTGTTATGACAACTCTTATTTGGACTGTCTATGACGAAAAGCTAAAAGAAGAAAAGATAAAGAGTAAAAAACATCTATGTAATGAGTAAGTCAGTCCAAGAGAAAATAATGCTGCAATGAGTTTCTGGTAGTGCTGCTGAGACCTCTGCTCTCTGTCTCTGACAGCCTCTTAGATGAATGCTCTCTGCTTTCTGGAGCTGACTTTGTTGTTTTCCCAGGCAGCCATGTGCAACTAGGCTAATGAGTACATTTAGCTGGAAAATGCTGAGGTAACACTTTCATCACACTGTGTATGTGTGATTGTGTGTGTTCACACAGTCTAAGATTTGCATGTGCATTTGTGAGTGTATATGTGTCATCTGTTTATTAGGGTCACAGTGAGAGATAGAAGTTTCAGCTGAAAAAACTAATTACAGACTCATTCTGCTCCTTGCATCACATTTTTCAACTGATATCAACCCCTCCCTCCATTCACTCCTTCCTCTCTAAATCTTTTCTCTAAACTTCTTTGATGCATTATCATCGCACTTGCACAATGTGACATCAACAGGCGCCATAACTCTTAATGCTTACACTTTAGCCACACATGAGTTGATTCTGTAGATGGTGCTGCTGAGTCAAAGAGAATCTGATCTGTCTGAAAAACAAAAGGAGTAATAGATTCACATAGAGCAAGATTGACTACCATTACCTCAAATCACCTAGTTCAAACCTTCCTCTATCACTTTATAGCCCTTCCCATGTTTTTTCCCCTTTCCTAATATGATTTCTTCTTTCTTTTTAAATTCCAACATTTAAAAGAAAAATGCTGCTGAAGTGCATCAGAATACGGTGTACAAATTACCTCTGTATTTTATGTTTTATATTTCTTACTTATTTCATATTTAGGACAGACACTAACAATATTACTCACCCCTACATGGTATACAGTCACTCAAAGGACAACTTTGAGCAAGAGTTGAGTCACTCACTGGACATGTGTCCTCAGCTTCTTAGATCTATCCAAGGCACATCACTACTGGCTGCCACATCAAAGATGGCGTCTAAATGCTGAACTCAAGTCATCAAGACAGTTAACGAACTGCCATATCTTGTTGGTTAAGTCTATCCGTTATATATGATCACGTAAAAAACAAGATTAGGAGGCCCATTTTGTGTCTTCTCATGTTGACAGCATTTGGAAAAACAAGCTAACACTTCACAAAGATGACTTCTAACTGCCAGCCAGGCCATGATCTCTGTACAGAAGACATAACTCACCAGTGCTAAAGGGAAAAGTAATATGTGTGTTATACAATAGGAGAAAATGGAAGACTACATTTAAAAAAACAAAAAAAAACAAATAAAAACAGAAAAAGTGTTTTTTCATTAATAAAAAAAGTCATGTCCTACAAAGCTGGTTGCTCTTGAGTGTAATTTTTCATTTGGTCTGAGGCTTTTTCACTTCACGTGGACATGTGAAAATCTTGCTTGCTTTGGTGAAATGACAATGATAAATGAATAAAGACAGTGTGTGACATGTAAAGTTAGCCATTCGCCTTTGCATCGACACTGTCATCTTCTTCTTGTACATTTATTCACTGCACATACACAACCCATCACTGTGAGCTCTTTCTCTGACTGACACAACACAGATTTAATATGTTGAATCAGCTGAAAAAAGACATGTCTGTGTGACCGTATCAACAGTGTGCACACATCAAAAATACAAGAGAGACATTCACCAAAACATGTCCAATGGCTGATTTCCAGCTTTATTTATAAGACCCCTTAGAGGAGAGATTGCCGCTGCGTATTGATCTTGGAGGGGTTACAAGACTGTTTACAGAGTATTTGGAGTCCATCTTTCTCTGGCTTAGGTAATCAGAGAAACTGAAAATAAAGAAATTGTTGGGGAGAAACACTAAGAGTTACATTTATGACTCTATGAGGCTCTGTTAACAAGTTAGATGAATAAAGTTCATAACAGTACAATTAGAAAAAGACAGAACACATATACCTTGTTTGTAAGAGTAGCCAGGAGAAAGTTTCTTCTCTCGACAAGGCAGCACAGCTTAGGTTTGCAAAGTTGCATCTTAACACATCTCAAGACTTGTAACACTCTCCATTGGACAGAAAAGACCAAAGTGGAGATGTTTGGTCTGAATGCCCTTCACTAAGTTTAGTTAAAACCACACAGCATCTCAGCACAAATATCAACTGTTAAGCACAATGATGAAGGGGTGATGATTTGGGCTTGTTTTGGAACCACATGACCCAGGAATTTTGCAATTACAAACATGACCATGAACTGCTCTGTAAAAGAAAGCTTATTTTCAGCAGTGTTTGGTAATTTCAGCCCCACGATTTAATTCCCTTGTTGTATTAATGTGTTGCTTTCAAGTAGAAGTCTCATTCAAAGGATATTTTTGGACCTTTATCTGCAGCTTGATTGATGTGAGTCGACAGTTTTTGCTACTCAGCTTATAGAAAAAATCTGTATTTTTCTCTGAGGCAGTGGCTGTGCCCCCCTTGAGCCGCCTTCATATGAGGAAGTTGTCCATGTACATAAATTGGATGCTTTTGTGTATTGTGAATGTGCGGTGTGCCTGCAGTTGTCCTTTCCAGTCCACTCTTCAAAAGTACTAAGGTATGAAACAAATTTAGACAAAAAAAAAAGTTGTTTCTTGAGACTAGCTTGTATGAATGAGCTGTTAAAGTTTTCCCTCAGCTCAAATGAAGCATAACTGGCTTTTTTCATTTAAGTCCGAAGGAAAAGGCTAAGAGTTTATCTCTCAGTCCTGTAGTGATACAGAGAAAGAGAGCTTGGTAGTGCACTTTTTTTCTTGCAATAGTGAGACCAGTTTGACACTCTTCCTTACCCTAGTGAGTGTGTTTGTCTGCTCTGCTGATGCCTGTCCTCTGAGCATCTGTTCTGTACTGCAGTAATGTTGCTTCTGCCATAGTTCTGCTCTTTCACAAAACAGAAATGACAGAAATGTTTGCAGGATCTCTGTAGGAAAACGGTATAAACTAAACCTCCAATGGAAGCTCCATTTTCCCTCTGTAATGTACAATAATTATACCACATTTATCACAGAAATGAGACTAAATGGCGAGATGTTAATTAAGCAAGTTGTTAATATAAAAACAAGCTTTGAACATAAAACACTGAGTTCGTACAGGAACTGTATAATTAATAATTACCAGTACCGTTTGCAGTGGTTTTATTTTGATACACACTTACAGGATATAATGAACCACACAGTATGTTGTAGCAGGGTGTTAAGACAATTTAGAGAGTGTTTTATTTCTTATTTATGTTTCAATGGTATTGTGAACCCACATACACTGCAACACTGATTACATATTCTAAATTCAAATGTAGATCAACTGTTGTGCAAACAGCAGCATTTCTCCTCATGCATTTGCATACAGTCACCAACAACAAGGGTCACTGCACTTGCTAGGAGGAAAGCAAACCAATTACAAGGAAGTTTGTGCTCAGCAAACCATGATAATGCCATATCATATCATGCAAACAGAAGGAACAGAATTTACTTTGCCCAACATGAACCCCATCATTTGGGGTTTTGAATCACTGCAACTTTGCAGCATTGACCTCAGCAACATACAAGCACAACAAATTTTTTAACAAGCCTGTAGGGGTACAATTTGCATTGTACCAGTTAACAAACATCATTCACTGTGACTGCTTCAACTCTCTCTGAAACACTGTGCAGTTTCAAAATCACATTAACACAAACAAAGCCTGATCTTTACAAGCATATTGTATGTGCACACACACACACACACACACACACGCGCGTAAAGAAATACCTCCAAATAGACAAAATCTAAGTCTTCTGATATTGTTGTTTCTAACACATCTATAGGCTGTAGAGCAAGTCTCATATCCATGGTAGCCCATATAATTCTTGTTTTGTTAGTTTTGTCAACCATTTCCATCTCCTTCCTTGTCTGCTTTTCCATCTCCTGCCTCCCTCTATTTTCTAAACTGTTTCTCTTTCCTCTCATTTCCACCCCTCTAATCATATACGTCTATCTCTCAGGTGGATTTGAAGGGGGAAGAGGGGCAGCCATAGTAATAAGACCATTAATCACTGAGAATAATTTGCAGAAAAATCAGCCAACCTTGTTGAATTTGACAGCCACCACATTGGATCCGTATGCTGGAACATAATATATGGTCAGATAAGAAGCTTTGCATATGATTCATGAGGTGTTTTTGTAAGATTCTGAAGATTTTTGTCCTCATTTACAGGAGATTTCATTCAAATCTATTCAGTTCTCCTTGTTTTTGTTTTATTTTTGTGTTACAGTCTTATACATGCTATAAAGCATCATGGCTGCCAGCTCAATCCGTACAAAATGAACCATGAGCTGATAGTAGGGGTGATACAGCAACTTACACAGTATCTAAGAGAATCAAAACCATTCTTCTGTTAAGGTCAACTTTAATCTTTCCTTCTGATTAGAAGAATTGGTCTTCATGTGTTGTCACTCCTAATATGTTAGCCTTAATGGGTTTGGTAGAAGTTAAATGAAATACAAAATTTAATAATTTATTTTCTTTGTACATTGTACAGTATGTCCAACTTTTCTTTTGATGTGAGACACTTGCCTTTTTTTAAGGGTACCGGGGATTTTGTGAGAGATATCCATTCATTAGGGATGATTTTCTCAGTTGCTATTTTCTTTGTGTGTGTGCATGTGTGTGTTGTGTTTGGCTTCCTTTTTCATAGAAATACCTCCCCACACACACACACACAAACACATTGCAGCAGATTCAGCTCAGGTGATAGTTGGCTAGGTTACAGTTCTCTCCTTGATCTTCTTTAGGGACTCTTGTTTGATTTTTGCAGTAAGCTTTAGATCATTATGGTGGAACACACTTCTTCTGTGTAGATCAGGGCTCACCGACTCTGGACCTCTTGGGCCAGTGTCCTGCAGGTTTTTGATGTTTCCGGCTTCAACACACCTGGTTCAAAGGTTCTCCAACAAGTTCTGCACAGGCCTCATAATGACCCGTTATTTCTGACTGCAGCCTTCCTCTGCCTCCATCTGGATGGGTGTATGTTTGTGTGTGTGTGTGTGTGTGTGTGTGTGTGTGTGTGTGTGTGTGTGTGTGTGTGTGTGTGTGTGTGTG
>JBBBVU010000006.1:14977895-14990572 GCA_037177055.1 Atherinosoma microstoma | reverse complement strand
CCTAATGCTGGGACCCCACCATTGCCTTCTGCCTAGGACGTGACCCAGCCTCCATCACTGCCCTCTCCGCCTTCCACACAACCTCCTCCCTCACCCCCACACACCCTCAACAGATATACCCCCCCTACAACACGTACTCATGACCTTCCACCACCCATCCACATACCCCCTCCTCTTCGTATTCACCCTATCAACACATACACCCCCCCCCACACACACACACATACTCCTACCATCCCACCACCCATCCACACACACCCACACAACTTCCTCCCTTACCCCCACACACTTTCATCATGTACACCCCCCACACAACACTCACTCTTGTCCTCCTACCACCCATCCACACACACTCACGCATCCCCCCGCACTCACACGCCCTCTCAACACATACATCCCCCCACACATACACGCACTACTAGCCTCCCACCACCCATACACACACACCCACACAACCTCCTCCCTTGCCCCCACACACTCTCCACATGTACACCTCCCACACCACACGCACTCATGTCCTCCCACCATTTATCCATTCTCACGCCCTCCTGCCCCCACTCCCACATACCCTCTCACCACATATATCCCTTCACAAACAAAATGTTGCACTCCCACCACCCATCCACCCACATTCAAACACACTCTCCTCCCCCCTACCCCCAAACATCCTCTCAACACGTTCACTCATATCCTGCCACCACCCATCCACACACACACACCCTCCTCCCCCCACACACCTTCTCGTCGCATATACTTTCCCACACACGCACTCCCACCCTCCCACCACCGATCTACATATTTCTTCCCTTCCTCCCCTGCCTTCCCACACATCCTCCTCACATGTACCTCCACCCACACACATACTCCCTATTCCTCTACACACACACATACTCACACCCCTGTCCTCCTCCCACCACCCACCTCCAACCCTCCACCTTCCTCCTCCACACCTCTCTGGTTTCTGAACCTCTCCACCCATCTCTTCCTTTTCACCCACAGCCAGATTCACCCATTCACTCTCACACCTCCCCTTGCCACCCCTCCACTTTCTCACCTTTCACCGATATCAACACCCACACATTATCCTCATCTCTCATGTCCCGTGGGGGCCAACCCCGGGCCGGCAAGTGAAAAATCCCTGAGCCGGGCACCCAACGCCACACCCCGCCCCGCCCCCCACAGTAGTAATCCCCCCCCAGAGCCAGCATCCAGCCCCCCACACGCCTCCCACAACCCTACACGTGTGTGTGGTGGAGAGCGGGGGAGGGGTCAAGAGATGTCCCCACCCCCCTACTGGAGGGGGACGAGATGCGGCAGGGCAACCCAAGGACTACGCCTCCAGGTACAGCCAGGGCATCCTCTAAAGGGCATGTCTTAGCCCTTTGGCTAAGATGTTTTTAATTTTCTAAAAAATGTATTTCCTTTTTCCACTTAGTGCTCTATATCTATGAACATATATTTATAATTCTGTAGATTTCATGTCCAATAAATACAACTTGTAGCAAATGGAACAGTTTAAAGCATCCGGTATTATCTGTGAGTATCTTTTCCTCCAAAGCAGCATAGTCTGTGCACAGTATTCAGGTACTTAGGAGGAGGGTTGTTCCAAGCAATCTTTGAAGAATCTGAGCCTCATTTCCACTGTGGATTCAGTCAATCTCGCTTTGCTTTGTCTCTACTCCACCAAACTTTATAATGTTGGGTCATTCCTCTATCGTGGTCAGTTGCTGCAGGATGCTTTGCTCATCATACCTTGAAGATAGTGCCATTTTTTTTAGGACCTCTGGGTAGAGTCGTCATCCTCCTATTTTAATCTGGAACTCAGACGGTATTCCTTGAATGGATTAGAATCTAAACATGCGATTGAGTGTCATTCCATGAACCATTGTTTTAGCTACATGGTTCCAAAGGGCAAAAATATTAGATCTACAATAAAATTGTATATTTGGACATAACTCTATTTGTGTGAGTGTCTTCTTATGCCAGGCTTTATTGATCAGGAAACTTACTAAAGTAAAAAGTCAACGAAACCCAGATCTTTTCCTTAATCTAACCACATTGTTTTGAAGCCTAAACCTTTTAAAAATAGATTATAAAACAGGATGTAAAAATGTTGTGTCTTTTTTGTTTGTTTTTTTAAAAGTCAATATTCATGTTCTAAAAATAATACATAAGGTGTAATGGTATAAATGAGACATGAACTCCACTTTCCCAGGTAAAAGTCTTGGACTTAACTTCTACCACCACAGTTACCTCATCTTGCCTCCCTGTTGTCTTTTTCCATCTGCATAAAGAGGAAAAGCTGAACTCATAAGACCAGATGAGATGAATGGGCTCAAAAAGCGTAAGCTGAAAATAAAGGCTAATGTGTTTTATTTGTGCCAGAATATATGTTTTGATGCCAGAAAAAATTGCCGAACACAGGTTTAGGAGAAACAACATTTACCTGTGTCTTCCCTATGTCACTGCTGTTACATTTCAGCTCCTACTGATCAGTCCAGTCTCATTCAGACTGGCCCAGTCCTGTCCAGAGTGGAATAGTTTAGTTCAATCTGGTCCAGTCCTGTTGATAACTGAACAGGTGGTATGTGACAGCAGGTATGAGTCGACTTCAAAGGATCCTGTGAAAGGAAGCATGAGAGAGTGAGGCTGAGAAAAGTAGGAAAGACAAATCTGTGGACATAGAAGAAGAGGATAAATGTTAAAAAGAAGTTGTATAGATGACAGGATGACAGAAAGGTTAGTGTGTGGATCAGAGCAGACACAGGTAAAGAGACAAGAAGGAGGACATATAAAAGTAATGTGTGTGTTCTGGTGGGTAAGTTTGGGAGTGTTGGTAGGTGGGGGTGTGATGCTTGTCTCCAGACCAACAGCTTGAGCGCTTTACTCTTGTGAATACCAATTGTTCTGCAGAAATAAAAGCCAAATGCTAAACACCCCCTAAAACAGTCTATTTATCACCCCCTCTGTCACAGTCTTTGTCTTCCTCTTACTTTCAGCTTTACTTCAAGTTGTGTACTTTTATGTGTTAGAGAAAACTTTGCCTATTCTTTTCTTGGACCTATGCCTGTACTCACTCTTTTACAAACCTGTACTATTTCCTTCCAAAGCAATGAATGCACACCCGCAGTTTTTAAATTTAGACAATATGTACCTCCTTTATACAATCACAAGCATACACACACTGTCACCCCTATAGGAGGCTCCCTGCAGATGATGTTAGGTGACTGTGGACATTGTTTAACGAGCCCTGGGACATGGAAAGAGAGGCAAAGCAGAGGAAGGCAGGGGACAATAGGAGAGAGAATAGAAGGGAGGGTAAAGGACAGCAGCAGGGAGAGGAGGAAGAAGAGGAAAGCAGCATTTAGGGAAGCTATAGAAGAGATGGGATGATAGCGGAGAGATATGGAAAAGCATAGGAAGGGGGAGGTAATGCAGGATGTAAATCAGTCACATGCAGGGAGGAGAAGCAGGAGGAGGATGATGAAAAGACAAAAAGTGGAGAGGAGGGAGGAGAGTGGAGAGTGGAGGACGCCCGGTCACAGAAGGAATGAGGGGGAGAAAGTCATGAGGGTAGGAATGGAGAGAGGGAGTGTGTAGAGGAGAAACATAGGAGAAATGTATGTGATATGTAGCCTGAGGACAAGAGGAAAGAATGAGGAAATAGAGCAGATAAGTGGGAGTAGACAGAATAGAGAGGAAGAAGGATAAACCTTCAACAAGGTGGGAAAGAGATGAGCCAGAGGTGAAGGGTAGAAGATTTGGTCCCTCCTTTCTCTGACCTCATGTTCCTCTCTCTCCTGCCTGCCTTCTTCCCAGCCCCTCTCTTCTTTCCTGCTCTGCTATGTAATGTTAGACTACTGACAGGAAAAATCTCCAAAGTCAGCTCTTCTCCTGGCTTTTGCTGTTCTTTTCCTTTTTGCATTATATGTCATGTTATTCGTGCCCACAAAATGGAAAATGTTGCAGACCTTATTCATTCTAATTAAACACATTGCTGCCTCAGTAGCTGCCGATTCCGTTTAAACGGTCTCCTTTAAAACTACAGCCACGATCAAAGTCTTTTTTGCTGCGCTGTTGATCCACGCTCAGCGGAGATTTCTGAAACATTTGCATTTTTTTTCCTTTCAGAATTTAATTCAGGAAGGGTCTGACATCCAATTGTGGGAGTGAGGAGGTCCTTTTTTTAATACAATGGATCCAATTATATACTGCATTACACCAAAGCTTTCAAGATGAATCTTCTGCAAAAGTTGTAGCAGATCTGCAGCAGCATTGAAGAGACATGGGTGACCATCGTATCTGCGTATCTATATCCTTTCTTTGTTCTGTTGCTATGCACCGCTCTCTCAGCAACTCTGTCAGTAATGGTCATTGAATCCAACATTCACAGACAGTTGCATGGCACTGACAAAGGCCACCGTGTGTGTGCGCAGCCTAATTTAGAATCTATCCACCCTCGAGCATTACGAGCGGCTCATATTCTCCTGCTTACTCTGCTCTCCTTTGCCTCAGAGCATCAAGTCTGTCCCTTTGTTCATTTAAGTCCTGAAAATAAACTGTCACTCAGTCCATCAGTCAGTCTATGACTGTTTCTGCACGTGTGTGGTTTTGTTTGAGCCGATGGACTGTTGTGCCACATGCACACTCATGGGTTTGTATATATATATCTGTATACGTGTGTGTATGCCTGTGTGTATGAAACTGTCAATTTGTCTTGCCTGACTCCATCCAAAAAGACAGACAGCCCATTGAGGCGTATGCTGCAGAGAAAAATAACAACTCCAGCTGACAAACATAGTTTAAGTCAGTGTGCAAACACAGAGCATGAGACAGAAGAGATGAGGTTTTGCATTTAAATTCAAGGTATAGTTTACTTTTTATATTTAGTGCACTTTTTCTGTGCGAAATTGTCACATCAGTTGGTTTTATAGTCGTTAACTGAAAGTATCGATTAATGCTGCATTAAATGGGAGACAGACTCTCCCTGAGGGGGAGATTGTTGTTGCATTAGAATGAATGAATATGGACCACGCTCAGCTGCAGAAGACTACACTTAGTACCCATAAACACTGTCCTGTCTGCTTGTTATGTTGCTGAGGAGATCAGGCTGCAGTTAAGATTATGAAAAGTTGTATGGTAGGGAATAAAAACTGTATCTCAGAGATATTTTTCTATGCACGTGTTGGATATTTCATTTAACACATTTGTAACTTCACACATTTATGTCTGATATGAAAATTGTAAGTTTGCCGGAGCAGAGCAATTTTTTTTTTACTTATTCCGTCATATTCAGTCCCTGTGGTTCATAAGCTGACAAGCTCTCTTTTTTATTTCTTTGATGTGAAAGTATTATTTTAGATTCTCTTTATATGTGAGAGTAAAGATGAAAATAACCTTGTTAGACTTGAATAAACCTTTATAATGAACAATTTCACACATTTTTCTAAAATCCTGCAAATATCCCTATTTGTAATTTCTCCTGAGGAGATCCAAACTATAACTGACTAAATGAGATATAATGATGACTTGGACATTTTCATGCATGACTTATGTCTTCTTTAGTTGAATAAGAAAGCATACAAAGGCAGTCGGTTGAATGTGAAGGCCAAAGATCACACACCGACATCAAAGAAAATGTAACCCAAAGTGGCGAAGTTCACTCTACAGCTGTAGCGTGGGATGGTTTAAGGAACATTTAGATGAGTGCATGAAAGCAATGCTAAAAGGCTAATGAACAGAGTATTATGCATGCCAAATTGCCAACTACAAATGTTTTTGTCCTCTGATAAGAAAAAGTAAGGAACTTAACCCTCCAGTCACGGTTAAGTGTTTCCAATCCCCTGAAACATGTTTGGTGTAACACAGACTTTTTGCTGCTGCTGCATTGCATTTAGTATACCCTGTGTCAAGGGTGAAGGCAAAATTCAGTGCACCTTAATTTAAGCGTTACTTATCAACTTATCATTATACGTGTACTATAGTTGTCCAGCAACTGGCTAACATTTGTCTTTGTTTTTTATGTAACCAATTATCTGTGGAAAAATGTGCAGAGAATATGACAGATAAATTCAAGAATCAACATCTACCTCTACATAGTGTCACCATCCCCATAATCACATATCTTTGCCCCTAGTTTGTTTGTTTTTCTTTCTACCTCACACCTCCTTTTTGTTATTATCTACTTCAGAGATCCCTAAATGCATGGATTGGCACTGAACTGGACTTATATATTTATCTTTTAAAATAATTTTTGTCTTTTACTAGCCCTGTAACATCTTTAAATAAGCAATGTCAAGCACTTGTTCCAGAATTACATGACACTGCAGTTGTGTTATTCATCAAACACTACTTAATGCATGTGTATCAAAATGTTAATGAGCTTTTTGTTAATTAGATTAATGCTTAGCAAGAGTTCTGCCATTATGACATGTCACTATGACTGTGTGTGATAGAAAAATACATTTAAAAAAAAATCTCTGCTGTATGAATGTGAATGCAACTGCATCTTGTGGTAATGTATAAATAGTGTTCCACCTTTGGGTCATTTACATGCTGACCTTGCAATTTGAGTAAGTAAAAGCATGCTGATACATCTCAGTGTTTTTCATCCCCAAAATTACTGTATAACTACACACTGCCACTTATTCAGTAATAAACATAAGCTTTCAAATCAACCAGAGTACCTTCTTAGTTTAACATTTTTTTAGATTTTCAATACAAGGTTTCTGAATGACCCAACTTTGCAGTCCATGAACCAAATTTAATAGCTTCACAGCTAGCTTTACCCAGAGACTTTTGTGTGGCTGGTTCAGAGGTTTCACTGGAAAGTTACTTTGTTATGGGAGGTCCAGTAACCCTGGGTTTCCATATCACCCATCAAATTGTTGAAATCTTGTTTTATTCTAAAACTATCAAAATTAAACTTCATATCGTAGCATATCATTCCTAAACCAAATGATAGATATGCGTTAGTCAGATTTAATCAAATTCTGCTTATTCTCAATAAAAGACACAGCAACTGGGATGCATGAGTTCTACTGAACCAGACTTTTAAGGGGTAAGCAAGCTGCAATAATGTGAGCTGAAACATGAATATCTTCACAACCTCTCCTGCAGAACTGGGAGTACAGTGTTTTTATTGTGTGCAGCTTATCAGGGGTATAATATATTTTGTGAATTAGATTGTGTTGTGCATTTTTTCTGTCTAGTGTTACAGAAACAAAAAGAAATACTGGCCATCAATACATGCTACTTCCCATATCCCATTCCACATTCTCAAAGTTACACCTTCTGCGGTCTTCTGCATTTCATTACCAACACTGCCCACTCTATTTTTTATTTATTTTTTTAAAAGTAGGTACAGTATAGGATATAAACCCTCAGCTCTTTTACTCCCCTCTCCTCTCCCTACTCCCCACCTGTCTACAGTGGTGGAAAAAACTGCAAACATGAAATAAATAATGAATCATATATATAGGCAGCTACACCTGTAGTGAATAACACTGCAGAGAATGATGAAAACAAAAGCAATAAATCAAGGAAAATCCCCAAGTCAGAGGCAAAGCTTCTGCAGAAATATTCTGCAGTCATCAGACTAATATCACAAACTTCCACATTGCTTTAACAATCTAATGATATCAACTAGGAAGGCTGGTTTTGCTGATATTGTTTGGCACAAATGAGAAAATACTTAAGACCTTGTAATAGCAGAACTAGAGTTAAATGCCTGCTGTACCATGCAGCATGTGCTGTAGAAAAAATGCAGTGAAACCACACTGAATGAATACACCAGATGCTGAACTTCCAGAATGTGCTGCATTTACATTATCAGCCGGTTTAACCATCATTAATTTTGACTTAATTTAGTTAAACATGCATTTTTCTTTGCACCCTCAATATTTTCACTCATTCTCTTGCATCCCGTGTTTAATTCCGTCTAATATTCCAAATGCACTCCTCTCCAGCGTGAGTGAGGTTTTTGTGGAGAGCACAGGTATGAATATTAAAATCATCAGCGGCTGGCGGTGTCGGTGGATTGTAAACACATCTGTCACTACTGTGTAATTGGTAAACAAGTCTGACCGCTTTCTGTTTGTTTGTAAACAGCTATGTCCCTGCATGATATGAAAGGTCATTAAAACAACCTGTTTACCCCACGTCAACTCCATCTGAACTGTCTCCACCTCTGCTTGGACACGTTCCATTTACATTTAAATCACTGTGATGTCTTTTCACTATAATGTGTACGGAAGCAAAGTTATTTTCTTAAATCATCACAATTGCAAGTTGACCTTTAAAGACAAGTACTGGAGGAAAAACAAGGGATGAAAACTGTAGAGGAAGTGGAGGAGGACTGACAGATGTGATTGAACAGATTGATAGGAGTGGGGGAGGGGGGCGGTGAGGAGAAGCATTCTGGTGACTACATAATTTTCTGAAAATGGCTTTTAATAAAACCACACAGCAGCTCAGTCCAAATATTTACATGTTAATCAATGTTATGTATAGGATCATTAGATCCTAATATATTATGGAGAATGTTGTTCAAGAGGAAATGTTTCATCATATCATATCAATGCAATGTGAAGCACTATTCAAAGATCGGTTCACTCTACACCTGATTAAACGAAAGTCTTTGATGCAGGTCTTTTCTAATGTAATTGCTCTTCTGTCACACCAGAACCTAATCAGACCCATTGCAGCTTCTCACAGGGCTCAGGCCAATTTAAAACATATTAGTGCTTTTGTCACGTGGGGACGCAAACCGAGAGACAATGTGGTTGCTCAGCCCGAGACAAAGGCCAGATAAACTATACTGGAACCAACAGGATTAGGAAGCATCCATGAACCAGCGAAATTCAGTTCATTTGCTGCAGTTGTGGGTAGCCGTGCGGTGCAGACGATACATTTTGCACCCTCAGAAATGCTCATCCTTGAACTGCTTTTATTTAGCTTCAGTGTCAGTTATAATCCAGTTCAACTGATGTAAAGAAGTTCTTGAAACGTGTTTGTATTTGTGTGTGTGTCAATCCCCTGGGAGGAGTGTGTAACGAATAAGAAGAGAAAAGCGGCACTGCAGTGTGTCAACACTAAACTGTTAGTCGAGAGTTTCACCGTGTGTGCACAGGCAAAATGGCATATTTCATGAGCGGATGCATTGTTTCAGCTAGTGTGTGTGTATGTGTGTTTGTGTCAGAGTAGTAGTGATCTATTGACCTGACAGCTCTTCCTGAGGGAATGCACACATCCCTGTCATTACCGCAGTAGCCACTGTTGATTGACTGCTTTCAGCACTGCTCAGGAGATATCTGTCAGTCAGTCAGTCACACTGTTGATTTCAGACCAAAGTCAACACGCTTCAGTGGTGTTGACAGACCACTGTAATCATTAATGAGTAATGAAGTATATTTAATTTTATTGCTTTAACTTCCCAACCCAGTCAAGTGTTACATTGACCTATCTGTACAATCACTGTTACTGCAGCCATAAATTAGGTATGCCACGGTCTATGACTCATGTGTTAGCAGTTCTCACAGCAGGTTGGTAAACATGAAATACACAACTCAAAAAAGATTTCTTTTTTTAAAAAACTATCCTATGAATGCACATATTTTTGCATTTTGTTTTCACCTTATTTAACAACTTGGGAATTCTTTCAAGAATTTTTCGCTTTTCTTTTTTTTTGTGCGAACTTGAAACAAAGAAGAATATCAACAATTCTCACATTGTCTCTTGTAATTTGTATTGTGTTAAGGCAGGAGCCTTAATAACCAGGAAACTGGTAAGAAAGCAGAGGTATTATGTGACTAGCTCAGGTGACTTGAGAGGGACTGCTCTTTTTTAACTTGTTTTCTGAAACCCCATTTGAGAGTCACAGAAGTATTGGTCAGATTTAGGTAAAGATATTAACTCTTTTGCAAAGAACACAACCTTTCAAAATGTTGAATCTTGCTCTTTTAATTGCTCCAAAACCTCACAATGTGTTGCTGTGTGACATTGTGCGTGAAACAGCAGGCTCTTTATCTGAAAGATGCTAACATTATTTATATCAATGGCTAAGAGGCATGTTTTCTAGAAATGTAAAAATGGTATCACTCTTCTGTAGAAGCTGAGATGGCGGACTTGGTGACACCTGTAGTTACTTGTGGTAAAAGGTAAAAGACCTATAGACAGAACTGAAAAACTCTGTTGGAAATTTTTAAACTGCTGTTTTTAAGTTTTGTGTTTGGCCGACCCAATCTTGGTCTTTTCTAAAACCAGTTGTGATCATATATTTCAAAAGAGGTTAAGCTGAAGTGTGATGCTTGAAATGTAGTGTGATAACTAAAAATGTGCATATAACAGTTTTTTCATTGTGTTGCATTTTTACTATTTCTCTTAGTTTGCTCCATTCTGTTTTATCTGATTTATATCCATTATGTCTTTTACTGTTTCAATGTTTTTATTATTTTATGTTCAGCACTTTGTTCAATGGTTGCTGTTGTGACAGTTGAGGTCCTGTCACTATGCTTCCGATTGATGATGCGCCCTGGCTACTTGGCCACTGTGATATCCCTTTGGCTGAATGGTCAATGTGCATGACTCTCACCCAGGAGGCTGGGGTTCAAACCCTGCCTGGGCCCTCCTTCACCCAGCCACACACACAAACATACACACACACACTCACACATATATATATAATCTTTTAAAAATGCATCTATTTATTCATTTTTGGAGCCCAGTAGCTATCACAGATATTACACTCTCAGGCTTGACTGAGAGACGGGAGTTGGCTTCACTTCTTTCAGCAGAACAACTGCGTCCGTCTTCTATGATAATAGCAAATGCAATTTATTACTACAAGTCACAGAGTTCTGTGGGTGACAAAACAAGCTGTATTTCCTTTGAGCAATCATAACTTGATTTTATGCTGCATGTTGCGGGAGTTTGCTTACAACGAGGCACGGTAAAATTGAAAACTGAGAAGCAGAGGTGTGCAGCCTGCTGCTTGAAGCTACTTATTCAGAAGCTTGCTGTGACTGCTCCTTGCTCATTGACTTCCTGCAATGTTTTAAACTGATAACACTGTTGAGAAATTTTAAAACAATCCTTTTTGGTAGATGCATATTATTGATGAACAGCAGAGTTAAAAGCTAAGCTTTCTGACAAGCTTCTTGCATTTCCTGTGACTATACTCATTTAAGCCAGTTTGTGTAAAAACAATAAAAAGGAACTGTTTGGTTTGCTTTTGCAGCAAATTATGACACCCAGTTTGCTTATATATATTCTGGAGCCTTTTAAAAAATACTTAATGTGTCACTGATATTACTAAGTGCACCCCATTCAAACATCACAGTTTTATGTCATAGGTGATAGACAGTAAGTTAATTACATGTCGCAAAAGCATAAGCTGTTGTCAGGGTGTGTGAAGGTTGAAGACCCAAATGCAGTCAAGAAGACGCAGCAGGAGGCAGGCAGGATGCAGACAGTGAAGTTTAATCCAAAACAAAAAACACTACAAGGACAACTATAAGGACGACAACAAATAATGAACCAGCAGCAAGCGAAAGACACCAAGGGGTATATACACACTGCACACAATGAGACACAGGCAGAATGAATGAGAAAATCAAGAACAGCTGAACTAACGAACAGGAAACACAAGACCAAAGGAAGAACATACAAAATAAAACAAGAAACCAAAACTAAAGAAAAACCCCAAACCTAAACCTGCGAACCATGACAGCTGTGGAGACTATAAGAATTGTGATTCATTTGCTTTGGTTCCTTCTTTTTTCCATAAAGCAAATGAGAAAGGATAAGAAAAAGCATATTCTTAACATGTGCAACATTTGCCAATGCCATCTTAGAGGAGACCTTCTTTTTTAGATAATCGCTTCTCTTTGAATAAATACTGATAAATTAATTATAAATGTAAACATTTCAGTTAGGACACTGTCAGATTGAATCTGACACACATTTGTAATGATGGTGACTCGGCTCTGGTGATGCTCTGGAGCAATCTGAGCAAACATGACACAGACTTTCCCTGGGAACATCCTCCTGCCCCCTCCCATCCTCCTACATTTGTCAAGAAACAATTGGCTGATGCAGGAGGAGGCTGGGGAGGCGGGGGAGATCACTATCAAAACTTGAAGAGTCAACTGAGGAACGATTTGATGAGCACAGATGAAAGTTGTAATGACTGTCTGAATTAACGTGAAGCCCCACAGAGATTATACTAGTAGTACAGTACAAATTGTAACGTAGTAAAAAAAAAGAAAAGAAAAAAAACATTTATGGCATAGTTTAACTGACAGTCTGAACCATTGTTTTTACTAAGAACACCTGAAAAAACAATTAAGTTAAAACATTTAAGTTGTTTTATCACATGCAGGCATACAGTATACGGTTCATATTTTATGAATACATATTTATGCATTGAGTTAAACACATTATATTTTTATGAGCTGCAGAAAGATAAACTGGAACAAATATACTGCAGCTCCAACTTGACACAAAAACATTTCAGTTGTTTCAATTTATTTCTCCAAAATGTTCTGATCAACAGCTTATGACACAGGTTATTAAGCAGAAACTTCGGTATCTCTCTCTCTTTCTCTCTCTCTCTCTCTCTCTCTCTCTCTCTCTGTCTCTCTCTCCCTCTCTCTCTCTCTCTCTCTCTCTCTCACGCA
>JBBBVU010000006.1:14937781-14963524 GCA_037177055.1 Atherinosoma microstoma | reverse complement strand
CCATGACAGAAAAAGCAACAGTAGCAACTCTGTAAAAGTTATTTAAGACTCTAAAACCAAAGACATTTGATAACCCCGAGCAGTGCTGGGGTTATCAAATGTCTTTGGTTTTAGGGGGGGGTCAGGATGTGGGGGGTCAGGAAGTGGGGGGTGTCAAAAAGGGGCGGAGCCACCTGTCAAAAAAGTTTGACGAAAGGTGTTCTATTTAACTTTTTGTCATCTCAGGGCGCTTCACAGACAATCAGTTTGAGCCAATCTGATTGTCATTCATTAATTCATAACAAATAGCCTAGCTAAGGAAACCAACAGACTGGATGAAATCTAGTCTTGGATCCAATCCCCATCCTGAGCAGCTAGAGACGACGGTGCTGTCACAGAGCTGTAGTAATGTAAAATTGTCTTTAATTGTGTTTTTGTTCAAGGAAAAACATGTTTAGTTGTGGAATTGTTGTTATTATTGTTGTGTACGATAGTCATTTTCACTTATTGTTTATCTGGAATAAGATATGAGATGAGATGCTGAGACAAATACTGTTTCGTGTCATCACTGAGATGGACTAAGATTCAAATATCTTTAGTCAAATAGTTATATTTTAAAAATATAACTGTAATTGAATTGTTTTTGTAATAATGCCTTAACACTAGAATGACCAGGATTCTCACCCTCTGCTGGAGTCTCCCCTTCCTCTACCAAATTTAATCACCTCACTAAATGACCAGTTGTTTTTCAAATCAGAAACTCAAACAACCGTTTTGAAATTTGCTTATTCAATGACTTTGTCAAAATCATGAAGCCTTCTTTATCTCTGACTTTCCCTAAAACTAGGTGAATTTTCATTAAAACAAGTTTTAATATTCAGTATGTAAAGAAAATAGAAAATATGATTTCTACCTATTTTGGCCACAGGCAGTCTTTGACCACACAGGATTAGGAAATAGGATAGGGGAAAAGGAGAGTGAAGAGAAGAAAAAGGAAACAAATATATAAAAGATTGAAAACAACCACAAACAGAAAAAACAAGACAATCAGCTGCTACACCTATAAGGAAACAAAAAAACATCCTTCACTTCTGTAAGAAACCAGCAGACAATCATCAGGAGCACCTGCAAGAGGACAAACTGGGAAAATTATGAACAATATCAAAACAAGCACAACTAAAAGTATATGTGTGTGTGTGTACGAGTGCAAGAAATGAGCAATGAGTTGTGTTAAGTGATCGTGTAGATGAACACAATACCCCCCCAGCTAACCTCTCGCACCCCACAACCCAACCCACCCTAACACCCTGCCCCTACCCTACCCTCCACCCACTTAGGACACACCATGGACACACACCAACTTGCTCATGCAGTGACATGCACCTCCAGCACAGAATTTTGTTTTTTTATTAGTAGCATAGCACAAGTACTGTCTTGGGCATATAGCCAATTAGAAATGGTGCCCATACACTTATTGACAGGCAAACATAGTGAGTGATTCAATTGCAAACACAGGACCTCAAACAGATCTGGCAGGCCAAGCACATGTGGTGCCTACTTCAAAACAGCATGATCACCTAAAAGATGCCTTTAAAATCCACTTCTCTGTAGAGTTTGTAGTAGGCTTCTACACAGTGTGTTGACCTGTAGCTCCATGTCTGTCAGTAATGCAAAACCCTACAATAAGTTTCGTTGGATTGCATTTGTACAGTTTGGACTGTTTTACATGTCATATTTTCAAACTATTTATAATAGATGTGTGTTGTTGTGTGAGACGCATGCATCAGAATCCAGGGCAGTTGTCATGGGGACCAGAGTGATGGTGAAACAACAACAGTTGATTGTACTGAATGTTTCTGGCAAAGAAAGTAGCACTGCTCCTTTGTGTCTTCTCTCCTGTCTATCCCCCACTTCTCTTCTTCTCCCCCCCCCCCACTTATGTTTTTTCTTCTTTTTTGTCTTCCCTCCTTTCACCCCGTGTCTCCCACAAATTCTCTCCTGTCTGCACTTCCTTGCAGTGCACTCTACAAATCTATACGCAATCATCCTACTGCAGCAGTCTCATTTAAATGTGGAACAAATGTTGTGACAGACTAAAGCTGGATAGAAGTCCTTATCCGTGGAGTGAGAACTGAATTATCCTGCTTGAGTGAGCTGCTGACACGCACATATTGAGAAACAGAGAGAGAGAGAGAGAGGGCACAAGTCTCATCAGAATTAAACCAACCTTTCCGACTGTCTATCAGTCACTCTGGAAGACTATAATTCCTTCATTCAACTTTGGAGAGAAACTCACACTTTGATTCAAATGAATCCTTTTCATCTTTCCTCAATGAGCCTCCTGAGCTACCAGGTCACCTGAGGAAAAAAGCTTGAAGTGAAATTCCAGCAGTTTGTTATTACACCTGCAGAGAGTTGGAGACCATCATGGGACAAATTGAAGTTCTATGAAACAATATTATAAGTTTGTTTAGTGTACTGTAGAGAAAGTGCTTATCGCATGGTTGAACTGGTGTCTGAAACTGCTTTTCCACCCAACAGAACTGGAGAGACTACATCCACCAGAATCTATAGCTTGCCTAAACTAACGATCACACTTTGGAGCTACTCTCTAAAGACATTGGGAAGTGATGCAGCTCATACTAAATGCTTTTTAGCTTTGGTTTTATAATTAGTGTAGAGGATAAAATTTCCAAAGTCCAAATACAGCAGACACTATATAAGATGTGGATGAAGTCACTGTGACATAATCCAGTTGTTTGTAGCTTTGAAATCCCGAGTTCGACATTTGTTTGTCGTCATTTTGAGTTTTTGACTTTTGGACAGGATAGTGTAGCTGGAGGGTGATCCTTGAAACAGAATTGGACAAAATACCTCTCTTTGAAGTATATTTTATACTTATATACTTATATCCATTTATTTAAAAAAACAAAACATGACCACTGATCTTTAAGTGAATATAGGTAATGATTCTATGGTGACTAGTGATTTTTGTTTTTCCTTTTTCTGAGACGTTCATGCATTTCAAGTGGAAGTTTGTAAGATCCAGCCAGTGGTGGATCTAGACAATTCTACATGGGGTGGCAAAGGAGGGGCAAGAGGTCTAGACAGGGTGCCATTAGTTGGATTTATATGTAGCACTTTTGATCCTATCGAATGTTTAATTGGCATAAAATGCATCATGTAAACTCCTCCGTTTATCCGATCGGAATTAATTTTCAATCCGATCAAGAATGAAGGTTCAAACCTTTCCTGATCTGATCAAAGGAAGAAATAGGCATGTCTACATTCATTTTGATGGTTTACGTGATGTATGTTCTTTCTGCTTGAATCTCATGGGGGTTATGTGACGTGAACAGTTTCAGGAAATAATTGTAAAATGGCGTCAGCAAAACAGAACTGAACTGTATAACTACTACTGTAATCTATAGAACAGATACCAGCATCTTTTATAGAACTGAAGATGACAGTTCAGCAAAACATCTCACAACCAAATATATGGAGCTTCTGCAACACTGAGGACAACAAGATTACTCAGATGATAATAGCTGTATTATGACAAATCCCCCAAAAATATATAGTGACAATTAGAATGATCTAATAGAGTTTCACAGCATATTTAGTTGTTATTATCAGTGATTAAATAAATAAGCTACATTAGTAAAGCTTCATATTATAAGACACCTGTTAAAACTGTGAACATCTTATATCATTATTTATCATCTAATGTCTGCACTGGAATTTATACAGAAAATAAAAACACTGTTTGTCCAGCTAGAATAAAGGAGGGATCCATTTAGGCTACTTATTTTTTATCAAAGCCTGTTTGCTATTTTCCTATCTCACAGTAAGGATGTAACCTGGTTTAATTGATTAGCCTCATTAATGATATTGATCACACAGAGCTGTCACTGAAGCTTCAGCCACTGAAACAGAAACTCTCTGAATGTTTTTCATGTCTAAATTATTCATAAAATGTTCTCCTGTTTCCAAGAATCAAAACTAGCTAACAGGGAAATATGCTCCAACAATTCGCACGTGAGCGAGTCACTATTGGCACGTGATTAATGGACGTATTATACCATCCGTCGCCTTCAGTAGACATTCTGTTCATTAAGCATTTAATTTAACTTTAACTTTGAGTGGTAAAACATCACCTGTGAAAACTGACTGCACCTGAAGAAAGCTGGCTGGCTCAATTTCTCCACTCTGCCGGGTTGCAGAGAGACATGTGTGTCACATCACCAAGTGCAGCTGCGTGGGCCGCTGCAGGAGTTTGATGCAGGGCCGTAACTACGTTTTTTAGGGCCCTTCAGATTAAATTAATTATTTTTCAAATTATTATCTTTTTGGGAATTGATATTTTATTTCAATGATATGAGAGGTTTTTGGACTTACACATGATGTGTTTTTACTAGTATAATTCAATGACAAAAGTTTGGGGGCCAGGTGGGGGGGATGCAAGGTTTGATCTGCCCCCAGTTGTTTTTGAGCCAGGAGCCATCAGTGGTATTCTACTTAAAGACCCTTCCTCATCAGTAGAGCTTCACAGGTGTTTGTGAAATCTTGACAGTGAAATCTAATTCAATGTTTTGTGTCCTCAGATTTTAATTAATCTCTTTTTTTTCAATGACTTTTAAGTGGTGAAAAAAGTTGGGAGGTTGTGGAGGACTTACACATATGGCTGCCGAGCTGAAGAGCTGGGTTGATCTCCCGTTTAACCAACTACTTTCTACATATATTTCAGTTTGAGATTACTCTTCAACTTTCACTGCTGTCTAAAGATAAATATTAAAATCAATATGATTGGGGAAGAAAAAAAACATTGTGGCCTTATTTAAAATAAGTCACATTATTTAGCAGGTGTCCTCATTGGCTTTATGTTTTATCACTGGATGAAACCTTCATCTAGTGTATACAGTTGAGGCAATAAATAACTGCAACTCAGTTGGTGATATGTCGTTTATGAAGGAGCTTGCTCTTAGAGCCGATCTTTAGTAGTGAATGAAAGAGAGCCAAATCTTTAGTACGGGCAGGACTTTAGTTTGATTGGCACCATACAGCCTATCACATGCAGGGAAAGACTAAGATTATACCATTATGTGACTGAATCCAAGAAGACCCTGACTTGGGAGTTCTTGCAACTTGTTTTTCAACATATCAGCTGGGCAGAACTTTGTTCTCGTGGGGCGTCCAAGAACAATTGTGTGATTAGTCAGAAATTACAGGTTGGCGTGGTTAATTGATTATCAAGATCATTCCTCCCAGTAGACATCACCCTCCGTAACAAGGCCTTATCATCTTCCTCGAATTAATTATGATTATTGTTTTGTTTAAAAATAAAAAAATACCCTACTACAACATTTCAATTTCCCTCTGGGATTAATAAAGTATTTTTCGTTTCATTTCATTAACATGGAAAAGCGTGAAATGGAAACTGGTCACATCCGCTTTTCAGATGATTCAACAAGGTTGAACAAATAGTTTTGATAAACAACTGATGGAGATGGTGAGAAAGTATGAAAACGTATACGGCATGTGTGGTATATAAAGACACAGACACCGCCACATGCACAACCCTGCTCTGCCACGGATTAAGTTTCTTGTTAAATAACCAAGCCAATTGTGCATTGCAAATAAAGAGAAGAACACCCCCTGCACTAGTCCCTGTCTCATCATAGATGAAGCTTTTAATGAAGTATGAAATAACCAGACCAAAACAAATTTTTCCTGTTTTTGCCACCTCGAGAACAAGAACAAAGTTCTCTGGTTCTTGTGGAGCTCTAAGTGGTACTAAATGAAGAGCCACATGGGAGCAGAAAAAACTGGACTTCCCACTGCCATCTCACATTCTTATGAATGTATTCCTCTCATGTGGTCATTTCAGTCACTATGAGGCATATGATTTTATCTGAAAAGCTTCACCAGTCTGATCAAGAGAAATATTTAAAGAAGAAAAAAAAAAACTGGTGATTTTTCATATTAACTGATTAACATTAAGGTATGCCTTCTTTGAGAGTGCAGAGGTCTGACCCAAATAAGGAAGATTTGTAAGGTTGCCATTACCAAAAACTCCCTTTGATATCCACTTACATGCATCCGTCTAGCACCACACCTTCAACACCGCTGTGTGAGTCTTCAGTGAAGCTGTGCAAAACAAGATTGAGTGAGTACCAGTACAGTATGTTTTCTAGTTAAGCAAATAATATGCTGTTTTAGAAGAAGGTAGGACGTGATGAATGATGACCATCTCTGGTGGTGCAGAATTGTCTCAAAGATTACTTCTCAGCAATCAGTGTCTGAGAAACACATTGCTTATATTCTGCTGCATGAGCATATGAAAGGTCTCATGAGCTGGAAAAGGTTTGTCATGCTCTAGTTTTGGTTTGAACAGGATTGTGGTTTGTTTGACTTTCTAAAGAGAATTGACAATCTTTGTTTTGTATTCAGCATTTGACAGGAAAAGTTCACATGAGCTAGTCTCTCAAAAGAAAAAGTAACAATGTTATTGTCCTAACTCAAGAGAGTTGTTTCTTGCTTCTACTGTTGTCTAACAGACATGGCAGATTTGTTTATTTTGCTAAGTGTACAAAATTCAAGCGAAAAGTTCAAAAGGATTGAAACTTTTATTTTCATGTGTTTATGGTAAAAAAAAATTGTGAATGCCTTTCAGGAGAGGCTGGAACTGTGTTGTAGGAAGACAATGAGTGATCAATATTTACTGCAGAGCAGAAATTATGATATTTTTAAGACCTAACAGATGGTGAGGAGTATATTCATGGGCAGCAACATTACAGTGAAAGAAATATAGGCAGTTTATCTGGAGTGATTTAAGTTTGAAACATGGACTGACCTTCTCCTCAAGTCAACGAGAGAAGTTTTAATTCCTATCCTTTTTTTTAAACATAGATTCTGAGAATATATTACATGGATCATACAGTGAGAAAATGACAGGTAAGTAGGAGCAGGACATAATAAGATTCTGCTTTCCAGAGTGTGCCAGGATGCAAAATGGAGAATGTGAGAGCTGTGTGTTCTACCACTGCGTGATAGTGAGTTCAAGTTAAGAATGGGTGTATCGATGCTTTGGAGTCAATACTTCGATACCAGCCAAAGTATTGGATTCTACACTTTTTGAATATTGAGATACCACTATGTTGATACAAAACATGCCATTTCTTTTCAATTCTGAGAGTTTTAAGCGATAAAACTGTATGTGAAGCCTAGACAGTGTATTCCTTCTGTGTCACATGATTATGGCAGCCTATCAGATGTCATGATGATAATGCTACTGTTAGCAATGATGTTTTGTTTTAATATTTTACTGGTTTAATGCAGGTTATTGCGCATTATGTTTTATTATATTGATCATATTACTATTATGTATCATATTTTATTTTCCATTAAATAAATGTGAATAATCTTAATCTATAGTTTAATTATTTTATCATTTTAAAACAAATTATTTTTAGAAATCTTATTCTTTATTATCTTATTTTTATTTAATTTACTCATTAGTATAATTTTTTTTTCAAAGGATTTTTTTCAAGTATTTATGTTCTTGAGTTTTATTTATATTTCAAAATGCTCTTGCAATAAAGATATTAATGCACACTATACAATCTGGATTATAAAAAAGTATCAACATCGGTATTGATGGAAAAGTACCATATCCTAATGGTATCGTATCAACAGGAAAAATATAGGTACTGCCCATCCCTAGACCAAGAGGAATATAATTTTATTTGTGATGTAATTGAATGTATTCAAATGATCAAACAGTGACGGGGGGAAAGATAGACAATGTCATTGCTTTTGTATTGTTTTATTTCATTTCAGATTGCTTTTGGAAACGGGACAAATTGGATGCAAGTAGTCAGGTAATTTATGTGTCCGACGGCTTTTTGAAGATTTCTTCTTGCAAAAGCAAATTTGTTTAATTTTTATTTTTAATCCCCTGAACATCATGTTTTAGCAGCTGAATTTGCTCGAATTGTTCACAGCAGACAAAACTGTTGTTTATCAGAGACACTGTTGCCACAATTCAAAGTGTTTTGATTTTGGGTCATTCAGCCTGGATGATCCAGATTGCTCCTTTTACAATAACAACACATCAATGATTAATACTCTGCATTGCAGAGATAAAGCTTCTTACAGTCACAATGAAATCTGTGTGTGTACTTGGATATGTGTATGTGCATGTGTATAAGACTTTTTGCATGGAAATTGAAAGTGAGAGAATGTGAGAGAATGAACTCTCAGTTACATGACCATACTGGAGGTCACTTTCAATTAAGAGTTTCCCTTACCTCCCACAATCGCCCTCAAAGTCAGGCTGTTATTTATGGTCATCCATGAAAAGCCTGCTAGTCCTGTTCATAACAATTGATTTCCTCAGCCAACAGGGATAATGATGAGAAAATGGATAGCACTGCCAATCCCTCAAAGAGAATATCACAAAAGACTCAACATGAAACATGCAGCAGAAACTGGCAATGTTGTTTTTGGTTTTGTGGTCCAACTAGATCAATTAGATGCACCGGGCTGGAATATATCATATTTTCTGATGCCGTGGGCTCATTTTCTGGTTTAGAGCTCATGGCACTGCTCTATTGGGTGAAAAAAAAGATAAATAAAGACAATATTTCCATAAACTTCAAAAACCAAGAGGTAGTCATTAATATCAAAGTTTTAGCAAGGCTTTTGTACAACACTCCATGACATTGATGCTGCCTGGTATGGGAAAGATGGTGCGTTTTACTCAAGTGCTTTTGTTGTCTATTGAAGTGAAACATGACAGAACCACTGCAGTGCAGTAATGAAATCCTGGTCCAGGTACAACTTGCCATCTCCTTCCCATTGGTAGAGAGTTTGGGCTATAGGCTGGGTCATCTCCTGGCCCCAGTATAACATGCTGTCACTGGAGTAGGCCTACAGACCAAATAAATTCATGTCAGAAAATTGCCTCTGACCGCACAGTGCCCTACTGGAGGCTATCCTTGACTGACTGCTGGCTAGCATCTGCTCTTGGGAGGTAAAACCAAACAATAACGATATTTTAAAAAAAACTACACTAAGTTTAAATGGCGATGTTATTAAAATTCTATGCCACAGCATTATGTTGGCTAAAAACTAACCAACTAACAGCAAAAATATTCAAGCTTTCCAGTGGAAATTACAGTGTGAGTGGGTGTTCATGTGCAATTTTGATGTCGGTTTTTCAGTATTTACCATAATTACTATAGTACGGTGGCCTGGAAGTGCAAAAGAAATTTACATCCCCCGAAACACTTTAACATTTCGACCAAAACACTTTTACAAGTTTACAAAACACTGTTACGAGTTTCCCTAAACACTTTTACGAGTTTCTCCAAAAACTTTTACAAGTTTCCCAAAACACTTTTACAAGTTTTCCAAAACACTTTTGCAAGTTACCAAAACATTTTGACCAATAAGTTCTATCTGACTGGCTGGTTCTGGAGGGTTCTGACTGGTTCAGACTAGTTATGGAGGGTTCAGACTAGTTCTGGTGGGGTAGAATCCCCCAAAACCAGTCAAAACCCTCCAGAACCAATCAAAACCCCCCGAAACTAGTCAGAACCCTCCAGAACCAATCAGACGCCACCAGAACCAGGTAGAATCCCCCAGAATCAGTCAGAACCCCCCCCCCCCCGAACTAGTCTGAACCCTCCATAACTAGTGTGAACCAGTCAGAACCCTCCAGAACAAGCTAGAACCAGCCACAGTCAGGCAGAACTAATCGGTCAAAATGTTAAAATGTTTTGGGAAACTCGTAAGTGTATTGGGAAACTCCTAAAAGTGTTTTGGTAATCTTCTAGAGGTGTTTTAGTGAACTTGTAAAAGTTTTTTTGGGAAACTTGTAAAAGTTTTTTGGGAAACTCGTAAAAGGGTTTTGGTCGAAATGTTAAAGTGTTTCGGGGGATGTAAATTTGTTTTGCACTTCCAGGCCACAGTATCTTTTTTACAGTGGTAATAAAACAAGAAAAAAACCCAGCACATCTCATCTTCCTTTCTGGCAGATTTTTGGTCATGTTTGCATTTTGCCAACAGCCTCACCTCTAGAGATAACATGAGGCAGTGTCTTCAACCCATAGAAGTTGCTCAGGTAGTGCAGCTCATCCAGGATGGCACATCAATGCACGCTGTGGCAAGGAGGTTTGCTGTGTCTCCCAGCACAGTGTAGTCAAGAGCATGGAGGAGATACCAGGAGGCAGTCCAGTATACTAGGAGAGGTGTAGTCGCCTCAGTCAGCGGGGTCACTCGCCACGTGGAATGTCAGCAGCCGTCGTGTCCTCAGCAGCTAATTCTTTCCCGCTCCTTAACAGCTCCCGACAGTCCTTCTCCCACAGCACCTCCTCTGCTGGTCCAGTCGTCCTGGGGAAAATCACAACCCAGGACCAGTACAGAGGAAACGCACAACAGGTCACAACTACACCTCCTGCCTGGCCCCGCAGCCAGCCCACCAGTAAAATATTTATGGTTTCCCTGGGCGGTAGCCAAACTACCAAACTATCGACCCAGGCTGTGCTTCAGGCTAGGGTGTCTCCATTGTCCAGGCTGTGTGCTCCTTTGGTCGGTATGGTCTACACTGGCTGTCCATAGCTGCTCTGTCGTCATTTTGAATTGTCTTGAAGAATTTGTATAGAAGTTGGGTCAGCCAATGATCTCATCTTTCCAGGGTTTTCAACTGGAATATTTCATTCATCAAGATCTAAGATGTATTGTTTGAGTGTTCCCATTATTTTTTTGAGCAGTGTATATTCCCTGACGTTGCATTAGCTTGCAAGCTTTTTCCTTTTTAAAAAAAAAAAAAGGTAGTAACCTGGATATAAGTACTACTACTATCTTGCAGTTATTATCTACTAACTTCTGATTAGTTAACACTTAGCGCAATAGATAAAAGTGCTTCTACTGCTAATGGAAAAGGATTTATTCAGCTTGTTCAGGTATACCTGCAATTAAAAGACCTATTCAAATACTTTTGATATTCAAATAGTATTAGCTAACAGATGGCCTGGCAAGGATCGACCAAAGCCAACTCCAGGGGAAGAACAAAGTGTGGTGCTACCAGTTCACCCTCTACAGGAGGATAATGTGGCCACTAAAAATGAGTGAGATCTCCTCAACCATCACTAGACAGATGGACAGAAAAGCCAACTCATTCATCCGAAAATGGTTTAGGATGCCATGATGCCTCTCCGAAACAGGTCTTTTCAGAAAGAACATACTGCCACTGCAATCCATCAGGCAAGGCTACTCACAGGAAAAAGACTAAGCTAGTTCTCAAACTAAGGGAATCCACTGATCAGTCAGTGAGGAATGCAAACATCAAGGTTCCCACGGGCCGAAAGTGGAATGCCCAAACTGAGGTTGAGTGAGCGGTTGGCAAGCTGCAACACAAAGAGATTGTTGGCAGAGTCCAGGCAGGAAGAGCAGGACTAGGGTGGGAGAGGTGCCTTGCTTCTGGTCCAAAGCCAGCTGCAAGGAGAAGAAGGATGTGGTGAGGATGGAGGAGGAGCGCTACAAGATCAAGGCTGTGTCGCAGGGCTGACAAGGAAACTGGACAACTTGGGAGAGAGTTGCCAACCAGAACATCACTTGGTCAGACTCAGTTTCCTCATTCATGCAACCTACGACATACTTCTCTGTCCCCATAACCTCAACCATTGGTTCAGGAATAAGGAATCCTGTTATCTCTGCAATGCCCACAACACCAGCCTCCAGCATATTCTGTCAGGCTCTCTCAGGGGCGTCACAGATGGTGTCATGACCAAGTCCTGAGAAAGCTAGCTGAGGTGTCGAGGGGTGTCGACAAGACAATGAAAAGTCAGTCACACCAACTTTGTCGAAGAAGGTGGAGAATAAAAATACACCAGGCTAAGAGAAACACCTCAACCTTTTTCCCCTGACCAGGAGTGGGACATGAGGGATGACCTTGACAGACAACTCCGGACAATCCCCTACAGAGATCACCACTACATCCCTCCACTCCGACATTGTTGTCTTGTCCACCAATGCAAGGTCAGCACACCTCATTAAACTCGCAATCCCACATGAGGAAGGGATGAAGGCTGCCTTCAAGCACAAGAAGGTCAAATATGCCGAGCTTGCTGCAGAGTGTCGGGAGGCTGGCTGGCTGGAGGACCACCATCCACTCTGTTGAGATGGGATGCCGAGGCTTTGTGGGGCTGTCAATTATGTGCCTCTTGAGGGATGACAGGAGGGAAGCTGAAGAAACCTGTGAAAGAACTGGCAGAGGAGGCAGAAAAAGGAAGCTTTTGGCTCTGGCTGAGGAGGAAAGAGGTGCTGGGGAAAGAACTACTAACCCCAACAAAGGCCACAGCGGGTAACGCCTCTCAGCTTCAGAGAGTGACAGGGAGACGTTCCTGCCACTGCCCCGCCACCAGAAAGCTTTTCAGGATTAAAAGGGGCAAAACGTCGTAGAACGATGGTTCCTGGCTGATGACCAAGCAGCCAATGACCCTGTGGCTAACCCCATGGGCACTGGAGGAGGTGCGACAGGCAGAGACGCCTAGAAGGTTTTCCACTTACCTGTACGTTAGTTAAAGTGCAGGGGTGTCCAGCTCCGGTCCTCGAGGGTCATAATCCTGCAGGTTTGCGCTGTGTCTCTGCTCCAACACACTTGACTCAAATTAATGAGTCATTTTTCAGAGCTTCATGTGCTCTTGGATCCATTTGAGTCAGGTGTGTTGGAGCAGGAAACACTGAAAACCTGCAGGACAGCTGCTCTTGAAGACTGACTTTGGATCTTCTGTATTAGTGTTTTGAACTTATATAGGCTACATGACTCTATATCAGCTGTTATATCAAGTAATATCTGAAAAAAATCTTAACTTGAACATGTTTTTTAAAACACTCATAACAATTTACCATATTTTTTGGTAGAGCAAACTGTTAGAACAGAATTGACATATTATGATTTTCTAATCATGAAACGGCCCATGTAGCAGCCAACAGTCACTTGTTTACACCACCAACAGACATGGAACAGAATCACTTATTTATTGTCTCTCTTCTGTTAGTTATGAGTCATTCCAATATCCCAACCTGTTCTCATCTCATGGTGCCCAGTACTGTTGTGGCCCTTTACCTACATGCAATACTTTCCATTTACTGTATCTGCTTGCAACTCAATGTGTCAGTCTCATGTTTGAACATCCATCCTGATTTTTTCTCAGTAAGATCTTGTATTGGAAATCTGACTAGATCAGACATAGTGCCAAATATTAAGTACCAAAAGGGCCTAACCTAACACAATTTATTACTTTTGCACCAAAAAGGTGATTCCCAAAGAAATAGGGCCAACTGAAACAGACAAAAGAAGATATGGCAGGACTGAAACACTATACAGCAGATGATCGGTAAGTGATATTCTTAAAAAATAGGGAAAAAAATCCAGCAAAGACCTAACACAGGACTTGAGAGATGCATTTGGACCATCAGTTGATACATCTTGTTCTATGACCTGATCAGAAATGGTCTCAGTGGGTGGCTAGCTGTCAAGAAGCCATTCTTAAGGAGGGAAAACTGGGAGAAAAGGCTGAGGCAGGCCAATTAATTCATAAACTGGACAGACAATGAATGGCAAAGGGTCTTTTGGAGTGATGAATCCTCTCCAAAGTGTGAACCTCAACATAATTGTAGCAATTGTGGGATCATCACAGTTCACAGCTAACAGCTGAAATTGTCAGCATTCATAAATAAATTTACAACTATGTTGAGATTGCACAACAGAGGTGTCTGTTCTTTCTTGTTGCTGTGAAATATTGAATTTTAAAATTTACTTGTGAACATGGACTGTTTCAGTTATTATTGGGCAAGTTCTTAAAAGAATTTCTAAGTTAACCATACATTTTTTTCTAAAGCTATCATAGCATTAACTTTATAATCATCAGTCAACTGAAAAGCCCCAACACAACTGTGGTTGGAAACTCTAGATGTAAAAAACTCTGTTGTCATTCTGCTGATCATAGCAGACCAAGGAAAAACATTCCTGCTTATTCGGAAGAAATCAGGAAAAGTCTACATCAAAGTGGCTTTTACTGAGAAGTTTAGTTGCCACTTTAATTCTTATTACTTGGCCTTTCAGTCTTGTAACTCAAACTTGGGTGTTCGAAGGAACATTTAACACCCTGGGCCAACCACAAACTTTTTGTTTAATAGTACAATGAGGTTTGAGTTTTTAAATGCCTCGGCAAGAGGACAACACACTCTGATTGGTCCACAAGACGTGAACACAGTCTATTATTGGTAAATAGATTCAGCCCAAAGCTTCATGAAGGGCTAACAACAGTAGCAACAACAACAGAAAAAAATAAAGATGGTATCACATTTGTTTTCACTTGCCTGACCAGACAACTGCATGTGACTTTACACTCATCCAGACACAGAGTTTAGTTGCCCTGGGCAACTGTTAATGTTGAGCCCCATTGCAAGAGAACTTTGGCTTTCCCACTGTGCTGTGGCTGTTACCAGCTGAGTGGAGCTGGTGTCATGACAAACATGGTCAGTGTACTTATTAACCTTGACTGAATCAGTTTTCACACCAACACAGCTGTCAGATAACAGAAACAAGAGATCGTGTGAGGGCCAACAGCCCATTGCTGTTAAATGCAATGAAACAAAATGAATGAAATTACTGTTATAGGCTTCATCCCATGATGTTCTCCCCAGGGCAACTATACAGCAGTCTGTGTCTCACACACACAGGACACAGATGCCCACCCACTCTTTACTGACAGACAGGCTATCATACTGGCTTTCTGTTATGTGCATGCATCTATATTTCCCAGTAGTATTCAGTAATTTAGTGACACATTTAAAAAAACTGACAAGATTCTCAGGCAAACTGAGCTGACCCAAATTGGTTTAGCTTGGAGGGAAAAAAGATAAGCGCATTAAATATAATGTTAGTCATTTGGCATTGATGTAGACTATATTTTCCAGTAAAGAAAAAAAAACAACCTCTTGCTGAAATGCAGGATCTTTTAGAGTTTCAGGAATATGCTAATTAGAGTGAAAGAAGTTAGAAAGCAACCCTTTAATCTCCACACAGTTCAATTTCAGCCTGACCACATCCCAACAAGTTTACTCTCCTTACATCTTTTCCAATTCTTTTGACATTCTTTATACATCTTTGTCATGTCTGTTCTGCCAGTTGGTTCATTTTTCTTTTACCCTCCCTTCCATGTTTGTGTACTTGTGAATGTGGCCATGACTAACAGGTCACTGCTGTTCAGCACTGCAGGCAATCCCTTCAGGTCCTTGTTTCTGTTGCTTGTTTAGCGACCTTGACAGCCTTTTTCTGTCCCTCTGAGTCGCACTAGTCCCACTCTTTATTCCTCTTCTCTCCTGCCTGCCTCTCCAATGCCCCTTGCTCTTATTTTGTCTCTGTTCTTCTTCCTCTGATATCCTCTCTTCTCTGTTTCTGCTCTTGTCCTGGTCCTCCTTCTTTCCTCCATGTTTATCACCCTTGACAGCTTTTCCCCTTCACTCTAAGTTAAACTCTTCCAACTCACACCTTATGTTTTCCTTTAATTCTTCTTTTTTCCCCTTAATGTACAATTGTTTTACTCATGGGCATAGCGACAGAAGGGACATGTCCCTACCAATATCCTACAACTCCATGAATGTCCCCAGAGATGTTCACAAGTGCTTTTTTGCAAGTCCAAGTCAAGTCACTTTTATTTTTAATGAATAATCTTCCATGCAACACCTGCCGTCTGGTCTGTTTAAGACACTGCATTATTAGATTATGTTGACAAATGTTCTGACCCTCTCCACTGGCCAAATCCACTAATGTGGACCCACTGAGAACTTTTCAAAATTTACACTGCAGTTTATAGTTTTTTTTTCCTTGTATGTAGGATGACTGAAATGCTACACACTAGTGCAGGGATCACCAACTGTCCTGCAGGTTTTAGATGCTAACCTGCTGCAACACACCTGAAATGATTTTCCAACAGCTTGTTGTCAAGTTTTGCACAAGCTTCTTAATGACCCAATAATTTGAGTCAGGTGTGTTACTGCAAGAAAATATCTAAAACCTGCTAGACAGTGACCCAATCGGTCCAGAGTTGGTGATCCGTGACCTAGTGAATCAGGAAAACCTTAACAATTTGGAAAAAATAGGATAACATAACACTTTACAATAATGGTACAAATCATATACTTAAATAATGATGAATTAATGCATTATGTAATGCATGAGCTATAATTAATTACTGCTGCTCATCATGAACTAATGATGATCTCAATGTGGATTTAGGTGATTACTTCACACTTAATAGATCATCAATCGATGAACGTTAGTTCATTGTTAAAAAATTCCAGTTTACAGCAAAATTTATTATTTGCTTCTGAGGCTACCACATGCCACACGACATCAGGAGTTATTTTAGAGCGTGTCAGTTTAAAAGTGTAAGTCGCGAGGACAGAATCAAAGCTGCAGTTCAGAGAGAAGAAGAAATGCTGAGAGGTGACAGGTGGAGAGGCAGGTGGTCAACTTTGTGACCAAGTCACAAAGTTGTTGTGACTTGCTCTACATAAATAATTCAAATTAAGTTATCATGCCATATTTAATATTTACCTGACCTTTACATAATCCTTTAAATATTACTGTGCACAATTTCTTTTTTAAAGTATTTTTGTTTGGTACAGACCCCTGCAAAAAAAAAAAAGGACCATAATGATTATAACGTGTTTTCAAATAAAATTAACCTTCAAGGTTTCATTAAGTTGATTCATTTAAAGATTGAAAATGGAACATTTTTATTGAAAGCTACATTTTAAAATAAAATAATACCCCCACGAGGTATTTAGAAGGGTGTAGAATGAAAGTACAGCATTTCCTTTAAAAAATTATATTTAGCCTGAAAATATAAATTTTGACGGGTTCGACAATGGCGTTATGTTTACATCTACCAGCCAACAGGGGCCGCCATCGCGGGTTGCCAAATACGGTCACTTAGTTCCAATAGTATGTTCGGCACAGCTCGGCTGGCACTGGGGAAATGATGGAGTCGGCAAGTCAAGCAGCTGCGCCTGAGCCTCGTTATCCGTCTCAGAAGAGCAATGACCGGAGAATAGCAAAAACTAGAGTAAATTTAGGTGAAGCCTACACTAGATGGACCCACATAAAAAAAATTCCACAACACACGCGGAAATGGCTACTTTTCTACTGGATCGGTAAGCTAACTCTCTTGCTAACTTGTAATATTAGCTGGCAATTAAACTCCTCTGCAATACTTGTTTTCATTTTATGACGTTGGTCCTAGTTATGAGAGGACCGATCATGGCCCATCGACCTCTACACCCAGTGAACGGAGGAAACGGAACCAGCTTAATCCTCCTGCCCTGTCCAGTATTACTGGTTCACTTTCACCACTGCGGTGAGTGGACAAAGTAAGACTGTCAGAAATTATGTGCATCTAATAGATAATTGATAGCAAGGCTAATGTTAAATACTGCTGTAAAATAAACTTTTGAGTCAAAATTAGTACTTACCCGGTACGATTCGTCACTGGACATGGTGCCGGCTGGTCACTCGAGGTATCAGCAACTCAACACCTGGAATTATTTTTCTGCCGTTGCAGCTGCAACCTAGACAAATTAGATGTCGCTATTGTGGCCGTATTCCATATCCAACCTTTAAGTAGTGGATTTTTTTGTGATTTAAGTACATTTTTGTTGATGAAAGTAGTTTGTACCATAGTGCAAAATCCTTTCTTGTCTGAACATTACTGATATGAAGCAAACATGCCAACAAACGTCTCATAAAATCACAGAAATCAGTAAGTAAAAAAAAATGTTTATTTTAGCAAAGAACACGGCAAAACAAAAATCTTAATCACTGAATAGAATATTTAGCATTATAAACTTCCGCTTGTTCAGATGTTCTGGCCACTCAATTATCAGATTCTGCAGATGAACATCTATCGTAAGTGCAGGAAAACGCTCATCTTCCAGGGGACTCTGTGGAACAATTTTATGTCCCTACCAATGTCAAAATCAAACCTACGCCCTTGGTTTTACTGCCTTCATTACTTTCTCCCTCACTTACAGTGACAATGCTCGTCATGTCATGTAAAAATTATGTGAAGGTTAGTGGTTTTGCTGTACTTCTTATGAATTCTGTTCACTTTGATTGATATCGCTTTTGTTTTCTTTGCTCAAATCCTATTTTACTGCACCAAAACAAAAACTGTTTATCAGTTGAAATGACTTGTATATCTTTTATTTGTGAAATAAAAAACAAACAAACAAAAAAAACAACTTCCTAATTCTTTTCAGGTTAAAATCTTTTTACCATGTACCCATATTTATTTACACATTTATATATTTCTTTGTTTTGTTGCAATTAAATATGACAAACTTGGTCTTACCAGAGAGGTTCAGGTTATAAAGTTTACCAGGGCATGGTAAAATCAACCTAATGGAAAAATACCCTGAAGCATGAGTTGATTTTTTTCATTTAGTAATGGAACTGATAACTTCTTTAGTTGATTTTAAGGCTTCCACTGGGGTTATTCTTTGTTTGTCAAGGTCACACAGATTGTTTTTTTGGGGGGGTTGCCTCTCATGACAGAAGCAGACAGCTTTACCTGCTGGCCCCTGCAACCACTCATTTCCTAGAAGGTTGTGTGTTTGATTTTGTCATTATGAGAACAGACAATATTAAGGCTGTGCTGAGTTTTATTCTTAGCAAGAGTTGTGACTCCCACTTGGAAATAAACTCTGAAATCCCTTCAAACATTGTCTAGTTTAAGATCAGCATGAGACAGCAAACTCTTTGACTCGCTTCCTCCCATTCATCTCACTCCTCCCCCATGCCCTCTCCATCCCTCCCTTCTCTCCTCTCACACCTCCCCACATGACTTTTCTCTCATTTTATCCTCTTTTTCTGTTTGCACCTCTTTTTCTTCCCCTTTTGCCTCCTTCTCTTCCTTGCTCTTCCTCTGCCTCTCCCCTCCTCTTTCTCTCACTCATCTCCTAATCCCTCCTCTCCACCCTAATTTAAACTCTTTGAAGCCTTCAATAAGGCTCCATAATAAGCTTCTCCCTCTCCAGGCAAGCCAAGGGAGCTGCCTCCCGGTTGCCTTTTGCCTCTCTGTGAGTGCAGGCATATTAATGTGTGTGTGTTCTGTTTATTAGCGTCTCTTCTTGTGAGCTTTCATGCTTGTGTTTGTGAATATAATGCACAAGTATGTGTGCGTGCACACTTGTGAGTGAGAGTAGTGTGAACATAAGTGCTGAGCTGAGAGCCCTGAGGGGAACAGAGAGGCATATTGTGGAACATATTAGAATATGACTCAACTGCAGATTAAACTGCATAAGGAGGTTATTGATGCTGAATTGAATTGAAAAGATTTAACTGAATTGAGTAAAATCAAATTGATTAAAAAAAATCTTTTTTAAAGTAATTGCCACATCAAAGACTAAAATAATTATTATTGTGTCAGTTACACTGACACAATGAACACACAACACAAAATTAAAGTAAGCATAAGATAAAGAAAATCTCATGTGGTACATGAGGAGGTGCTTGCCAGTTCTTAGAGACAAATATTCAATTAAAAAGGTAATATTACTAAAATAGAAAGGTAGAAGAAATGAGGGGGGTGGGGGGAGGCATTACTAGAAAATAGAAAAATATCATTACCCCTATAACCATTACCATAGAATGTTCTTGTTTTTAGAAACTTTTAATTCCATTTTATTTGACACTTTTATAAGAATATTATATGGTTGTACTGAAATATATGTTTGTAACTACTTATATGTATTTGTGGTAGGTCACTCATGGAAATGAGACCCTGTGTCTCAATGAGTTAAACTTCTATAAATAAAGGTAAAATTAAAAATTAAAAAAAGACAAAAATGTCATTACCATTGTTAGTTGTTTTATGAAGTGCAGTCAGTGAGTTTTACTTAATACCTGTGTTTAAGATAAGATAAAATAAGATAAGATGTATTAATCCCCTAAAGGGTATATTTGTTTGCCACCAAACATCACATACATTCAGACACCACAAACACAGAAACTGTAAAGTGCAGCGTAACAAGAAACCCAAGAAAAATAAAGATGCTAAAAACATTGTTCAATACTAACAAGTGTAAAAAAATCTGACAGCTGCAGGAACAAAAGACCTTCTAAAACGTTTAGTAAAAACACTGAGGCATAACAAGATGTCCATCCACTAAAAGTGCTTTTAAGACTAAAGATGTGTAGAGGATGGCTTTCTAGAAATAAAATACTTCTCAATTTGGACCTCATTCTCTTGATATCCATAGAATGAGGGGTGATGCTAATCACAGCCCCAGCTTTTTCATCAACTTGTTGATCTTATTTTTGTCATCCACACTAAGGCTGCTCCAACACAGCACAGCATAGAAAAGAACACTGGCTAAAGCTAAGTTTCAGTCCAATTTCTTAACATTACTGAACCAAGTAGCTCCCAAACTTTTTCTGCAGGGCCCCCTTTTCATCGACAACAATAATGTCAAGCCCCCCCATCCCACCCGTGAAGAAATACGCTGCAAAATAGTATTGTTTGGCAGAGAAATAGTCTAGTGTCTTTAGTTTGTTGGCTGCTACTTCAGTTAGCACCAATGTCAGCGGCGAAGGGGAAGTAGTACTTCCTCTGCCATTGTGAGACTTTTTATGGTGTTACATCTCTGCCAAATACTGTGAGGAGCTATTAATTCACTACAACAGGACATTTATTAATCAAGAGAGCGCATTGCGCTGATTGCAAGTATGTTTTTTATTCAGAGGGCGCATTGCTCTGATTGTGGGAGTGTATATTTACAAGCGGGCCCATGAAAGGAGAAGGTGAGCCACGCCCCCTCCACTCACCTTTTCACTCTCCTCAGAAAATTCTGCTTATTTTATTATGCCAAGTCCTGTGTTAATTCTAACCATTGCTTCTGTAAGATTTTTTTTTCGTGTTGGACTCTTATTGTAAGTCTTCCTGATGCTCCCTCTAAGATTTCAGCTAATTTTCCATTTAAACTGCCAGTTTATTAATGTTTCTGTACCTCAATGCAATAAAGTTGCACCAAGTTGTTAAAAAACAAGCATCTAAATCCTGGGGTGTCACTGGATTTGAGGAGAAAGTCCGACCAATCAAATCTATCAGAAGAGTTACGCCTTCAACTGACAAATACACCCACTAAACACAGAGAGAGCGAGCAGAATTTTCTGGCGAGAGCACACAGATGGGTAGAGGGGGCGGGTTTTAGGGCTCAACGTGCTGCGTTCATGGGCCCGCTTGTAAATATACACTCCCATGATCAGAGCAATGCGCCATCTGAATAAAAAATATGCCTGCGATCAGCGCAATGCGCTCGCGATTGATAAATGTGCTGTTGTAGTGAATAAATGCACTCCTTGCAGTATTTGGCAGTGATACTTTGCACACTACTTTGTATGAGGTAAGTTGAGCATTTGACTAAACAGATGCTGCTTTTGTAAAACAACTCTATTTACCATGAGTTGTGTAGTCCATTTCTGAATAGGGGTGGGTTTAAACTACTTCGCAGCATATTACCGCTCACGTTAGCAGCTAACGCTCAGTCCGTGAGCGCCGCCACGTTCAATAACAGAGAGTGATGTCACTATCCATGAACCTCCGAAATAATTCCAATTGGGGCACCTCATCATGTCTCAACAGAAGTAAGTTAAGTCACGTTTCTTCTAGAACAGATTTACACTTCGTCCTTTTACTAAAAATGGCTCACAGCTGCTCTCTGTGTCCTCTACAGTGAGCGCACATGTACACACACACAGGTATACACAGACAGACACATTTGCACGCAGGTGATCAGCGGACAGAGCGCGCATCAGAATATCAAACAAAAATATGAGTTTCAAAAAATTCTGTCAGCAAAGTGAAGATGGAAAGCCTCTCTCTCCACTGAGGAGCAGCTGGAGTTTTTATCTGCTCTGGTGTTTCACGGGGGGCGTCATGTTGTCATGGAGACGCGCTACACCATCATTGCAGGAATCTCTAAATCATATTGGGGCTTAAATGGATCCAGTATTCTTTGTAAGTTTTATTAACATCAACACCTTCTCTAAGACCTGAACTTTAATGATATTTAGAGCAATTTTATTATCATGCTCAGTGTTTTATAAAAACAGTTACCTGAGATTAAAGAACAATAAGTGTTGTTAAACAGTTAGCTGTAAATGAATCGAAATCGAATCGAATAAAATCGAAATCGAATTGAAATAGACTATTGTGAATCGAATCGAATCGATTCAGGGAATTAGTGATGATACCCAGCCCTATTTCTGAAGTAATCAACAGGCTTTTATTTGTGTTCAGGATGAGAAGTTCTAAAGTGGTGTTTTCACTTTTTTGGGTTCATAACCTCAAGTGCTGATATTTTAGGGACATACGTCACATTGTGGTCTCTCTTCATTACCAACCAATGTACAGTACAGAGCAAGATATGTCATATTTTCTTCTTCTTTTTTGGGTGGGGTTGTTGAAATGTCTGTTGTTATTCATCATCATTTGTCTATTAGTAAATTCACAAATTTGTCCATGTTAAGCTCGAAGTGCAAAAACTACACATTTTACTTTGCAGAGCTGGGCTGTCATTGCTCTGGTTTTTTAACAAAAAGGGTGAAGCACCAAAAAAAAGGTAAGCAGCAACAATGACACAACCAAGAGCAGTCTACCTCCTAGATCAGGGGTAGGCAACTCCAGTTCTCGAGAGCCGTAGTCCTACACATCTCCCTGTTTCTACATATCTGATTCAGATTAAAACACCACAACTACCTGTTCAATGACATACACCAGAGTTTAAAGGTGACAGAGTTGTTGGTTGAGTGGATTGACAAAAGACTTTAATGGATCATCTCTCAGTCAGGACTAAATTATCGATATCTGTAGCTGAGTCTTGTTGATGCTGTGATGCAAGCTGAGTGAAGAAATTGGTGAATCAATAGTAAGAAATTTATTTGGGTTCACAGAACCAAAACAACTGTCCTGCATTTTTATAATTTACCAAATTTGTCATCCTCTCAGTTTCTGACTGATCGATTGGTTAATCTGTAGATTAGTCAATTGAAATGATAATTGTTACATGGTAATACCAGCTAATTAATGACTATTTTCTGTTTAGTCAATTAAAACTTGAGGTTAATTTTGTACTTCAAGAGACCCGCTCTGAAGCTAGAGGGAGTTGGTCTTAGTGATCCGGGAACCACAGCTTCACTTATGTAAACTTTTCTATAAGTAGTCATGTGGGGTTTTTTTTATTGTTTAACTCTCCCTGTCATTAATGTTGAATCAAGCTGAATTTATCATCCAGGCAGCCAGGAAGAGTGAATTTGAGCTTTAAAGGCCAAAACTGTGGCCCTGTGAAAGACGTGCATTTCATTCAGACTCCTCCATACAATTTATAGGAGTGCACATAATATAGAGAATGAAGCTGCACTTTTGTGTTTACATGTCTTCATATTTTGACTGTGGGAGAATTAATTACAAATTTCTTATTCTCATAACCTAATATATTTATATATTTTTATATTTTTCCAACTCTTTTATGTCCCTTGTTATCTTGGGAGATGAACCGTCTTGTTCCCTGATCCATACCTGACCATTTCTTGTCCAAGTAGCTATTATGTTTTCCTGTTTCCTTATTTGAACCTTTAAGTTTTCTTGCTTGCTTCCATAATTAATTCCTCTTCTTCCTCCTGATGAATTTCATGATGATCTGGTTTTGCTTCATTTATCATAGAGGAGAATACTGGCTCATCTTGGTGAGATGGAATATTGTTTTCTTTTCATATCTTGTTTTCATTATCATTAGAAGACGATAATTGTAGGGAAATTTACCATTTAATAAATTTCTGTAAAAACAACTCCTTACTCCCCTACAACTTTCGATTGTGATGGAAAGCGGTATTTTGCCATATTAGCGATTTGAATTTGCTAACCTATACGAAGTCTTGAGGTAACATTAATTTTGTTTTATACACAAAATATAGTTGTACAGTATCAAATACCAACCAAGAATCACACATTTAGATGCATCACATTATCAATGTGAGATGACGTGCATTAGTCAGACTTGCTCCAGCACATATAGACCCTCAATTGCATTTTGACCTGAGGAATGTGGTGGCTGGGTTGATGCCTAGGGCTCTGTCATGTTATTTAAGTCCTAGTAGTTTTTGAAGCTGTTTTGCTGGTGATGGCTACTGCCATGGAGTCATTTGTTTTCATGGTAAAATGTGCCTGGTCTGCAGCTATGCTGCAGCAAGTGGTAAAATCTGAAATAGCATCCACCTGAATGCCAGGATCCACAATTTTTTTAGCAGAAAGTTGCATTTAAATGAGATGAACATTAAACACAGTGCTTTGTACATAATGTCCCATTTTTTAAACTAGCCACCTATCTGACTGTGTTTGGTTGATCTGTCCCATTTAGGACATTTATTGTAGTTTCTTCTTGCAATTGAATGCTTAGAAGAGATTTTATTGAATTAGGAGGAAACTTGAGTTCTGAGTAGCTACCTGAGGTCCTGGACCATGCATCCATCAATGTCAATAGCAGTAAGTGTCACGACACTACCGCAGATTGGGCAATAAAATCAGACTAAAGGACACTGATTGGATAAATTTATGGACGTGTGCATGTTCACAGCCAGAAAGAGGCTCCACTGTTACACAGACAAGGCAATATTGATTTTGACACTAGATGAGCTGTTTGGAAAACGCCAACAAGCAGAAAACTGTCTACTACTTTGACATAACTGATGTATATTTTATGTATTACTCTTTGTTGATAGTGTGGCACATTATAGACAAAAGCCAACTGTTTATACTGTGTGGGTGGCATCCCTGGTGGTAACTAACATGTTTTTGCATCCCATTATCTATAAACTTCCTATATAAGTGCCTTTTATTCATCATCACAATTTTCTGTGATTTTATTGAAATATGCTTAGTTACTTATGGGAAAACACAATTGTTTTTGTAACAATGTTTATCCTGCTCAGGAGCACGAAAGTCATTTAGAATGCAAGACAATCAGTCTTTTGTGTTATTATGTTAGGAGGATTTACTCCAAATAAACTATTTCCAGCAAAGTTGATGCATCATTAAACCCAAGAATAATAAAGTTGTTTTCATAGATGATATAATTTTTTAGGTTTGTCACTGCCTGATGGGATTTTTTTTCCTGGAGTGAGACACATGCTCAGGTAAGACTCAAGCATGCACCAAAGCAAACTAACCCTTTACCTATCCTTTACCCTGTGTAGGTGTAGAAAACTCAGTTGCATTTTCAGCTGCTGATGCATAATGCAAAATCGATGCGATCCAATTTTCATGAAATTTTCTTTGTTATAGCCAAAACGTGAGAAATTTGGTATTAAATTCAATTACTGCAGCTAGACCTGTTTTAAATAGCCACAGTTTTGGGGCATCATATCTGTTTACACTTATTTAGTATTTCGGACACTGTAAATTCCTTTAAATAAGCAGATTCCTGTATGACATGTTTGCTTGGTAATATGTTAATAGGATTATTAAACTTTGAGATAGAGGAGGACAATCAGTCACGTCATCCAATCAGCTTTAGCCCACTGCTGCAGGCTGAACAGATACCATTAAACACAAACATGGATATGGGATAAATCTTGTGCCACCAGGGAGCGAATCTGAATTCTTTATAATTGAATATGAATCACTCAATTTGAAC
>JBBBVU010000006.1:14908117-14931616 GCA_037177055.1 Atherinosoma microstoma | reverse complement strand
CACACACACACACACACACACACACACACACACACACACACACACACACACACACACACACACACACACACAATGGAGGCTTTAGAGTAGCATTGAGTCATCAACTCTGCTGTAAGTCTTCCTCTCATCTCTCCCTTCTCTGCAGGGCCTATAGGAATATATGTGAAGGTCACACCCATACGGTGCACATACAGTACAGTTCAAAAACACTTTTGGTGTTTGGATTTTTGTTCATCATGTAGTGCATAATCAGGCATTCAATTAGTCCCAAATTCACTCTGCATTATGACAGTGACCCCCAAATATACAGCCAGAGTCATTGAGAACCAGTTTTTACCAGAAAGAGGAACAAGGGGTCCTGCAACAGATGGTATGGTCTTTGCAGGGCATTGATGTCCCCATCTTAGAGTCAATCTGACATTAGATAAAGAGATCAAAAACAGACAATGGTAAGATACTTGGAACCACCTACTTTGTGCAGTAAGAACTGGTTTTGTATTAAATGCAAGGAACATTTGCACCAAATTGATTTAAGTTTTATGTTGTTTGTTTAGTGGACTTTATTTGGGACTAAATAAGAAATAAAACTAATTATGGTATTATTTTTTTAAAGAATCATCATTTTACTTTTAGGACTTATAACTCCTGCACAGTACTGTACACGTTAACTGTATATGGGAAAGGATATGTATTATGTTTAATTGTGACTCTATGAATGGAGGTCGCTGTTATGCTGCTAAATTAAAGTGGGACTGAAATCTCCTTGATGATATTGTATAAATCTTACAGTGGCCTAATATGCACACATGTGTAAAATGTGATTTATATTATATCAGTATTCTCATTGTGTGGATGATTGTGTGTGTAAACCTGTGCCTGTGTGTGTGTGCGTGCGTGTGTGTGTGTGTGTGGCTGTAAGGGGCCTGGTTTTTCCCCCTGCAGGCTGGTTTGAATCGATAGCGCTGGAAAGTGCTGAAATAGCAGCCCGATGCACACACACACACATACACACTCACACACGCATGCTCATGCACAGATACAGAAGGGTGACTCACTTGAGTAGAAAACATGAACAAGAGTGCTGACTCCTGAAACACGGCAAACAGAGAGAGAAAAAACAGGGTAAAGAAAGAAAGAGATGCAAAGACTTCTGACTTAAGAGTTTGTAGCACTGGAATTCACTACTGCTGTATTTCAAATGTACTGTCCAGGCAAGTGTGTGTGGAATAAACTTGTATATGTATGTGCATAAAAACAAGAGGAAAGCAGCTGCTACAGACAACCTGTGTACCCTAATAATCTTCATCCTCTTTATTCCATATTCATCATTCTGGTTTATTCATCTTTTCATTAATGTGGAACGATTATAACAGAACAATGGGGTTAAGCAAGTGGCCATACATTATGTGAGACTGTTGTAAACTCTGTTGTTACTGTTGTGTTGTGTGCAGTACTGAGCTGTAATGGATGATTTATATCAGTTTCCTGTTGAACATTGTGCTTGGGGCTGAGAGGGAAGCCCTAATTTTCTGTGGGCAGCCATCATCCATTTGCAGTGTTGCTAGATTGGGGGGGGGGGGTTGGGTTGCCAAAGTCAAAGCCAAAGTTTGCTGTGTTTACTGGTTTTCAAATATCTTTAAAAATGACAGGAAGAACATTTTTCTGAATTGCATTCATTGTTTCTGCAAGCACATCCAGTCACTCTTCACAACTCTGAGATGATATCATTTTCATTTATTCTGCTGAGAGGAGATACAAGTTGTTATCACTATCACCCACCCACAACTTACCCTCCACATTGTAGTTTCATAGTGAGAAAAATGTCTGTGCTTGCAACAATACAACATCATTGTCTCATCAATAATTATATGGATTTTATTTTGTATTTCTCTCCTTCTGTGTCTGGGAGTATATGTTTGTACCTACTACACAAAAAGATATTTTAGACATAGTTTTTATGCTATTCGTTGAAAAGACAATGGAAAGACTAATCTTTTACCATCTAACCAACATGTGATTTGGGTGAAAAGACGTCTTTTTCATGAAAAAAAAAAAGTCCCTCCACTATCCATTCCCGCATATTCCAATGCAGGGCTGCAGAGCCCATCCTGAAGCAGCCACCGTTCCATCAGGGAGAGACAAGGGAACTTCCCAACACCCAATTAACCCAGAGAGACCCCACGCATTCCTAGGACATGTGGATACACACAAACCAGCCAAGACTCAAACCAGCGACTCTAACTATGAGACAACAGTGCTAACTTCTATACCACCATGCAGCGGTGTGAAAGGTGAGGACATATATTTTACAGCAAAAAAAACATGTCCTCCTCAGTTGTTTTCAGCAAATCAATGATGAGAAAATAAAACAGTTCACAAAATATGATACATGTGATATTCAAAGTTGTTGCTTATAATAACTACTGTATTAATTCTCACCAGTATCATATTTGCATTGAAAACTAGTTTGTATTTGTACTGAACCTGTAAGGGGAAACTGTTGCAGTGCTGATATACAGTAAATATGTAAATGATACATATGCTGGATGGATGATTTTCATATTGGTCATCAATATAAAAGTGCTGATGCAGGACAGAAAATGGACTCTGCTCATAGCCTTACTCACCAGTGAAGCCTCTACATGACTGGACTGTGTGTATTATTCCTCATACATAAAGTAATTCAACAGGCCTGAGCTTAACTCAAGCAACAAGAGTCCCAGTCAACAGTGTTTGTGTGTTTCTGAGTGTGGGAGTGGGTTGATTTGTGCATGCGTTTGTGAGTATGTGTGTGTCTGCGTGCAAGTGGTTGCCACTATTAAACATTCACCGGCTCACTCAGCTGCTGCTGCTGCTGTTAGGCTCCCAATCTGGGTCAAGTCTCCCTCCTCTGCTCCCTGAGCTACCTCTATCCCTCTATCCTCTCCTCCCCTCTCACTCTCTGTCTCCCGCTTTCTACTCGGCTCCCTGAGTGCTCCGTCTCTGTCTGTCTCATTTCCTTCTCTTCCTCTTCTCTTCTCTCCTCCCACTCTCTTTCTCTTTTTCTCCTTCTCTTGCTCTCTCCGAGGGAGTATTTGCTTAACTACAAAGCTCAGAGGCAGGCCCGTTCTCTCATTCAGTGTCCAAGTCAAATAAAGATGATTATAAATTTTTGAGAGACATGATGAATAATTTCTGCTATTTTTTTGTCTGTGTGTGTTTGTGTGTGTGCATGTGTGGTTTCAACATCATAATGTTGTCATTTGTACTTCATTACTGATAGAGCGTTGTGTTCACGGTGCATGATTGCATCAGAATGAGCTTCTTCATTTATGCCTCACCACCAGCTCAAAAACTGCCTGGCTGTAGTAACAACCAGTCATATTTATACCTGTATATGATAGAGCCTTGCAGTTTCCAATGTCACTGCTGCATGCTAACATTGCTTACTGCAACTACTACCCCAGCCTCTCAAACTGTGGAGCTTTGTAACTTATCACCATATTTGAATGTGTAAAGGTATAAACATACACATTTGCAAGTCCAAATTGAGAAGTCTAAATTTAATTTTCAAGCAACGTTTAATTGTGCAAGTTTGAAAATACAAGTAAAATGTGTTAAATCTACATCACTTCTATCCTTAACAAGTGGGAATGATGTAGAAAAGTAAGTAACCATTGAAGTACAGTTGAAATAAAAAAAGGACTGCAGACTGTGTTTAAAGGGCAGGGGTGCAACACTACCCACCAATTCCTTTATTCCTCCTGATATTCAGCATCCAAGGCCTTATATCAGTTTGCCCTTTGGAGTTGTCAGCTTTAAAAATGATTTTCAGTGAATAAAATCAGAAAAGTTTTCATTAAATCACACAATCCTGTCAGGTTCAGTTAGCTTCGCTTTGAAACAGCTGCTGGAATTGTGTTTTCTAAGGGTTATTTCTTGCTGATGTACATTTCAGAGCTATCACCTTTTTCATTCATTTTACAAACCCACTTTTGCAAATCAGGGTTGTGAGGGGTGGCTGGACATATTCCCAGCTGTCACTAAGCAAGAGTCGGTGTTTTCATTATAGCCCTGGATAGTCCAAAGCAGATACAAGCAGCCATGCACACTCACAATTATTATTCTATCACTAGTTAGCCTGACATGCATATTTTTGGACTGTACGTGAAGCTGGTGTACCCTGAAAGAACCCACTCTGGCAAAGGGACAACATGCAAACTCCACACAGGAAGAACCTAGCCGAGGTTCAAACGAGGGACCTTTTATTGAATCAGTATTTATACTTGTTTTTTTTTTGTTTTTTTTACGTATTTGCGTTGAAGGTTTTCTGCAACTTCTGTTCACAGGTTCCTTTGCTTGATCCAACATCTCTCATCTAAGTTGGATGATAGTCATGACTCTTTCAACAAGTAGGGGCTGTGTATTATTGATTTGCTGCTAAATACTAGGTTAAATGATCATCATAGGAATTGAGAGTGCTCTTGATGATGAGTACAATAATGAAAAAACAAAAATGGTTTTAGCAGCAGCACCATTAATGTTACACTGGAAACTTTTAATAGTGTATAGGGAGAAACAAGGAGTATGTGAGTGTGTGAATCGGACTGAGTGGTGCATCAGCCTTCGTTTTTTTTTTTTTGCTTAGAACCAACATCAGACCACATAGATGTTTTTGCATTGATTTTTGCAATTGAATAAAGTAAACTTCACACTATGAATAAAACATATTAGCATCTCCTGTCACTGTAAACACAAGAATCACTACTGCTGACGAGTCAAACCTGCTGCCTGCACTGCGCCACACAGTTTCAAATTAGACATTACAAACCTTGGAGTCCAGCTTTAATTTGTTTTATCTTCCTGACAAAAACAATATATCCTGCTTATTGAGAAGTGAAATTGTCTGATTGACATTGTTTGACAAATATGATATGCTTTCTTAGGTCTGTTATTTTCCAACCCTGCAGCTGGCCTCGGAGCAGTTATGTCTTATTGCCCAAACAGTGAATCATCTGCTGCAGGTGAGACATATCGCCTGCAGCCAAACAATGATGAACACAAATACAGGCAGGCAGGATTTTAACACAAAACTGTGCACATACAGTAGAATATTTTGACTTTGCACTCATGCACATCTGTACAGATCTGCTTTTTTGTGTTGTGGTAATAACAGCAATTGGTCACTATTATATGGGGCCTGTTCCTTCTATTTTTACCAATTCGACATGGTGCATGGGGTGTCTTGATGTCACTTTGGCTGCTGAGTTTTTTGCAGCAGTAATTCTGTTTCATCCTGCAAATTTGTTTTTCTTGCTTTAATATTATTCATTTCTGTCAACAAGTATTCCTGGAATAAACGTGTGAAGCAAGTGGAGGATGTGACTTGTCTCAGAAACAGAAGTTGTTGAATTTTTATTACTACAGAAAGAGTAATGAGGAAAGTAATTAATTATATAGCAATACAATCTGTATTCATGCATTCATATCTGTTGCATTTTACAGCTTTATGTTTCACTAGTTACAAATTGAGAAGGCTGTTCTGAGAACTCTGAATGTTTATTTACCAGCTCAACATCTCCCCTCTTCATTCTGCACCTCCACCCAGTTGTGAACAGCACTTGTCTTCAGACTGCTGATGTTTCTGATGACAGCTGACATTTCTACAAATAGACCGGGAAGTGGTGAGAACATTCACAAGCCTGTCCTACACTCCTTTGCTTTCAACATCATGCGTTCCTGGGGAGGATGGGGAAGATGTAGCTACACTGATACAGATATTTTACCACTCACTGTTTCACAGCAGAAAGAGGATGAAAATCTAATCTATAAAGGAGATACACTGATTTTTCACTGGTCCACATGGACTCGTATCTAGCTGGTGCAGGATCGCCTCCTTTATGAAGATAGTAGCTCTGAGAGAACTGTCTGTCTCATTTCTTTATATCTAAAATATCACCCTTGATACAAGAATGCAATATTGTGTCTTTACTGGCAATAGGTGGGTATATCGTTCCTTTGAAGACAAGATAATTACATAAAATAGATGTACATTTTCACACTAAAATAATGACAATTTTAAAGATAAAATAAAGTAAAGACGATTTTAACTTGTTGAAGTCAGACACTACAGGCAAAACTTTGGAGATGTTAGGGTCATTTACTTCCAAAACAGAGTACCAGTCAAACATTTCTGCGAAAATGTGTCCAAACATTTGACTGGGACTATATGTCTTCCAAAATACACATCTATTTGTTTATGTCAATGCAATTTGTCTGTGCAAGTCAGCACACACAGATCATGTCTACTTTTTTGGATTTTTAAACAAATCATTTCAGAAAACAAGTAAATGGTACTTTCTGATAAAGAAATGATAAATTGTCACAATACTTTTTTTTAAAAGCTCTGCTCTTTAATTTTCTTAGCCAGCAAAATCCACTTGAGTGTCATTTTGTCATTTGTACTTATGTCTTCTCTGGTATCATTTTCATCCTGATTTGTAGAATATTTATTCTGTAGAATTTTATTACAATAAATTAAACTAAATGATGTGATAAAAGAGAATATCCTCAGTCTCTTCTGTCATAACCTTCCACTCTTAGTCAACAAAGTGAAACTAAATCCTGAGCCTGGCTTTTATCCAAAAATCGCATTTCTGTTTTGGAAATATTTGCGAATAAGCCAAATTCGGTCATATAATATCTACCAGGTACATTTTTACATCGATAAAAGATTGAAAGTTTTCTGAAATTATATTACATTTCTTATCACCCTATTCACCTGTAGACTCGCACCTTCATTATTTGAAGTATTTCCTAAATTAGCTTGTGTTATTCCAGCACAACATGGCAGTGCACAGTTCATGATGTGCGAAATATTTTAATAGATGACATAACTGAACCAAATGGAAACCGGGCTTATTACTGCTCTGCCTAATATAATAGAGGCTGAGCATTGGGGGGGAGTGACGTGGATGAGAGGAGACACAACGAGAGATAAGGGAGGAGGAAGAGAGGAGGAGAGAAGAGTTTCCTGCCTTAAAAACAAGCAAAACAAGCCCCTCTGCTGATCATAGAAAAATCTTTCTCTCACTGGTTTGGACCCCTCTGTGCTGGTAGTTGAAGTCTAAACAGACAGCGTTTTTAAAAGTTGTGTTTCTTACAATGGACGTGGTTATTTGGGTCTCAATAACCTCTCACTATAATTCACTTCACACCTGCATGAGTCAGCAAGAATCTCAAAAGCAAGATTTTGCTGAAGCAGCACACTTAGTTAGCTCAAAGTCCTTTTAACTCTGTACAAGCTCCACTGCCATCCTAAAATTAACACTGAACACTCTCCTGATCAATGAGAGTAAAAATTAAAGCTTTACAGGTTTTTCCCAGTCTTTGAAACACACTCAGCACATTTAACTGCACCAACAATAGTTTCTAAGTTATCTACCTTAAAAAAGTCTAAATTAGATTAAATTCTCACTTTCACTCCCACTTTTTCTCTGCAGTTCAGATTTTTTTTTAACTTCTGATGTTTTCTTATTTTTTTCCCTGCTATGCATTATAAAAGTATTTATAAATTAGATGATCCAGTGAAAGAAGCCAGAAGGTTAAATAAAGATTGCACAGGTGAGGGGGGTAGATATGAGAGGAGGAGGACCAGAGAAGCAGAGGTGAATAAGGGAAAAGGTTGGAGTAAAAGAACAGGGAACAGTATGCAGGTGAAGACACAGATTTCTGTCTGGTTATCAAAGTTGGTCAAATTAAACAGAGATCTTTTTTTTTTTTTTTAAAAGGGCAAAGTTTGACGTTACAGACTTTTAGCCTGAGCTCTTAAATTGTCACCATTCAGTCATCTTCACTATTTGAAACTGACCTTTGTTATTGGATTTTGCACCCTCAGCTGTCCCTCATAATGAGCAGTCACTGACAAATCCAAGCATACACAACCATGCACACATGCAGTGTTAATTTGGCTTGCCAGGAAAGAAGTAGTGTGATCCGCTTGAGTAGGTCCCTGGACATGAATCTAAAGACAGTGGGGAGCGTGCAGAGCAATCAAGTGATAAAGCTTATTATCTGAGAGGAGCTATATTCTAAGACTTATTATCTACCAGGAGTTAAATGACTTTCAGGTCCTCAAAGGCCTGATGGCCTGGTTTGACTCTACAGGAGAAGAAAAGGAGAGGTGGTTGGAAAAGAAGGGAAAAATGCAGATGTGAGGAAAGGGGGAAAAGATGTAAAAAGATGAGAGGGAAAAAAATTGAGGAGAGGAGAGGTTTGAAGACAGGACTGAGAGGGAAGAAGGTGATTCATGAGTGTGGGCAGTCGCTGCTCTGACTTTTTGCAACTGCTGTGAAACCAATATTCTGTTGAGGGTTGACAAAAAAAAAAAGTGCTTCATAAAGCTGCAAGAGGCTGCATTGTGTCTCTGTTGAAGCTGCTGTACTATAGATACTGTACATAGTTTATTGCCTAGGATACCACAGGTGTTGGCATAGCAACAATAGATTTGGAGTATCTGTGCTTATAGGAGCAAGGTTGGACCGCTACTTCTCTAAAGGATGAGATACATCCCACAGGACATGATGTAATAGGAAACTGCAGCTCTAAATCGTCAGAGTCATTTCAAGTCAATGGAAATTCTTATACATTGTTGGTAAAATTGTAACAACAGATAAATGAAAAAAGGAAAAACATTTCTTGTGTGTTTGGTTACAATTTTTTTTCACAGAAATTGACAAATTGCCCCACAATCAGCTATTCTGCTTCTGTAGTCAGTCCATCAAAAGTTGAAATTCTGCCCTCCATCAACTTTTAGATCCACTTTTTTGTGACAGAAATTTTGAATCATGTTGCTGCATGTCAATAAAATCATACTGATGACAACCAAACAAAATTTCCCTTTCTCACTTTTAAATGTTACCCAGTAGTGGGAAAAAAATAGTGTTTGTTTATAAATATATTTATATAGATATATTGAAACTTCATTCTTAAAATTATGAAACAGTCAGCCCTACTTAAAAAAAAACAGGCCAGAAAGGAAAAACACTGGATGATTTTGCTGGCAGTTGTCGAACAGCTAAAGGAATCTTACCATAACACATTGAAACATCTTTTTTCTAAACTAAACAAAGTAAATCTAAGGTAATTAGAGAGATGAATCCAAACTATTACAAATAAAAACAGTGGTCCCACGTAGCGCTCCTTGACGAAAGTCTTTTCAGCTTTAATCTCCGAAAGTTGACTTTTGTTGCAGCTTTATTGCACCACAAATATGCAAGGACTCATAGAAACCAATAAACCACATTTAAATCACTGAGAGGGGATGTTAAAAACATTTGTATTTTTTGCTTTCCAAATTCTCTGCAAAATTCTGCTGGTGAATGTTGGGCCCTAATACTCAAAGCATCCAATGCCTCTGTCAACAGCACTCTCTGACATCAGCAGCCTTCCTCAGCAGGACTGTTCACCCCACAGACAAACACAGCAAATAAAACTGAATCCACAATCCTCAGATCTACATCTCATCCCATCCCCAACATATACACAGAAACAAACCCAATCATCAGAGATTCCACCTCAATAACCCAAAAGTTCTGCTGTCAGTGTTCTGGTCTGTTCTGGTTGCAGGAACCACATGACAACAACAACAGACTGTATCCACATTCTGAGAAAGCAGTTTTGGCAGAACAAGGGTGGCACATACAAAAACAATCAGCAGGTCTTAGTATCATGGCTGTAAGTAAATGTTGCGTCTGGAATCATTCAAATGGGTTCATTTGGGAGTCACAATCAACATAGTCCACCCATTCAGTTAGGATGATATGTCAGAAATGTATGTAATTATAAAGGGACTGGATTTTACTTTCTTTACATAAATCAGTGGGATGAAATTATGTGAGAAAATCGTGACTCTGCCTGTGATTAAAACATGAAAACACTTACTAAAGGCTTGCAGTCTGGGGAGTTTTACATCTTCTCATCTATCCCATATAGAATTAGCAGCATATCCACATATGATAAAAAAATTCTGTGTGAAACATATGACTGTGAAATGGTTAGGTACCAAACCGGATAGTTTTTCTACACAAAACAGAGCTTCCAGTAGCTTTCAGTATTACCTTAATTAATGCACCCTTAAAGCATCACCAGGCTGCAGTATTTAACCATCCAGGCAGTTTAAAGAATGCTAACAAGCACGCTGTGGATTAATGTTGGCCCAGCACCTCTTTAAACATACAATATTGACGAAGGTAATGCAAAGAAAGAGCTGTTTGTCTAAGAGTGTTATTCTGTTCTGTAAATGAACTAAGCACTCCTTTGACTCGAAAGGTAAACTTACCATATTAGCATTAATTGCCTTTAAAGCTACTTAAACAGAAGAAACAAACTATGTGACTCCCGACTGACTGCAGAATGACGTGAGTATTAAAAATGTCTTAAGACAAAACACAAAACTGCCACAAATTGCCTTGGTTGGTTGAGATTATTCTTTATTATGAAGTGCCACAAAATGCTTTGTGTTCATTGTGCTTACATTGTCTGAATACTGGCTCAAAAAAAACACAGGAGATCCTCACTCTGCAACAGAGATCCCGATCTCCTGCGATAAGGTGTGTCAGATATCGCTATACAGCAGTAAAAATGTCTCAATCCAAAGGATTCCTTACAAACCCTCTTGCAATAAATGATTATTTAGGTTATCATCATTCTTTAACTCGGAAATACAAAAAAAGAAGAGAGGTCAAGCTAGTACAAGTTTTTTTTCTTTTATTATTTTATTCTTCTCTACCTGAATTCTAGTTAGTTTCATTGTGCTACTTTCTTTAAAGTGGAGATGACTATAATGGAAGTGCTTAAAAGACAGCAGACCTGGAGCTCACCCAGAGACAGACGGAGACAAACAGACTCACAGCGTAGTTTTCCTGCTTTAAAACATCTGAACAGCCACACAACTTAACCAAATACCCAAAAGACATGTAGACTGCAGGCAAAGCTGCAAATAGTTTTAGCACACGATAATACTGCTTGTAATTATTAATCAGTAGTTAAAGATATCATGGCCATAGATGTTGACTTGCAAATGTATTCCTTTATGTACCAATATCTTTGAGATGCACCTCAAAATTGACAGTGGTGTTTTTCTTCTCTGAATAAATTGCCTCTTTGAATACAAATCGTGATAATACTGGGTTTTACTTGCGTTTAAGCACCCTTTTTAAAGTTTGGTCTGCTGAAATAACTGTACTTTGATAATCACATACATAAAAGGAGCCCTAACAACTTACAGCTCTAAGACTAGTCATCTGACACATTTCAAGTAATTGCAGCACAAAAGTTGCTCAAACTTCATTGGCAAAGATAATGTCTGCACATATTAACTGCCACAGTCAAGACAGAAAATATTCCTCTCTGCTCAAATTGTGATCCACGTTGCAGGTTTCGGAAAATAATAATTGTAACAAACAAAGTTTGTATTGTCTCATTGTGCAGATGAGAGTTTTTGACTTCAGAGCATTGTTGCAGATGTGATGCAAGATGTAACTTGTTTTTAACATGTCATTTAGGTAATGAGCCACCATGACTGCTGTCCCTAAATGTATTTATTTTTATTTGCTTAAGCTTAACAGATTTTGTGATGCCTATAAAGGCTGATCTGTTGGCACCGTATGCTTGCTTGTGCTTGCATGCACCCATGCACTTGTGCACATACATTATTTGAATGTTTCTGTGCAAGCTTACAATAAGAACATGCTGCTTAGAATGGCAGATGAACATAAAAAATGAACTTATAATATTTTGTGAATATCTGTGTGTCCTTGGTCTGTCTCCTGGGAAGCTCCGTGAATCTGTAGAAAAGGTTTCTGAGCTGCAGAGAACTGGGTTCAGCAACACTGGTGTTGACCACCTAGATCAAAAGGTAAATCATCTATGGGGTCAGGGTTGATTAGAGTTAGCCTGTCTGTAGGTATGCCACTCCTAGAGTTAGCCTATGGTCAGCCCAGTGGGGATGAACAAGGCCTACTGCAGAATAATCAGGACTCTGTCTCATGCAGCTACAGTATGGAACTGTAACAGCTGAGCTGTAATCAGACCATCCAGCCAAAGCGCATGCTGCTTCTGTGGTTGAAGAATGCACGATTTATGGTGCAGAAGTGCTCTGAAGGGGTCGCTGAATAATGCATTACAGACAAAGTAGACCTCAGTCCAACTTCAGCAATGCATCAAGCTTTACCTAGGTTTTCTACTAAAAGCATACGAGAATTAAATGACTCCTTCTGTTTGTGTTAATCTTATAGCAAATTCAATTTAACTGCTATTTTCTTTAATTCGTTTTGTATTTTGTTTAATTCGTATCAGGACAAAGATAAGGTAGGTAGGTTAAGCTTATAAAAATGTTGTTACATTACTTAGTTGCATGCTGCAGAAAATACGCTTTCAACATGATTAAGTGTCATTCTGCTCAACCACAGAATTTTGCTAAATGATCACTGTCCAGTCTCAGTATAAGCCTGAAAAAATGAGTCCCGTTCTAGTTGTTGTTAGCAGGTATGTTTAAAGCTATAGTTAGCCTAGCACAGGTCTGTCAGCATTACACACAATTTATCCTGCAATAGGCCTCACACCCAGCAGGCAGCTGATCCCAGCCTCTCTAGCCTACATCCTACATTAGTTCTACTCACTAAGAGGCAGGCAGTGCATAACAAGAGAGGAAAGACAGGACTTTTCTTTTTGTTACTCTAACACTACATTGGCATGTTCCCTGATGTCTGTAATATTAGTATTTTTCTGTTTATGACTATAGGTGAAGTAAAACATACCTGATTTTTAAACTGCTATACAGTAGTAGGTAATACTTCATAACTTCATCATAAAATACCATGCATTAGGTGATTATTGCTTTTAAAGAGTCCTATGGAGGCTCCAAGAGAAAAATATTGCCCTCGGGTTCTATCTATAGGAATTTGGCAAAAATCATAAGCTTTTTATGATGTTGGCATAGGTTTCATTATTATTAGTATTTTCTTCTCTTTTTTTTCTTTTCTTTTTTTTGCATGCAATAACGTTAATAAGAAAAAAGGTAAACAGCATAAAATGAAAAGAAATAGTACTCAAAAAAGTGACATATGCTTTGGCCTGTAGTGGTAAAAAGAGCTTGGCAAATATCCTACATACATATACAGAACTTAAAGTGCAAATAAACAATATCACTTTGTTTTTATCAAATCAAGTATAAAGATACAACAAATAAAAAGAAAAAAATGCTTAAATAAATAAATAAATAAATAGTATTTTTACCTCAGTAGTGGAGAGAATATGGTCACTTGGTGCGGCAGAGCATTATTATTATTATCATTATTATTACTATAATTATTACTATTATTCTCCCAAAAAGCAAAATCAGAATGAAAAATTCACTGCGTTTCAGTGCAGGGAGAAAACTAGTAGCTATAGGCTCACTATTGTCTCTGTGATCATTCTCATCATCCTCATCTTCATCAAAGTCCCAAAATATATGCTGTCATACTATATCTAGATGCCAGGAGGAAGCTGTGTTAGTATTAATGTCTCTATTCTGAACAGACAGAGGAAGAGGAGGTGAAAAGTTTTTGAGGAAGTGCATGCGTCGATCAGTTAAATCCTTAAGTGGGCAAATCTCAAGGAGAAAAATTGTGCTATCTTCATCATATTCATCGTCATGGACAGGCTCCAACGGAGGCAAGGTTGGGGAGGGGAGAAGAGAGGGGCGAGGAAGGGTAAGGAGGGAAAGCAAGGTCATACTCTGACCAAAAATATATTGTCTGCAGTTCAGTCTTTAAGGATAATGGTAATTTATGTCTGCAGTTTTGTCAGTTGTTTGATCTATTGTAGGTTGTCATGCATCTAGAGGGCTGAGAGGAGAGAAGGGGCCTTTGAAGCAGGCAGACTCATAGTGCTTGTTCAGGTAACTCTTGAGCGCGAAGGTCTTGTTGCAACGTTTGCACTTGAAGTGCTTGAAGGCCGAGTGGGTCTGCATGTGAGCCCGCAGGTTCGAGCGGTCTGCGAAAGCCTTCCCACAGTGGGCGCACCCAAATGGTTTCTCACCCGTGTGAGAGCGCATGTGACCCTGTAAAAGCCATGGACGACTGAATGCTTTCCCACACACGTCACACTTGTGCTTGAGGTCGTGAGTGAGCAGGTGCATGGCCATAGCAGGCATGGACACGTACACCTTCCCGCAGGTCGGGCATTTCTTTGCAAGCTTGCTGTCCAGCGAGCGGTGTGTCTGTTTGTGCCGGCTCAGGTTGGAAGACGTGGCGTAGGTTTTGCCGCACTCATTGCAGGTGTGCCTCTGGATGCTCCTGGGGCTGCCAAGAGCTTTCCTTCTCGAGCGGCCATCGGTGATAAAGAAGGCATCGACTGTGTAACCCTCACTCACTGCGGTGTCTCCATTGATGTAGCCATCTGTGATTTCTGAGCCAGGGCTGTCGGGAGACTCGGAGTCAGGAGCCCCGTAATCGCTGTGGATGCCATCATACAGGGGATCAGGAGAGGGCACCTTGATTCCACCATCACTCTCACCATCATACACAACAGGGCTGATGTAGTCACTGATGTAACCAGCTGGTGAGGGAAACAAAAAAAGAGCAGTATTAGGGGAACGAAAAGTAAAGTGAAAGTATAACTCATTTAACCTGGCATTAGAGTCACTGATGCAATTATGACATAACCAAAGAGTACATTTATTATATTTGAAATGTCTTGTGAAGAAAAGAAATGCATAATGTCAAGACTGCCACCACTGAGAAGCACAGTGAAAAAACCAACAGGATGGGCATTCATGGCTGCACATGTCTGTTCCACAGGGAGAAACGGGTGAAAGGCACATAAGTAAACATGGATTAACATCATTAAACTACTCTAAGCAGTTACACATGAGAAGCAAACTTTTCCCAAGCTTATCTTACAAGACACTGTAATGATCATGACCGCACAATCTTAACTGGGGGAACTAAATAAGCAGCAAAATAACTATAAATCTTGCAAGAAGTCGGGTTCATTATTCCTTTTAACTGATGAGCATTAATTGACAGATGGAAACAGTGGCTGAGTGGGTGAGAAATCTTCCTCTAGCTCATCTGTGATTAGACACAGTATTTTTATATAACAGTCATAATCCTCTTTTTAGGAGATTATAGTGTTCTTGACTTCATTTCACTCGGAATATCTAGGTATGAATTTCAATAACCTTCTATTTTCAGGAATGGAAGTGCATCCGACACATTGACAGCTGCAGTCCTTCAGCATCTGTCCTGTTGTAATACTGCACCAACTATGTCCAAGTCATCTACTCTGCATTTATCATGCATATGCGGCAAGGCGTGGAATCAACTCCCAATCAGCAGAACGCAGCAATAGTAGCTACTTTTTAACTAATTTGAAACATCTGCTCAGATCTAAATTGCCTTTTTTAAGACAGAGCATCTGTCTTTCCCCCTGGGCACCTGTGGCTGGAAGTAGTGTATTTGGAAGAAGAAAAAAAAATGGTGTGCAGCTTTAGTCCAGAGATAATTTAGCAATATTTTCCTTCTCAGTAGTGCAGTTAAAAGCCTCACCCTGTAAAAGATAGCTGTGCACAGGCTGACCCTGAACTTAAAAAAGAAAGAAAGAAAACTGATTTAGTGTGAGAAAAGGAGCATCAGCACCATGGACAGATCTAGGTCCATGGCACAGTCACAGCAGACCTGCTATACAGGCCCAGTTTCATTTCTTTCTCTGACAACTTGCTGGAGAAATGTCCACATTCATTACTGTGTTGTACCATGCTGTTACTTGGTCCTTATAAAAGCTAATTTGAGAATGTGTGTTCCTACAGTCTACGTGAACAAAAACATGTCACTCTTTTAGACTTCATGCACAGAGATGCAAGTAAAACATGTTTGTCAGTGTGGATCAAAGTATGTCAGTGTGCACATGGTGTTTGTTTTGTTAGGGTCAGCAAACTATACTGACACAATAGCAGGCACATGCATGCACAGTAGATTAGGCACACTATTCATGGCTCTACTGAATATAGTTGGGTGATGTGAATGAACACAGCCGATGATTACTGTGTTGTACTGTGCTGATTTGAACTGTCCCAGAGCAAAGGCATCAATGAACAGTATGTGACACTTAACAGCAGTAGCAATATTAACTTTTCCAACTTGTGTCTCTTATGTACCAAACACCTCTTTTAAACTATCTGCAAATAAACTCTAAACCTTCAATGTAACTTCTCAAAAAGATCATGATATCGATGTATCCATGTTAAACAGTCTGTTGTAGGATTTAGGGGGGAAATCTGTGTATTCAGGACATTTCTCCCTAAAATATTTCTTATTATAATTCATTCCTTCTCTGCAAAGAGCATTTAAAGATACAGAAACAACAAACCCCATGTGGCACAACTATCTGTCTACACATGATAACACCCATTCATATCTACACGGTCCCGTGAGAATAAAGACACGGTTCCGTCAAGCACACGGAGAACACAGACGGGAAATGAAGCCAGCTCGTTCAGGGAGATTGTTGTTCCTAACGTGGTGCAAAGTTTCTGGTTGGAATCTGTGCTGCGTAAAGGTGTAAACATCAGACATAAGGGATGGAGACAAAAAGGTGGCCGGGAGAGGCTGCGCTGTACGGTGCTGCTGAGGCGGCAGATCGCGTGTCAAACCTGGCAGCGCTTGTTAACCCCTGTATTATAAACACACCACTGACAGCTTTGCGTGAATGAGTGTGTGTGTGTGTGTGCGTGTGTGTGTGTGTGTTTGTGGGGGTCTGCTTTACGTGCAGAGTATACGCATGTTAGACGCATGTTGGAGCTGTCAGCGTCCAGCCACTTATCAGTGACACACAGGTGGAGGCAAAGCCTTATAGTCCGTGGTAAATATGGCGCATAGTTACAGGTTGTGAATGGGAAGTTTGCTGCTTGAGAGGAGCGTAAGGCCGCACAAAACAATCAGTTGTTATCATTTCATTAGCTTCTTTTCAACACTTCATTGGAAAAAGGGAGAAAAGTTGTTCTCTAACATTCTACTTTATATGGCCATGTAAGGACTTAGCAACTGCAGGGATGCAAAAAGTGACGCGTTCACTGAAACAATCTTCCTGTAGAAATCAGCCAACTCTGCAAAAATTAAGCAGGAACACCTGGACAGGGTGCACAGGAAAATAACATGCAGCGTGTTGGTAATCAGCCTATGATAGGGTCGATTTAATATATAATCACTCCTGCTGGTTATGTTTTTTGTTGGCTATCACGGCAAAGGATATCCAGGCCATTTGTGCTGCAACTTTAGTGGTGGAGTGACACGTCAGAGGAGTATTTTGCAGCTTTTAAGCAATTCAAATGACCAAAATTTCGTTTTCGTTTATAAGATTATTAACCTTTCCACGGTTCTCAGGCATTTAACTGAGCCTTAAATCATGTCCAGAAAAGAGCTGCGTGCTAGCATTGACGAACAATGGGGGCTTTGCCTTCTGTAAGACAACTTCAACTACAGCTTTGTCTTTATTATTTTGTCGCGTTACGTATCATCCTGCGTGGGAGGGGGGGAAGTCCCAGCTGACTATGAGCCAGAATCGATTCAACAGGCGGGACGCGCTTGATTTAATTAATTTCACGAGTGACCTTTCCGCTTCGGTGTTACCTCAAACGGACCAAATGCTTAGATCGAGCCTGGTTTAGCTAATGCAGTTCCAGTAAACAAAGTCTTAGATTATGTTGAAGGGTAACCCCCACCCCCCTACTTCTTCACTTTGCCTTTCTTTTATATATTTCAATGCACTGATCGGTTCTTTAGTAATTAAGTCTTTGAAGCTTCAAGAAAAGTAAGACCCGTGTGATAACTCAGTGCTGTCTGATGTTCTGTATAACTGGTTTCTTAGCCTACATCAGTTCTCTGGAGGTTTCCAACAACATTGAATTAAGTTTCGAATGAGAAACTCCGAACAAACATTTAGCCCATAGTGATATAGATATATAAAATACTATTGGATTTTTTCACATTGGATAAAATGAAAACAATGAAACAAGTGGCTTTCATATATTTTTGGTCGTGACTTTTAGGGGAACTGCGAGGACATTGTCAAGACTATGCTTGGATGTACCACGTCCTGGTGTCTTGTAATCCCCAAAAGGAGAGCCCTTTTGGGGATTGCATATCCTCCTCTTTAGATCGATATGTTTCTGAGACACCTGTTAGTCTTGGCTGTGTAGGCAGTCTGACCTACCTTTGTCATGCAGCCGGAGGCTGAGGTCTGTTCTGTGCCGGTAGGCGTTCTCTAGATCCGCCCCAGTGGAGAAATCATCCAGTTTCACCTTTTTCACCAGGAAAGACCTTGGCATGATGGTGAGGCACCGACACACACTCACAAACACAGCGACACACACACACTCTCAAACGCAGCGACACGCACTCGCAAACAGCCGACGGCCTGGCCAGCGTGGTGATCCGTCCGTAACACACCAACCAACTCGGCAGACCAGAGGAAGATTGTCTTCAGATTTTGAAGGAAGCGCGAGCTGTGAATTGATCCGCTGAAAGAGTTGACCAGCTCTTATTTGTTCTTTATTTTTCTGCTTGAGTCCCCGCACCTGTCCACTGCTTGCCCGGTTTAGTCCTCGTGCAGAGCGAAGGAAGGAAATGCAACTTCAGCACCGGACAGCTCCCTTTGGGGGGCGGGAGGGGGGTGCCTCGTGTTCTTTGAGCTCGCAGGCAGGCGGAAGACCAGAAGATCGAAAGCTCTCGTGCAGTCAGGATATTCCCAAAAAGAGAGAGAGAGAGAGAAAAGAAATAACAGAAAAACAAAAGGCGATGGAAGACACCCCGCGGCGCGCTCGGGCCTCTTAAAAGAAGAGGAGATGAAGGGGGAAGAGGAGGAGGAGGAGGAGGAGGAGGAGGGAGGGATGCTAAGAAAATAAGAGGTAAAAGAAAATGGAAGGATGATTTTTGGAAGCTTTTCCAATTAAAAAAAAAATGTTGAACTCCCTGTCCTGTCCTCTTTGCCACAGAAACAGTCCTTAGTTCCCGTAAAAGACGATTACTCAGGTCGGTTAAGAATCACAAAAAGACTCCGCGCGGATGGATGGATCAACAGCATCCCCTCTCTCTCTCTCCCTCTCTGTATCCCTCTCTCTTCTCTCTTCCCCTCGTCTCTCTCTTTCCGCAGCTTCCGCGAGCTGTTCCCGTGAGTGTGCCGTCTCCCGATCAGCTGTTGGCATTTATACAGCGCAGTGCGCGCGCGTGAGAGAGAGAGAGAGAGAGAGAGAGAGAGAGAGAGAGAGAGAGAGAGAGAGAGAGAGTAAGGATGGAGGGATGGATAGACACACGGGTGGAGGGAGTGCTTAATTTAATCCATCCCGCATCCCCGGGGAGCGGCGACTGGCCCGGATGATTTATTGAAGCTGTTATCACCCCCCTCTTTCTCTTTCTTTCTGTCTTTCATTCTCCTTCTCTCTCCTTTCCCCTTTTCTCTTCTTTTTTTTAGTGCGTGTGTGTGTGTGTGTGTTAGTTTCTGTGTGTGTGAGACGAGACGTCATGTTTCAGGGAGATAAGAATGGAAATTATTGTTATGTTCTTTTTTCAAGCACTCATCGATTTGATTCAGAGTGAAATATGCGTTTTAAATATTGTCCCATTGTTCCCCATTTTTGGGACTCCATATAAGCAATTTCTTTTTTCGTTCTTTCTTTTTCTTCCCTTTTTTTGCATCCCTTCCCCTCCTGCTAAATATATTCTGCCTTTGCTTTTTTCACTATCACATATATTTTAAAGGTGAATATTAACTAGCCTGCTGAGAGCATAGTAATTATCATTATTGTAGCCCTGAAGGGAAAAGGGGGTGTAGACCAAATGGAGTGTTTTACAGTGAGTGCCAGATTAATATGAAGGTAGACTAAGGGTCACACCAGGTTCATTTTTTGTGTAAGATGTCAGCATTATGCAGAAACATCAAAGATAATTTGATACATTATTGAATAATCCTTATTTAGACTAATTTCATTCTTGAACTGTGTCCCTCAGAATCCCATTGTGTCCTCAAGAAAAAGACTAATACATTTTAAAAAGGTTAAAAATGTGCCTGTTATGTTTGTAAATGTGGAGCACATGATAAAGTCAGTTTAGCTGTAAAGTTGTGCACCATCTCAAAACTTCTAAATTATATATTTTACTTATAAAAGAATACTAACAGGTTGTAATGTTCAGATCAGAACAACCAGAGTCTGGGTCCTGACAAGAACAACACGCTATCTCTGTTCTAATGAGGCGAGTGGACTGATGGATGCACTGACTTGTGTTTGTGAGCTGTTGAAAGTTGCTGAACATCTGTTAAAGGTTAGAAGACTCACACTGGATTATTAATGTCCAAAGAGAAACCCCTTAAAGGGATATTTTAGTGTTTTTAAATTGGGGTCGTGAAGTACTAGTAGAGTGACCAGACTGCTCTCTGTTTGGGAAATCAAATGCTTTCCCATCAGGTGAGCTTGAGCTAAAAGCATATCAGACTCATTCCTTCAAAAAAGAAAAACATCATAACTTCTTGGGGAAAAAGCAACATTGTGGGTATTTAGACTTTGCCTCTCGTGCCTCAGGACTCGGACATAGATCAACATACCCCATAACATGACATGCATAGTGTTCCGCATTTGCCTGTCTACTTGTTATTACATTCCTCTGCCATATGTGGGCAGTGTTGAAAATACAGGATTAACTTGAAATTTGGCCCCCTCTTTGTTTAGTTTTTTTTTTTCATGTTGTTGTTTCCTGTTGATCTTTGAGTTTTTGAGCTGTTGAAAGTTGCTGAATATCTTTTAGAAGATTATTCCGATTCAAAGAGAAACCTCCCTTGAGCTCATTTTTAGCTAGAAACAACACATTACATGCCAGTTGGGGTATAACTGGGCATATTTTTATAGGGTGTCCTCAAAATTGTTCATATGGACAAGTTTGTGTATCAATTTCATACTCATCTTTCTTCCTTTTTTAATGTTTTCATACTTCTTCCTTGACCTCGTACAAAGTCCCTTCCTTTTCCAGTTCAAGCAAATGTTTAACAAATCAGATATCAGTCACTGCAGACAACTTCTCTGCATAGTTAGGTTCTTGGAGGAATGAAAATGAATGAATGAAAAATTACCCATTATCCTTCAATTTATTAATGCTGTGAGCTGCCTACATAGAAGCATAAGCAAGAGTAAAAAAAACAGGTATGAGACCGTTACAGTGACTGGGTCCATGTAGTATGATATTGACAGTGATGTAATAGATATCTGTTTGACTGTCTTTGAATATACTGTGGATTGTGTTGCTATACTGAGGTTCTGCGGTTGAGAAAGTGTAAACAGCTGTCTGACTACTCATAAGTAAGGTAAGGCGAGGCAAGTTTATTTGTATAGCACATTTCATGTACAAGATAATTTAAAGTGCTTTACATAAAACATTAAAAAGCCTTACAGCAGTGTGCAGAGGTAATTCAAAATTAAAAACAAGAGAAAGGGTGAAAGAAAGGACATTAAATCTAAAACACCATTAAAAACAAGAAACGGTGCAGATTTGGACTTAAAACTATTGAAACGCAGCAGAGAACAGGTGGGTCTTAAACAAAATGTGTATATCAACTGATCTGAAAAGGGGCAGATAACTATTTTTTACTTCTTTCTGCTGCTTATCATTCAGTACTTTAGTAGAAAATATGTTTGATCTGATTTGATTTTAAAATTTGTTTTGTTTTATTGAATGAAATAATCTTTTTTTAAAACAATTAAATCTGAGGCTTTCTGGGAGTTTGTTCCACACATGTGGAGCATAGAAGCTAAATGCAGCTTCTCCATATCTGGTTCTGAATCTGGGAACTGATAAAAGGATGACCCGAGGGCTCTGAAAGGTTCATACTGGGTCAAGAGGTCACTGATGTATTTCGTCCTAAACCATTCAGAGCTTTATAGGCCAGCAACAGAACTTTGAAGTCTATCCTCTGATGGACAGGGAACCAGTGTAAAGACCTCAGAGCTGGACTGATGTGGTCTACTTTCTTGAAGCTGCAGTTGTCTAATTGATTTTCAGTAGACCTGTAAAGACGCTGTTACAATATTCAAGCCGACTAAAGATGAAAGGATGGACTAGTTTTTCCAGGTCCTGCTGGGACATCAGATCTTTTAATCTTGATATATTCTGAAGGTGACAGTAAGCAGACTTTGTGATTCCCTTAATGTGGTTTTCAAAATTGAGCTCATAGACCATTACTACATCCAGATTTCTGGTGGTTTTTAGGTGTATGGAATGAAGCTCAGTGGTGACCTTTAATCGCTTCTCTTTGACTCTGAAGACAATCACCTCAGTTTTGTGTTTGTTCAACTGAAAAAAGTTCAGGCACATCCAGTCATTAATCTCTTCAGTGTATTTACCAAGAGCCTGTAGTGGCCGCTCAGTCTCCTTGTATTATTGTAATTTTGCAAGTGAACCATGGTATTGTGCTGAACCTTCCAGGTTATTTTGTTTAAAGTGCCAATAGTGTTGAGAACATCCAATCTGTGGGATTTTTGTTCAGAAGCATGAGTGAACAGTTTTGGGAGAGAGATGAGGTTTTGTAAGTGAGCCATGGTGTTGTGCTGAACTGTAAGACTCTTTTGCCAAATGATCTTAGAGTATTGAGAATGTAATTTCTGTTTCAAGAAATGAGCCAAACCGATGGAGAAAAACTTTAATAACACTAGTTCAATACTTTTGACTGAGCCACTGACATCAACACCACATGGCGAGACAGAGAATAAGCTTTGTGCTGTCTTGATGACTTGTTAATTTCTAAAAACTGATCAGTCTTTTCCTTCTTTTTTTTGTCTTCAAGTTGTGACAGTCAGTTTTGGAGTTTTCAAATGAGATAGCACAGTTTGTATACATGTGCTTCTGTAAAGAAAATGGGAGCTGCACCCATTTTTGTTGCTCCAACTGCAGCATCCTTTGTAAAAATTAGCCTGTACACCTAGGTCTTATGTTCCCATTAAAGCTAAGCTGAGCCAGTCAATTAAAACCTGCATTTACTCCGCCATCTAAAAACCTTCTTCTAACAGGACTAAATGTCAACTTAACTCTTTCACATTTAACTGAAAAGTCTGATGTTGGACCAGGGGTGTCTAGCTCCGGCCCTCAAGAGCCACAATCCTACAGGTTTTCGATGTGTCCCTGCTCCAACACACCTGACTCAAATTAGTGAGTCATTGTGCAGAGCTTCATAGGCTGTTAGATCCATTTGATTTGAGTCAGGGGTGTTGAAGCAGGAAGCATTAAAGGGGACATATTGTGCAAAAATCACTTTTATAAGTCCTTGGAATAGTCTCTTACAATGTTCTAAGTCACGAACAGACCACAAAGTCCCATAAAAAACAACCGTGGGACACAAGTAGGCTGTACGTGACTTTACAATTAAAGGTCCCATATTATGCACTTTATTCCCAATCTTAAACAATTCTCTGATATATCATTTAAATCTTGGCGCCCT
>JBBBVU010000006.1:14806252-14829016 GCA_037177055.1 Atherinosoma microstoma | reverse complement strand
CGGACTAGGGCAACAGTCTGCACTTTTAATTTTTAATTTCAATTATATATTTTATTGCATGTTTTTATTACATAGTAGTTTCATTATGAACCAACCAGATCCCTAAGGTCATCAGGGTCAAGTCTACTTTCAGTTCCTAGAGTCAGAACTAAACATGGAGAGGCAGCTTTCAGTTTTTAAGCTCCTCACATGTGGAACAAACTCCCAGAAACCTGCAGGTCTGCTGAAACTCTCAGCAGTTTTAAATCAGGGTTGAAAACTTTTCTATTTGCAGCCTTTTATGATAACAGGTGATATATACTATTTTCTCTGAGGTTTTCTGTCTTCATTTATTTTATTGTCCATTTTGTTAATTCACTTTTGTTTTTAATTCTTCTTAATGCTTTCTGCAACCCGCTGTAATGTGTCTAATGTTTGTATGTAAAGCACCTTGAATTGTTATGTACATGAAATGTGCTGTACAAATAAACTTGCCTTGCCTTACTTTTTTATTGATTATGCTGACACACTTTTATAGGGTTTTAAAAAAAATTGTAGAAGAAACATTTTTTTTACTGTCATAACTGAGACTCCTGAAACCAAAACCAAGTTCAGAGGTGATGAACAAAATGATCAGTGTAATCATGCTGCCATCTTGTGCTTATGAGAGGTATTGACCATGCAAATTTCAAGGCAATGTGAAAATTGTTTTTTGTTACAGCCAGAAAAGAGAGAGACAGATTGAATGATTGAAAGAGGAGAAAAACAATGTCAATTTTTCAAATTTCAGAGGTGTTTTTTCTTCAGATGCAAGCATCCAGAAACAGGTCAAAAACATTGTGGACAGTGAGATTTTCTTTTTTCTTAAGTTTAAGCATCCATCCAAAAAGTGTGGGAAAAAACGTATATCTTGTGCTTTATTTATCATTATTATTATTATTATTATTATTATTATTATTATTATTATTATTATTATTATTATTATAATAAAACACTGGGACGCAAGCAGTTTTAAGTTACACGTGCAACCTGAAAATTCAACAACAATCAGAAGTGGAACACAAGATAAGGTGACAATAATATAAAAGTGAAAGAATTTAAAGAAAAAATGCATTACATTTCTGAAAAAAGTGTTCTTTGAACATTCAATCATTTAAAACAGGCATCTTTCAAGGATATATAATATAACTTTTATCTATAATAGTTTATCCACCAAAAATATATATAAAATATAAAATAAGTTTTAAGGAATTTCTTTAACAAAACTAAAATTTAGTACATATTAAGGTTTTATATTAAATATAACCATTTTTTTCTTTTTGATTTAATTCTTAATTTGATTTTAATACTATTTATGATAAATATTTCTCTTTTTTAGGAAAAAAGGATATAACGTGGGTAAAATTAGTGTTGAATACATTAACATTTTTCTCAGTAAATATAATTCTAATGGGGCTATTGATGTGAAATCTTCACCAGATATTGGCAGTGATTCAAGTACCACATACATACAAAGAAACCAAAATAACTAAGTTTTAAAAAATTAGGTCATATGTAATGAAATGGAATGACACAAAAAATATTTAAAACATGAAGAAAGGAAGGTGCAAAAAGATCAAGACACCAGCTGAGATCTATCAGTAATTAGCAAGCAACCCTGCCCCTTGTCAGTGTAAATGAATATCAGCTGGTTCAGTCCCAACTGATGGCCTATAAAAAGGTGTATAATTACCAAGACAAGAAACATTTCATGATGGTAAAAGCTTTTCTAAGACCTTTGTGCTGTTATTGTTGCAAAATACTCTGATGGCATTGATTACAGAAGTTGTTGGGGCCATAGTTCAGAGGGGTAAAGCACATAATTTCACCATAAACGAGCCATGATCAGGTTCTCCTCACAAGATATCTGACAGGGGAGTGGAAAAAATTATCAGAGGAGTTGTCCCAGAGCCAATTATCACTTATTGGGAGTTTTAGAAAGACCTGGATTTGGCAGATAAGTTGCCCCATGAGAAACACATTTACTGAGAATGATTTGTTCAATATATTCAATAACTTATTTTACTTGTGGTACATTTTCATTATGGAACCTACTTTTAAGGCCAGTTTGTCAGTTAACATTATCTGTGACCCTGAACATGTACAGGCACCAGCAAATGCTTTTTTTTCCTTCTTTTTAAAAAAAAAAATTATTTTAAATAAAGAAAATTATAACATATCTTTCATCCTCAGAACAGCTTCTACATTTTTGGGGGTCTTTTTGACTTCCTTTTGAGTTTTTGCATCTGTTAAAAATCACAAAGATCTCCTGAAGATCACATATCCATATGTAAAATGCGATATCTAATCTTTTGTGTAACTTTTTCTCAATTTTGAGCATAAGTTTAAAATCTTACGCACACTAAATATGTCTGATAAATTGAATTAGATAATTTAAGATCTCCATGCAAACATTTACTTGGCCTGAAAGAAGTCAGTTTCTACTAAGCTGTTCAATTAAAGCAGCTTACCTACCATCATAAGTCTGCAGGCATGGCCTCTGGTTATCCTGTGTTGTATAAGATGCCATGCATTGGGAGGTTGTACCATTGTCAGTCAGTTACAGTGTTTAACACAGATGCATTTTGAGGGAGGCCGCCTTTAGCTCATCTATCCATCTAAGCTTGCCCACCTGGGAAGAACCTGTCAGCATTCAGCCACCAAACACAAAGATCTAAATTCAATAGTTCCCCCTGAGTTAGTGAGGAGAACATGATGAACTCTGGGATGCTTCTATGTCAGAAAGCATCTGTGACTGACACAGAGAAGCAATACCGTATCTCCATTATACTTGTCCTTATGATGACTCCAGGACGTTTCTCACAGGGGAAATGCTGATACAAGTCTTTTTAAATGTCATATTCATTTTTAAGTAATGGCACATAACTGCTGTTAAATAAAAAAGGATATCTATAGACTCTGCTTAAGCTCAATTTGATGGGAAACGTTATGACTATGTAACAGAGGACACTGAACTTACTGAGCCTGCTCCCTCTTGACAACATCACCTACCATATTGGACAGACAGGATACAGATAAGAAGATTATTATAGTTTTAGTTTGTCCTCAGCTCTCTGCAATCAGCTTAAATGATCCTGCTGCTACAAAAACCCACAGAAATGTTTTTTTTTCTCCTGTCAAGTTGATTTGGAAGTCATACATGCAAAAAATTCTGCCAAGGGTGTTTCAGAACACATTATGCAAGCCAAAGCCAGCTGGTGGGGCTGTCTATGGGTGGCATGAGTGGTTTCAGCTGGGAGCAAATGTCATTGATCTGTGCCAGCAGGCCATTGACTGGTTCTAGATATCTGTCTGTTTGTAATGGGAATAGATTTTTCTTTTTTTTTGTGAGCAGCTGTTTGTGTGTATACTGCATGAGTTTGACCATATTTGCATGTAAGTAGCATCAATTTGAATAAATATGCAAATCCAAGGAAATCTACATGTGAGCAAAAACCTTTCAGGAGGCCTGTTCTGTACTAGCTAGCATCTACATAATGTATTTCTTTAAAAAAAAACAATGCAGGTTCTGATAGATGACGGAACAAACTTCTTCATGTCGGCTTTACATCACAGTTAAACAACCTGGGATACTCTGTGTGTGCAATAGATTGCAGGGTATGTGTCTTAACAGAGTGTGCTGCGATATTTTGACAGCCTCACTCATACCAGCTAATTGTGACTAAAGCCAAAACCTTTCACACTGGACTTCTATTGAATAAAACACATTACATTTTCCAATCAAACTGAAGCCTTCATAGTTTCAAACTATATATGTTGCATTCCTAAAAACTGTATAATTTCTTTTTCAGAATGAAAAATGAAATTATAGCCGACAAAAAAAAAATACAAGGGTGTGAAAACATTTTTGTAAATGTGTGACTAATGCAAGGTGGCAAACTTGTCAGCGGAGGATGCAAATAGGCTGCCTCTATCACATATTTAATCTTTCATCGTGCTGAAATGCACTTGCTGAATGCGTTCTGCAGAACCTGACCCAGAAGTGCAGCTATATTTCACATCTCAAGTTAAAGAAGAGGGTTTTCTGTCCACGCAGGTACAGCTTTGAGTCATAAAAATGAGACATAGCTCCTCAATGACTTTAATTAAGTCCAACAAGAGTTTGCCAGTGATGCTGACACAAACCAATTTGCCTCTGTAACTTTAAGTGGACTGACACTATATCCTGCGCATCATATACAGGCCGCCATGAATTTTTCACAAAATTGCACCTAGGACCGCCATACCAATCAGGAACAGAATTTACCATCCGTGTGAATGAGGCTGTGAATTGGTAACAGCAGAGGAAAATGAAGTCACTGAGTCGGGTATAGCTCTGCCTGGCACTGAGCGTTCCCAGGAGTGCCTCTTATTCTGGTAATAAATTGTGACGAAAAAAGGTTATGCCTGCAGTCACAACATCTAAGCACTCCCCTGATGGAGCAGGTAATAGTGAGCAATACCACCGACATCTTATTTATAGCTTTTCTTGTAACTGAGCTTTTCCCATTTGCCATAAACAATTCTACTTTTCTTTGTAGTGAAAAAGAGGAGCCAATTCACTTTTCTCTACTACTACTACTTTTTCAGTGGAATTTTTATCCTCCATATATAGCCATAAACGACAAGCCTTTTTAGCTGAGTCTGAGTTCTTATTGGATTGATGGTTTGTTTGCAAGTAGAGGCCCATAAACGTTATGGCCCTTGAGATCCAGCAGCAGCAGTGCCTCCTGCTCCCTCGGTGCTTTGTGGCATATTTGTACATTTCCCAACTCCAGTGCATATTGTATAGAAATTTTAAACAAATTCTTCAAGAAAAGAGCTTGAATATTTTTGTAGGACAAATAAAAACTTAAACTAAACTTCCTATCCATTGACAAAGGCAAAAGAGTGAAAAGGCTAATTTAGCTGATGTCCAAGTCTCTGCCACTGAGATTATCTTCTGCCTACATCAGGGGTGTCCAGCTCTGGTCCTCAAGGGCCACAATCCTGTAGGTTTTAGATTTTACCCTGCTCCAGCACACCAGATTCCAATCAAATGGCTCTCCTCAACAGCTTATCAAGTTTCGTCCAAGCATGTTGACCCATTAATCTAATTCAGTTGTGCTACAACAAGAAACATCAGAACTTGCAGCACAGCGGCCCTTGAGGACCGACTTTGGACTTCCCTGACCTACATGATAAAAATTCAGAAAGATTTGGGTGTAAACTCTGCATTTGTCATCATCTGTAAGGATCCAGTTGTTGCTGTTTAAAATGTTTTTGACTCCATTTTAAACTAGAAAAATGGTAGCACAAAGCTCTGGCCTATAAGGCAATAAAGATAATCTCATATTGAATGTGTATAAAAACTGTTACTACCTGTAGCGTGGTGCTGGAAGACATAGGTCTGTTAATTTCTGCCCCAATTTGCCTGCTCAACTGTGTTAATAAACAGCATGCAAGGCATGTCTCTGCTTTGTTTACTTCACCCAAAAAATGGATCAGTAGTGTTTGCAGATGGTCTCTTAACATTTGTTATTTTGAAAAATAATTATTCATTTTTGCAGTGTTTTGCTAAATCTTTCCTCTTGATACCATAAAACATTATAGACATAAAGTATGTACCTGTATGTGGCAAATCCTAATGAATAAACATGCTTCCTGCATAAATCTACCCAACTAATCCAGTGAGGTTAGTATATTCAAAGTTGCTTATACACTGAACAACAGCACTTATGCTGTATTACCTATGAGTTGATACTCCCATTCCTGACAGCTGTCTCTTTAACTTTAACATAGTGATGGAAAATAATGAAGTACATTTAAGTATTGCACAGAAATACAGTTTCTAGGTACTGCGGCATTTTCATTTTACATTCTATTTCTCTCATTTCAGAGATTCTACTCTGGTATACTTATTTGACAACTTTAATAGTTTTTTTACTTTAAAGATTAAAGAAACTGGATTCAAAGCTTTTATAATCTATATTATCAACATTACAATATTGTTTTTTTTTGTTGTTGTCGTTTTTCTCACATCAGTTCTTAATAAATATTCATTTGATCCAATTTTTTCCCCCAGACTCGTAAGAGTAGAAAGGATGTGCAAAAAAACTGGAAAGAGAATTGCACATCAGACATTTCTTGTCTTTTGCTCCCATTCACCTCGATTCTCCACAGTTTTTTTTTCTCTGTTTGTATGTAAAACCTTGTGCAAAGTTATTCTCGCCTCACCTCAACCACCTTTAACAATAACATACTGTTTCAATCTGATGTCTCAGTAAAAACAATCTAATTATGCCATTCACAAATAAGATCTAACTAAAAGGGGCCAAATAAACAATTTGATCTTTAATACCTACACTTGTTACTAGAACTTTAACTTATGCAAGATTTTGCAAATAAGACTTTTGCTTATAATACAGTATTTCAAAATGAACATATTGGCACATTTTCTAAAGTAAGGATCTAATCCAACACACCTTGAATTATGCTCTAGTACCCATGTATCCTCTTTTCTTTTGCTTCTCTCATTTTATAATACACTTCATACACAGAAAATGTCATTCATTTAACATTTCATCAAACATTTAACATTTCCCAGCAGATATCAGTGGAGGTTTTGGATTTGTGTTAGACTGTAGCTTACTTGGATCGTTTGGTTGAGATGCCCCCGCAGTAAATTGTAATGACCGATTTCTAATCATACCGTTGATACTGTACCAACACCATCCCATTGATACGACTTTGATGGCTTTTAAATACACTGCCTGGCCAAATAAAGTCGCCTCCAGGGAAAAAAAAGGCATACACTAATATTTCGTTGGACCGCTATTAGCTTTGATTACGGCATAAATGAGCTGTGGCAATGTTTTGATAAGCTTCTACAATGTAACAAGACTTATTTCCATCCAGTGTTACTTAAATTTTCCGTCAAGATCCTGTATTGACGATGGGCGATGCCACTGCACAAAGCCTTCTCCAGCACATCCCAAAGATTTTCAATGAGGTTAAGGTCTGGACTCTGTGGAGACCGATTAATGAGTGAAAATGATGTCTCATGCTCCCTGAACCACTCTTTCACAGTTTGAGCCCGATGAACCCTGGCATTGTCGTCTTGGAATATGCCCGTGCCATCAGAGAAAAAAAAAAAAACATTGATGGAATAACCTGGTCATTCAATATATTCAGGTAGTCAGCTGACCTCATTCTGTAGACACTTAATGTTGCTGATGGTGCATGCCAATGATTTGACCCTTCAGACTAACATCTTTTCCACGACCACATATGTGTCTCTCAACGTGGTTGTTTAAGAAATGAGAAGCTACTCATTGCATCAGTTGGGGTTAAGTAACTTCTTGCCAACTGAAAGTTAATCGCCCATGAAGTAATGGGAGGCTCGTACCTATTTGCTTAGTTAAATCCAGGTGGCGATTTTTTCTCTGGGCCAGGCAGTGTATTTCAAGGGCTGATTAGTATACTAGCGTAAAACATAAAACTGATACTCATGCCGCTCATTTTACTCTTGAATGAAAGCCATCACTAAATTGTAAAGTAGGCTATATTTAGAAAAATCATAAATGCATATTTGTCATCTCCGACGCCCACACAACCCTTCAATTCAACCGTCTTTTGGACTATGTAACAGAGGATGGGATCTGTTGTAGAATTTCTTCCGGGTTGAGGTAGTCAAGGGAGGGATGAGCAGAGATGCTGCCTATGTTTGCTCTGCACATCAGCAACCAGGCTCCTCTCCCTCAGACAGACAGACAGACAGCGGCAGAGGCAGCACGTCCGCCCGGAGAGACAGTTCCCACCGCATAACGTTACTGCCGACTGAATCGACAGTCACATCCACGGTCTTGTTATGTGGATGTATCCTCTGGTTACACTTTCTGACACTGGACGATGCTCTTGTGGCGACATTTCACGTGAGAATCACCCCGGCTTATGTTATTTTTTTCTTTTTAGGTAACTGGTTTATCTCGACGGCACAGAGGGAGCCACTCTCCCCCCTCCTCCCCGTTAGCTTGCTAAGCTAGCTAGCCCGCTAACTTAGCTGTGTTACTTTGTACCGTATCAGCGTCAGTTCTCTGTCTCGTAGCTAGCCTGCGGTCTTCTGCGCCACAGTGGCACATTGAGGTGACCATTCACTCCAGGTAAGCGAACGATGTACGCGAAAACCTTTTGTTATTGTTGTTTTTTCCAACCTCATAGTCAACCGCTGGTTTGCCTCTGGCCAGTGAGCCACTAACGGTATCTAGCAGCAGCAGACTGACGCTATGGCAGAAGGGTTCTTGTTGACAGAAGCAGCCAAGCAACGGGGATGTGATGCGACTCACCATTTAACACAACGATTGTCACTTTATCGCCCAGCTAATGTGCCAACACTGGCTGTTCCACGGCCACACTTCAATACTTTAAATGAACGAGGACACTTTGTCGACAACTATGCTTCCATATACTTTTTTAACGACAGCGTTCAACCTTGACTGCTGATTTGCGATGATTGGGCTGCTGCCAAGTTAATACCATGTCACAGTTGCCGCAGCGACTTTTCCTGACAGTTTATTCAAATACGTGACGGTTATCTGATAAACTAACTTGACTTTCGACACCACACAAAAGGATGAAAAATCAGCCCGTGTTCAAAGTTGACAGTAACGCTTACAATGGAGTGTGTAAATGTTCTTCTTGGTGGACGTTTCCTCTTTTTTTTTCTCTCTCTCTCTCTCTTCAAATTTGGTAACTTAAGTGTTACATCCCAACCTGGAAAGATGAGGCTTAAACTGGAGTTTAACCTCTGGTTTGGTGGCTGTTCTGTGTCCTGTGTCTGTTAGAGGTCAGGTGATTCAGCTTAGCTTTACAAAAATAGAGACAAAACTACTGACCACGACGATCCTCTTCCTCCTTGTTGGTCTGCAGATGTTTACCCAGGAACAGACTTTAATCACATTTTGAGTAATTGAATCTTACAGGGACCTTTTTATAAGGATTGGTTGAAACATTTGGGGCCTGACGTGTGTGTGTGTGTGTGTGTGTGTAACAGAAAGTCGTTGAACGAGTGAAAGATGAGAGAATAAACTTGCTTGAGTAAGCATGCATTAACAATGTGTAATTTATATGGAGAGATAAGAAAATAGATTCGCTATCAGTTCAGCAAGAGTTGCAGTGGCAGAGCAGATTAGGAAGATGTATGATTGACAGGAAACCAATTATCCTCAAAGGAAGAAAGGGTAGTAGTGATACATGCTATTAATCCTGTGTGTGTATGTATGTAAGTGCAGTGGAAATGCTGCTGTACCTTTTTGTAATACCTGCAGCATTGGTACATTGCTGAACATGAACTGGAGGCTTTGATTATTTTCAAACAGGAGTACTATTGTGGTACAGCTAAACCTCCTACAAGAGGAACTCATCTGACTGAGGGGGCTGGTATTATGAAAGATAATGGTGGTTATTGTGAATTTGTATAGGTTACACTGAGTTACAGGATCTGAACACATGCATCTCCCCTGACATGGGCGTCTCATGTTCGATGTCTTTCCTTAGAGCTGTATGTCTGAAGTCAGCCCCGTGTTAAAGCATGACTCCCCAGCATTGAAAGGAAATGAATCATGTTCCTCGTTTCAAGGCCGTGGAGTCAGTAGATGCGTTTCCTGCCCTGTGTGTGTTGACTGTGTATTCAGGCCGCAGCAGATGCGCTGCTATGTGCGAATGCCCACATTTGTGACGGCTGATTTGAGATTTATGCTAAGTGGGAACATTTCCGTTAACTTATGGAGAACAGGAAAATCTGTTTTTGCCTCTCCACATGTCATTGATGCAAATGAAGGTCTCACACGTATAGAATTCAATCTACATCATAGTGGTTTTAGCGCTTATGCAGATATATAAGAAACAGCTTGTTTTTTTGTTTCTTTGACAATGTAATGCTAATGCAGGTGGTTGTAATTGTTATATCATGCCTTTGACTATATTAAATTTAATACAAAACTATCAATTCTGAAGTGTGTGCTTTTACTTTTCATTGATTTTGCTAGTACGTGTATAATATTGACAGTGAAGGAGTTAAAGGTCAAAATTTCTAATATCCAGTCTGTCTGTGCATCTATTGGTGTTTGTCATTGAGCGTGGCTATAGTGCATTTATTGCTCCGAGCTGGTTTGGAACAATAGCTCTTTTCTGACCCATGTCTCCGGAGGGAGGCAGCAGCATTCGGCGTTCTCGGCACTCTGTGTGCCAGCAAGCCTTGGTTTGGGATTGGGTTTCCACAGCCACCTGGAGCTCAGAGCACAGGAATGCCATTGTTCCTCCTTCCAGACTATGGCCGGATCAGACACACATGCAAACACACACTCACATATAAACACAAATACAAGAGGAACTCATACCAATCTGTGTCCCCCCCCAAAACTTGGGTCACCCTGCTCTGTTACTTTGCCATTGCTCACACTAGGGTTGTCACGATACCAAATTTCTGTTTCAATACCGATACCATTTTGTATTTCGATACTTTTCGGTACTTTTTGTAAAAATTAAAACACACTCTGTTATATCCTTTTATTTTGAAAGATATTTGGGGAGTAGGTTGCTTCTGAGTGGATGGTGTCACCCTCTCTGAGCCAGTAACAGTAGACTTCGGTAATTGGGGGAGGGAGGGGATACAGTATTTTAATAAACATGCCATTCAATTATTTTACTCATTCACATTGTTCAAAAGGTTTTTATGTTGAAACTATACATGAAAGATTATATTGATATAACTAGAAAAATAAATTGGATATCTAATCTCTAATAAATTAAATATTGTAGACTAATGAAATGTTTTTAAATTGTTTCAATATATTTCATTCATATAATGCTTTGCCTTAATGGTTTATAACATATATGAAACATTAAATGGGCAATGGCGTAATGTCTCTGTATAAGATCACGTTTGTGTGGCTTCACTGTAACATCAGTCAGATAATTTCTGTAGGACAATTTAAACTTATTTGAATACATTAAGAATGTGAAATAACTTTTAAATATTTTCTATAATGCATTTATTAACCATGGACATGTTTTAGCTCTGACGACCTTCAGTGTCGTTTAGCTCTGTGTACGTAGGCTACTGTAGGTTTACTACTGGCCTGGGAGAGGGTTTGTGCTTTTTTCTTTGAAATAACAGTGCAGTGAACTGGTGAACAACATTATGGCCTGTCCTTCCTGACTAAAGTCACGGACAAGTACGCGCGATTGTCTTTTAAATGTCTGGACAAGTTTAAAGTGTTGCCTCCGTTTTGCAAGACACACTCTGTAGCAACGCTAGGGTGCATCAGGGTTCAGCCGCTCGACTTTGTTGTTCGGTTTGAATCCAAAATATTTCCAGAACGTACTTTTGGCCCTCACTATGTCCACAAGTAGGCTACGGGCTTTTCTGTTGCTGCTTTTTTCTCCCGGTCTGTCTGTTTGTGACGCGACTTGTCATATTCCTCCTCCTCAGCTAGAGGAGTCGGTGTTACAGTTCCGCCTTAAATGGTTCAACTCTGGTGCTTCCAAAGAACCAGTTCTGTTTTCGACCGACTGAGCCAAGTTTGCTGCATCATTACACTGGGTCTCCTCCTCGGACCACTTTTGTTTGTTTTTTTGTTATCCATTTCTTGTTTTCAAGATGCTGGATCCATGTTTCAATACTTATTTGGCCGGGTAACCCCGCCCCAAACTGCTGACGCAAGCTACGTGAAGTGGTTCTTCACTCTGGCCCAGCAAAGAGTTGGTGTCTGTTTGGAACCAGTTTTGGGAACCAGAAGTCGGTGCTTAGGCGGTGGAAAGCCTAAGAACCGGTGCTTTGTCCGGCTCTGGTTCCAGACCAGCACTGGAACCAGCTTGGTCGAAAAGGTGCTACAAATAGACAGTGAAACATCAGGCCAGTGCTTGCATGGCCAGTGGGACTTGACATTTGCAGGAGAGCAATATGCTTATGAGTTGCAGTTTTGCATTTTGTGGCTGCAGATCATACAAATAGTTGTACTTGTTGCAGTTTTATCCTTTTTGTATCTTAGCAACTTGGTGAAGACCTACACAGGTTTATGATGTGAATGGAAAGTGGCTAGAAATGTAACTGGTCCTGAAGAAAGTGTTCAGTTAATCATTTAGATGGTGCCTCTCAACAGCAGAGTTGATAGCCACATGGCCATTAAGACAGCCAGTTCTGATACCGGTGTCCTCATAGTAGACAATCGACAGCTTTGTAGATTGGCCTATGCCAAGAGGCAATTTAGCAAACTGTAAGATCTGATGGATTTTGGTTCTGATAGTGGAAAATGGCTGTAGAGCCTTTGCCAAACTTGCCAAAACACACAAAGGCAGGATTCACATGGACACAATGTTGAAATGCTTCACTGTCAGCAGGCCTGACGTTTGGAATTGCAGCAACAATCACTTACGAGAAATTGCAGATCAGACTTAAGATTTGTGACTTGAAAAGTTGAACTTTTCTTTAAGCTGCACTTGTAAGTGAAGCAGCTATCCCAGAATAATAAGGCACTGTGCACTTGGCTAATTAACATAGTTTATTTACATTATTCACATTACAGAAGCTAATATTCTAGGTTTCCATGCTCTTAATAAATGTGCTCTTAATAAACATGGCTAAACAACCACTGAATTAAAATGCAGTTTATTCACAAAACCAGGTTGAAATATCCCAAATTTGTGTTTTAAATGCCAAGCCTTTTTTATGGTTAAGTGTGTTCTGCTTGTTTCCACATCATGTGTTAGTAACGCTCACAACTATAGTTTGATGTATAGTGTATTTTCTTAAGAAATGCTCCCCTGTTAATTTTTTATGTCTGACTCCATGTTTTTTTCTACTTGTCTGTTCCATTTTTTCAAAGAAAGGATGTGACAAAATCATTTTTGTATTCTTTATTTTCATTAGGTTCTAATAAAACAACAGCTATACATAACATCGGTTGTGTGGTATGTTGTTTAAGAGCAGCCATGGTCTGTATTGCTTTCTATAGTGTTCATTTGACCCTTTTCTTTTTGTTGTTTAAAAAAAAAAAAAGATGTTCACATTAATTTTCTGGTTGCCAGTTATCGAAAGTCAGGCAGATAACTGGCTCATTGATTGGCCAGAATCATTGCAAGTAAACAATGGAGCAACAATTAATGTGTTCAGGGTTTCTATTCTTACTTTGGTGTTAAAACCTAATGCAGTTTTCACCAGAATCTGTCCAGTAATGGCAGCAGGAGAGGCAGCTATTTATTCAACATGCTGCGGTACGTCATGTCTGACGTCACTTCCTCTCTTTGGTCTGCTGGATGGTCCGTTTGTATTAGCGCCAGACTTCACCTTCAAGTGTACCGGACTATGACCCCCGGTTTTCAAGCAGACCAGAGTTTGCTTCTTTAGTCCACAACAGAGTCCTAATGCATGTACACATTGCTCCAAACGGACCGAACTGTCCGTGGAAGCGGACCAGGCAGATTGCGCCCTTAAAGGACTGACAGGAAGGTAATATATTGGAGAACAATGCATCTCCCTCCTCGTGCTACATACACTTGATGGTAAAATTGTGTTTCTTACATCATAATTAGTCTGAGTGTCATGCACATTACTTACTGTACATACAGGCTTAATGAACAGGAAATCATGCAAATCTTGGCAACCTTAAAATCAACACTGCTGAATCATGTATTCACAAAGAACTCTAATATTACAAATAATATTGTATTAAATTTAAGCTGTATCCTGCCTCAGACATGACTAAAATGATGAGTAGATTCCACTTGTTTAGCTGTGTGCGTTCCCACGATGGACATACGGTTCTTGGGATAACACTGATCATGCTCACTTGTGTTTGCATGCACATGTCCGTGTGCAAGTTTGCATAACGGGCAGAACACTGCCGCGCAAGATACAGAGAGCACGTAGAGACAGAAATGACATGCTGTTTCTTTTTAGTGTAAACCTGTTCTGTAGGAGAGGTAACCTTAAATTACTTCTGGTGGGATCTGGCGCTTTTATAGAAAATAGAATATAACAATTAACTTGACCTTCTATGGGAACTGTGTTGGCCCCTTAATATATTGGTAGGTAAAACACTGAAGTTATTCAACAGATTAGGAGCAGGCGCTGTAAATGCACCATCACTTGTTTTTGTCTGGCATGTCCGAGCATGTGGCTGGCCATCCTCAGTGGTCTAGCTAGAGTATGATGATGCAAAAGTTTGGCCAGATAGGCAGGGGTAGCTAATTTGGAGCCTGTATTTGTACTGCAAACATAAAACACATGTTAGTGGGTTTTATACAGTTTTGATTTGGCTCGTGTATCAGATGTATTGTGTTAAGAGAAGTATAACAATCATGTTTCATTGTCCTTATTTATTTTGAATATTGTACATTGACAACATTTGGGGTTTTTTTGAGATAGGGGCCAACTTTAACACTTTCACACCTATGTTGAATTTTTAAGCATTTCTTAAGAATGCTCGTGTTTTAGAACACTAAATCCAATACATGTTCCTTCTTCTTAATTTAAAAAAGGAGCTTTGATGTGTTGTGAAGATGTTTATCTTGCCTGTAGTATTATCTCAGCTCCTCTACTTAAAACAGGCAGCCAATCCTTTAAGTCTCTCTGGATGTTGATTAGTTGTTTAGTAAGATCAGATAGAGACCTAAATGGTTGATCTTCAGACAAAATGAGAGAAACAGAAAATAGTGGGATGTGAAAGAAAAGAGAGCGAGAGGCCCATTGCCAGAATTTAGCTGTTTTTCTCTGGCTCTGCCCTACAGGATTTGTAGGCTAATATATTCACAATTGTATGTACATGTGGATGTATTTGTGTATGTGCATGTGTCCTCCTGCTCTCTAGCGAGTCACATTAGGGATAGAGTTGCGTAGAAGTGGGTCAGCCAGTGCCACCAGGGAGTCCTGCCAGCTCTCTGCTCCATACTCACAGACTGGAACCAGCTAAAGGCCAACACAAACACGTAAACCTTGGGTGTGTGCATATGTGTCTTTAGCATATGTTGCTTGTGATGGTTAATTGATGGTGTGAATATTGCATTTTCAAACAGAGCAGGAAGAGTGTGATAACTCCTTTTAAGTCATTCAGTGACCTAACATGTCCCTGCCTTGTTCACTGCACTTTGACTCCTCATAAATACTTTCAGCAGAAATATTGTACTGAAGGTAAAAAGCGCTGCAGTTCTCAGCTATGGCACAGTATATTTTAACTGCAAATCGAGCTGCTGATGATTCAGAGGCAGTCGCTCTCAGTGTGTCTCAGCTGGATGAACACAGTGTTTCTGCTGGCTTAATGATAAGGAAATAGGATTTACAGCAGTATTCAGCAGAGGTTTATTTCAACTCCTAGCTGCAGTCTTTTTGTTTTCTGTATTGGTTCTTCTGTGAGAAGGAATTAATGGTCTATTTCTGTTCCCAGCTGGGGTTTCTGTGTCTTGTTGAATAGAGATGGTATCATGAAATGCAAGACAGCAATGCAAGCATTTCTTTTTAGGATTTTTGGATTATGTGGCAGTTTAGCACAAATCAGCCTCAACTTCCTCTAAGTACAAGAAAAAAACTGTTGCTTAAAATAAGTAATGATTAGTATTGGATGGAGTTGAATAGTGTTCTATTTCAGTGTTCTTTACCTGATATTGTAAGTAATTATGGCTCCCATGTTGCCATTGAGAAAAGAATAAAATGTAACAAATATTGAAGAACATTTATACAGATCTTCTAATCACTGTTAATTCTTTTAAATCATATTTGTTCAAGTGACCCATATACTTTGCTTTTGTTTTTATCTTTTGAACTCCAGAAGGACTGTTGGCTTACTCTGCAGATTGTTTCAGTTTCAGCTTTATTGCTTCTCTCAGCTCATTGTTTCACTTTTACGGCTCGCAACGTTATTGTATTCTGTTAAACCACAGAAGTCACATAATTAATTGATTAGTTGCTCCCCAGCAAATTAACTGACAAGAGCAATTTTCAAGTTAAGTAATTGGAGGACATCACCTTGGGATTTACTTTCTTTGCTCATGTTAGCTGTATATCCAAATGCAGCAAGCAGCCAGCTGTTCTTAGACAAAATGATCTGAAAGCCAACACTGTTACCTGATCAGCACGAATGTGCAGATACAAAAAACGACATCTTTTCAAGAAAACAAAAACAACAACAGAAGAGTGAATATTAAACTGAAATTGACCAGGCATTGGAGGAAAAAAACAAATGTATAAGAGTATGATTATGCATATCTTTTACACTTAGATATGCCAGTGCAACGTTGTCAGCTTAAATAAAAGTCAACCAAACCCCGGTTGGCTCGTGCTGCAAGTCATCCATCCTGTGTGGTTTGTGAATTGTTGTGTATCGGATAACACCGGAGTCACCTTGGATTTCGCAATAGTGGGAAGTAATATGGAATTTAGCAGCACTGAGTAACATTATACATTGTTTTCGGCTTGGCTCCAACAATTTGTAACTGTGTGCTGTTCATTTAGTTCCATATGTTGCACACATCTGTTTCAGTCTTAAATACAAATTGCAGAAAAAAAAAGAAAATGCTCGGTCTCCATGGTGACAGTCATGCTTCTTCCCATCCCCAGTCACAATACGGAGAAGTAGAATATTCCCAATTTCTGAAGATGCAGTTCTATGACACACAGTAACACCCATCTCTCCTTAGGCTGCGCTAGAATGATGGCTTTTGTGTCCTTTTTTAATGACTTTACATATATGACTGCCACAACTATAACATTTTTGTTGACAAATAATTGTCATAAGAATTGCAACTAATCATTTAACTTTCTTTTCTAATCATCTTTGTGCCACTTTTGTAATGATTCACATAACCTTCATGAAGAATAACAGACATTTGATAGATAGAAATAATTTTTAAAAAGAAACTATTGCCCTTGCAAACTTACAACAACATTTTGTTGACAATCATTGTAGCAGCAACAGTAGTTAAACGTTAAAAAGATGAAAGTATACAACTAAAGTATGCTAAAAGTGGGGTCGAGAAATAACTTAACAAAATGTTTGAAGGTACAGTACAGGGCATGTATCTTAAGACAGAGGTACATTATAATACTTTTTAAAAGGCGTGAATGCCATCTCAGCAAGTAAGCTCGGTTAAACAGTGGAAAACAATGTGAACGCATGACATCTCTCTTTGTTTGGTGAATGAAGATGATTATTACAATTATGTAGACATAATTATAATGATTAAAGATAATTGTGATTATACAATTTACCATTAATTGTTTCAGGCCTCATTGGCCACCATTTGCAAGCATGTATTGTCTTCTCCACCCTGCTCACCTTTTTTGTTGTGGAAGACTTGAACCTCATGGGAGTTTTCTGTACAGTTCTCACAGTCCCCTTGTTTTTATAGAATAACCTGTAAACCCACATAAAAGACTGAACATCTTTTGTAAGTTTGGTTTGATAAAGCAGTGCTCTTCTTGTGTATTTCACAACACAGCAATACAAGAGATATTTTTTGATGGAGTGCCAGTGTAACATGTTCATCTACAGAATGTTAAATTATTGGTTTTCTGTAGATTTAATGTTACTTTGCTTAATGTAACTTTTCTTGTTTGTTTGAGGTAATAATTTAACTCTCAAGCCAAATCTTACAGTTTTCCTCTTCGGACACCTTTAATATAGAAATATTAAGACTTTCCACTATTCTATTCTACAGTCATTTAGCAGACGCTTTTGTCCAAAGCGACAATGAGAACAACACAAGCAAGAAAATCAAACAAGAGGGGACATCATGGTTAAGTGCTAGTCAGACTGATGAGTCCAGTTGGACACAGGAATGCTAGAGGCAGAGCTTTTTATCTTTTTTTTTCTGGGGGGAGGTTATTTCTTCCTCCTCTATACAAGATTTCTGGCAGAAGACGTGGGTACAAGTGTGATAGAATCAAGGTGCACGCTTATCTGCGGGGGCAAGGAAGGACTGGCTGGACAACCGATAAGCGCAGTCTTGGACAGATTAAGTTGAAGGTGGCGTTCCTTCATCCATGCAGAGATATCGGCAAGACAGGCTGATATTCGCACTGAGACGGTTGTGTCGTCCAGTGGGAATGTAAGGAAAAGCTGAGTGTCGTCTGCATAGCAGTGGTAGGAGAAGCCATGAGAGCCGATGACTGCAGCGAGTGAGGAAGTGTATAGTGAAAAGAGAAGAATATTCCATGCATGCAGAGAGTCTTGAAAGCAATATGAATTCAAACCCAGAAGCTGGAATATTTTAAGCTCACAGATGAGGCAAACAGCTCTCATTAAATTGTATGCCATGTCTGAGTTGGTATCCATTTCCTGCTGTATAAAGCGTGGGATGTTTCAGTCTGTATTGTAGCCCTAAAAGTGTTTGGTTTGCTCATTTGAACTTGAATGAGTTTCAGATTGCTTGTGTAGTGTGTATTGCTGCCACAAAGAAAACTAATTCATGACAGCTGAAAACAAAATCAAACCATTTCTTGATGAACCATTTCATCTGCAGAAATGATCCTGGCAGAAAATCTGTTGTACACTTGTGGCTGTCAAAAAGTCATTCTGAAAAATGTCAGAGGAAATAATCTTGATTCTTGCCAAGAGCCTGACAGAAAAGAGATGAGTCTGTGACTGATGAATATCTTGTTTTACTTGCACTACTGAAAAGGCTTCAGTTATGATCTCATTATCTACTGTACTGTATTGAGGATCTAAAAAAAAAAAGTGCCTTTGTGCAGTACCTGTTATTTGAATTACTCTAATTTTTAAACGTATACTTAAAATGTTTTGAGTATTGGCTGTTTTGACAAAGTTTGGTACAACTGCAGGGTTTTCGCTACATGTATGTGATCGTGGCGCACCGCCACAGCAAAATAAAAGCCTCCATGCCTTCAGAATTATATATATTTTTTTAGATGTTACAAATGTAAATGACATTGTATGAATGGATCCATATAAATATAAAGTCTATATTTGCACACATTTACGGACCATAATAAGACTGTAATGGGGGGTGGGTGAGGCCTTCCCCCACAGTTTCAAAAAAATCCTGGAGGAAACACTGAACTGATCTTAATACTCATGTGGCGTGTGCGTATGGGCGGTTACAGCATCACGGCCATATGCTCTGCATAGGTCACAAGAGCACATTTAACCATATTCGGCTACTCTGGCCCTACCGTACGCAGATGCCGCTGGAGTATAAATCCAGCTTCAGTATGAATATTTATCTTCAGTATCTGGTCCAGCCTTTCTGTTCAGTGGCAGCTACAGTGTCGAGATCAAGCCCAGTTTAATGACAGTGGAAAACAAATAGTAAAGTTCCTAGGACACATTTTACAAAACCGAAAACATTCATTTTAAATATTATCGAAATAACATGTTTGATTCACTCACATTTTGTTGAGCTTATGCTGGCTGGCTAAACCAGATCAGTTGTGTTTATGCTCCAGTAAGTTTCAATTTCACCATTTCAAAACTGTCCTACTGTCGAAAAGCAAGTGAGTTCATATGTAATTTCATATCAACTTTTGCTGACTAGTCCAGAATTGCTTTTTATTAGTTGTATGAATGTGAACATAGTAATGGTGTAAAATCTTGGGATTCCACCATTAAAGAGAGCCTTCAGACTGCCAAATTGTATCCCATGGGAGTTAGCACAGAAAGGACAGGCTCAGCTAAGTCTCTTTGTTTTACAACAAGTTATCTGCCTTCAGCTTAGGCTGACAAAGTTACAGCATGCATCTGCACAACCATTCATCTCTAGCTCTTATCTGCTACCAGGCTGCTACTCGGAGTGTTTGTGTATTTGTGTCTCAGGGCTCTTTGAATAGAGCTGTTCTGGCCCGGTCACACTGACAGGCATATCAACAGTTAGTCCTGGCTGATGGACTGCAGAACAACACATTCATTGTTTTTCTGAGTAAGTGTGGGTGTGTTTATGCTAGCCCATCAGAAACTGTATTTCTACAGGCCACTAATGTCGGATGCTCTGAACTCGTGTGTCTTGGGAATGTATATGTTTGTGTGTAGGATATGGTGCAGTGTAATCTACCAGATGTGGGGATGTGGGTCAAAAAAGCTACAGCTCCACAGGCCAGCAAGAAATAACAGCAGGACACTGCCCCTGTATTTTTTGACGGGGACAAGCCTGACTAAAACATGTTGACATTGAAATTGAAGCTAGGCCTAACCTGTGCTTGTAACTTGACTTTTCTGTTCTTACACATAATTCCTTGGTTATTTCACATCTAACTTTTACTAACCTTTGGTTTAGCATTTTTTGGAAATGGAAAAAAATTTTAAAGAAAAATGGCATAGGGCTGTGTACGGAGATTGCCTTAAAGCATTGGGTCTATGGAGTTATAATAGGATAGAAAAAGAATTAGAAATCTGTGTGACTTCTTAATAAGACTAGATTTTGAAAGAGGATGGCCAGATTAGTCATGCTGGGAGCTCATCGCGGATTTTACCTGCAGTCACAAAGTCCAAGTTTTTGCTGAGAATTTAGAGCACACAGCGAAAGCTTTTTGAAGTTTATGTAATGTGACAAGGGGTGTGTGTGTGTGTGTGTGTATATGTAGAGACGTGGTCTATTGATCTCATGACGGAGCTGTTTAAGTGAAATATTGATAGCACTAGCTTTGTTAGGAAATGTGTGTGTGGATGTGTATTTATCTAAAGAAATGTATGTGTATATTTAGATATCCAGTTATTGATTATACATTTTATACGTTTGTTTTATATCCTTTTTCAGATCTAAACATTTTCACTGGGCCAGTAGAGGCAAATATGTTCAGGAGTAATGAGTACAAAGCTTGCAAATGGATAGGCAGGTTATTTTATGACACTAACTACCAATGATGGAAAACAGCTAAAACATGTTTTTAAGGACTCTGAGCACTGAGATGAAAAAATGTTTTCTTTCAATTTCTCTTGTAAAAGAGCAGTAGATTTGCATGATGACAAAAAGCTGTCCTGCTGGGAATTTTTGTAATTGATTAGAGAAGCATGATATCGGTATCGGCAGATATTTGCTTCAAAATTAAATATCAGATATTGGCCATTCCACCAATATAATTAACCGATAAAATAACAGAATATAATCTAAATCAGTTTAAAGTAGGATAGAATGCACATCTTCATTGTTTTGTTGAAAAATAATTGTCATGATTCTATTTGGCATGTTGCAGATAATACAGGTTGATATATTTTTCTCATTTTGCACAAGGAGTGAATATTACATCATTTTCTTGATTCTTCTTTAGGTCTACTTTTGTAAAATATTGGCATAAAATATTGGCCAAAATATCGTGTATCTATATGATTAATTGCTTTGCAGTCTGTTATTGTTTGACTAGGCAGTTGCATAACACACAGCTGAGGTAATGATGCATGTGATCCCAAGCAGGCAAGTAAAAAAATGAACATTAAAGGTGATTGAGCATAATTCTAGCATACCCAAAGTAAACTTTAATTATTTCATTATTTGTGTCTTTTGAATAAAAGAAAAACTTGCAATGGCCCTAGAATTCATTTAAATGAATGCTGAGTGATATCACCAAAGTGATATATCTCAGTATTTCACAAAATTATGGCTGTTTTGTGAATTTCTTTGGTGGATGGATGACTGGTGTTGACCACATTTTCCCCTGATTGATATACTGCAGTAAATTGACAAAGAATAGTCAGTTTAATTGTCATGCGAATTGTTCATTGTGCTGAATACAAATAGTAAAAAAAATAATAAAAAAGTAAAACCAAAACATTTTAATGTCAGTTTCATAGCCCTGAATCTGTCTCTCACTACAGTACATAGTGGAAAATATCTTTGGCTATATGTGTGTGATAGTGTTGGTTATTGCTTTTTTTCATAGGCAGTACTTCATGAAAACTACAAGTGATATCTAACTAAAGTGCTTGCCAGCTTTTTCAGTTTAACCTGAGGATGTGGAGGGTGCTGATCTAAGTTTCATACATTTTTGGTAAAGCATGTTCGTGGGTAAGGCGGTGCAGCAAACTGCTTGTGTTGCTGTCCCCCGCAACAACTTTAGCTTGAAGGAATTTGTAGTAAATCTTTTAAAACCAAAGTATGTCGAGATAACACAGCTCCTGTTTTTTGGCAAAAGTTATTTTTTGTTATCAAGTTCAGCTTCACAGTCTGCTACAACTTGACCTTCTTAACTTTCTACATCCATTTTCACCACCCAACATCTCCAGTCACACAGGTGCTTTGCTGCATGCATGTTTAGCTGTGCAGCAGTTAAAAAAAGGTCCCCCCCTCAAATAGCTTCCTGATGTGCCATACTTCAAATGTTGTTTGGGCTATAACTAGTGTTTGTGAATGATAAAAACTCATATAACAAAAATACACAGTTTTCTGTAGAAAGCGGTATACTGCCCAAAACTAGCAACAATTTTCAAAACCTATGTGTAGGTTTTCCCTGTTCCCAGGCTTCCATCTGTGGAACTGTTGTGCTCACTTGTACATGCTTATGTCAGGAATAACTGAGGTCAGTAGTTGAAAGTGCAGAATACTTGAGAGTTTTGGTGGTTGTTCCCAATGCCAAAAGTGTTGTGGAAAAACACAACTTGGAAAATGCTTTACATTTTATTGCCTTCAACATATGCAGTCCAGCTTCTTTAGAGTTAAATTATCTACTGACAGAGAACATTTTACAATGCATTTTAGGTGTGTGTGTGTGTGTGTGTGTGTGTGTGTGTGTGTGTGTGTGTGTGTGTGTGTGTGTGTGTGTGTGTGTGT
>JBBBVU010000006.1:14772910-14806152 GCA_037177055.1 Atherinosoma microstoma | reverse complement strand
GTGTGTGTGTGTGTGTGTGTGTGTGTGTGTGTGTGTGTGTGTGTGTGTGTGTGTGTGTGTGTGTGTGTGTTTCTTTTGTAGGTAAATGAGAAATGCAATGCATCATAAAACCAAAGCTCTTTGTTACAATAGAGGACCCATTGTGTAAATATTTCCTTTGACTTCTCTGGTAACTTGAAACCCATTTCAATAAACATGACCATATTTAATATTATTCTCATTTAAAATGGTTCTGCAGTTTTTTTTAGAAGTTATTCTAATGAGTTTCTACTATTAGTTTTTTATTATTATATTAGTTTCATATTTTATCATATGTAAAATTTAGCTAAATTAGATGCAGAAAATGAAGTTTTGGTTATGCTACTGCAGTGTGTGTGTAGCTAAAAAAAAAAGGAAAAAAAAAGTTTTTGTATTGAAAATGTGTTTAACTTTCTCACAAATCCACAAGAAGAGAGGATTGCATGCAGCATAGAATTACTTGGAAGTTTGACCTGGATTAGGAATGCTGTTGGCGTGTTTGAACACACAGCTGATGGCGTGCATGCACGAAGTTTGATCTTGTTAACACGGTTGCCGACCAGAAAAGAGACCAAGAACAAATCACAAGCGTCCAGATATCAGCAAGGGACACAGTTTCCAGCTAAATCTTTCCTATGTAATCACTCAGGACACAGAAGAGGGAAGGTAGTGAGTGTATCTGTGTGTTGTGTGTGTGTGTATTGTTGTTACAACTATGCTTGTTAACAGTGGTCTAGTGGCCTGCTGCTCTGTTTCCTGTGTCCTCTATAAACAGGAAGCAGATCACTGTCTTTCTGTCTCTTACTCTCCCCTTTCATCTGTCCTTTTCTGTCTCTCATTTGTTCCCTCGTTCATCCTCTTCCTCCCTCTGCTAGCACATACAAATATATCTTGAAATGAACAGGCACCCAGTTCCCTGCACATGCCATTATTGTGGAAAGCTGAACAGGCTTGTAGTGTGAGGCGTTTCATCCAAGAAAAGTGTGACATAGTGGAGTGTAAAGGGAGGCAAAACCAGCTGCTTCATACCTATTTTCTACAAGCTCTATTCCTGGCATTCCTGTTTTTCCTCCCTGGGCTTCCCCTGGAAAGCTGTCAGAAAATGTTGAGCTATGACCACAGTTGCCTGTGATAGGGTTATTGTCATTATTTGTTGCCTTTCCTCTATTCCCCTTTTAGCTTGGACTTGGTGGTTGTACATGCACAGACTGCTGCAGGCCTTCCAGAACTTTTCTTTCCCAGACCATTGGACTTATGAGATATTTGTCAGAGCAGGAGGTTGAAGAGATGGCTGGGAGGAGGAGGAGGAGGAGGAGGGGAGGTGTAGTCGGCCCAGGATTGGCACAGTGTTGTTTGTTGTTGCTAAGACCAAAGATGTCATCTTTGGACTCCCTCTGTTACAGCATATGCTACAAACAGAGTCACATAACACATACAGAAACCCTGGCTGGGAACCAAACACAGGCATACACACACGCACACATGCTCACACACTCACACATGCACACCCCCACACACACACACACGAACACACACATACAAACACTTCATGTTAAAAGAAAGCCATTGCACAGGCTTAAGAGAAGAGGCCTTTCTTTCTCTTACAGAGTGTCGTCCCTGTGTCTTTTTGTGGCAGTCTTTAGAAAAAGAGATTTAATGGTTGGTCACAGGGTGTTTACACTGAACTTAGGGAATTGTGAAAGACTGATTTGACTATTTACCCGATTTTGTTCAACACACACTAACTTTCAAATTGTCCAGGACAAAAGTTATTCCAGTCTCTCAACCTTGTTCAGCTCCAGCCCCGCTTTGAAGCCTCATTGCCCTTCCACTTCTGCTTGCCAAGTTGTACATGCAAGGTGTAAAGTGTCTTCAAATAAACATAAGCCCTTCCACAAGATTTCAGCATGCAGAAAGAACTTGTTCTTGCTCACAGAGATTTCTTCATTTGTCTGCCAATGAGCCCCTCATCACCTCTGCATTTGTTATTCTGCCACAGTCACTGGTGTTTTCGATTTCCGACAGGAACTACGTTGACCCAGGCTGTATGGAAAGAAGCCTGCATAGGAGAAAAGACTGTTTGTTAGATGTTAGTTACAGATTAATAACGCGGAGTGTGTTGTAGGGATAGAGACAGAAAACAAGGATAGGGTGGGATGATTAAGGCCCAGCCTTTTGGCTACCATGCTCCAGTTTCAGCTTGGGTGCACAGCTGGTCTCAGCTGGAGGGGAGACAAGTATGAAAGAGAACTAAAGGAAGTGATGGCAAAGACAGTGCTAAGAGTATTCAGGATGCACCAGCTGTCTGTGTTTCAATATTAATTATGATACCTAATCTCAGGATAACTGGAGTACAAAACACTAATGAATTTTCTCAAATTTTGAAATGAATATAAACCTGAATCGCTGTCTAACTAGATCTGTTTTCATGCATCTTGAAGTGATTCAGAGATTTTCTTCATAAGTTGGATGTGAGAAACTAAAAGTCTTTAACATTCGTTTTGGACTTTGTGGGGAAATTTTCAAGCCAGGTCCCCAGTAAAGCGGGGGGAGGGGGGACATTTTAACAAAATAAACTTAACTAGCTTCATTGAACTGAATGAAACTAGACGTTTCAAATTTTGAAATGGCTCATGAGTAGGGATGCACGATAGATCGTTAAAAAATCGCCATCTCGATTCTCGCATACACGTGAACTCATTTCTACACCCTCCAATTCTGAAGCGTCTTATATGACGAGCTGGATCACAAACAAATGCTCCTTTCCTCCCGGATTCACACAGTATGTTAACTGTGTTAGTAGTACAGTCAATTACATTTCACTTTTAGTTGTATTAAAAACCTTATTCGGATTTGTAACATTAGTTTGCACATTGATTAGGATTTGCTCACAGAGTGTCTGATAATGGTCGTAAATCAGCTCCTTTTTTTTTTCTTTTTTTTTTTTAATAACTGATTGTTGGAAGTATGTGTTTGGTCCCCACAACACCTTTTATTTTTCTTGACCTATATCAGGGAAGAAGTTGAAGTTTGAATTTTTGACTGCTCCCTGGATACTTGTGCCAGAGCAGTGTTTGCCTATGTAATGTCATGTTCCACAAAAAAACCTCACTGTTTAGACAGCTCCAGCCTTGCCCACTTGCTCTGCATTACACATCCAGGTGTCCATCTGTTAAGTCGAATTTATGCCTCAATGCATGACCGACAGTCTGCAGGGTAGCTGTGTACCCTACACCACAGCAAGAGCCTTCAGCTTCACTGCATCCTGGTTTGCAGCTGCCCAGAAATGTAACCACACTTCTTGTCAGTGCAAACTACAAGACTTAGATGATGTACAGCTTTGCTCCAAAATTGCAACCTTGTTGAACACAAATGCAAAATGTTAGATTGAATTTGATTTACTCATAATGCTAACAATAAACAATAATCTGCTTACAACTATTAGCTTAATTTAAAAGCTCTGACTATCCATGCAGGAACTCTGGTCATCCATTACAAGACCCTTTCTAATGTCTTCCCTGTTTTCTGTGTGGCAGTAGCTTCAATAAATGGAACTGATGTTCAATATGAAAGCCTCACATACTCGTCTTCAGATGTTCATGTTTGAGGCAGTTACAGAAACCCAACTTCCAACAAGGCCTTACACTGGAAATGTTGACACAAGTTTAGGTCTTGCACAAAGGCTCAGCATAGGGTTGGGCGATATAATCACAATATTATTTTCTATATTGTCCATCCATCCATCTCCCCAGCCACATTTGCCAGTTCATCCGGGGGGGCTCCCAGACCAGCTGAGAAATGTAATTCCTCCAGTGTGATCAATGACCATGATTTGATAATGCTTTCACTTTCAAAATCATACTGCTTTTCTATTTGAAGCTTGCACTGCAAGAAGTGGTGCTCTGAGTAGCATTGGTCCACATTTTCATGCTGTCTGTGTATTCACTGGGATTAAACAAATGAGCTGTTTCCCGTTTTGACGCTCACTAGCTGAAAACAAAGATTTTCACATTGTACCAACCTGTTGGTCTTTGTTTTTACTGAACCTAAACCACTTCCATATGACTGAGGTAGTGGGAGCTGTTTTGTCAACTGCTTGGACAGTTTGGGAAGCTAACTAGTTCAGTTTCAGTCTTACCCCTGCTTTGGTTGCTCTCTACACTTATATTCTCCAACATTTGTGCTCAGTTTTCATCCTCATTCTGTTGACAGGTCTTTTTGAGATCATTTTATCACCTAGTCCTAGTTGAGCACATGTTCATTTTAAGCCTAACCACTGCAGCATCATACCTTCATGTGTTAAAAGCCATTATGTAAAATAGTCTCATAGTAGCAACGATAACCTCATGTTTTTGTGGTTTAAAAGGTAAACTGTCAAAGAATTGATTTTATAAGAGAACAGCTTAACCCAGGAAGGAAAAGCAGTATTTGGCGGGTTAACAAGTTTTTTTTTTTTTACTTAAAAGACACAACTGATGTGTGAAAGGGACTTATGTACCTGTCTGGTGTCTCCTTTCCTTGTTGGTAGTGGTTGTGGTAGCATATAGAGCTCATATAGCATGAAGCAGGTGGAAAGCACCAGAAGAGGAGCAGGTTTGCACCGGAAAGACAGAGATGATTTGCTATTTGCACTGCTGGGTTGTCTGTGGTTCTATTGGTTTATTTTATAACTGTCAGGGGAATCTGGTGAGTATTTATAGAAGCTCTTGCTTGTCCTGCTTTCAATTTGCAGATAGATTACATTCTACTCAAACTTAAGATTTTAGAGTGAAGAGGGACTGAATAAAGACAGTTACTATGCATGTTTAAGAGAGGGAGTGAAAAGAATGGAAGAGATGAGAAAAGATGACTCACCCAGGAGGAAAGCGATACCTTTGGTGACGAGGATCCTTCTTAAACTGAAGCGTACCTGCACTGCGGTGCACCCTCCTCACAGTCACTAATGCAGGAGTGGGTGGGCCGACAAGAATGGATTTATGGTATTTTTTTGCTGTAATACAAACTTAATACAGTCACATAATATGTCCTGTAATATGAAGTCCCTGTGGACCAGGATGATGACTTGGCTTTAAAGTAGGCCAAGGGCCAGATTGAAGGACAGACATACACATAAGCCCACACTGAGTCATTTTCACTCTCATCTCATCTCTGTGGATTTTTCAAAAATAGCAGATTAATCGAGTGAAGTGAGCAGTTCTGGGAATTCGTCAGTTGTCCATCCCCATTTCCGTCTCCCCCTACAATCCTCCATCATCTGCTTTGCATTCTTTTTATCCTGCTTCAAAGCTGGCAGAGTGTCTTTAGTTGGGTTTGACCTTTTGGATGGGTGTGAAAAGAGTGAGGATGATGGATTTATAACACAATACAAAAAGTTAGTTTGACTGAATTTATAAATGACTAGCCACTTTGTAAAGTCCACTGTTCAGACATGTTTGACTGTGGTGATACTCGCACAAAGAAAAGCTCAGACTTCATAACTCAGAAACTCTGATTTTATGATAATGTGGGAGGTATCAGCTTATTTTATGTCTGTCTTTCTTGTCCCTTCAAGGAGCATGTTTGAGTGACAAGCAAAAGAGGAAGTGGGATCCCTGAGGCTCCACCCTCTCTGCTGGTGGAACCCTGCACATCTGACCAGAGACCCCTTGAGCCCCTTGGAAAGGTAGGAGGACTATTAAAATCTTTTGGCCATGAAGTGAGGCAACATGTTCAAACAGAGCACAGAGGTTGTGTTTCCATCGCAGGTTTTTCCCTAAGGATATTTTTCAGCTGCAGCCATGTATTTACATGCAGCTAAAGACCACCTTTGTTATATATTGAGTAATAAATGTTAAAGTAGTCATGTGTTTATTAGTTGGGGATTTTGGATTGTTGTAGTAACTAATCATATTCAAGATTTTAAAAAATGAAAGAAATATTGCTGTTTTAATCACATTCCACAGTAAATAATTTATAGCCAAGATGCAGTGCATGATAGTATCAACTAGTAGAGGTTTTTTATAGATATTATTCTCATTGTCCTTGACTGATATAAACAGATTTTTTTTTAAATCTTTTAAGAGTGGCTCTAATTTCCTTGTTTACTGTATGCTCAGGACTGCATGAAGCACATGTAGCACGGAGTACACAACACAGCTGAGCATACATGGTGTGCCAACATGCTAATCTGTTGAGTGTAGGGTCCCCTCTATTAGCCCCTGTCACCTGTATGTAGTTTATGAATACAACGTTTCAGTAAATAAATCGGCAGTGAATATTAATGAACCAGATGAAAATCAAAATGCTGTGTGAGTACCGCTGTTGAAGGCAAATTGGGGTGTGATGTCTGCTATTGGTTACCTTTTGTCTCATGTTTTATTCTGAGGCTTTGTTGATGTAGCACATGAACAGCTTGGATGTTGTTGATTTTCAACAATCTATTGTTGTTTTGCATATTTAATGTGTGAATATACAGTGGAATTACCATCTCAAGGTTTATAAGGGAGCTATTACTTAGTTTTTTGTGTTTTTTAAGTAATACATGCAGTTGAGTATTCTAAGTGTACACTTTAGGGTGTTTTGATATTTCAACATAAGTGTGGGCTAAACATATGAAGGGATGGGTACAGGCTTTTTTAAATTGGTTCTAGTACCTACATGAACAGCTGTGTGTAATACTGGAAAATCTGGAAACCCAAAGTGTTTTTGAAGTGTTTTGGATTTTTTTCTAAGCAAATGGTCTTATCCAGAGATTACAGAACCAGAGTAAATGACTATCTTATCATGGCTGACAGATGTGGTTTCGCTATCCTCCTGCTGTCAGCATTCAGCCCCTCTTTGCCCTCTAATTTATAAAGCTCTCTTGCATCTGTTTTGTATCTTGATACTTTTATTTTAAATATTTGAAATACTTTTGTGCACACATAAAACTCCCTACTCTACACTTTATTTATAAAGCACATTGAAAACAAACAGTATTGCACCAGAGTGCTGTACAATCACCAAAAACAACCAATAGAAGATAAAATGCATGATAAAAAACAAAAATCCATTATAAGAATATGTAAGCATAGATATGCATATACACATACACACCTATAGACCAATCCGGGTAAACACCAGCAGAATAGACTCTGCTATTGCTGAGGTGGCGTTTCTGTGCATGTCAAAGCAGAACAGATGAGAATCTGACTATTTTCTTAACAATAGCTACATCAAATATTTCATCTATCCAAATGAAATCAATCTGATCAGAGATTCCAGCTGGCATGTTTACGTGGACGCCAGATGAAGTGATCTGATCAGATGTATTTACACGATGGACAGATTTAATACATTCTTAACGGTTTTGACATGGACCAATTATACGTCACAGAAACGATCGGAATGAGTGTCTACATGGTTATATATTCCTGCTGATCCGATCGGGAGAAGGTTTAAACCCCCCCCTCTCGATTGGATTGATCCATCCATCCATCCATCTTCTTCCGCTTATCCGGGGTCAGGTCGCGGGGCCAGCAGCCTGAGCATGGAAGCCCAGACTTCCCTCTCCCTGGCCACATTAGCCAGCTCGTCCGGGGAAATCCAGAGGCACTCCCAGGCCAGCAGAGAGATATAATCCCTCCAGTGTGTCCTGGGTCTACCCTGAGGTCTCCTCCTGGTGGGACGTGCCCAAAACACCCCCCCAGGGAGGCGTCCTGGAGGCATCCTAACCAGATGCCTGAGCCACCTCATCTGGCTCCTCTCGATGTGGAGGAGCAGTGGTTCTACTCTGAGCCCCTCCTGGATGAATGAGCTTTTCACCTTATCTTTAAGGGAGAGCCCGGCCACCCTGTGGAGGAAACTCATTTCGGCCGCTTGTATTTGACATCTCGTTCTTTCGGTCACTACCCAGAGCTCGTGACCATAGGTGAGGGTTGGAACGTAGATCAACCGGTATATCGAGAGCTTTGCCTTTTGGCTCATCTCTTTCTTCACCACAACGGACCGATGCAGAGTCCACATCACTGCAGACGCCGCACCGATCCGCCTATCCATCTCTCACTCCATCCTTCCCTCACTCGTGAACAGGACCCCGAGATACTTGAACTCCTCCACTTGGGGCAGGACCTCACTCCCGACCCGGTGAGGATACTCCACCCTTTTCCGGCTGAGGACCATGGTATCAGATTTGGAGGTACTGATTCTCATCCCAACCGCTTCACACTTGGCTGCGAATCGCACCAGCGAGAGCTGGAGATCACGACCCGATGAAGCCAACAGAACCACATCATCTGCAAAAAGCAGAGACCCGATCCTGAGGTCACCAAACCGGATCCCCTCAACACCTCAATTGCACCTAGAAATTCTGTCCATAAATGCACCATTTCTGCATGTAAACAAGTAAAAAAAAAGTTTTTAATAGTAAAATTGTCCTGGATTCAACAAGATGTTATGTGGAAAAAAGGTATAATGTGTTCTGTGCAATAAAATTATGCTGAAATTTCAGATCAATCATTATCGGGCTGTCCATTGAGAAACGCCTTAAAAATGTTAAGGCTCAGGATTTTTTTTGCCATCACCCCTGCATTTATGGATGATGCTTTAACAGATAAATTAATCGTAGGGAGTTGTTGAGGAAAAAAATGTCACCTTATTAAGCAGAGAAGTGAAACCTTCTGAGTAACCAATAAGCAATGCTTCTACTAATACAATATAAATAAAATCCTAATAATACCCATCCTGACATAACACCAGCCTAACAACAGGATCAGAGATTCATTTTCCAAAGAACCGTAACAGCTGAACATGTTTTCCAATTCTTTAGTCATGTTTACAAGCCCCGGAGACAGGTTTACATTTAGGTCATGCTTTAAATGTTTGCAAGTGGCTCCTTGATGACGCAATATTGTCCTGTCATTTATTATAGAGAAAAGAAGGAGATTAGCAGCAGTATAACATTGTGTTGCTGTAGAACACATATTTTCAGTGCAATGAGGTGCCAGGACCAAACGAAAAGTTTAGCAACACTTATGTTATTGCATGCGACCTTGGATCAATTGTTAAGTGAACTTGTTCCTGCAATTTGCAAATCATAAATTATGCATGACTGCTAGAGTAAAATTATGCAAAAATGTCATGTTCAGGTTAAAAAGTAATGTCAATTTTAGAAACATTGCTTTTAATATTGCTGTAGTAATAGGAACATTAATAGCTACAAAAAAACAAAGGTTGCAATCTGGAAGAAAATCTTACATGTAAGTAAAATCACAGTCCTTTAACATTTTTCACCTTTTTATTTTCTGGCAAAAGTCAGCCAAGACTGTTAAAAGTGGTTTGTAAGCAAGGAAACCCTGATGTGATGCCAGGCTCCTGTAAATCCTGCTTGTTTGGCAACAGTCGTTGTAGAAACAGTAAAAGAGTAGCAGCTGTAAGAGAAGTAGAGTTGAGCAGCTGTCAGATGGGCAACTCTAAACACAGAAACCTGTGGGGTCAAACAGTTCAAGCTGTAGGTGTAATGATTCGATCAGAGTGTAAGTGTGTGTGAACATGTGTCAACACTAATTAGCACACAGTATATGAGGGTGTGTTAATTGTGTCAATTGCATTATTTGTGTCTGTCCATGTTACCAAAGCTTCCACTCAACCATTGCATGTTTGAGCCGAAAGCAACAAGATGTTTTAGAAGAAAAAGAAAGAAAAAAAAGTAGCACATTGGCATCAGAAAAACTAAAATGCATGAAGTCTTGGTTCATGTGGCTTCATCTCTGGCTTCATTTCATTTCTCATGGATGCTTTGTGTTCCTGCGAGTATGTCTGTCTGGTTTTCTGGTGTGGACAAGCAGCTGTGCTCTCTCCAGCCATTATAGGAACACCAGCTGTGACAGTAATGTGTATTGATTTTGGCCAAAAATGCCCTAGTGATTGGAGATTGAAGTGTGTAATTCCACTTTGCTCCTGAGCCAAGTTTTGCATAGGTAATCAATTTCAGCTTGGACTTTTGCGCTGCCGTTGGCAGTTCTCTCTGTTTTACTCTTTGCCTTTTCTTTTTTTTTACACTAAGCTCTCCAAAATGGTATTGACCAATGCAGCAAAAGAATAGTGCTGTATTGATTGTTTGGCCATTAGTCCCTTTATTTTTTTTGATAAACTAAAGTAATGTTTGAATCTCTTACTACTAAAAATAATATGAAAGTTAGTTGGTCTTTCTTCATCACTGTGAATAATGTCAGGATTACAGATTTTCTTCATACAATTATTGTCAAAGAAATAATCCTGATTTTACCATTATCACGATTATTATGCGTTAATTTCCCAACACTATAAATGTGTAAAATCATAAAAACTCCTTATAGGTCTTTAAGTTTCAATTAGGACTGTCAAAATCAATGCGTTAATGCAAAGATATTAATCTGTGGAATTAACACATTTTATTTTTGTTTCCATTAATAACCAACAAAGTTATTACTCGTGTTATATTAAAAATCTGAATTTGGCATTAGCTTGGCGAGAAGCTTATTTTGAGCAAGTAGGTGCCTTGTCGCAGCGGTGAACCGAATCCCCCAAAAAACACTTTATCAGACACTTCATAAATAAGGAGGATAGTTTTCAAGCCTTACATTCAGAATATCATTATCGGGTGTCCAGACACAGTTATTACTGGCGCTATTTTAAAAAATCAGAATTTGGCATTATATCTGTGAGAGAAGCTGATTTTGGGCTTGTAGATGCTTTATCACAGCAGTGAACCGAATCCAACAAGAAACACTTTATTCTCCTTAAGTTTGAGCTGATTTTACGTTTTGGTTCAGACATGATCAAATATGTAAAGGGAAGGTTTTGAAGAATCTTTATGATTAATTAATTGTGATGTTTCATACTGCAATTAATTGTGAAATTAAATAATAGATTAATAGACTAAAAGTTCATCTTTGGAAGTTTGAGTTTTTTTAAGAGTTCCAGGTGAACTGCAGAAGTCAGAATAAGTTTGAATAGATTTTTATTTGTGTACATTTCAAGCAGGATATAGTTCAAACTTTCCTCCTAATTAAGGTCTTAAACAAAATATATTTAGAACTTATTTGTAAACTAACAATACAGTTGTATCATAGTTACACACCTCACCCTTTGAAATTTGTATTTTCCTCATCAAATTAAAATTCCTTTTTGGTTGTTAGAACAAAGCAAACGTAAATAAGTCCACAAGTTCTTTCTTAAACATGTCGTACAAATGATCGCTGTATCGATGTTTAATCTGTATTTTTAGTTTGGTTTCAAAGAGTAAAAATGTCTGTTTGGTTTGTTGATCACTGACTTGATGTATTGAGGTAGATTGTATTGTTACACCACTATTCAACAGTGACATAGCATACATGAAACTATCTATGTTATTGTCTTTTATATCTTTTTATAACATTTATCTGTCTCTTTCCCGGTCACATGAACATACAGTTCATGTCTCACTCTCCCACATCCTGCCACAGTCCCTGTCTTGCTTTACTTCCTCTGTGGAATCATTCCATGTTTTGCAATCAAGGATATGATCTGATATAAAGTGACCTCAGCCGTTTTGCCACGATCGGTTGTGTATCTCAGCTACACCACAGAGATGGAGCTTCAGGCCACCTTGTTCCATTTCACTCCCCTTATATTAGGCCCTGCCTTGTTCTGCTCCAATTCAGAGACATTACGACTGCTCAGAAAATCAGCACTCCCCTCAGTGTTGTCTTGGAAACCATTGAGCTTATCAAGTTCATATGACCCAAGGACATCTTGCAAACTTGAGTCGCACCGCTGCTGCTGGTTTTCTTGTTAAAGATGCTTCAGAAAGAATGAGGCTAAAATAAAAGGGATTTGGTTTTGCAAAATGAAATAGAATTAAAAAAAAGTGCTTTAGTTGGAATAAGCACATTAACTATGCCAGTAGTTTAATATGACTTTGCAGCACAAACACACAAATCCTCTTCTTTCATGTTCAATCATGCAAATACTATCTCCCTCCCTTCTTCCTAATTTTCTTTGATACATATAAACATAAAATCCCCAGAAGGGAGGCTCCACAGTCTCGGTCATAAAAGCGAGTCAAACTCTGGATCCTCTTGCTGAGTTTTTCCAAGTGGTTGTGAGAAACTGTGGTTGCGCAATCTCTAAAGAGGGATTAAGCCTTTAGAGAGGATGAGAGGAGGGGAAGATGAAGAAAGACACAGAGAAGGATGTGAAGGAGGAAATTGTGTTCTTGTAGGGAAGTAGTGATGGCAACCGCTCTTGAAAGACAACATCACTAAGAGAAGAATAGGGAAGTGGGGGTGGGGTGGCTAGGAAAGAACGTGCAGCATGGAGATATAAAAGAAAGATGGAGGGAGCGTGATATGTTAACGGATTAGGGAGAGTGTGGTGATGGAGGGATGGGGAATTATATGTCTGTTTAATGTCACATGGAGCCAGGCTGTTAAAAAGAGACTTCAAAGAAATGTAAACTTAACTGACATGCACTCACACACATGCAAATCACACTCACACAGAAGCAGAGCCTGAGGCTGGCGTGAGCACTGAGGAGACCTTAGGTGTCCTCTGCCATGCCTGATTAGAAAACAGTGAGTTAAGAGGAATTGCACGGACAGCAGTGAGAACTAGAATGTGTGCATGCTTTCATTCAGTGTACATACATAGAAAACATCTCCGCTGCTGCTTGAAACGCTAATGTTTACTGCTTTCCTTGTAATCTAATAGCATCCAGGGAAACCAGTTGACATCCATCAGAAAACATTTTGACATGAATTTGTGAACAGAAATATGTTTGAGTATCTCTTTGATGGAATGCTTCCACTTTAGCGTCGAAGACTAGTGTTGCGTGTTTGGTATGTGCCGAGCTCTGCCTGTGCTCTGGGAAAGGTGAAAAGAGAGATATAGCCAAGTTTCTGCTGTGTTGTCAGCATGGTGTGGCGTTATTGCAGAGAGGTCAAGTGAGGCGCGTACAATCCAGCAGTGGTCAAAGAAGCAGATAGGAAAAACATTAAAGAGCAGGGACAGACTGAATTTCAAGCTTCCCACTGCTCCTGGAATTTCGAGAATTTTGATACAATCAGAACAGTTAGTGAAGCAATCTGATTCTCAGGAAGTCCGTGAAAAACAGGGACTTTTCCAAACTGTTATTTTATTGAAATATTCTGTTTTCTTACAACAGTTCTAATTGTTACGTAAAGTGAAACCAGACTGACTTTGTATCTCAAGGACGGAAGAGTATCTTAAAAAAAATCGGGTGTTCTACTGTTGAAACAGAAAAACACAGAAGATGAATAGCAGAGAAAAAATGGCAAGGGAAGGAGATATAAAGAGATTTCCTATCATATCATGAAGCATGGCAATTTGTCATAGCATTCAGCTGTCACTTCATCCCCTCTGCATGTATTATACTGCACTCTTCTCTGTGTGTGTGTGTTTGTGTGTGTGGGTGTGTGCACTTTTTTTTGCTACATGATGTCTGCACACATGCTTCAGGGGACAGAATTTTTTCCCCAAAGGTACAAAGTGACTTTTGAAGGTTATGACTAGGTTATGTTTAGAGTTAGGCATGCAGCCATGATGATTAAGACCAGGGTAAGGTCTAGGCAATGCATTTAAATAAATAGCTCCCTGTACTTTTATTAAGTAAATTAAATACTCAAAAAATGTTATGTAACTGAAATGTTCTTTTATCTTTCACTTTTAAGCACTTAAAAATAACACCAAAAAAATGGAGTTCTCAGGCTTAGCAGCACCTCATACAGTCAACTTAGAAATGCACAAAAAAAAATAGCTCCCTGATTTTTTTTTTCTTTAATAATTTTAGTTCATTTACTATAAAATTATTATAGTAAATAAACTAAAAGTAAATCAAACGTGATCAACAAGCAGTCTTGTAGCAAAACAAACAGAAGAGGGGGACTCGAGGACGCTAATTGCTAAGCGTTCCCTTCACGGTGCTTTCATTTGTCAATCATGTATTGGGCCTTTTAATAACATTATCACTTGTCATGGATTGTAGAGGATTGTGATATGTGTTTCTCTTCAGCTTATTCTGCTGTGGTCTGAACTTACTACACCTCAGCTTCTCCTCAGTGCCTGTCTGCCCTATGACATTTTCACACACACACACATACACTCGGTGCAGGTACAGCTTCCACTGCTGATTGGCTGTTAAGCACAATGTAACCTTCCCTGTAGGACGGAAAATGCTCAAGACACAGATGTGAGAGCAAGCCAGAGGAAATACAGTCGGCTGCATCCGTAGCCAAAATTAACCCTATTTTAAGTGGATCTATCATATCGGCTGTTTGAAACATACATCTCCCACCGCCTGTTATTTTGTCTGTTCATTAAATCGTTGGAATGGCCGATTTTGGCCGATGCCAATATACCTGAGTCGTGCCGATTTATATTGTGCATCTTTAGGTTATATACAGTATTTTAAACTTTGTTTAGGTTTAAAATGATGAATTTTCTTGCTTAGAGTGCTGCCATTTCAATTTGTTGAGACGTGCTAAGGAGCCCTAGGGGTGATGGTCAAGGTCAAGGTCAAGGAAGATAAATCCAAACAGAGGCCAGTATCAGGTTATCGGAGATAAACTGTTGTACTTTCAGATATTAGATTAAATAAGATTTGTTCCTCAAATCTGTTGGTAAACTTAGTGCTAACATGGGAATTTTTAATTGATATAATATGCTTCCCTTTCATTCACTTTGTCAGAAACATTTGAACATGTGATGTAATTCAGCTGATTTGCATGGATTTAAAAAAAATAAAAAATATTTTTACTTCTATACCAGTCCATTTCTCCATCTGAGAACAGCAAATTTCCATTCAAGAACCTAAAATATTGCATCTGTTTTTGCCTTGCAGTGACATTTACTGTAGAAGATTAATTGATCCCCAAATCATAAAGTTACTAATTTAAACAGTGAATAAAAGGGTGAAAAAAGAGCTTCTTCAGTATTTTGTTATGATAAGGGCATGGTCACAGCCATCATTAAAGCTATAGTTGGTCATTCTGAACAGAGCATTGACGGGAGGGGGAGGAGCTTAGAGGAAGTCCCAGTTTCAAATCTTGCTAGTTCTCCGGGAGGGGGAGGAGCTTAGAAGAGGTGCCACTTTCAAGTCTTGCTAGCTCTCCAACATTACCAACACTAGCTTTAAGGGAGTCAAGGTCATGTAGATTTCAATGATTTTATAAATTCTCTGTCGCCTCAAACCTTTTCACAACAATCAACAGCTATGAGCTCCTTCAAGCAGCTGCCTAACACAGCTGGAAACAAGTACTGTTGGCTGTTGACATTTAGATATAACCTTTTGGCAGCAATTAGCAAATGTATGTTTGAAGTAAAGTAGGTATAGAATCTCATGAAAAGGGTACTTGTCCACCTGTTTATCTCTAGGGTGGATTGATGATGCTTTGTGGTCGTGTTTCACAGGTAGAGAGAGAAGAGTATTGGATACCAGAAAACTATAGAAGTAAATGTCACATTGTGTGATAAAAAGCATAAAATGAAAACTGAATAAGTTCTACAACAGAATGCTGATCCATGACACAACCTCAAGAGGTGCAAGCCCAAGGTTAAACCATGGCTCTCAAAATTCCCTGACCTAAAAATCTTTAGAAAATCTAAACATAAATCAAAAAGCAGTGCATGAAGGATGGTCACAGAGTCCTGTAAAATTAAAAACCTTCTTGTTGAAGAATGGCTGAAAATCCTCCAAACAGGACTGAAATATTAAAGGAATGCATCATCTTTAATGTATGGCCTTGTGGAATTTCGATCATGCTGTAAGATGATGGATCAGCTTTATTTCGACCAGTTGAAAAAATGTTATACTGCATCTATAACTGGTGAAACTATGTTGTCAGGGCATTTATACTTTTCAACTCATAGGTACAGAAATCTGAGAAAAGACAAACTCGAATAGAACAGACTAATCTTCTCGTTGGTTTTCTGCTGTGCACATCACACTGTGTTACCAGAATCCTGTCAAGTGGAATTTAGAAATGCTGCTCTGCAGTTCTTCATCCTCCAAGCTGCCTAAGCAAAGCTTAACTAAGCTAAGCTAAGCTAGATATGCACAAACACTTTTTTCCCCTCCCAGGGGTATGAGAGAAATAACTGGCCAAATTAATTTTCTCTCCTCTACATGTGCTGCTGCAACCTGAGGGATCATTGAGGCAGAGAATCAGCTGAAGAGAGGCGAGATGGTGCTGGAGGAGGGAAGGAAAAGGGAGCAGTGGAATTTTAATGTGGTTGTCTTGTCTTTCACTGACCGCCAAAGAAAAGCAATTACCACCACAGCTCCTCTTTCTGCTCTGTGTGTGTGTATGTGTGCCTACCTGAGTCTGACTGCACTGAGCACACAGGGGTTTTGTATATGAAATGTACAAAGGGAATATTAATTTGTACTCTGCTGAATATGATGATACAGTCATTTCTGTTATGTAATTTTATTTAATACTTCATAGATACTGTGAGACATCTTCTCTGGCACATTTGTCCATTTTAACTTTGCATAAAGTGCTGATTAAACCTGATAACTGCAGATGGAAAGTAGCTAGAAAGCTGAAATCTGGTGCAGTGCCTCTCTACTCAGTCTGGTCTGAGTATGTCTTTTATTGTACATGGTCCCCGACCAAAGAATAACTGTTAAAATACCCACATGGATTTACTTCTTTTTCAGATTGATATTAGACAGAAATCCAACATTAAACAGTGATCACTTTCAGGATTTTTAGACTTGGAGGTAACTATTCAGATAAATAATTGACATAAGAGCCAGCGGTTGGAGTGATGGATGCAAGGACAGTTCCAGGTTATAATAAAAAAACTCAGATGTAGTACTGTGGAAAGCATAATATGAGAAGAAGTGAAGAGTTATTTATTTTGAAGCGACTGTAATTGTGTCTGATCCTAACAGCTCACTCTTACCCCTCACTTCAGTAAGAGCTCAATATTTCTTTTCTCCTCTCCTTTTTCTTTTATTATATTTTTAGGATGCGGAGGTTCGCCTACTGTAAGGTGGTTTTAGCCACCTCACTGGTCTGGGTGATGCTGGACATGTTCATTCTGCTCTACTTCAGCGAGTGCAACAAGTGTGATGACAAGAAGGAACGAGGACTGCCTGGGAGAGATGGTGGGATGTTTTTTGTTTTTTTTACAATGTATTCACATTTGGCCTAGCATGTCATCCAACATGTTTTCTGGGGAAAAAAGACGCTTTTGTACCTGCCTTATAGACTCCGTGCCAAGACCGCGAGATGGACCCGGAGAAGGCGGGAAGCCAGTGGTGATCCCTAAAGAGAACCAGGAGAAGATGAAGGAGATGTTTAAGATCAACCAGTTCAACCTCATGGCCTCAGAGATGATCGCTCTCAATCGCTCGCTCCCTGATGTCCGTCTGGAAGGGTGAGCTGCCTCCAAGAAACTAATCATCCGTCTTGTCACTTTCAGTGACTGAACTCATTACATTGTCCCTGAAATAACTGTCAGGTGGTATCTACTGTTGGGACAGTACACTTGAGGGGGTTTATTAAAAACCAAAAAACCAAGTGTCAAGCCTGAAAGCTGTAACATCAGTCACACAAGAAGCCTCCTACTTATCAGCAAAGTTTATTCATGAGTTATATCATGGAGGAGGACAGGTGTATGGGTACATGGCATTATGTCAGGGTAGAGGAGATTCTCTAAAAAAAACTACAATTCTGAAGAAATTTAGAAATATATTGATTTGTTAGTGTTTTATAAAAATGTATTAACTGTATGGAGAAGAATTAGGAAACATTTCAATTATGGAAAATAGTAGTCTTACAAAGAAAATATACAAGTCTTATTGAACTGTTATACTTGGTGACGTAGTCAGGGTGTGGTGGCCCGAAAGGTCTCATGGGAAATTCAACTTCCTGCAAAACAGCCAGGATGTCCCAATTTATTGTATGCACTATGAGCTAAATGGCATCTTTGGTTATTGTTCTGTAATTAAGATGCAAATAAATCAATTCATCTCAGTGTTGCAGGAAATCATACTGAAAGCACATGTACTGATGAATGTTGGTCAAGCTGCAGTTTTGAAATGCCACTCTTATTAAACTACAGACAGACAGCAGAATGTTCACAAAGATTTTTATAACGGTTTTGTTTTCTGGATGTTCACAAAGCGCTACCATCCACAAGTCATTAAATCTTTTCCAGCTGCAAGCGGTTCCCTCTCAATGTGTTTTTAGAAATGTCTGAGCAACATGGTGACAAAGCAGATGTTTTAGAGTGTTTTCATGTTTTATGATTAAAGCCAACTCCAGTGTGGGATGTTTGAATCTGCATGAGAGCTGTGTGAGGATTAAACAAATGGACAAAGAAAGACAACACCTGAAAGCAAGGGTCCGGTGGATTTAGGGCTGCGGTGTGGTTTGTGGTCTGAGAGCAAACAGACACAGGCACAAATGTTTAACATACTGTTAAATCTGTCATGATTATGATGTGTTAAGGTAACAATCTTCATCGATATCGACAAAGAGTGAAGGAATTTTTCCTTTGTTTAATCAGGGTCAAAAAGCAGTGAACCTGTGGTGTATTTCTAAGTGTTTACTGAATCCATCAGAAAATGTCTGACATAATGATCTTGATATTATTGTTGTGTCCGTTTTTTCTTTCTCACATTGTTTGTAGCTATTTGACATGCTGGTCTGGTCTGGTCCAGTACTATGATGATCAGTTTAGCTTTAATGATACAGATGATGATGAGTTTACAGGTCTTGGTTAATTTTATAAGACACTGTGGGCTGCACGGTGGTGTGGTGGTGAGCGCTGTTGCCTCACAGCGAGAAGGTTACAGATTCAAACCTCACCTTAGGGTGTTTGACTCTGACCTTTCTGTTGGAGTTTGCATGTTCTCCCTGTAAATGCGGGGGTTCTGTCCAGGTACTCGGTCCAAAAATATGCATGGCCATGTTTACATGACAACGCTGTGAGAGCAAGACGCAACGTTTGTGTTGCGATCTGGCCTCTCTTGCACCCGACAACGCGATGTTGGGGGTGGAATTTTCTCGAGACACGGGGGGCGCGGAGCCGTGTAAACCCAAAGTGGAAGCTCTTGAATAGGATGACGTCACTGCCCCGCTGCACACTCTACAAGCCACGTGAACAAACTAACAACAACGGTGGATCCACTTTTCTTCTTGTGCTGCTACATCTTTATAAGTTATTTGATCTCTTAAAACAAAACATACTCATCATTCAGCATGTATGTCACCAGCAAAGATGTTGTCTTCCAGTTTAATGAGGATGTAGTAGGAACTAGTGTAAAAATGCGGTGTATCGTTTCAACTTAGTTTCTCTGCCATCTAAAGGCCTGGCATGCGTACTACACCGTAGTCACTCAGTTTGCAGAGTCATGTCAACGGGGATCGGATTAATTCCGCCGTCGTATAAATGCATTTTTTTTTCAATCCCGCAAAGGAGGGGGGAAAAAAAAGCTAATTTGGTAGCAGCGTTGTCGTGTAAACTATTGGTCACTCTACATTCCTCCCAGGAGTGAATGTGAGTGGCTGTTTGTGTCTTTGTGTTGGGCCTGTGATAGACTGGCAACCTGTCCAGGGTTTACCCCGCCTGGTAATTGCTGGAATAGACTCCAGCCCCCCTGCGCAACCCTGCATTGGAATAAGCTGGTTTGGAGAGTGGATAGATGAGGAGGCAATGAATTCTGGTTTTTCTTTGGTTCATGCCCAGTGGGCTGAAATATCAGTGTGAAAGAGCAGTGGCTTTTTGTGCATCTCATTTTGGACCATTTTCCAATCTGAATAAACAATAGACTTAAAACCTAAAATTAGGATGTGGAAATTGGGGAAAAGATGGCTAGTGGTTTTTATATGGTGATGTCATGCTTAGGCAAAGGTGGGGTTGTTGGGAATGTGCATTATATGTGCGGGACCTTTCGAAACACCCACTGCTTGTCTTATCAAATAAGTCTCTATTTCTCCTCATGACTTATAGCCCACTGACTCACCCAAAAGGTTGCCCCCTCACTGTCCCGTATAAACAGAAAATACATCACTTTAAGAAAGTAATACCATTTCAGCAGACCTTACATGTTACAGCACATTTAACTCATTAAGTTTATTGCCTTACAGTTTTATGAAAGTGTGAATGAAATCTAGATTACATATGCTTTTACTCTATTATACGTTGTTTAAAACAGGGGCTCTCAAACTTTTTTAGGCCAAGGACCCATTCCGGGGGAGCAAATTTGTGAAGAATCCTAATCATAATCCTGATGCCAATCAAAACATACAGTATTTTCTGCTAGTTAATATGAACTATTACATTTTAAACTTCTCAACTTAATATAACTTAAGTACAATTAAAGATGAACTTTTATACAAATTGCTTTTGAGTCATTTTAAACTAGGGAATTTTTATTTGAATTACATAAAAATGTGAAATGCAAAGAGATAAAATTGTAACTAATCTCTTGGGAAAATGAACAGTAGCAGGACTGGCAAAGTCTAAATAAACCGAGGTATATTTAAAAAAAAGAAAAAGTATTGTAATGCTTACTAAAGTCATTCAACTTTAAGATTATGCCATTATTACCCTTTTTGAAGATTATTGGCAAAAACTGAACAAAATAAAAAGAACACTGTTAGTAATTAAGCCTTGCCAATAATATTTGCACTATAAATTTTATCAAAGACTTCTCACTCATACCACTAACTCACTGAATTAGCGAGATTTTTATCTATTCTTGGAGTGAGACTATCCTCCATTTGTAAACAAGCCCTGTATTTATTTTTCATTGCAGTCAAAGTGGGAAATGATGGCTCACAGAGGTAAGTAATGTGTTGCATGGCCTCAGCAGTGAGTTTGGGGCACTAGTGAGAGAGGGAGGGCCAAAATCTTTCATGATTAATCTGCTGAAATCAGACTATCAATGTCCCATCACCAGATAATTCCAACAGTTGCTCTTCTGCCTGACCTGTGAGAATATTTGCCATCTCTTTTTGAAGTGGCTGGATTTTAAGATATGTCCATAGTGTCGCTAGCTACCTGCTAATCCACAGTTGGAGCTGTGCGGTAGGTGCATCCTCCACAGAGTAATATTTCCATCATATCTCTTTTTTAATTGGTTCAAAGCTAATATAAGGGGAGGTTATTGGTTCAATATCTTTCATTTCCACACTGGTCATAATGTGTAGTTATTCACTTATTAAGAGATAAGCCAAAACTTAATATATTTTTCTTTTTTCCACAGACTCCCAAACTATGGCCTGTGGACCCCTCGGGGGTCTGGGTACTTTGGGAATAGTGGGTTTAAAAGAATTCTGTCAATAAGTGAGAAGTTTAAAATGGGGATCAAACAACATAGCAAACAAATTGTTTCAAACAAATTTTCAACAAGATTGCAATAACCTTTCCAAAGTGCTACCATTTATTTACAAACAGGTTGTGCTCTCTTCAACACAAATAAAGGCTTATTGAAATAAGCACACCATGAATGACATACTGCAAGTTTACCTCCAGTGTATTTTAAAGGTCTATAAACAGTATTTTAATGGTCTTTAAGTATGCATTAGAGCTAATCATCTGTAGTTTGTTCAACCAGCAGACAGGCATGGGCAGCCAGTCAGAGCAACAGACAGACATGTATCCATCCTGCAACACGAAAGATATGTCAAGGTTAGTTCGGACAATCGGAAGCCAGCTCAGCTCTCCATTCCCCTTTGCCCCGTTTTTGTTTCAATGGAGGAACATGCATAGGTCAGTAATGAGGGTTTCCAGTGTGATAGACACAAGACTGACAGGCAGGGGCCACATGCACGCTAGAAAGGCAGGAAAGAAAGAGGACATTGATCCGTGAAATGGGTTTTAGTTTTTGAGGGAGAGTTGATTACTAGGTGTGTTTTCACTCAGCCTTTCCCTCCGTCTATCTGCTTTTCCAATTAGGAGATAAGAAAGAGTCAATATTGAGCAAACAAATGTGCACCTGTGGGTATAAGCATGCATACATTTGTGTTTATTTTGTAGGGGTGCCACGTGTGTGTGTGTCCATGTTTATGGATCAGCAGGTTTAGTGAAGCTGTGTGAATGAACTCATCATGGTAAAGAAGGTCGGCATCAGCCGAAATGTTGAGCTGGAAACTCCCGTATATGCAGACACTTAGCATTTTATGGAGCACTGCGTGTGTGTTGTCCCTGTACATGTGGTTGGGTGGATCTGCAGCATATGAAAATATTTTCCATGACCACACCTTTTAGAAAACTTGACATATTTTCCTCTTTTTAGATGCAGACTGCAGTGTTTTTGAGAATACGTTTATGGACGCATATATGTGTTTTTATGTGCGAGTAATGTCGCAAGAGTAGTGTTGTGTTATTAGAACCAGTTTGCACACCCATCCTAAATATTCCCACAATCCACTAGCTGGAATCGAAAAAACCTGCAACTCATTACCGTGCTTTGCTGCTGCCAAGTGTTGCTCCACTACCCTTCTTGTTCAGATACACAAGTGCTAATGTTTTAAAAGCCTGCATCGTGGGACTCAGAAACGTGTCTGCGCTTGTTAACCGAAACAAGCCAGATTTCATGTCATAAAACTGGGTAGTCTGTGTTGTGTTTGAAACGTGTAAATGAGAAATAATGCCCTGCCCTGCATGAAGGCTGAAAGATTCAGAGTCTTTACAGTGAATCATCTTGTGTGCTCATCAGCCTTCCTCCTTTTGGAGAGTATGAGCACACGCACATTCACAACAGGCGGAGAACCTCAGTGTTAACGTGTTCCAGAGGCCGCTGCAGAATAACCGGCTCTGGAACTGCCTCTCCTCTTGTGCTGCTGCATTCCCTCTGTCATAATCATCAGTAGAAGCAGAGGAAGCACTCCAGCACTCAGGATGATCACAAGGAGGGGAGAGAGTTATGAAGATGGAGGAAGGGAGATCATACTCCATTTGGCTGTTGGCAGAATTGAATTTGTCAGAGGAAGGAAGTCACTGGGTGGTATCGGTTTTGTCTTGGGTTGATGGATGAGCTGCTTACTGAGGTTTGTTTCAGGAAACCGACTGATAGACAGTTTTTGTGTCAGAGCAGGTATCATTTCAGGCTGAAGTCCTCTGTGACTTTAACCTCTTTTTTTATTTTTTTATTTTATTTTACAAAAACAGATGTTGGTTTAGTTTTATCTCTTTTTATTGCAGGTTATTTAGCAATGTAGTCAAGTCATAGTATATCATTCTTTCTGTACATCTTCCAGTGTCTGTAATGCTCTATCTTCCAGTCATTCAGACACATTTACTGCTGTAAACATAACATTAGACAAGACATCAAATGAAGTATATTCCCAAAGTCCTCAAAGAGCCAAGAATTTTCTTACAAGGTTCAAATTAGCCTTACAGGTGATGGTGGTGGATAAAATCAGTTGAAAATGTTGCTCCTCTTTAAGCTTGTTTAACAGTTGGTGTGATAAAAGCCTCTGACTTCTTATTACTGAGTGTTTTTATATAAATATAGTAATGACTGCAGTGCCAAATCTAGAAAACATGTTACCTCACCTGAGTTTACTCCCTCCACTACCGCCTTCCTGTCTGTGTCCACCTTCACCTGTCAGATGGAGAACGAGGGCTGCAGCTCAAACATAATAACTCACAGTTTTCCTCATTCATTTGGCTGTGACAAAATGCTACGGTGATGCGCCTAATTATTGCAGGAAGAAGATTGATTTATATTTTATGATGCAATCCGTGCAATTTTTTTGAAAAGCTACGCCGAATTAAGTCCCACTCCTACGTGTGTCTATAAATTAATGTGACAGAATGCAGTTCCTACTTGTGCCACTCTGGAAGTGATCTAACACGTTATTAAGTCAGACTATCGGGATGCTCATTCAGACGTGACACCAGCGCATTCAGTTGTGGTCAGACAAATTGAAAACCGTGCACGTCTGATAGGGACTAATGTTTGCTGTCATCTGTTGTATAAATACTTCTATATTCAATATGTATATTATTCACAAAGACTTGATACAGTACGTCTGTAGAAAATGTGGACATGAAAAGCCTTAATGAAAAAATAAAGTCCCGTACTGTTTGATTAAGTTATTTTTAGTGGATTAATGTTGCAGCATGATAGTCTTTTGATGGAGAACACTGGCTTTCTACTTGCTGTGTTGGTCAAGTTCAATCAGAAAATGATATCTTTGCAGATTTCAAATCCTCATTCAAAAACACTCACGCCTTTGAGATGCTTCACTTTAATCACATGCACAATGACAAAAAATGTGTTTTTGTAGAAACTTTGTAGGGTATTTTAGAGGCAAATTATTTCTTTAAAAAGGATGACTTTTATTACCCTCCTCCATGGCTGTGAAGTCAAACAAAAACCACCAGCAGAGCTGATTCAGCATGTTGGGCCTTTTATCAGTAATCAAAGAACACTCCTTGAGCCTTTTCATGGGAACATCAATAGTCTCAACAATGCATTTCACCAATATCCCAAAATGTTTCTCCGGAGCTATTTTGATAAATCCATGACCCAGTCTTTTCTCCGCTCTCATCTGATTGGTGTCATCTTCTGGGCATTTTTGTCCTCTATTTCTCAGGAAGAGAGTTTGATGTGTGTGTGTGTGTGTGCTCTTCTCTGCTCTGGTAACAACTCACGCTCTAAATAGTATCACTAATCAACTGTTATCACTAGGGCCGGGCGATATGATCTTAAATCAATATCACGATTAATTGAACATCTTACCTCGATTATGATTAATTAGCAATTATTTTAGTACTGTTTTATTTTTAGCCCTCATAGCCAACCGAAAGTTTTGGTTCCAAATATTTTCATAACAGCAAAGACTGATTTTAAAATAAGTGAAAGGAAGCTCACAGTTGAACTATATATGCTCATTTAATGAATATTTTTAAATATATTTAAGAGAAATAATTGAAATAATCGACATGAGCACGAGTACATCAATTATTGTTCTGAATGTCGGTTTTGATTAATTGCCCAGCCCTAGTTATCACACAGACCCACTGTCTCTGTGTTGTTTTGCTCCCTAACATTGGAAACATTTGCTTGGTTGCTTACTCAGAATTGATATGTAGTTTTTTCTTTTATGTGAATGTGGATTTTTTCATAAAACCATTAATAGATGGTGGTTTATGATTGCTTAATGTGGTTTAGTTGATTTTAAAATCTGAGTGTTTTTGATTTTCTCTTTTTGTTTGACATGAAATGAAAAGGGAAATTATATATCGCAACATATCAAACACTGTAGACCTGCTTTAGCTGCAGCTCTCTGTGTATTGCTCTCTTGCAATCACACAGATACTAGATTGTAAGCTCTCTTCTCCCATGATTTTCTCTTTTCTTTTCTTTGCATCAATATGCAAATCAAATGTCTGAAGTACCTGTGCATCAGTCCATAGATCAAAAGCTGCTTTGTGGGTTTAAGAATTGTTCTCTTTGTTTTTTTCTTCTTTGTAGGTGCAAAAACAAGTTATACCCTGATAATCTTCCTCGCACCAGCGTGGTGATTGTATTTCACAATGAAGCTTGGAGCACACTGCTGCGAACCGTCCACTCTGTTATTGACCGCTCTCCACACACACTGCTGGAGGAGATTGTCCTGGTGGATGATGCCAGTGAGAGAGGTAAACTCGTACACACACACACAACAGATAATTCCTTCAGTTCTCTTCTTTGAGGCTTAGCCTATTTTTGAGAGCTACTGTGTGATTTTTACTTGATTGTGTGTGTGAGCGAGCGTTGTGTTTCTGACAGTTGTGTGAGTGTATCTGCATTGTTGCCCAATAGCCAGTCAGCATATACAGTACATGTATAAGGGCTGTGTGCCACTCCACCCTGTGCTATGCTGTTAATCCCTGTTTGGGGGAGATTAGGTTTTAAATTTGCCAGCTGCAGGGATTACACTGTGTTATTACCCTCCACCCCTCCCCAGTCACCACCACACAGCCCCAAGTAACCTTATGAGACCTCAGGTTGGATGTTGTAAGTGTGGGGTGTGTGTTTGTGCAGGGAGGAGAGCAGTCTGCTGGTAGAAGGGAAATCTGCAGGCATGCCAGGGCACATACAAAACAGCAAAATCATCAACAAAACCTCATCTTTGATCTCTGTTGCCTCAAAGAAATGAGATGTGTATGTGTGTGTTTCATGTCTGTATGTTACTATATTTCCTGAACATGTTTTTATTTATGTACATTAGATTTTCTTAAACGGCCGTTGGAGCAGTACGTCAGAAGGTTAGAAGTGCCTGTCAGAGTGGTGAGGATGGAGCAGCGGTCTGGACTCATCCGCGCTCGCCTTAAGGGAGCGTCCATCTCTACTGGCCAGGTGTGTGTGGGTGTGTGTGCAAATGCACTTATGTGACATCCAATGCCTTGTGACCTGCACACCATCTGGTGTTCCGCATAGCTTCATTTGGCTAATGTTTCCTCTCCATGTTGCTAGGTTATAACCTTTCTGGATGCTCATTGTGAATGCACCACAGGGTGGCTAGAGCCTCTGCTTGCTCGCATCAAACAAGACAAGTAAGAAACACATAAACAACACAGTTCAGGGTGCGGGGGGCTTACCCTTGTGTTTACCTGAGGCTTAATTACTCATTCTGTTTACTGTTTTACGTAAGCCCAGAAACACTGAAGTTCATAAAGGTGTGAGAAGTCCCACCTATATTTCTGAAATGTGCTTAGTTGTGTAGATGCCACACCTTACTGGTGAGCACTTACTGATGTTACCTAATCTTTTGAACAGCAGTCTAATTGTTGCGTGTATATGTTTTGTGTTTGTACATTGATCCATATTGATATGTTTGTGTTTCTGACTGCTTCAGGAGAACAGTTGTGTGCCCCATTATTGATGTCATCAGCGATGATACATTCGAGTACATGGCAGGATCTGACATGACATATGGAGGTTTCAACTGGAAGCTCAACTTCCGCTGGTATCCGGTACCTCAGAGAGAGATGGACCGCCGCAAAGGAGACCGCACTCTGCCTGTCAGGTCAGTGATACATGCCACAAACATTTGACTGCACAACAAAATGTTGTCTTTCACCAAACTTTTCAGCCCCTGTTAGTTCCAGGGCTGCTGCAATGCTGCTAACACCGACCTTTTTACTGGGTCATGTGGAAAAAGAATTTCCCTGAAAATGCAAACTGGAGTGATATCACTAACATAACCAGACACGCATGATCACACTCATGATGGTTTACTCTGTCAACCATCCGTTTAGAACAATGCATCCTGTGAGCTTTAACATTGAGAGGCATTCCCCGTAGATGTGAACAGAGTAGTCATACAATTCAATTCGCCACACTTAATCATAAAATGCCCTCAGTGCACAACACTGGAAGAATGCAGTGAACCTTCCTCTGAACTCAAAGTCAAGATCTGCTTCCGATATTTTTCTTGTTGTATTGTTTTTCGTGGCTCAGACTTGTGAACTAAAATTAAAGGTTTATTTCTGCCTGTCTATCATCCCTTCTTCCTGTTCTTGTTTGTATGCTTTCCTGACAAGGTCGCACACATAATATATCTTATGTAACACCCCAAACCCCACTTTTAGGTTGTTTTTTGTGGTTGTTTTTTCTACTTCACAAAATTCTTCTAAGGGTGTCTTAAAATTGACCTAAGAATAAAAATGGGCCATAATGTCAGGGCAGAAAAGGACTTTTCCCCATTCTCTAACAAAGCACCTCTAACATTGTTGAGAGGCAGAATAAAAAGGATAGAAAATACGATACAAATGAAACACTATAGATTTATATTTGTGACACAAATGTGTCATGAACTTGTTAACTATGATAGAGGCTATATGCTAAGCACAAAGATGGAAGTTGAGGACTAGTTGACATCAGAGCAACAATCCAAAATGAAACTGCCAAGCTCCACAAATGCATCAGGACGATGGCCCCGAGAGATGAGGCACTTGGTGAACGTCTCAGGCAGTGGACACTGAAGGAGGAATTGTAGGAACCATCATGGGAGGAAAACCCCTGCATGGGACGGCTGAAGTGGCAGACATGAACAAGTCCTACCAATGACTAGAGAGGGCTGGACTGAAGGACAGCACAGAGGCGCTAATCAATGCAGCACAGGAGCAAGCCTTGAGCACCAGAGCAATCGAGGCCCAGATCGACCACACAAGGCAGGACCCCAGGTGCAGGCTGTGCAAAGAGGCCCCTGAAACAATCCAGCACGTAACAGCAATGTGTGAGACTGGCAGGAAAATAATACCTGGAATACCATAACCAAGTAGCCGGCATAGTGTACAGAATATGGAGTGGAGACCACAGGTCACAATGGGAAATGCCTCCCAAGGTGGTGGAGAATGAGAGGGCAAAGATCCTGTGGAACTTCCAGACACAGACTGACAAAATGGTGGTGGCCAACCAACCAGACACTGTGTTCATAGATAGCAGCAGAGGAAAGCCCAAGAGTGGCAATATCAGGAAAATGGAACGTGAGAAACTAGAGAAATACTAAGGACTTAAGGAAGAGCTGGAGAAAGCATGAAAGGTGAAGGCAACAGTCATTGGAGCACTGGGGGCCGTGTCCCCACACTGGTGAAGTGGCTCCAACAGATACCGGAGAAACATCAGACATCTCCATCCACAAGTTTTCCTGATTACATTTTTTAGCTAAAAGTGTTTTAAAGGTTTCACCCTCAAACTTTTATTTTTGTGAATTTTTCTAAGCATTACTAATCACAAGGTTTCTGATATAAACATGGAGATATCTGTTGTAGCTATATGTTTGTACTATCTATTCATATATAACCTATTTTTATTTTTGATCAATATAACCAATATATGTTCCTCCTTTTTGCATCCAAACTTAGCTTGTGTGTTGTATTACTGGAGCTCCATCACATGTCTGTAGAAGTTATTTGAATTTGCATGAAAGAATCAATACATCTTGCCAACTGTAGCTGGAAGAGTTACTTTATCAGTTGTTTTCACTTTATACCTATGAATTAAGATTATTTCAAATCACTGAAAATATTTTAGTTGGGGAGTGCCTCTACTCACTGCAGAGCATTACTCCATTATTATTGGCTCAGCCATCACGTTCAGAGGTAATAGTGCTTAGGCATTTTTCTTTAACTACATTTCTCTGTGATGCCTTCACTCAATGGCCACTTTATTAGGTTATCATCATTTTTTGAATAAATTAGTTAATCAGATTTCTAATGGAAGCCAACACAACAGCTCTGCAATGAATTCTACTCCCACAAAGCTTCTCACAGCTTCACTTTTTGTTGAAATAAAAAAGATAAGAAATTTACGATATTCTTAAAATATAACAAATTCCTCAAGTTTTATTCCAAATACTAAAGTCTTTTCCTTCATTTAAAAAAAAAAAAAAGTGACATGAGCTAAGAGTGTGTGCTTTGTTGGCATGGAAATGACTTGTGTACATTAGGTGTTTTGTGTTCATTTTGACTGCCTGGAGATGAATTGTTTATTTGTTGTATAGAAAAGTTCAGCTGTCACTTTGATGGCACAGGAGGAAACCTCGGCAATGAAATTATGAGCTCATCTTAGCTTTGATTTACAGTCGCGCAAAAAATCGGAACTTTATTTGACAGGAAAAATACAACGAAGGTAGAAAAGGCCTGAAAGGGCTTTGAACTTGATCCCAAGTAGTTTGTAAACCTTACAGCAAGAAGATGAGGGTTAACTAAGAATTATCTCAAGGAAATACGCTAGTTTTTCATTTGTAGTATGGGTTCTTTCCCTTGTTTTTGTTACAGTTTTTCTTGCTTTTATGTGGCAGTGTTTGTGTTTGAATGTTGAGATGAACAGTGGACTGTAAACACAGCTTGTAAAAATGTGACTGTCTCTGTTTTGCTAAGTAACTTTAAACCAGATCAAAGCATCACTTTAAATTAAAGGGTGTTTCTTTCACTGCAACATGATTAAATCTCATAAAAACTGTGATTTAATTGTAAGCTTAAAGTTTAGAGAACTTTGATACGTTGACATTAAAACACAGTAACATGCATTTATTACCTACAATAATCTCTGTTTCAGTTGCGCAGTTAGTTTCTTTAACAGCATTTAAGTGTTATTCATATGCTAGTTTTTTTTTTATTTATTCTTTATATCTACTTCTTTGTTGTTTATTATTTCCCAGCCAAATACTGGAAAACACACTGTCACCCTGTGTGTTTTCAGGATATGTTTCATCGGTATTTGTATGCGAGGTCTTGTGTTTTTGTAAGTGAACTTGGGTGTTAAATGAAAGCAAAAACAGGCAGTTGGAAAAATAGGCCGTTCTACAAAGGAGGAAACCATTCTGTGAGGGGGGTTGAAAAGGGGAAGAGAATTGAGGCCATTAAACACTAACATGACAACAACAGAGAAGTGAGCAGAAAAAAAACAGAATAGGGAAAAGAAAGGAAACAGGAAGACGGCAAAGAAAAGGGGTGACATATAAAACTCTGATGGCATCTGTAGATACTCGGCGACCTTTAGAAAACATGCCGCTGGTGAATTAAGTCACACTAACCAGCCTACCCTCTTAATTTTACTTGTCTCTCCAGGACTCCCACCATGGCAGGAGGCTTGTTCTCCATAGACAGAGATTATTTTCAAAAGATCGGCACTTATGACGCAGGCATGGACATCTGGGGTGGAGAGAACCTGGAAATCTCTTTCAGAGTGAGTGAACACAGCCAGTTGGCATGACTGGATTCTTCCATTCACTGGCAGGCGTTCAAGAGGGCCTGTTAGGTTCACAAACACACAACACGCACAATGTTACACTTTGTGGTTGACTAAATTGTTGACTCGCCTAATACTTTGTCAGGCGTCATCCTGACTGGCTCTCAATCAAACTTATTCAGACTGTCACAACACAGACCGGAGCAGTCTGCGTCAGCCATCTCCCAGCTTCACTGACCAGGCCAAACAGTCACTTCTATTCTGCAAGTGTTGATGAGGCTTGTTCTTCACAGATCTGGCAGTGTGGAGGGACTTTAGAAATCGTCACATGCTCGCATGTGGGTCACGTGTTCAGAAAAGCCACACCCTACACGTTTCCCGGAGGAACGGGACAGATCATCAACAAAAACAACCGACGCCTGGCAGAAGTCTGGATGGATGAATTTAAAAACTTTTTCTATATCATCTCTCCTGGTAAGTTAGACTATGTATGTATGTATGTATGTATGTGTGTGTGTGTGTGTGTACGCATTCAGGAGAGGGTTAGTGTGAGTCCATGTTTGTGTGTACATACAAGTTAATGGATGCTGTGTAGCGTGAAATTACTCCCCACCCTCTGTCCTGCACTTCTGGACTACCACTGCAATGTCACACTGTCACCAAGTTGATGATGGATCACACCTGCCACAGAGATTAACCCCCACACATGAGCACATACATGTAAAGCTGCATGAGCACGAACGCACACAAGCAGGCAAAAGAGTCGATCTAACCCCCCCCAAACAGATGTGAAGCATCACTTGGACCTCTGTAGTAACTAAGTCATTAACTGATTCTCCTGCTCAGCAGCTGCAGATTGTTGACCGAGGGTACTGTGTGTTAGACCAAGTTATTTAATAATTACTTTATCAATTTGGCCTATTCGGTCTGGGATGCATCCGTATTAAATAGTAAAAAAAATTTAAAAAACATAATTCGTTTTAACACTCAAACGCCTGAGATGGAGTCGCTCTGTACTTCTTACTTATCGACCGTCCTTACCGCTGCCCTTTCTCCTACATCGCTAATCTCTCAGTAGCATTAAGGCAGAAAGAGGTGCATATTAACCCTAAAAGGGGAAGCTTCCCTGAAAACCTGGAGCTCTTTCTCAGCATTCATTTGAACAAGAGCAGGAGAATGTAAACTCTAAACAAACAAAAACAAACTGGATCAATACCTAAGTGCCAGGAGGTTGTTGCATCGAATGACAATCAGCCCAACCACCCGGTCCTTCTCCGTGCAGAAGCCCTGCACATATAAATGACCTGAGTCACCTCTCCAGTCCATTTTTGTTTGATTTTGCAACCAGATATTCCTTTTTAGAGTTTGTGTCCCTTTCCTTGCTCTTCTACCTCGTGTCAACATTTCATCTGCAACTTCCTCCATCTTCTATATCAAAAATGGCCTATCTTAGAACCCTAAAAAAGCAGTAAACAATTAGTCAGGCATAAATGGGAAATGAGAAGGTTTGATATCACACAGCAAAAATGTTGCAGGATGAGATTAGATTTTCTTTTCTTCACTTAACATCGCATGTCCTCTGTTGTGACTCTTGCACTTGTACACATTGCAGTGTTGACATTAAAACAATAATATCTTTGCAGCCCTGTGATAATATATTAGTCAGGCTGACTGGTCGGAAAAAGTTGGTATTTGTATTTTTAATGTGACTTTTTTTTTTTACATAGTTTTTACACAGTTCAGTTTTTGTGTGACAAGGGCTTGTGCATAACATCATTATTTCACATTGTATTGGTAAAAAGATGTACATGTTGGACATGACTGTTAACCCCTTTCAGACTTTTATTGTTTTCCATTAATTTGATGGCATGGGAACATGTCGGCATCATCTCTGAATGAGCACCCTTCTCACTGGTTGGAAAATTTTTGTGAAGCCATAATATTCAGAAACACAAAGGAATTGGGTAAAATATTCTTGGAGGAAGCTTAAAATCTAAAGTTTGTTTGTGAAAAGAAGAATACTAGCTTGGATGAGTCTTGAACCAGGATGCTTTTATAAGTGACACTAGCCTGAACTGTATGCAGTCACATTGTGATGGCAACACCTTGGCATTGATTTGGTTTATGCTTTTCCAATGAATCCTGCAGATTGAGTCTTTAAACTTTCCTACTTCCTTGTTACAGTTAGGAGCTGCTAAGTCTGAGTGTTTTATCAATGAAAAGTAACAAAACTGTGCTGAAGATTTTCTTCTGTGGCTTCATCTCTGTGTTCTTTAGTCCAAATACAATAAAACCTTAGCGAGTTTGAAGCCAAGCAGTCCTTTTTTAACCCTACTGGTTAACAAACAAGCATATTAAAAAGGAATATTCTGTACCATTTCTACATGTTACACAGCAGCTGCTTACTTGTCAGGCTAATAAAAATTGTCATGGCGACATGACATGTAGCAAGAAAACTGTCAACTCGTCTGTTAATCTCTATCCATCCATCCATTTTCTGCACCGCTTAATCCACGCAGGGTCGCGGGTGGGCTGGAGCCTATCCCAGCAAGTATCAGGCGAGAGGCAGGGTACACCC
>JBBBVU010000006.1:14735655-14746487 GCA_037177055.1 Atherinosoma microstoma | reverse complement strand
TTCAGAGGCACAGAATAGATGTAAGGAATAAATATGTATTGTTTTGGTGCCTTCAAGCACATTCTGACTGTCCACATTACACATGTTGGCTGTTTTTATCATTCAATCATATACAAAACTGTGTATGAAGATTGTTAATTAAGCAATCAGTTAATTCTGGAAGCCTCACAGATCTTTAGGTTTCAGAATTTATTCTGTGCAATCTTTAAAAACATCTGTATTTGCTATACAATAAAGAAACTTGTTTTTTTTTAACATAATCACAGAAATAGATGTTGTTCTTGCATGCCAGAGAGCTGTCCTATTTATGTTATCATTCAGAGAAGATGAGCAACACTCACCATTTTCTTGTCAGAGGAGAAACCAACAGCCACCCAGCCGTCTGTATCTGCACTCATCTCAAACTCCACATCTGTCCCGATGCGACGATAACTCAGAAAGTACTCACATGTCTCTGCATCACACCCCGGCTTCCCATACCTGGATGCACACACACATAGTAATAATCAAATTAAAAGGCACTACAGACACAGGGTGTAGACCTAGTTAGAAAATGTGTAGTTACATTATATCAGGCCCAGTTAAACCAGGGCATTGGCTGAATAAATTTAATCCAGTTTTTGGGAACAAAGACAAATCTGTAGAGAATTCTTGAGTTTAGCAGCAGCTCTTTGTAGTAAGACCACAGCGTGGAGGATACCTCGGAATGTTGGTGCACATTAGCTCGGTTTTCAGAAAGACATGGGTGGCAAATGATCATGTTTCTAACCGTATGCAGCCTTTGGTTACTCCGCAGTCGATGACTTTGATCTTGGCGAAAGGATCAACTGGTGGGGCAGTGGGGAATGGATAACCTGCAAGAAGGCAAAAACAGTCATTCTGTTGGTTCCACACATAACAGCTGATGCCTGTTTTCAGTCAAGGGGGCCAACTAAGGAGAGGCCATCTGTCCTGTGTGTGTATGTGGATGGGGGGATAGGGAAGGGATATGCAGCTACCAGCAGGGAGCTGGCCTGGGTGCTGAAAGGCCTTCTACAAAGGAGACAGGTTGGATGCAGCACAATATCAACAGCTTTTGTTCTGTTTCTGCCAAGAAATTCTATTTATTCTTCTCTTCTCTGCTGAGCCTTATATGCTGCATGTTGTTGATTTATCTTTATGTAAACAAAATGTAAACAAAGTGCACTTGCTCTGAATCTCCTGTGATGTGATCCACAGACTTACCGTCATCAGACAGATATCTGGATTCAAGAAACTCAGAGGCGAAGGTGCTGTATGAGTCCTTGTGAGGCTCCTGATGGCCCGGCTCTCCATGCTCTCCATGGCCGGTCCGGAGCGCTCCTTCATCGGTGGGACTAGGCGCGACCCTCCACCATCCACTCTGGATGAGCAGCACCGACAGCTGCACGAGCCTCCGCACGAAAATCATGGCACACAACGAAGCAAGCAGCTATGAAAACGACTAGAGAGAACGAGATTGGAGCTGGATCCTCATTACTGTTTGAATTTCTGGTTCTTCGCAGGTATCCATTGCGGATTCACAAAATTATCAACGCATCCGTGTTTGTGTGCTTGCAGCAGGGATGTGAGGGGATGCCGCACCGCTCACAGTGTGATGATGAGGCTAATCCGACTCTAAATTACCTAGATTTGTTATCTTACCATCTAATACAGACGCATAGCCATAATCCTCCACAAAACCAGAAGCTGGCTGCCTTCTGGATGTCATTTATCATCACATATTTCTCAATTGGATGAATGGTTTCGTCCAGTTGCCCTCTCCTCTCCGTCCTCAGTCGATCACTGTATCATCCAATCAGCACTCGCAACGTGCTGTCATCAGAACTGATCAATTGGAGACTTGTTTTCACGAGTCCTCCTGCAGATGTAATTTGGACCGCAGTGATGTGAAAAGTAGGCTGTTTTAGTTTAGAAAGTCGATATTATGGAGACAGAGTTATTTTATACAGACCAAAAAATATAGTATTAGAAATATGTTGGTGACTCATACCGGGTCTAAATACTCGCATCAGCTTATAAAATAGCCATGACATAACCCGAGAGTCCTCAGGTGTCAGGTTGTTAGTTTTACAAATTTCCAAAGAAAGAATCACACTAATCAATGAGCCTAATAGTGTAGTGTAAATAATGTAAATGGATAAATATTCCATCTTCCTCCTCACTGGTTTTCTTTGTTGTAATACAATTTCCTGCCACTTGATGGCGACATTAATCTACGGTTTAAACTTGATTCACAGAGGTATTTACCTAACAGTTGTAAGGATGGGCAAATCTTGCAAAACAAAAATAGTTGACTTTATATACAAAATTGGAAAGTTCAGAAGAATTTCAGAGAATCTGTGCTATATCAAACCATTAAGTAAATAGAATAATTTCAACATTAAAAGAATTACAAATGCACTTCACTTATTGAGGAACACGGGTGACATTTCTGTGTCTGCTTATTGTTCTCCACGATATACTTCATGAATAAGCCCATGCATTTTACACCAAAGGACTGCAACTATGCTGTTTAGTTGAAACATAAATGTAACTTACAAAGTTATACTGTTTTTAAATAATAAGTTTAATAAATAATAAGTCCTTCTGTACAACTATGCACACTAAGGATGGCAGATAGTTGTTAAATAACAAAAATCACCCCGAATGTTTAACTACACAATACAAAAAGTTAGATTAGTCATTTAATGTTGTTCTGTATTAGTACAAAAAGCAGGCAAACTGGGAGCTTCACCATCTTTCTTTTTCTTTTTGCAGGAACAACAGGTGCTGTGAGTGCATGCTTGGATCTGTCACCCGCTTAGCCAACACAAATAAGACAAAACTGTGCTGTTCATGGACGTATCCTGCAGGTGATGCTGATGCTTCACTGAAGGATAAAAAGACAGCCATCTATAATCATTAAAATAAACAAACACACGACCAGGCAGCATAATGATACACAAAAACATGCTATGTGTGTAGAACATCAACACAAAGTGGCATCAGTTTGATATATAATTTAAGCACCAATAGGATTATAAACCTATTATACACTTTGTGCTCTATTATATCTTTCTTCAAGTATGCATGCTCCCAGTACCTCTCACTTTATGCTGGGTGCAGGTCTAAAGAGCAACACTCATGTGTATAAAGCAGACAAGTCAAAATACGTGTGTGCACATACAAGAGTGTGTGACCTTTAACCTTTCTGCTCTTCACATAGCCTCTCTGTGCAGACACAAATCAACCTGATCAATCGCCTCTCTTGGTCTCGATCCGCCCAATTATCCCGTGTTTATCCTCTTATTATTTCCACCAGCCCTCTCTCTCTCCGTACCAATTACCATTCCGTGTAGGGGGCAATGCTAGCTGGGTAATGAGGGACTCTGGGCGTACCAATCTTAGCTTAATAGCCTTAAAGGGCCACTCATTATCACAAACACTCACTCTGTCTCACACACACAGACACACACACACACATGGCCCCGTACATCATGCCACAGAGAGAGAAAGATGGAGTGACAGAAAGAGAGAATGAGTGAGGGACTCAATAGAAGCAGTGGGAAAGTGAGGAAGAATAAGAGGAGAGAAGAAGTTGATGTGTGTGTGGTGTGGAGGGGTGGGGGGGGGGGGCTTGGGGGGGTTCTGGTAAATGTCAATGGTGTGTCTCCTGGGCCTGGGAGACGAGTTAGTGACAGCAGAACAATGGCTGCTGGATCCATTGAGAAACACAGCTGCTGTGAGTGCATGCTTGGATCTGTCACCCCCCTAACCATCAAGCAGCACATGTAAAGACACAGCTTAACACGTTTACAACGCACACGCGTGGAAAAATGGAAGGCTGTTGCCTCATGCAGTTGTGCTATGTGAATACACAAGGTAAGCCCGGGATGTTATGGGGGATCAGCAGCAATGCGGATGGCTTAGTCAGAACTGTCAGTCAATGAGACCTCCTGTAAAAATGAAAACTGGCCAATGAGTACTGAGCTCTTGCCCCAACATGACTTCTTCTCTTCCCTCTGTCAACCTACTGCACAAATCAATGGACCAAAGCAAAACAAAAGAATCTGATCTGACTTATGTGTTGCCTAAGGCTGAGTTCACGTTACAGATACATGTGTCAGAGAGGAACATGTGTTTATTCTTCAGTCTTCCCAAGCTGCAGTTTTATCCTCTCTCTTATTACACATCTGTAGAACTAAGCATTTATTTTCCCCCAGAATTATTCTTGGAAATTTCAAATGTTATATGTATAAACTACATATAAATCTGGTCAAATATGAATTAATACATCACAAACGAAAGCTAAAGATGAGAGGATGTGAAGAGACTCACCCAACAGTTCAGTAATAATGTTTCTCAACATAAATCTGAAAAGAATTTGGGGATGATTTAGGTTAAATTAAATCATTTAACATTATATGGAAATTGAAATAAAAACAAAAAGATAAAATTAAAAGATGACCATCTTTAGTTACATTGTGTAGTACACCAATACCAATAGAAATGAAATATCTCACTTTTAACAACATGAGATAACCTTTTTTTAAATGTGACAACCTTCTCTTTCCATCCTCCTTTTTATTTAAATATCCACTTTAACTACATCAGTTTCTATCAAAAGCACCTGTAACAAAGTCACTGTATTAAAAGATGGACCAGCATTTTTTTTAAACCTTAGTCTTTCCCTGGGATAGCCTCTATCCTTCTCTTGTTTCCTCTATTCTTTTACTCTTTGGTGGTACTTCTTTACTCAGTGTGTTGCAGAATTGCAGATATCATTATATTCCCTTCTACAGCAGCAGAGGAAAAGCTGTAGATTTATCTCATTTTGGCATCTAAACTTAACATCATTCTCTCCTTTTGTATTTGACAGAAGTGAGATCACTTATCGACTCAAACCTGCCTATAACAGCAAGCTATTACCTCTGCCTCTGACTCTCACACGCAGTCATAAACCAGCTCTGTGATCTAGCTGCAGGCCTCCCCAACCACAGGGATTCATTTAGGAGTTGTCAAAAATCACTTTACTCACAGTAAGCACTATTGGCATGTTCGTCTGTCTGCAGAGCAAATGCAACCCTCCACCTTCACACAGATGTCCGTCAGTGAATGGTGACTGCACTTACAGGGTAATCCTCTTTAACCGAGGGGATATGAGCAAATACCCCTTTTTGTCTTATTTGCATACAGAGTTTGGTTTGTGCTGTTTGCCTGTTGGGGTCTCTGTATGTACCAAAGGCTGAGTGAATCCATTGTGCTGATGAAATGTTTGCTTTAGCAATAAGGAGGCGCCGATGAGGCATCGATCAGCGCTCATTAAACACCTCCAACTGTGGTGACACACATTCATATTCACACACTGGCACAGCTGACAAACAGAAATTTTATTTGAGCATCGTTCCAGCCACTCATACATTAGTACCCTCCTGTGTGAGTGACTCTCAAAGCTTGTATTGACAGCCGACTTAAAACACTTGTTGTCGGTAGACTTATCCATTAAGCTGTAACGCGGCTCTCTCCATATAGACATGCCGACCAGCCAGGGCCTTAAGAAGTGATTATAGTGTTGGGTAGTGGGAGCTGGGGGCTGTACTGTCATTAGTCTGGTTAATCAGAGCCTTGCTCCAGGTTAAGCTCCGCTGCCTCAAGAGAGAGGCTGATGAGCTGAGAGCCGTGCCCAGCCTACGGTTCTTGGGTCTGGACTCCAGCGGCTCTCCTGGCTCCTGCCTGCTCCAGTCAGTAATCTATAACTCCCCCCTGGAGCAAAGCGAGGAGGCTCAGCCTCCTGGACAACACTGACACATGATGCATGGTAATGAGACACACACAGAATGACACACTGTCACACACACCTGTTCACACACACCCACACTTACCACTGATGCAGTGTGAGGGATCATCGCTGACTTTTTGTGCTTGTTCTGCTTGGCTTCTTAGAGCAGTATCTTCCGCTCACTAATAGTCAAAAACCAAGCAGCCAGCGGCGACCTTGTCTTAAGAACTGATGTGATTCAACATCTAAATGCTTAACTACCTCTGCTGTGGAGTGCAGTAATAACCAGCTCAGCAGAACAGGTGCATAATGACCACAGGGACTGTTGGGTTTTCATACAGGAACCCAAGTTCTCTCACACACAAAAAATGTAATTCTCTTGGGGACTAAGGGTCTCAGAAAAGCTCTGGGGAGGTGTGCGTGAGCCTGGCCTGCCTTCGCTGTCCCAGCGTCCCCTGTGAGCTCATTAGCCCCAATCATAACCACTTCCCTATGTCTGCTTTACACATTCCATCCATCGACACCTTCCCACACACAAATTGCACCCTCCATCAGAATCGGGTAGATCGAGTGTGCGTAACAGCAGGAGTGTATGTGTATTTAAAGGACAAGGAAGGTCGGAGAGCCCAGTGAGCCCCCAGCATTTCCCAGCGGACTCTGCAGACCCAAACAGAGCAGAGAGACAGGCGGTGAGGAGACATGCGGGGGTGAAAAGTGGGGAGACGGAGGTTAAGAAGTGTGTTTTCAGTTGATGAAGGCCACAACCAGGTTTCAGTTCAAGGCTCCTATTCTGCTCTTCTGTGCTGTGTGACCCAGATGGGTGGTGAGGGAGATAAAGAGGAAAGAGGGGGAGGCAAGGGGAGATAAAGATAGAGGGATTCTCATTTAAAAAATGAGTGTATGGAAACACAGGAAAGACCCCAGAGAACCAAAGAATGGGATGAGACAACAAAGAGCTCTATCATCAGTTTAGTGAATAGATCTGTCCATCTATGCTTTTTATCTCCCTCTGTTGTTGTTGGGGTTTTTTCCCCCCACTATCTCTTCTGCTCTTAATCAGGCTCTCATTGTGCCATTAGCTGATCCTGTAGTCTTAATCAGGGGCTTGGCACAGACACCATCGCTATCTGCTGCCCTTCTCACACGCGCACAAACACTAAATAAACACATTTTAATGCGACACCAATCATGTCATCGACTCAATGAGCCCTCCCCTCCCTTTTGTAGCCCACAACTCAAACACAGTACATGGGAGGCTCAGCTCACCCGTCCATCAGGCAGCCAACGCACTGCCAGTCTGAAAATATGTGTGCATGTGTGTGTGTGTGCTTGTAGCTTTCCCAAGGGGAGGGAAAATGATTTTAACTCAGTAACCTGAATCACCTCCTATCCCACAAACTGCATGAATACTGTATACACACACACACACACTCTCTCTCTCTCTCTCTCTCTCTCTCTCTCTCTTATATGCATGTCAGTGAGTGTGTATTGATAATGGCCATTAGCATATTTATGATCATTGCCAGCCTCTTATTGTTTGCTCCCTCCATTAATCTTCATCTGCTGCCTGCCGACTGACAGCTCAATCTAACAGGCCATCACTGGGCACGGGGCACACACACACACACACACACATTGAGAAAGCAGAGTTGTACATAAAGCATCAACAATCGAGGGGCATTGTCTCACACACCTGCAGACACAAACACACATCCAAGGATACAGCGTGATTGACATTCACCCCAGTGGGTGTAATCACAGGAGGTTATCCTCCACAGCTGCATGGGGCTCTGCTCGGCCTCTCCTGTGCAGCGCCAAGGCGTCACACCTGGAGGCTGAAAGCCCCTACTGGGCCATAGGTGGGTGATGGCACCCTTTGATCAGGATGTACCAAGCAGGGATTTCTATCTGCATCTGCCTGAACACACTGGTTTGCAGAGTCTAGCCTCCACCAGTCGTTAAATCATTATCATGTGGTCAGACTCGAGCTTGTCCACACCAGAGCAAAAACAAACAAAAGTCCTTCAGCATGCAGGTCAGGGTGCAAACTGTTCCTGGCTGTGTGTGTCTGTTAAATGTGACGATGAATGAGTGCTTGTGTGATGTGCACTCGAATGTTAATGTGTTTGTTTAAAGTTGGTTTGAGTGAGTTGCTCCCAGCTGATTACTGGATGAATGAACGCTGGACGTGAGCCAAGTTCAATGGGAGGTCTGCTCTCCTCTTCCTCTCCCATCCCCTCCCTTCTTTCCTCTTTCTTCTTTTCCTCCTCTTGCATTGCCCGGCTGCTCCAAGAAGAGCCACCTGGGAAACAGGATATTGTGTGTTTGTGTGCATTAAGACACACACTTATCTTAGGCATGAATTAACATCAAAGATTAATAAAAATGGGAAGTTGATGATCCAACTCATAATTTCAACTCTTTGTGCTTCATCAGCCCAAACATCCACGACAGTTATTGATCAAATTGAGCCATGCCGACAGCACATGATGGCCAGTTAGGAATAGTTCAACACTTTGGAAAGAAACTTATTTGCTTTTTTTCTGACAGTAAATCAATACCACTGTCATATTTGCATGTTAATTAAGAAGGTGGAGTCAAGAAGTGATTATTGGTTTCAGTCCAGTAAACAGACTAAACAGCCATTTTGTTCCACTTTAGTCATTCAGCCTCAGATTGTGTTCATGATAGCCAAATTCTTTTTGGTTTTGGTATCTTGTTTTGTTGCTCACAGAACAATCTAAAATGAGTAACATTCGGCATCTAGAGCACCAATTTTGGTTCACATTAAAAGCGGTTTAAAAAATATAAATTGATGTATTTATGAATACAACACTTCCTGCATTTGTTTTGATCTGATATATTTTTTTGCTATTTTTTCTAATGGCACTGAGCCATTATTTATATAATGTGTCAATGTAATTATGGATAGAAACCTCAAAGCAACATCAAGAAAACTCACATATATTCTTGCTGCTGTTTGTAACTATGCTAATTTTTTTCTTCTTTACTTATAAGTTTCCGTGCATGCCCAAGTAGAGTTACTGTTGACTTGACAAGCCATTTATCTCTACTCCTTATCCCAGTATACAAACACAGGAGGGCAATACATTGTCCAACTTTACAATGATAGGTGGTGATTCCCCTTTCTACTAGTTATTGGAGGGCTTTATCTGGTTGACTTAGTATGCCACAAACCTAAACAATTTATAGACTATTTATCGACATTGCCAAGCATTGTATGGAACATTCCTGCACATTCCTTACATATACACTTTACTTGTTCTATCAATAAGATACAGTACATGCTTGTGGTTATTTTCTGTGTTAGCAGCTTTTTTCTTTTCTTTTTTTGTGCACCAGCTTCATCTGTGACTTCCAGGCCAAAGCAAAATTACGAACTATGGAGCACACACAAAGGAACTTTGTTTCTGTCCAATTTAACCCTGGAACACTAATGTTGGGTGAGTAGTCATTCACCAACATAGCAAGGGTGAAAATCACCTGACTTTAGTGTTTTAGGGTTAATATATAGCATGTAGGAGTTACTCCAACATGCATTATCTGATTGTATTAGTCCAACTTTGACTAATTAACTTGAGTATGATTTCCTACTTATATTTGAAAAGTATGCTTCTGATCAGACTAAAACAATATTTGCATCTTTATTGATGAGATTCTCTTTGGGGGTGATCAGGATGGATAAAATCAGGAACGAGTACATCAGAGAGATAGCAAATGTTAAATGTTTTGGAGACAAAGTCAGAGAGGCCAGACTAACATGGTTTGGGCATGTACAGAGGAGGCATGGTGAATATATCACCAGAAAGATGCTGAGGTTGGAACTACAAGGGAGGAGGCCAAGACGAAGACCAAAGAGGAGATTTATAGATGCAGATGAAGAGGACATGAAGCTATTTTGTCTAAGAGGAGAGGCTGCAGATTATTAGATGGAGGGAGATGACTTGTGATGCTTCCTGACCTAAACAGCCAAAAAGAAAAAGTGAGAAAGTAGTTTATAGTTAGTAAGTTGTTTAGGAGTTATTCAAGAGGCTGTGTCTTAAAACCAACTGTGGAGATTATCTTCATTACACTGTAATACCAGTTGTGAGGTGAATTTAAACTAAATGGCTGATTTAAGCTTTGAGAAGAGCTCAAACTGTGCAGCAGTAAGTAGTATTGTGCATTTTTAAACTATCACAGTTAACTGTTTTGGAGATACAGTAACATCTATTTGAATATGTTCTGTTGAAAGCTAAATAAAACTTCAACAACAGATAGAAAAGAGCTGCTCAATAGATTTTTTTTCATGATATTTACAATATGCACTTCCTTTCTTTTGTATGAACTTACTGTTAATTAGACTATCACTAATGTCAGATATCTACAGACTCATTTGTCTTTAAGCTATAAGAATTTTTAAGCACAATATACAGGTCTGAACAAGTCATAAGGCTTCCTTTCCCTTGGTCATAAAGCTATTTTTATAGAGCCTATCTATAAAATTTCACTATTAGAGATTATGGAAGTTTTATTGTGATTCCCCACAGAGAGAATAGTTTTATGGAGCTTCAGTAAATCATCCCTTTCAACTCTGATATCAACTGCAAAAATGTTCAGCCAGTGTCTGAGTGCAAGAGTTGTGCAGTGTTAACATTTATGACATGTAAGCTAATATATTTGAGAAGTTTATGGAGGCAGTAAAGTATGAAATACATCATTTGTTAACATGAACCATGTAAAACTGCTCTTAAAGACAGGCTGGGAATACAAATGCAGGTTTCCTGTCATTTAAGCATATTTGATCATTCATGACAAGGAAAGCTCCTTCTCCCTCACTGCATTTCTCTAGCAGTAAAATTCCTCCAACTACTGGTGCAAAATACAAAATAATTTGGAGTTTAGATGTAGGGCTGTGGACTCTCGCATGTTTATACATTACAGAGAAGTGAGGAAAATAATATGCTGTCAGTGATTCCATCTACACTGATGCAACTGTCATGTATCCACTGCAAAAAAAAAAGAAAGAAAGAAAAGATGAAAACACTTATAC
>JBBBVU010000006.1:14680471-14691093 GCA_037177055.1 Atherinosoma microstoma | reverse complement strand
TGTGTGTGTGTGTGTGTGTGTGTGTGTGTGTGTGTGTGTGTGTGTGTGTGTGTGTGTGTGTGTGTGTGTGTGCGCACGTATGTGTGCCACCATACTGTATTCACATGTGTACTGTTCCACTCAGCCTCCTCTTGACAGTGTAATTATGGGCTTGTTTAACACCCACATGTGTATATGATCACAAACACATATGAGTCTCGAACATGATCACACCACCTGTCATTTTATGGCTGTGCACAGAAACCCCATCACCCCCTGTCAAACTGCAGCACTCAGATTAAATTTTGATAACTCATAAGCTGAAAAGACTTTCTGCTCTCATAGTGTTACTTATTGGACCTGAGCAAAACCTCCCCACATAGCATATGGATAGCTTACAATTTTGATTAGACTGTATGCATTGTAAACATGATGTGGTATCAAAGCTTAAACTCATTGTGTGTTTGAAAATAGCATTAAAACTCTCATCATTATCATCCGTTTACAAAACTGATGACACTAGATTATTTGGAAGATGCACGTGATCAAACATGAAATCAGACAAGGCTCTACTGTGTCTACAGCACAGAGCACTTTAGACTTACAATCAGGTGACAAGGATTGTTAATAAGGGTTCAACAAGGCAAAACATATGTGGTTTCCCTGCCTACAGTTATGTTATGGAAATATAAAATATAAAATCATGTTTCTGAAAAATATGGGACACTGTTCGAAATATAAAGACAAACAGAAGGCCTCCATTAAAAAATGTGGATACTATTCTAATTTAAAACAAAAAAAAGATCATATAAATGTTTGAAATGAGAAATGTTTTTTTTTTTTTTTTGAAAAACTAAAACACATGGATTACTATCCTACAGTTAAACAGATCATTAGTCACTAATCAGTAGAATAACGGTGAATAAAAATGCAACCCAGTGTGAGAGTCATTCGATGGACTAGGGCTCATATTTCTGTGAAAAAACAAAAAGTTCAACAATTCAAGAATAACTTTTCTGTACAAATAATTTGGGGTTTTCAACATCTATGGTAGATGGTATCATTAAAGGATTCTGAGAATTTGGAGGGAGGAAAAGGCTGAAAATCAGTACTGAATGGCTGTGATCTACATGCCCTCAGGTTACATTACATTAAACGCTGACACAATTATGTGGCAGAAATCCCAGCTTGAGTTTATGAACACTCTGAAGACCTTCATCCGTGAACAGTTTTCTATTTGCAAATGCAAACTAAATCTACCACCCTATCTAGACATGTGCTTTTTTAACCCTTCATCAGGCACTCGCCGAAATAGTTGGAAATTTAAAATTTCATTCAAAGAAGAGTGTTATTGTGATACTGGATTATATTACAAGACTTTAAAACCTTGTTACTTGTTTCTAAAATAACAACAGTGCCAAAGTAGCAATGGTCTGGAGGCAAAGTGGAAAACTATCCTGTTGGCTGAGGAATAAAAGCTTGAGAATTTCTCTGGGAAGTCATGGATATATTATTCTCGAAGCAAAAGATGAGAGACCATCACCATGGCACGGTGGAAAACATAAGCAAAACGTATGCAATAAAATAATACAGTGATTAAACACCTAACCACACAGTTTGCTAGATCTCAACAAAGTATTTTTAAAGACAAGCATTAACAAAATACATTTAATATCCAACCTTAACCAAGTACCAATAACATGTCACAAAGTTCTTACACACAGAGGCTATAGTAGTAGAGCAAATGAAGTCATATTTAAACTAGAAGTAAAATATTCGACAAAGAAAGGAAAGCAAAACATGTGAGGGCCAAGCTTGGACTGGAACACTAGTTGATGCGTGGAAGTTAGCTTTCTGCCCCCTTCCTTCCCTTTAACCTATTTCTGCAGATGGTGTTAATTATTTAAAACCAAACACATTTTCTACATTTTTCTTCATTCACTATTAACACAACTGGTGCATCACTTAACTCGCTGGTATCAGACATCAGGTATGTGCGACGAGACAAATGAATATGTATTTTACTCAGTCTACCATTCAAGTACCCATGCATGTTATCCACCATTGGGAAGCTAAGATTCTTGAGATTTGAATGATGTATACCATTCCAGGCCACAATAACAACTGTAGATTCAGTAAACACTTATTTCTGATGAGTCACCAATGCAATTTATCTTTGAAGCCATACTGTACTCCAGTAGCAAATGATACTGCAACAAAAACGGTCCTGTTACATCAGCAAGGGTCCAGAGAAATACATTAGATGGTCCACAACAAGTCTTTTATCTATGAAAACCTGTTTTAGGCTAAAATTATAAGCGAACCTATTTTGTGCTTGAAACCTAGTACAAAGGGCTCCTGACCAAGCATTAGTATATGATGAGTTGGGAATAAAAATGTGTCAGTGCAGTTCGAAAGACACTGTCTGTGATGTTACATAGCAGAGGTAACTTACAAATTTGTTTTAGCACCTTTAATACTGAATGTTATGTTCAGGATTTGGAGCAACAGCCAGATAATGTTTTTTTCAGAGAAGGCTTTACTCATGTAAGCGGGACTATGCTAAACCACATTCAACACATATTACAGCAGCATGGATCTGGTGTAAGAGTCCAGGTGTTAACTTGGCCTGCTTGCAATCCAGATGTGTCAATGAAAATATTTGATGAATCATGAAGAGAAAAATGCAACTCAGGAGGTCCCGATCAGTTCAGCAGCTAAAATCTTATAATGAGACAACATTTCATTTTCAAAATTAAAGCAGAGCACATCAGTTAGTCTCTCCTTCTTCCATACACTGGTAATGCTGTAAAAGGAAGAAGCATCCTGTGAACATGTCCCTGACCCAACTTTAATGTTATCACCAATTAAGTAACAAGTTGCAATGATTCACGCATGTTGATGATGTGAACCTAAAGGGAAGATTCCTTACATCCTTTATAAAAAAAAAATATAAAAATAAAATAGAGACACAAGGTCTTATTATGACCACACTGGTACACCATCTGGCTAATTTTCTTCCAAATTATCAACAAAGCACCACAAGTACTTACACTTCCATCGTATACACCTCTATGGGGATTCAAACCCTTCACTGTGCCATGTTATACCAATTGAGAAACTGAAGACACACTTAATCAGCTTTGTCTACTTACTCCAAGATCCCCTCCCCTCTCCATTAACTTCTACTCTAAAAACACCCCAGTCACAGCTGAATCACTGCCATCCTAAAGGTTTCAAGGGTGAATGTTGCCAACAAGCACAGATGATACCCACTGAGAGCTTTCACAGTGAAGTAGCAAAGCTTTGCCATAACAAAGCCCCAGGGTTATACATTAAAGATAATAGATGGAATATTGTGAAGTATTCATTAGTATGCAATGTGACTTTTTTTTTGGTTATCTGTTTCTTATTTAATCTGAATCCGCTAGACTTTTGACATAAATCAAATTTTTAAAAGTGTTGATTCAATATTTTGACATAATTATTTGTTTGTTGATCCTACCCACTTTCAATTTAATGTCTTTTCTAATAAACTAATAACTAAAGTATGAATGAAAAACCTGCTTCGTAAGCATCCCCCGTGTTAACTTCTCCTCTGGCACCCTCAGCCCCATCTCTTTGATGAGGCTAAAAATGACTTCCCAGGGTTCACATTTTATTAGTGAGTGTGACCCTTTGCAGGTTGGCAGTCAAAACCAAGTCACAAGGCAAACCCTCCTCAGAATACTGAGGGACTATCTGAGGAGCCAGAGAACGTCAAGAACATTCAAGGGAGACACCTGCTGAATCAGGCGCTTCTACGCCACAGAGTGTGATGGAAACTGATCCACTAATATCAGCCATTCAGCTATTAGTGTCTTGTACAAACACACTACCTTCTATTTATACTGTAACCTGGCACACACTCGCCGCTCTATAAATGCACACTCACGCAGTGGCTGTCACACATACCTGATCTGGTTTCAGCAGTACAAACCTTCCCAGCAACACATTATACAAGCAAGTGCACTGGCCCACGCATGCTGGCACATAGACACTCACACACACACACGTACACACACTGGCCATGGCTCTCAGTAGTGTCCCGTTCAGTAGACACTTGAAAGGACACCCTAGAGAGGAGTCCTTTTCACAGTAATAGTGCCCAGTAGCACTTAGCGCGGACCCTGTGGCTCTCACCCACTGTAGTGAAGAGGACGAGGGTTCTCAATTCCACAGCAGCCCACTCTTCTCTTCCCACTGAGTGGGAGTAGAAGAGTCTTTCATGGGCATAGTACTCCACCGCCTGCACACTCCAAAGCACTCATTCACCCGTCGTCCACTATGGAGTGTGAGATCTCAAATTTGAATGAGCAAGCAAGCAGGAATTGGCAATGAGTGTGAAACATTTTTGATTTTATTCAGACAGTTCACACTGGAACTCAGTTGCCAGGGCAAAAAGAGAATATGAAAACTACTTTCAGTACACAGATATAATATTAGGTGATATAATGTTTTTCACTGAGCTATTGGGCTTCTACGGACTATAATAATAGCCTCAGAGCTCCTCAGGATAATTACCACAAATTTCAAAAACTCAACTTGATGAGAAACAGTCTTCAGGATGATGTTTCCCCCATCGGTGTTTTAAAGATGGAGAAGAATAGTGCTCTCAAAATATTTAGACAGGCATTAGCATGGGGATAAAAGTCAGCATAAACAGTAGCTTATACAGTAGCATCTGGTGGAAACAGCAACATATTCTCCTCAAACAGCTGAATTTGTGTCAACTTATTTTCTTATCTCAGTGGTTATTAAGCTTTCCAATATGCTCCTCAAAAGAAAGAGGAAGAAGAAGGAGAAGAAGACTCCACAACCCATTGTATGGTACTTTGTTCATGTCAAAGGTCAGCAGAGTTACAAAGGTCAGAGTTCATACCAGGGAGTTATTTTCTCCTATAGAAAACACCGAACTGCCTAAAAGTACAGGCTTTTCTTCCTCTCAATGGTTCCCAATGGTTTTCTGCAGAGCCCCCTTTTCATCGACAACATTATTGTTGTCGATGATCCCCCCCCCCCCAGTGGCAGAGGGAATTATCAATTCCTCTGCTATAGAGTAAGTGAGTACAGTAAACTCTGCACACTAGTTTATATGAAGCGAGTTGAGGATTTCATAAGACGGATGCTGCCGTATTTGCAACGGTTGGGTAGATTATTTCTTAAGAAATCAACAGGCTTTTCTTTGTGTTCGGGATGAAAAAACTCCAGAGAGGTGTTGTAACTTTTTTCGCATCATTCTGTCAACAATGTTTTGAGACATTATATTTTCTTGTCTTTTTTTTTTATGTTGTTATGCCAGTTGTTGAATCAGTTCCAGTTGTTGATAATGTTGATTCATTATCGTCCGTACATTATTACCTTCACAAATTTGTCCAGGTTTTGGTAGAAGTGCATTAACTATTAAATTTTACTTAGCCTAGCTCCCCCCCGCCACCCTACCCCCAGTTTGGGATCCACTGCTCTATATCTACATCTACTTATCTTCTCAGTTTGCTATATTTCTAATATTTTAGTTTCTGTATTTCAAGTTTTATGTTTTTGTTGGGGTTTTTTTTTCCATAGATTTATCCCAAAGTAACTCAGAAATACACAAAGTACCTATAGCCTAATATATTAGCTTCACAGAGGGCCTCTTACTTTTCTATGGGTTTGTTTAAGGCTCGTTGGTCCATTATTTGTGCTCGTCATGCACAGTAAGGCTAAGTCCTTCTGTACAAAGCTAGATCTATTATGTTTTTGTTTGGATTTTTAAAAAAAAAAGAAAAAAGAACACCTTGGGGATTAACTGTGACTTTTGCAGCCATGCTCCATGGTTCGGGTGCCCACATACTTTCGGTTATGAAGTGAACTCGCCACCCCTATCAAAGGAAAACCTCTGGCATTTATTGTGTCTTAACCAGCTTATTTTGTGTTGTTTAAACACGGTAGAGGACAGACCCTCACTTCACCCTCACAGTGGAAAACTTACCCTGACACTCTGTGGGGCTGATACGAACAGGCAGGAGAGTGAGTGCAAGACAAGCTGTGGTTAACGCCCTCCTCTCCTTGAGTTACGTATTTGAATTAAATGAGACACTTTTCCCCTCTCATCCCTGCTGAACATCCTCTGCATATCCTGTTGTCTCTGTGGTTTTCCTGTGAATGTGTGCCAGCTCAGCATCACCGGTGGAATTCATAACTCTTGGTTCGGCACGGCCAGGATTACAGCAACATTCCCTGCTGCTCAGTCACAATGTAAATTCAGGGTTTCCAAGTGGATATCTGAGGTTGGACAGTGTTTGTGTGAATGTGTTTCTTGGCTGAGGATCTAGACACCATGAATCTGAGAGTAAGCCTGTAGGAATCAGGAAGATAGTTCCTGGGATGCCTAAAATTCCTTCCGGAAACCTTGCTGTCTGAAATAGAGGGTGAATTAGGGTCCACTGTGTGTGTGTGTTTGAATTTGAAGTCAAGTGAGTGAAAGTTATAACGACTCTCCCCGCGTCTTTCTCTTCCATTTGAGGCTGTTTATACTCATGACTCTGGAATTATGGGACAGTTGTTCAGAGAAGCCTATTATGGTATGAGGACACAACACGTCCCACTCCCACACACCCAAATATCCACACAAACATACACATAGAGAGAGACAGCTGCAACATCCCGGTGATAGGAATCAGGCATTCAGTGTTATCAGACCAGAATGTGATGATGCAGTGGATTCCTCAGATACCTAAGTGGTCAGGTTTATTCCTCGCTATAGACGAGTGCTACAGACAATTACCTAATAGCAATAAAAGAAATCTATGCTTTGCCATTACTCACGTGAAGTCATGCAGAGGAAATTAGAAACAGGTACACAGATAAAAGGAATGTAGAGGAAAAGTTGACAATAATCAGTCTGTTCAACCAGTGAAAGACTATAAACCAATAATACTCACATTCACTTTCAGTGTATTTATGACCATCAGGGCTATTAGTTCAGAACCCATTTATTGTCCTGACATCAGAGAAATACACACAGAGCTATCAACGTGAGGAATGTAACAATCTATAACAAAATAATGAATGATTCAAGTTTGCTGGAACTTCTTACTGTGGCCTTATTTTTGTAGCTGTGGTCATTCTTTTAATAAGTAGGAGAACATTTTACAGACCAGTTAAGTATTTGCTGGGTTCAGTGAATATAAGGAAACAACTGTAACAAAGATGCCATTAACAAACAAAAGAAAAAAGCAATTCATTTAAGTTGGGGTTGAAATTTTTTTTCAGATATGGCACGATCTGTATTATTGTGATGTGTAAATGAGGATGTTATTGATAAAAATAGGTGTTTTAAACATATTTGTCCAAATATCAAACACATATCTGTCACATCCCATGATTGAAGATTGTTAGATGGCAATGAGTTGTCCGGATCATATTTTTCTTTGGGTTTTATTTTGTTATGTTTCTTTTCTTTTGCTCCCTTTGTTGCTCGGACTTCCTGCTGGTGCTAATGGGGGATTCAACTCCCCTGCTGTTGCTAAATTCAGTCTGCCACCTTAAGATCCAGTCCGCAGTCCACTCATTGCCTAGGTCTGGTCTGACTTCCCGTTAGCCATAACATGCATCCTCAGACTGTTTTCTGTCAGGCAGCATTAATGTGACATGACAAGAATCTTGATGCCTGAATCTTAAATTGTGTAAGCTGTGACTAAGTAGATTTTTATACAGTACCAGTCAGTGTATCCCAACTTTTCACTGGTAGTGTATAATGATCTGACCTTGTGTTCTTAAGATGTACGCCTTAAAAACAAAGATGTAAGGACTAGCACTCCCTTGACTGAAGGTGTTCGATTTAGGTCCTTTTATCATCCCCAAATCTTCCTCATATGCATTTGTAGCTCATATAACAATAGCAAGATGGGGAAAGTGGATGTCATTGTGTAGGAATACATATGGAGAATCAAGACAATGATGTGCTGATGAAGAATGTTGACAAACTGATAAATTAAAACTTAAACGGAGAAAGGAAAATTAATAATTACATTTTTTTTTTAGCCTTTATTGAAAAACTACAATGTTTTAAATTGTGGGCCGGTATAGTTATTTCATGCTCTATCATGACATTAAGTTCAGTGGAATACAACTTTAAGTTGGTGGCTACAACTTTGACATAAACAGGACTGATTGGCAAACCCTCTTTAAATAAAACAGCCCTGTTTTTGTTTTGTTTGTTTTTATCTTTTTATGAGACCATATTTGTCCTTCTGATGTGATTTTTGACACAGCAGCTGAGCTCATGAACAGGATCAGGTTCAGCAAGCAGGCAGGAACTGGTATTAAAATGATGCCAGATGACACCACAGACACACCTTGTGGGACCTTTAACTGGTTAAGAGAGTAAGAACATGACACAAATACATCACACCTCTCTTGCACACAGTGCCCATGGGACATTAACCAGGATGTGCTGTTGTGTGTGTTTCCACTGTGAGCTGGGATGGACTTGGGATGGACACACATACGCACACAAGCATGAATACATACTGTTACAGTCAACACATATCTTAGAAAAGCCTGGGTTGCATATTTTTACAGCATGTTGGCAAATGAGAAGTCCACTTGTTCAATAATGTCACTGACGGCCTTTTTCACTTTTGTTTTATTCCATCTTTGCAACATGTTCTACTATTCTACAACCACTTTTCTATGTTTTAATGAAACAGGAAATGTGCTTTAAATCTCCTGTCAGCAGTTCCACGTACTTTCACGTAATTCACGTACAGTAGGCCAAGAGGAACAATAGATCTGTTCATGTTAGCAGTCTACAGAAAACTTGTAGAAAAGGATGAATACTTTACTGTAATAAATATAGCGCTATAAATTAATTGCTGCACAAGTGCTACCAAGTTTCAACTGTACTAGACCTTGACCCTAAACGGTTTCTCAGAACGTGTCATTCAGCTTGAACAAATTCAGAAACAGAATGAAGTCCACTGAGAACCAAACAAACATGATATTGAGGTCATTTTCTTTTTCCCTAATAGATGGGCAGTCGCTCGTGAAGAATGCTTTGATCTCAAAATGACCCACTGATAATCCATTGTGTGTGTGATATCTGTCACTTGGAGGCTTGCAGCAGTATTATAACGAGCATACGGTTGGCGTCACGCACAACTCATATTAACCCCTTGGCTCTTATCTGCATCTTCTGTGTTTTTGTGCAAGATTGTGTGTTTTTATCTTTGCAAATGAGCACTTACATATGCATCCTCGTTCACATTAAAGCTAATGTAAGTGTTTTACTCATGTATTTAAGTCTGATTATGAGCAGTGAGTCAGAGAAAGAATGAGGCAAAGTCTTTTGCTCACAGCTACGACTTGAGTATGTTCTTGTTTCCCTCATTTAGCCTCTTCATCCATCTTTATCAAGCCCTAACCCTGCGGTCACTGTCCTAAACTTCTGCCATCAGAGCCCTGAGAGAAGTCAGCCATGCACCCAGAAAACTCCCTCACACTACCACAGTCACTCAATAAGGACCATTCACGGCCCACGCTATAGGAAGTAACAGAACAGAACATTGTGCTTACACACATTTATGCCAATGTAAGGGTGATCCAGAGGTGAACAAGAAACCCCCAATAAGACCAAATCTAATTTCACAGAGAAATACACTGTGAAAAAAAACCAGACACAATGAGATACTTCAAGTGCAGCTTCAGTCTCAGAAGAATAGCAGTCAAACGTTTCGATGATCCCACACTATCCTCCTCACAAGAATCCCTCTCTCCTGCAAGAACAAGATCCATGAGTGGCTCCAGCAGATATCTAACCTGGCAAGCATATGTACGTGTGTGTGTGTGTCTGCCTGTGTAAGTGTGTGTGCGAGTTTATGTCTTCCTCCGGCTGTCCCAAAGGGGAAACGAGTGTCTCGTCTCTGAGTCACAGGCAGGGTCTGTGTTTGTGTGCGAGACCATCAGAACGCATCAGCATCAACATCGGCAGTTCACCTCAGGCAGACACACACACACATTCACACACGCGCGCTGTACATCATTCAACCTCCCTAGGGCTATGTGCTATCCCCCCCACGTCCCCGTAAGCGGAAACCTCAGCCTCTCCATTCGCTGTCCATGTCAGATGGGCCGTTCACTCACAGTGGACAATGGCAAGCAGACACTGCTCACTTGGGATGCACAGAAAGCTGTCCAGGACCGGATACTTGGCATACACACATACAGACAAACGGTTTTCACTGCAGATGGACGTATGCACAATGTAACCTGTCTTTACTTCATTTCAACTAAATAAGTTACGGGATTTCTTTTTTTAACCGTTTTATTTTCTGCTGCAAGAACATCAGTTTACACTAATGTAGCCCCTGTAACAGGTTAAGCTGTGAAATTAAAAGAACTGAGAAGATGATTATGCACCTGTTTCACTGATTTTAGATCAAATCGTATACGGTTAGTGATAAAAAAAATTGTGGGAAATTTTTCAAAAATACAAATGTAACAATAAAATCTTCTGTGACCCTGCATTGGAATAAGCATGTATCAAAAATGATGGATGGATGGATGGATGGATGGATGGATGGATGGATGGATGGATGGATGGATGGATGGATGGATGGATG
>JBBBVU010000006.1:14634826-14650400 GCA_037177055.1 Atherinosoma microstoma | reverse complement strand
ATAAACCTGCAAGAGCTCTTAGATCCAAAGACTCAGGTCAGCTAGTCCAGACTAAACATGGAGAAGCAGCTTTTAGCCTTGCCTTGCCTTGCTCTACATGAGAACCACTGCATCTTTCATACCTGGTAAAACCATCCATCAGCAATATGGACTACTGACGTGCTGCTACATTCTGCAATGTCTTAATAAATGTGATTTATGAATGTGAATTTTAGCCATATCTCTTAACTCCCTGCGTCTGTCCTCTGTGACTGACAGTTTTATACAATAGCTACTGTATATCCAGTGGTATGCAAAGGTTTGGAACCCAAAGCCATTATTTATAATACAGACACTTAATAACCGAACAAAAAAATACATAATCTGCTAATGTCCTCATCTTCATGTACAGTTTAGGACCAACTAAACTCTACATGAAATTGGCTTTGCTTTAGGCAAGCAGGCAATGGCAATGTTTGGGAACCCTGGATGGACAGACAGATCATGTGTAAACTGTTACTGCTTGTGGACAACTTTTGTCTACAGCTTCTTGCAACATTATCTCTGTGTGATTCTTGGCATATCTTGCATGAACATTGCTATTAAGTTTATCCATAGATTTTTTGTTATGTTCAGATTGGGAGATTGTAAGGCCCATACAAAGACTTCCACATTGCACAATGAATCTTTTCTTTGTACATGGATTTTGAGGTGTCTTCATGATCACTACTGTGTTATAAAAGCCATACTGTCTGAAGTCATTCTGTCTCTGTCTTGTTCATTTCTCATTTCCCTCTCTACCAGTGAAATGTTGCACTGGTTTAACCTTTGCCCCTAGCTGCAACACACGATTAGAGCATGACAGCTCCACTCCTGTTTAACAGATGAAGATGTGTTCTTTCCATGAAATCCTGATCCCATTTTTCTTCACACAAACCTTTGACCAGTCCAACCATTCTCACCAGTAAGCAAAATTTTCTTCTCACGTGCATCAGGCATTTTTAATTCAGTCATTTGCAAACTTCAAGCACAGAAAGTGGTGGTGAGGGTAGAGGAAGGTTTTTTTTTTCCTTCTTGGGACTATTCTATGTGTGCAGGTTTTACTTGTAGAACAATGCACCCCCACACATCAGTCTCCTAAATCTAAAGGAGTTTTATGTCAAACTGGATTTTGATAAGGCTTTCTAGCAATTCTACAAGTGGTTCTGTTTTCATGGCCCATCAGACCTTAACTTGACCTCAGTTGTTTTCCATTAACTGTCATCTCTTAATTTACATCATAAACAAAGTAGGCTGCTGCCGCAAAACACTTTGCTATCATCTTACAGCCTGCTCCTGCTATGTGGGTATCAATCATTTTAACTCCCAGAGCATCAGCAATCTACTTTGAGGTAATGACTGCGGATTATTAGATGAAGTATCAAGATTTTGATTTTCTTTGTATTATTTTTTTTTTTTTAGTTTTATGTAGTTTAATTTATTGTTATTTGTTTTTTAAGTTTTGACATTTCCACCTCATATCCTTTTCTAACAATGACTGTGAATTACCCAAAGTTCATAAACATAGATGATAAAATGAAGTTGGAAATCATATTTTGCCAACATTTGGGAGATCAATTTATGTTGTATTCACAGCAACCCAAATTAGACCGAGCATATCACAACTTCTCTACGCCACTATAAATGCAGAGTGGTTGACAAAGGATATATCTGCCAACATCTCAAGGCTTGAAGATGAACAAGCCTTTAATGGTTAGGTATCATTAACCCATTTTACTGATTAACAGTTGCAACATAAAATCTAGAGATAAGACACTGTTTATTTTCTAAACTAAAGCCAGCTGCAATAAACCTAATAATATCATTAAAAGAATCTAATGAAAATAAGAATTTGTACATGTGGCTCAAGGGAAAACACAGAAGACCGGGGCCAACTTCAAAAAATAATTGGTTGCTTTAAAAGTTTGAAATACAATACCCTGTCATGTGTTAGAGCATGCTGAATTCTGCTTAAACATACCTGCTGCTCATGACTGTGTGTAAATGTGTGTGTAATGAAGTGATTTGAATGTATGTGTCCCTCAACATTGTGCTTAAAGAGGCTTCTGTGTGAGTGCTTGAAGACTTGAAGATTTCAGTACTGATGTGAGGAGATAATCTTGACATGTCTCATAAGGACCCTTTGAAATCCTCCTACTGTCAGAACAAGCCTCCAACTCTACTTCCCCTCATGCCACACATGTGAACAGAAGATAATGCTGACTTGACACGAAGATAGCTGAAGTTCAAAAGAAGGGTTTGCACCAATCCCACTGAATCAGCTTGCTCAACTTATAGAATGAAGAAATACGTAAGGGACAACGCCCAACGAGGTGTCCATTATCAGAAATTAATGGACAACGCGGAGGCGTGAACCGTCCGACGCAAAGCGGACTTACTTCCGCGAAGTCCATTAATTTTTTATTATGGACACCTTGAAAGGCATTATCCCGCTTATACCATGGTATTAATAAATATGAATAAATATTAAATCAATTATTAATACGTTAATCTTGTTTTTACCGTTAGAATCATATTTTTTTCGCAAGAAGTGGCTGAGCGGACTATTTAACATCTCTTGTTGAGACGCGTTGCCAAGGTAACAGGCTCTGGCCACAGCACCTGCAGCTTAGTCGGCCGCAGCTGTCATATTATTACAAGAAATGGCCGTTGATGGTGAAATGTGATAGATATACTGGCATGTCCATCATAGAGGTATCTGAAGGACGGAGGTTTAACTGGTATGGACCCTGACCACTGCTGGTTGGGACGTTGCGGGACGACAACATGTTGTTCCATTCTCGTCTCTCCTGGACTGACGGAGCCCAATAAGCCTGCAGGCTGCTTTCACTGCGATGCCCCGTCACAGTGGTGCGTCTCTACATTCACCACATAGGTTAAAGGAAACTTTAAAATCGCGCGTTTTGTCTTTTGTCTTACCGTTGTGATAAATAAACTGTGAATTAATCTCTAAACCCAGCTCACGTTCCCTGTTAGTGGGTGAAAAATCCCTTGGTAAATTCTGCTTCACATCAAGAGCCGACAGTAAAGGATCAAAGAGCGACGTCGCTGTATGTTCTAACTTTCCGTTGCTACACCGTTGATGGGGAAATGTGATAGAGATACTGGCATGTCCATCATAGTGGCAACTGAAGGACGGAGATTTAACATTATTGGACCCTGACCACTGCTGGTCGGGACGTTAGGGGATGACAACGTATTACTCCATCCTCATCTCTCCTGGACTGACGGAGCCCAGTCAGGCTGCTTTCCCAGCGCTGCATCACAGCTCTAAACCAGCTCACGTTCCCCATTAGTGGGTGAACATACAACGCTTAGTGAGGTATGTTCTGACTTTCTGTTGCCACGGTTACCCAACTAGCATTTTAGGCAGCGCAATAATTTAGAACAATCAGGCTATTTGAACTTTTTTTAACTGGGGTCCTACATCACTTTTTAACGGACACCCTGTAGCCAATCAGAATCGAGTATTCACCCAGACCATGGTATAAGTATGAATACACAAGGTACTTTAAATGTCACAGCCACACACATTCTAGCAATTCAAAGGTTTTACCCAGGACGTGATGAAGTTGAATACAACCTCAGACGGACAACCGCACATATTACATCATGTCATTCTTTATTTAACAAAAAAAACTAAACAAAGATCCAGAAAACATAAATTAGCCCACACTGCATTAATAGAAATAGAGAAAGTAGTAGCCAGGCACTGCTAATAAATGCACTTAATTAATTGACCATTAGCAAATGTTAGCACCTATATAAAAGCTCAGGGTTTTGCAGTTTCACTGATCTGTTTTATTCAGGTGTGTGTTAACACAATGTCAAAAGAGAAAGACATCAGCAGTGATCTTATAAGAGCAATTGTTGCTACTGATCAGTCCAGGAAGGATAACACAACACAAACACCTCATTCTAACTGCTAAGCACAGTGGTGGAAGGGTAATGATTTGGGCTTGTTTTGACAGCTACAGGACCTGGGCATTGTTGTGCCCAGAGGTGATCGTCTGCCAGAAACTGATTGAGACGCCGCGGGTCACTCAGTTTCTCTCGGTGTCTCGAATGTGCTGCTGTTCTTCTCGGCACAAAACCGTCATGACACAAAAATACAGGTGACATTATGTCAATTTTAACAGAAAACATGTTTTCCTTACAGACAAAGAGTAATCATAAACGATATTCAGGCATGTTGCTCCTTCACTGTTCTGGTTATGTGTTTATGCTTCTTTCCGTTTACAATATAAAGTCTAATTAATATGATTTATGTGTTCATTTATTAAAGAATCATTTCCACTGATGTTCATTGATGAAGGTAAATTTCTTAGCAATAAATTCTACTTTAAATGACCTGATTTACCTCAAAGTCACACAAATTACTGGCCAACTGGTATTTTAAATTCGCTCTTGTGGCCTTTTAAAGGTGGAATTAGTAGCTAGTCAAAATGACAGTTTTTGCCTGGGTTAAAAACTGCAGAGTAATTCCACCTTAAAAGACCATAAGAGTTGATGGAAGGTACGCTACTAATTGGCCAGTAATCTATTTCATTTGACTCCCGAGTGTATTGAAAGTACATTTTTTGTTTTATTGACAATTACATGAGTCAGTTTTAAAGGCTGCGAACGCTCTCGCGGCCGCATAATCAATTTTAGGCAGACGATCCCTTTTCAGCACACCACCATCTTGCAGTCACTGACTTTACCATAAACGTCTCTGATTATACCAAAGTAAAGATTAGGGCATCTGTCTGATAGCTGTAGCGTATTAATTGGCTGAAACTGGATCATACAACAGAACAAAGATAGATAAAGAAAAAATAATGTGTTACCCAGTCAAAGTCCAGTCTTCAGCCTGATTGAGATGCTCCAGAGAGCTCTGTATAAACAAATGTCAGCAAACTTAAAATTAACTAAAGCAAAACTATAAAATGAAATATAGACAAATTCACCTACCATAATGTGAGAGACAGAAAATACACAAACCAGTCATTTCAAGTTTTCACTGCTAAGGGTGGTTCTACGGGATATTGAGTCAAGTAGTGTTCTCCGCTATCACCCGGCATCTTCATTTAGGCTTAGTTTACAATTAAATAGATAAAGACATAGTATCATGTTTGTTGTTCATCTAAGGTTGGATTTACATCATTTTAAGAGCTGGTAAGGACCAGAAGATTTTTTATGAAAACTTTAGCACTGAAAAAGGGTATAATTTCTTTCTTACGTGGCTGTATAAGCACATCAAGATTAGGGAAGCTAGATTAATGCACACAAGAACTGAGTAAAACAAAAAAGGCAGAGTTGCATTCACACTGCCAATCCAGAGTCCTTTAGTGATATTTAGTACAACTTCTCTACACATCTCTCTCCTGTCTTTGGGCACTGGTGTGATAAGGTAGTGATGGATTGTATTACTCCTGGGGGGAATCCCCTGGCGAAGCTGTGTGTGTTCGTGTGTGCAAATGTGTGTATGTGTGCATCCCCACAAAAAGGAAAGAATGCCGCCATTGAGCACCGTGCCATTGCGCCAGCAATCCTCTCCCCCGCACCAACACCCCCTTCCATCCTTGCTTGCTCTCTGACGTACAGTTGAAGCAGATTTGGTGACACGAAGATAAAAGCCTTCCACTGTTTCTGTCCTTCCTCTTTCTCAGTGTCACCAGAGCACTGAGTGCTGGTGCTTTGGCCACAGACATAGAGAGCTCATTCAAACTGACACAATCACTTTATACTTAAGCCCTCTGATAAGACAGAGTTCAATGCATTTTGGTGCAATATGTCCACCAGCAGCTCTCTACAGAGGGCATAAGATGCAAGCTACATTCAACAACTGTGACAGGCTGTGCCTCTGAAGTGCTTCTTATACAACAGACTCAACTCCTTCAGCGCTGAACAGTCGAACAGAGAAGCAGCAGACACTCAACCCGTCTGATTCTTTATTGCTTCCAATTAAATTAAGCTGCAAGCAGAAAGGAAACCAAAATAACAGATCAGATTTATCAAACTTTATTTGGCAAAAAATTGAATGAATCAGCTTTGATTTGCAAAAACACACATTTACTGTCCTTGTAACCGAGGTGTAGAAAAATACAAGCACATCAGGAGAAGTGCATGATTGGCAGTGGGTAAAAAGACACTGAATGTAGAAATAGTGATGTGCAAGATGTGTCAGCACACTGAAACTGTACACACTTAACAGCAGCACATAAAGACATTACAAGACTTTGTATCAAACCACAACAAATGGCACAAATGGGAAGATGAAGTGATTACATTCATAGCAAACTGAGTGTAAAGAGGCAATTCTCAGCAGCAATGAATGTTTTTCCGTAGGAAAATGTGTATACAGAGTTTACATTTCCTCTTTTTTTGCCTTGTTCCTCACACATTGATGAGGCTGCACAGGTTTGTGGTGAAATTTGAGTTCAGCTCAGTTCACATGTTCAGATCATGCAGATAATTTGCAGAAAACAAAAGCCACACCCACCATAGTAAGTCAATTTCAAGTTTTTTACCTATGGATTTTGCCAGAGTTAAGCTTGGGGATAAGCACGTATTAGTTATGGTTTAGAGTTCGGTGTGTCTTCAGGGGAATTAATGCAAATCAATGCAGTGTCCTCCTAAGTGACTAAATTAGTGGCTGTTTGTGTGAGCGTTAGTGAATGTGTGAGTGAGTCACCTGACATGCGACGCTGGTGGACGCAGTTGATTAACCCACACATCAAATTCTATTAAAAGAACGTGGTCATAATCTCTAATCACTTCCATGTCTGGCGGAATAAGAGAGCAGGTTAATCTGGATTACACGTCACCATGGTGAGGTCACAGCCCAGGCAGCTGACCAACCAGCGGGAGCGAGCAGGTGAAAAACACACACACATGTACATAAATTGAGACAAAAAGATGCAAATAATGAAGATGAAGTTCTCTGCAAGGTAGATGATCAGTTTAAAACCTAAATGACCAAGAGCTGCATATAGATCATGACAAAGAACAAAAAAAGGAACTGGCATTCAGTAGCAGAAGTGCAATGTATGAAAAGGCCCTTTTGTGAAATAAATGATCCATTTATAAAGGCATTGCCTTGAAGATCCCAACATCACTTTATGACTAACAAGACAGAGAGAAGCAGAGGACATGCAGAAAAACTTGTGATCTATGCCTATAGGATATGTTCTGCTCTGAAAAGCATGCGATTGGAATTAGGTCAACATACAATTTCTTAAGATCTTAATGATAAGACAGAAAATGAGAAATGGTGAAGATCCACATTAAAAGAGCTGAGAGGACAAAGTGATTGACTGATGGTAGGTGTAATATCTACTCCGTGAGGCACATAAAGCCGGTGCTAATCGCCTTCAGATCCCAGAAAAGAAAAAAATACACAGCAAAATACTTTAAGCTACAATCAAGTGTAAATCCAAATTACAGTAAGAGCTGAAGTTTTAAATAAATCACAACTGACTAAGCCTCTGAATGGCTGACGCCTGGTGGCATGTGATCTGCACGCCTGGCAGCTAATTGTGGCACAATAGGAATGACTGGTGTTTACAAACATATAAATCACGCCACACTCAGACCGTGTTGCAAACAAACTTGGCACGTAGTGTAAAGGCTGGATTTCCCGCACGTTTTTGTCAAAACTGTACAAACAGAATTAAAGGGAGAATGTGGAAGGATCTGCGTCAAAGTGTGTTTTAGTAGAGAATTTTGAGCAGGTTTGGGTCTTTATCAAAATTGTTACAATTTTGAGGTATATTCAGATGGTTGATTTTAGTCAAACTTTCACCATTCCACTATATCTTAAAGTCATGCATTAAATATTCAGAAGTACAATGGAATAGGAAAGTATTTGCAACAAAATAAAAGTATTACAATGAAAGTACTGGTTTGGCCTGTCTGACTGGTATATTGCTACATGAGATTATCAACACTGAGGCATCAGCATGCAAGCAGTGTTGTGTTTCATCTGTTGGAAGTGAGTTAGGTTTAAACCTGTGTGATAAAAAGAAATACTTGATTTTTATTTTTTAGAACCTCTGACCTGATTAAAAGGAAGAAATTTCAGTTATTGCCTCTTTTTTTAAAATTTTGTGTAGTATAATGAATCACTTATTGAAATTAAGTCATGCATGAAGCATAGATGGGGAAATGGCTGTTTGGTGGAGCAGTTAACAGCTCAGACATCTGAAATGTGACTCACTACAAAATGCTTTTTGGCAAATGTCAGAGGCCTAGAATTTGGAAACCCCTAGTTTGATCTTGAGCAATCATGTTAAGGTTTCCTATTGAGTAAAGGCTTCCCTTTTTACACAAAAAAAGGGGAAAAAAGCTGTTTAATTACTTTAAGAATGGAAACCTTTTTTCTTTTTCTTTTTACAAATGTAGCCGAGTGAATGTATGAAACTACCCCAGAACCAGTGCTTCAATACTTGAGTAACTAAATGTAGTCTAGTTATTTTCCATCTCTAGACAGGAGTTTGTTTGCCTCAGGCAGACGGACATCCACTGGCCTATCATGCGTGCCTTGAGTGCGCTTTTCACGGCTGTGTTTCTATAATCACAATTCCTCAGCAACTTTCCCTGCAGCAGCGGCGAAATCTGGCTTTCTCTGAAAACGCTTCAAGTGTGGACAAGCTGCGGTGCAGAGCAGAGCTGCAAGCTATCACATTCACAAACCTGTTGACCGTGTCTGTTTGCCGACCTGCCTTATCCTCGGATCTACGGTCTTTTCCACCGCTTTCCCCGGAGAGGAAGCCTGTGGTAGTGAGGTTTACTCTAGACAGCTCCTTTCTCTCGGCTATGAGTGCCATCAGCTGACTGTAAAACTACCCAGCTGAAAAACAAATTAACACTCAGTGTGCCGAATTTAGAGCTGTAGTTCATTACAAACTGTATCCTTCTCGTATTTTGCCAAATGAAAACAGGGACACGCTTTACGGCTAAAAATACCTGTCTACGACTATATTTGGCTTGGCTGGATCACAATCGCAACGCTAAAATAGTAGGGCCCGCCCCGGTACAATGAATGGACTCTCTGCTATCTCACCCTGCCTCCGTCGGCCAGCTGCTAAAATTAGTAACAAGGCTTGCGTCAATCACGAGCCTCAGTGCGTCAAGGCTTTCCCCGCCCCCCGGGGCTCATTATTGGTCAGAATTAGGACGTTGACTGAAAATACGCGCCTTGTGATTGGCGGTTATGAATTACTGCTCTTACGCTCCGAAGAGATATTTAATTTTGAGGTTGTTGAGTTCGCTGAGGGGATGCCTTCTGGGTCTGTTCTGTATGATTTATATGCATATTTAATTAAACCACATTTAATAGATCTACTCACAAATGTTTTCTCCTGTGGGAAAAAAAATCAATAAAATCGTCAGTGCATGCCATAGACTAAAATGATCAGATTTTCATCTGAATGTATTGACAAAAAAAAACTGTTCACCTCAGCCCACTTTCTTAATGTTTAGGGACTTTAGTAGCCAGGGTCTTCAAGTATTAAAATGATTTGAAGCCATGGCTGAGAATTTAAGAGACAGTAGCCTACAAGTGAAACAGAAGAAATACTGTTTTAAAAGATCAGATGTTGTCATTATCAGTCTTAAACGTCTTCATTTCTACAAATAGTTAGATAATCCCATTGCCTTCAACTGTAATAATCTTTATTTGAGGATTTCCCTGCAAATGAAGGTTTTAGCACATTTCAATCAGATTGTGGAAGATTAGTCTATTTAAACATGTAGACTTGAGTTTGGGGAATGGTGAGATCATCCAACTTGATCTATAAACATAATTTAAAAAATTTAGGAACTGAAAATAGAATAATCATCAAATTATTGTAGTGATTTTCATCAGATCTAGATGATAATGTGACATACATTTTTTTTAAAAAAAGAGTATATTTCTGTTGACAATGCCAGTGATTGACCATTACAAATTATAAGACAGAGATTTAAAGTGGTATCAGGGTGATAATTTATACTGAAGTTCTTGGTATAGAGGCTTCTGTTGTCCAAGGAAGCATGAGAAGGTTTTTATCCGAAAAATGTGTTCACATATTTATATGTAAGATAATATGACAGTTTAACATCATTATCAACAATCAATTCACTTTAGGAAATTCAGAAACACACACATACACAAAATACTGGTTGACAGTAAAGTAGGATATTATCATTTTGACAGCTGTAAGCTTAGGAGTTAAGTTAGATTCTTTAAGGCTTTTAAACAACGACAAGTGTCCTTACATCCCATTGGGAAAAATATGACTGTGGCTTTTTGTATTTAGCGATATAAGCCAGTAGTAAAACATAACTAAGTGCCTTGATTCTTATTCTCTGTTGATCTGACTAATACTTCAAGATTTTTTTGTCTTACTTGATATTTTCCATTTAATTAAACATCTACTCTGATACATCTAAGAGACAAACATTCAGTTTTTTTACTCTGCTGCATTTGTTTTAGTTTGCAGCAGTGCAACCTATCACATTAAACCAATGTAGCAGTATTGCTAATCCCAAAAAAGCATCAAACACTGACTGGAAAAGTCTTTTGTAGAACAAATGCATTTGCTTGACCGTTTCTAATAAATTTGGGCTATAGTTCTTAAATACTGTTGCTTTTGTAAGGTTCTGAAAACATTATTTTTACTTAGAATTTTTATAGTTTAGTATTTGAAGTTTAGGTTCAATAAGGGATTTAGATTATGGACAGTATAGCTACCAGCTGTCCGTGGTGAGTCCCCAAGGGATCAATGGTCACTGATCCAATGTCAGACATATAATGTTGTATAAATCTCATAAAGGGGAAAAAAAAAATTGTAGAGGAGCTAATCCTGAAAAAAAGATTTGAAAACATGTGCAAGCAATGACAATTTCTTTTGCATACATGTTTCAATGTTTGCAAAACATGAGAAAGAGGCCTCACAGATATTGATAAAAACACATGAAGATTTAAGTATAGAATAATGGGAAACCTTGTCCAAACTTTTGAATGGCACTGTACATCAAACAAATTATTAAATTATATTATTACAAATTATTAAAATATATTTTTTTAAAAAGCTTAATCAATACAGTCAACGTCACTAGCAACGTATTCAGCAAACTGTACAAAAACACGTAGATACTTGTACATCTGCGAGCATGAAATTACTACAAAGACCTATGAAAGGATTGTGAATGAAAATGTGTCAGAAAACAACCATAAGATTATGTAAAACAACTCAAATGTGACAACCATAAACTTCAAAGGACCATCACAGAGAATTACAGAAAAAGTTTAGCTAAATTCGACATAAAATGACCAAAACTAAATGTGTTCATGGAAAGGTGTCAAATATCCACAAGGAAATGTTAATTATGCTCAACAGAAGCAGTTGTAGACATGCAATGATCAGATCTTTTGCTCTACCTGAATAGATTGTGGTTGCCTTGTCTCTTTCTGTCTGGTTGTCTTGTTCCGAGGTGGGTGGGGGACCTTTTACTGGAGCCCAGGGGCTTGTTGTTTCATATTCATGATCTGGGTACTTCCTCCACCACTGTTGTCTGAGCAGGAAACTGCTGAAAGTCAAGGTAAGTCTAAACTTCGACATTTTTATTTTTGAAGTGTGGCTTTTTTTTATTGCATAATTTAAAGTTATAAATTTAGGAAACTATTAATCATGATAATCTAAGAGTCTACTCTGGTATGTGTAGCTTGGTAAGTGCATTATGTGTATTCCTTTGGTGCCAACTCGCCTAGCGGATCCCCCTCAGCTTCCTGTCCTACAACCATCAAACCAAACCCCTCTCTCTCGCACGTCTGTGTGATCCTCTCTCCACCCCTCTCCTTTCTCTGGCACAGGCGCTCGGGGCTTATGTGTCTCGTATTGTACGGGGAGCGCGAGAGAGGGAGCTCTACTTTGAGTGACGTCACCTCTCCCATGGCGTCAGATTGACGTAGCGCATACCAGCCGCTCTATGTGGAGGCAGAGCCCACATAAATACACTATTTGACTTTCTCCCCTCAGACGGCGCTCATAAACAAACCTGCGTTACAACTCCACACACTTTGCAAAGCACCCATCAGCACTGACACACTCAGCTCACGGGAACGGACGCAGACACACTTTTCACATTCGGGAGTTTGATCCTTTTTTATTATTATCATTATTATTAGCCATTTTTCTACTTTTTGTGCTTTAGGAAAAGTAAGAAGGAGATCGCGAAACTTTCTCTCTTTTTTGCCTACAATGCATTTGTGCCTCTTCAATATCACCGAGAGCGTTTTGTAAATATTTTTCTCTTCATTTTTTCAACTCTTTGTGATTATTCTGGATGGAAAGGGGATACTTCCTACGAGGTTATTACTAAATGTAAAGACGGAACCGCTACAGCAAACCAGTAAGTAAACTCTGAATGAATGAATCGCTGATATTTTGTTGCGATACACTGACGAATTTTCACCGACCCAAACCTCTCAAATGTGTTTATTCATGTTCACTTAAGCACGTGTCATGCTGTATCTTTATCTCCAGTCCTGATTTGGTTCAACTTTATAGATCTGTTCTATAACCTGTTGATATGTAAATCGTCCGCGTACACGTGCACGGCTACTCCTATCTGTGTGCGGTGGTACCAAATGAAGCTGAATTCGAATTTAATTTGCGCGTGAGAAGGTATCATATCCTTTCCGGTTGTCATGGAAATGAGATGCCTCTCACTCACACAATGAAGAGTGGAGTCAGACGCACAATTGGTCTGAGTGGAGAATAGTGTAACCTACATTCAGGCAGGATCTAGGAGAGTAGAGTTAATGCTCTTTAATTTCACTCTGTCCTTTCATTTCTAGGGGCCTTTTTGTAGGATTTTATAGGGAGGATGTTCTGTTAATCAGTAGCTTTAATATGGCGTGTGCGTGTGTGTTTATTTTTGAGGTAGCTGGTCTGCTTGCTTGTCATTGACTGGGAAATCTGAATACTTCAATACACGTTTTAATCACTTAAACTGTGTCATTTTTATTGGGATTTCAGCATCTGAAAACAGATTGATATTTTCTTGGAAACAAACTTTTATAAACGCATTAATTGGGGTCCCCTGAAGTGTCAGAGATCTCCTTAAACAGTCTCCTGATTCCATATGGATTCGTCCTATACTCCCTTCTGGTAGCAGGAAAACACCTTTAACCAAAGCCACGTCCAATTTCTGATGACCACTGGGAGACATGTCCTGAAGACATGTGATGACAGCATATTACAATACCAGAGCTGTATGACACGAAACAAACAGATGCTGAGTTGAGGTGCTTAAGTAACTTGGTGATTTTATCTCTTTTTTCCCCCCTCCCCTCTCACACTCCGGTTTACGCACGCGGGCAGGCACTTCTGACAGTTTCCCTCTCAGTGCTGATTTACAGTACTCATATATTTGTCTGGTCTCTCCTTTATGTCCTTTCTTTTCTCTGTGTCTGTTTGCTGGAAGAGTCGCGCTGTCCGGGGTTATTGGTGTGAGGGGCTACCGGGGCCTACCGGCGCTCCGGGGCGCGTGCTTTGCAGCTCTTAAGTCGTTCTCCTGGTTACCGGTGCGCGCCGGGGCCAGAGCTACTCCGGTCGGCTCGGTCTGAGAGGGAGACGAGAAGGGTCCAGTTTGCTTATCGGGGGGGAGGGGGAGGCAGGGGCAGACTAAAATGCTCTTTTTAAGTGAAAACGGCTTATGAAACCGTCCACAAAAGTTGGGATAGGAGCGTAAATACGCACTTTTAACCGATGAAGTTATCTACGAATCAGGCTATATTAACTCGTATCAATAACAAAAAATCTTATTCCTGCTGTAACTGTAATCTTTTTAAAGGCATAAATGGGTTTTTTTTGCTGGAGTTCACTCAAATGACTCCACACAGAATTGAATAATGACTTAACTGTTCCAAATCAACCCTAATCAAATAAATGTTATACAGCTCGACTTGTATGTTTACCCTGGTTTGTCTTTTTAGTTTATTATGAAATGCTGTAAGGCATTTGATTTGTATAGTAGCCATGTCCTGACCAATAAAACCACCAAAGGAGTGTTTCCGGTCAGATTTGCCCAGTAGGCCTATACAGTAAGTTCAGATGTGGAAAAACATGGTTTTTGGGTAGTTTGATCTGTTTACTTAAATATATAGGAAGCAAAAGGTTGCAGGAGTAGCCCTGAGAGTCTGTTTGGAGGGTTATGGATTGTCACCTGGCTGCACGCTGGGAGACGGAGTGGTCTTGCAACTGTATCACTGAGTGTCTCTGTGTGAGTCTGTTTAGCAGAGAGAGGGAGAGTGGGTAAGCGAGCGTGTGACAAAAAGGGGGCGCTCTGGGCCTTGAAATCCACCAGCCACTGTGCGCCTTTCTGCAGTTGACAGAGAGCTGGAGGCGCGCGGCGCACAGGAGTCCGCTTTTTAAAGGTTTCAGGTTCAACTCTCCAGAATTTCTAGATTTGTTTCTCCTGAATGAACCTTGAGCGGGTTGATACGGTGGCGATCAGAGGCAAGAGAAGCGATGGACCGGATGCGCAGGCACAGAGTGCTCTTGTAAAAGTTCTGACTTGTGTAGGTGTGTAAGAGTTTGGTTGTTTTGTTTTTTTTAACTCCGTGAATGGATCAAATTTTAGATTATAATAATGGGGTACCTTTTTGTGTTAGAATGAAACCTGTCGCCCACATGTAAGTTGTGAAATGAACCCATAGTTCTCAGTTGTGGTTCTTAATATTTTCCTTGTGGCATGGATTTAGCGTCTCATTTAGTTTAAAACCTGATCTGTTTTTGATCCAATATGTGCATAGATTTTTTTCTTACAGGTTTTCATGGATCTATGTGGTAATTTAGCTTTTTGTGACCGATATGTCGTTTAAGACATAAATCAGTTTTCATCCACTTTGATCTCTCTTTTCATCTCTTTTTCCAATTTACTTGATTTATTTGTTGGATTCAATTATTTTTAACACATGTCTGTTTATTTCAGGCTTTCAAAAAAAGCTCATTTTTAGTTGTCTTTAATTCAGCATAAATCTGTCTTTTTGGGGGGTGGGGTGGGGGGTTGCTTCTTTGTTTTCTTTTGATTTTCCGACTTCAATTATTTTTTCCGGAATAAACTTTGGGAAGGCATTGCAAAGACAGGAGTCCCTCTCTTAGAAAATAGGGAAACAGCGGTTACATTATGCATTTCATTGTGTTTGAGTTTTGATGATCGCTGCACGGAGATGGTGGTACTCACCTTTCAGTCCCTGGCTTTAACCCAGACATTTCCACCTCCAGGCACAGGTTCGGAAGAGCGCGCCCAGCCGAGCTCGGAGCCCCGGCGATCGGATCTTTCCTCTTCGACGTCTGCCGAGTCCTCCCTGCTCCAGGAGCCCTGTCCCGGCCGCAGCCACGCCACCCCTAAATCCCGGACACCCAGCACCATTCAGCGCGAAGCTCTTTCACCAGGTACAGAAGCTGCCACTCAGATTGTTTCAATTTTTTCTTTCTTTCTTTCTTTCTTTCTTTCTTTCTTTCTTTCTTTCTTTCTTTCTTTCTTTCTTTCTTTCTTTCTT
>JBBBVU010000006.1:14582780-14631345 GCA_037177055.1 Atherinosoma microstoma | reverse complement strand
TGTGTGTGTGTGTGTGTGTGTGTGTGTGTGTGTGTGTGTGTGTGTGTGTGTGTGTGTGTGTGTGTGTGTGTGCTTGCAGTGATGTCCAATACCACCATGGGGTTCCATTATTATTTAATGTTATCTCATCTGCTTTGCCATCTGACTAACCAGAGTACACCCACCCACACATGCACACATGCACAAACACAACTACTTGAACTGGATCAAAATCTTGCGCTGATAACCTGCAGCTTCTCTAAACAAACTAACTGTGGATGAATCAGTGTGTGCATGTGTGTGTGTGTGCCCCAAATAAATCTGCTATACTTTTCCAACACAAGTGCAAGAAGTCTTAAAGTAGAAAATGGAGTGAATGGCAATACACCGAAAGATTTTTCCTCAGATTTTATTCATTGAAAAGTGCGTTTAGATACAGAGAAAAATGGGCAATCTCTGACACTCAAATGCCAAGAAAACTGCCTGTTCCAATAGAGCCGTGCAGAAATTTTTAGTCACTGTTAATTTGTTCGCCCCGTGTAGTACTATCTTTGCGTGCATGTGCCTCTAATAGAATCTGCTTTTCCTGTAGATTTACCATAGCGTCTTCCCTGTACTTCTGCCACTGTCCTTTTCAAGTCCTGCTTTTCTTTGTGAATCAGTGTTTAACTGATATGGCTTAAGATTCCATTCTCTGACCAATGATTGTTGCTATAAACTACAACTGTATACTAGTAACACTCTAAGAATTATTCCATGTACAGTGCTAACTTATCTCTGTGCTCCTCTTCCCTGGCAGACATGCCCTGTGTGCAGGCTCAGTACGGGCCCGCCCCTCCAGGCTCAGCTTACTCCAGCCAGTCCTTCAGTTACCAGGGTGACAGCTACAGCTCTGACCTCATGACCCCTGACTACACCAAGCTGGACCTGGGTGGGGGCGAGATCTCTGCTGCCGCCACCACCTCCCTACCCAGCTTCAACGTCTTTGTGGAGGGCAGCTATGAGCCCAAATCCTCCTGCCTCTACCAGATGCCCCCACACAGGCCCACCATCAAGAAAGAGGAGGAGAGCTACCCAACTGCCCCACCACTGGAGGCCATGACCTCCTCCACCATGTACTTTAAACAGTCTCCCCCCTCTACGCCCACCACCCCATCTCTGCCGCCCCAGCCTGGTACCTCTTTCCTGTGGGACGACCAGCACTCCCTGGCCCCTCCCTCGCACTCACACTCCCTGGGCTCTGGCCTGGATACAGGCCCCCTCAAGTCCCCTCGCTTTCCGCATTACTACCAGCACTCGCCTCCACACAGCGGTGGCAGCGTCGGTGGTTATGAGAGCCTCGGGGGAGGACTGGTTCGTACCTCCTCGTCATCCTCGTCCTCATCATCATCAGTATCCCATCCTCATGGTCCACCCCTGGAGCAGCCCATGTACCAGCTGCACCGTGGGGCCGGGGGAAGCAGCCTCGCCTTCCGCTCCCTGGCACTTGGGCCTTGTGGCCCTCTACTAGGAGACAGCCTGCCCTCGCCTCCTCCTCGTGGCCCCCAAGGAGAAGGAACCTGTGCAGTGTGTGGGGACAATGCCGCCTGCCAGCACTATGGTGTACGCACCTGTGAGGGCTGCAAAGGCTTCTTCAAGGTAAAATTGAAGTTACATTAAGAGTGTTTTAAATGTCAGTGTATCCACTTTTATCAATGCGTCCACAGTTTTTTTTCTTTCTTAAGTCATGATCTGGTAACTTGCTGCAAAGTGTCTGGCATACGTCATTTGAAACTATTTTCTTGCATTTGCCTCTCTCCCACTCTTACGCCTTTCTCTGCGCCCTCTAAATCGTCTTTAGTGTCATACTGAAAGCACAACACACCCACAAGGGTCATCTCTCCCAGCAACCAAGTGGGCAAATTGTCCACGTGGACTGTGAGTGTGTGTTGGCTTGTGTGTTAGGTGAGAACACAAGATGATAAACACATATTCTCTCTCAGACAACCGGGCTTGCCGTAGAACCACAGTGCAGTGAGTGCGCAGTGGAAAATGACTCCTCTTTGAAATCGAAGTTTCCTAACAGCATGTTTGTAGTGAATCAGTGGCCACGAAATTGACCACAATTCACTGACACAATACTGGGCCCAATATGAGTTATTTTGAAATTTGGCTCGTCTAGTGATTCAATCTCACTCTTGTAAGCTTGCTGTCTCACATCCCGTGTTGCCACACACGTGCTGAGACACGCCGCACAGGGTTCAACATCACCAAAAGGCAGTTTTTAGTCAGACTTATTTTTCGTTGTCCTCAAGCAAGTCATAAAACAAAACTGATCATCAAAAGCTCTTTTCTGCCGAGCAAAGAAAATTATATAGCTGTGTTTTTATTTGACACTTAGTAGTAGAGCCCTTGAAATGATGGTGACCCCATGCTAAATGACAATGAAGTCATTCCTTTGCACAGTTTTCAAATGATAAGATTTTCCAGCACACTTGTTACGCGTTCTATGGGTTGCTTGAGACAAGAGAGTGAAAATTAAGTGACAGCAAGACAAAGGGTGCAAACACAGGTAATTGAATAATGCCTCTGGTAGGTGGGAATGAATTATCCTTCTTTTCAATTAGTTTCACAATTGGTTTTTATTTAGTAATTAATGAAAGCAGAGTCTGGTGGTGGGAGGCTGCAGGCTGTCTGCCTGCTGCAGCGCTCAGCAGCCACAAAGCCTGTCAAACCTGACTATGTTTCCTCTACACACACATATGCAGATGCAACCATGCACATACAACATATGCACGCAACCACACAGAAAAAAAACATATGTACAGAATTTTCTTTCTGTTCAGCCATGAATCCAGGATGCAACCACGGTAGCTAAAACCTAGCACACACCTGCTCTTTTTCTTATATTTTCAGGCGCATTACCTCAATTATCCTGATGTTTTTATTGTCCCCTGAAAATACTTCCCTGATTGCATTTAATTATCACTGAACAGTTATTCCACATTAAACCCCAGTACAGGCTTGCTGTAAATTATTGTTATTTCATTAATGCAATTTGAAGCACATTTCACTGTGAATTCATTTTAGGTCCTAAACAAATAATTTTTCCTGTTTTTATTATTTTGGGCTGAATAATGCATGCCATTCACTACTTTCCATTAATGAAGTGAATCTATCAGAGTGGGATTTTAACAAAAATACATTCGAAACTACCACAGCTGTTTGTATTATACATTATGTTGGGAACAAAAAGAATGTTAAAATCATCTGATTGTTATGCATTCAACAAGCTAGTAAGCTACTTTTACTGTGCTTTTATCAGTCTAAATGCATGGTCAGCTCATCTCACTGCACATGATTTTTATTTCCCATCACTCGTAAAGAACGTTAGCCACAGGCATTTGTTCAGAAGATTTCAAAACAAGCTGGTAAAATACACATTTTTTTAATTGCACAAATGGGACACAGAACGTTAATTCATAACATACATAAAACTAGATATTTGTATTTAGTTTAGTGATTTCAGACATTTATCATTAAAGTTAGGAGATGAAGTCAGCTCACTTTTTCTTTTTCTTTTTACTTCAAAATAACCTTTTTACATTGAAAGCGAGACACAGAACTGAAGTAGAGAAGAGGATGGAGTTTGGCCCTAAAGGTCTTTGATTTAAGCCAAACATGTTACATTTCAAGAGTCTGCCTGTGCATGCCCATAGCATGTGTCCCTTTGTATGCTGGATGTGTGTTCATTTGGGTCAAAACTCCCCCCTCAATGTGATTCCTAACATAACTTTCACCTGAACTACCTTTCAGATTTTGCACACGGAAATTTTTATGCCCATAAAATTTCAGTTTCAAATGCAAAACTAATTTAAAATCTGTAGTTAATGGGAAATTTGAGGTAAATATGAGGATAAATGACAGGACAGGTGAGACTTATTCAATGACTGAAGTATTCTTTGTGTCCACTCATGGACACAGTAACACGCTTCCGTAAAATAAAAAGGTAATATACAGAAGAGAATAAGGATTTTATGTTTTAAAAACATTTTATTTATTTGAATTGAGTGTCTTTTGTGTCTGTCTGTGTCAATAAGCTTGATCGGGTCCACCAGCACATGTATGCATGCAGCACCGTGACATCAGAGTAGTTACTGACAGTATTTGCTCTGTTATGTAGCAACTCTGCGTAGACACCAGCAGTGGAAGCAAAGTCACAAGAGCCCCAACCAATAGACACACACACACACACACACACACACACACACAAACACACACACACACACACACACACACACACACACACACACACACTGTAGTAAATACAGTACAGATAGCAGGAAACAGGCCAACGCTCACTCACGAGAGCTTCATTTATTGAAACCTTAACTGATCATTGAAAACTCAGGCTTTTCTTGGAAGTAGCTATCTTATTAATTAGGCCTTGGGTCAGTGAAGAGAAGACCTTTGTCCTCAAACAACCACCACAATTAACTCATTCTGTAAACCACTTTCACCTGCCTCCCTATAACTCCTAACCTGCAGAAAAAACACAAGCTCTTTGGAATTTGTGGAAAAATAATTGGCAACCTTTAAAATCCCAAAACTTGAATGCATCACAGGACTGGTAGTCAAGCATATTAACTGGTTTTCATGGAGGACATTTATAAGAAAGACCAAATGAGAGCTCAAACTTTGTGCTGACCCTGCAGCAGACCTGTAAAGGTGTGAATAAATGTTGACATGCTAAGCTTTCTGAGTTACCCAGACTCTCGTGCAGCTTTACCTTTATTCCATCTCCCTCTATTCTCCTTCAGCCACATTAATGGGCATAACTAACTTATCCTCGCACGCACGGGTCACTGGCCATTGAAAGGATAAGAGGGGGGCATTCGCAAACGATCTGCGGTACCATGGCAACAACTCTCATCCGGCACTGGCGCCCATTACGCGTCAGTTCCGCACTCGAACCAAAGCATATGGAATAATTGGTGTGTTATTGGTCTCCCGGGGGCACGGGCATGTGTGGCGCGAGGGGCTCCTAATTGGATTTATTTGTTTTGATGTGTTTTAGAGGCGTTTAAGAAAAAGGGGAAGGCCGTGGCACTTTATGTGTGTTTGTTTAATTTACTGTTTTTTCTGGTGCTGTGTGAGTGGATCAGCAAGTCACAAATAAAATGTAAACACTTTTCAAATGACAGTGATTATCATTACCGGCTGTGGTTGACATTAGTTTCACAGGGTAGTTTTTGAGAGACTTAATGTAGCAGGTATGAACATTCAAGTAATTTGGACATTTTTAGGCAATTTTATATTAGTTTGTCTCTGTTCAAATGTTGTGGCAGCCTGAACACGTGTCTGTTTGAGATAAATATGAGGACTAACTTCAAAGCTGATTAGTCATGACTGGGGGTCGGAACAACATGTAGACGGGTGTCGCGGCTGGTGTGATCACTGTAACCGCACAAGCGGATTTAGAGATTTAATCTTAATGTAAAAACTGACTATAAAGATGGTCCACGAAGCTCACTGGATTTGTCTTAGAGTTAAACAATAACTGTCGGGGTTTGATTGTTTTTTTGTTTTTTTATTGTTTGTTTTTTCAAATGACAACAAATATTAAAGCGTTAGGCTATAGCGTGGTTCTGTATGGTCACACTGCTCTGTAAAACTTAGGTTGCAGTAGCTAAAGGAAATGTAAATAATGCCCCACCACTTGTACCACCTAGGAGCCGTTTTTATTGTCCTTATAAACACCTTTCAGTCCCAAGCGCGCGGGAATGGCACATAGGTGCGCGCGCCCGCAGATGCGTATAGGCATTCACTATCATCCTAGTTATCATTGTCTGTCATCCACTCGGTGAGCTCACCCGGCCCCCACGTGGCCCGTTTCTGATTTCATTTTAATAAGGTCAGTAATAATCGCGCGAGCCAGCCGAGAAGAAAACTGCTCCCGCGGGGCCCATTGAAAGAGGCGATGCGCGAGGCCCCGGAGGTGCCACGAGCTGACCCGCGAGCTTCACAAACAATCTGATCACGCAGCTCTTGCGGCCGCAGTCCCCTCCACTTTCCCACACACCCACACACACACACACACACACACACACACCCGCCCCCCCACCCCAGTCTCGCGGGACCCGGCTCGGCACGCCACGCGCTCCATCCCTATTGTCGGCTGTGGCGCTAATAAAATTGTCCCTCCTGCAGGCGAGGCTTGTTGGAAAATTAATTTTATCTAATTATACTGATGTCACCGTCGCCTTTCAGCGCGTAATTAAAATCTGACCTGCGAGCTTCTGCTTTCACTCTTTGATAGGGGAGAAAAATTGAATTAAACAAATCAAATATTAGGTGTTGATTGTGTTTGGGGGCTGATTATCGGTATGTCTGTGTCTTTCTCCAGCGCACCGTGCAGAAAAACGCTAAGTATGTGTGTCTGGCCAGTAAGAACTGTCCTGTGGACAAGAGGAGGCGCAACCGCTGCCAGTACTGCCGCTTCCAGAAGTGCTTGAGTGTGGGCATGGTGAAAGAAGGTAGGACATCCCACACCTGAAACCAACTGTCAACACATAAATACTGATCCGGATCATAACATTTGTCTCTGCTATCAGTGTGTAGAAAGCTGTCAGTCATCTGGCCACATCACACACATCCATACTGCAACATATCCTTTCCACTGAAATAGTAAAGTGCACACACCTTCTGAATCCACAACAGCTTTAAAGCTAGACACTCGGAGTCAAGCTGACCACCTAATCACAGATTCTCACATTTTTCGATCTCTTCCTTTGCGTCACCACATCTGATATGCTGACTGACTGCATAACAGAGATGTTTTGCTAATGTTTAGAATCAGTGTGACACTTAAACTGCCCTCATTTCCCTGAGGTTTCTCACCTGTCTCCCACATCTTGCAATACCCCCCACCCACATTCACACAGCACATATATGCAAATAAATCCACAAGACACACATTCATTCAGACATTGCATTAACAGCTGCATGTGCCTGTAGAGCAGCTCCACTGCCATCTGCTGGTTTGTAGATTCCTATGTTGGAATAGTGGCAGTGCTGGAAAGCTCTTCAGGAGAAATTATATCAAGCCAAAAAATTGGAGGGTTAAACATCGTAAGAATGTTGTATGAATAATAGCATAAATAACTGAAAAAGAAACTCTCACTGACTCTTATTTCATGTCTTTCTCTGATTCACAGTGGTACGTACTGATAGTTTGAAGGGGCGCAGAGGCCGCCTGCCCTCCAAACCAAAGAGCCCCTTGCAAACAGAAGCGTCTCCTCCTTCTCCACCCCTCAGCCTGCTCTCTGCTCTGCTCAGAGCTTATTCCCACTGCACACCCCGAGACCTTGACTATAGCCAGGTACACTGAAATGTTTCATTTCATTTGAAAACATGCATGTGTTTTAGTGTGTTCTTTGTTCTATTGTTTTGTTTTTTTTGGTCATTTATTTGCTCTCTATGTCCAAACAGTTCAGTGCTGCCGACCCTCCTTCATCCTCCTCAGATGCAGAGCACATCCAGCTCTTCTACAGGCTGCTCACCATCTCAATGGAGACCACGCGGTGCTGGGCAGATCGGCTGCCCGGCTTTTCTGAACTTCAGCATGAGGATCAAAACCTGCTCATAGACTCTGCCTTCCTGGAGCTGTTTGTCCTGCGATTGGCTCACAGGTAAGGCTGTAGGGAGCGAAAGGAAGACAGTGTTCTACCAGATGAAACCTTTTAATACTTTCCATTTTACTGTTCAGCAGGTTCCCTCCAATGCACCCATCTCACTTTTTTTTTTGGACAACTTGTTGAAAGGATTCCTAGTACGCTCATACAACTTGTTTATTTTATTTATTTTTTTAGCAACTTTGGTATTTCACATCATCTTAGAAACAAGAGACATTTGTTAGCCTTAACTGTTACATTACAGTGTAAATGTGTTGGCAAAGTTGTGTGCTGCTGTGTTGGTGTATCTCCAGAGTAGGAGGAGTGGAGCTGAGTAATCGCCATATGAACCAAATTATGAATGGAGTCTGTAGCTATGACAGCAGCTACACCCACAGAGTTCCGCTCCACTCGTCTGATATCTGACGCACAGAGAGCTCTGTTTGTGTTCTGCAGGATAAAACTGTGCTAACATTGTGAACTGTGAATTGACAGGATCAATTCCATCTAAAAGCTAGTCAGCTGAGACAGAAAAGGGCTATTATGGTGGGGGAATACTTTTTCAGAATAAAAAACAGAATTTACTTTATTTACTTCATGCATTCATCCAGCCACATGTGCATGTGTTTGAACACGTGGTTGTCTTACTCATGGATACCTGTGGTGCCATAATGACTGCTCCGGCCCATCTCTGCCTCAGTATTACCCTGGGTTACGGGTCTGCTCTTGAAAGGCATGTTGCTGGTTAAATTTATGGGGAGGGGGGGGTCGCGCTACAAGCTCATCCTTTTGTCTGCACTGTCGTCTAGGGCAGAAGACCAACACAGTCAGACACACAAGCACACTTACTCACACACACCGACTGTACAGAACTTTCTCTCCTCCTCCCAGTGTAGGTCCAGGTGCAGGGTGGGTAGAGGATGGGTGGTGGCATCACAGTCCCAGCAGGAGGGGGACTGTGACTCAAGCTAAAGGGTGGACTCACAGGGGCCTCTATCAAACACATACTCACTCACAAGCACACTGCTCGTGCTTCCATCAGCCAAACTCCCACGACACAGAGGAAAACACACACAAATGCAGCACTGTCTTACTTTCTGTTTCTTCCGTGAGAGCAAAGGATGCAGTCCTCACTACCATCTCATCGCTGATGCAGCCCTGCCTTGACCCTGTGTTGAACCAAGATGCCTTGAGGACCCCCTCATGAGCATGTGCCTGTATGTTAGTGAATGTGAGTGTGTGTGTTCAGTGTGCGGAGGGCAAATTTGCTTTGCTCTTCTGGGCCGGCATTGCTGTAAGCACCCCGTTACCAAACAGTTTCTGTGGTTATTGGCTGATTACCGTGGTGACAGCGTAGTCAGGGGGGAGTGGAATGTGTGGCAGACATCCAGCTGTGCTGGATGTGAGCATGTGTGCATCTGCCTGTCTGCCAGTCTGTCTGTATGGTTTTCATCATGTGTTACTATCAGACATGAGTGAAACAGCATATTTAGAATTATTCTCAATATATCATAGGGTAATAACTTAATCAAGACAGTACCAAATTTATCATCAAGGAATAACAGAGATTTATCCATCTTCATATTCTTCTGTTCCCATGCTTTCTCACATTTGTTTGAGCCAGATTAAATTTGTTTGGTCAATTATTTAAATGCATTGTGTCCACAAAGACTAAACTAGATTGGATTTGTGGTAAAAAAAAAATTCTGTAACTAGGATAAGAAAAGCAAGTTTGTTTATCAATGAATGCACTTCACCTTTGAGATGATCGTGTTATGGGGAAAATGATTGAGAAGGAGTCAGAAAAGCAGATCCTTGATTGAAGGTTCCTGACTAGAACCTTGAGGCGCTGATATGATGGGATTATGTTAAAAGAAATTCAACAACATGTGATGGGCACTTCCCTGCATTGTGCATTATGTCCCAATACCTGTTGCTCATTTGTGCCAAGAGTTTCAAATATCAAGTTACTTCTGGCACATTTTGCCAAACATTTGAAGCTTTTCCTGTGTCATTTCATAGCATTAGATGCAATAATATTTGTGAAAAGAGTGTCGTCCTTTGAAAAAGTGAAGTTTTAAAAAAAAATTGTGCATCATAGCTTGATGTATTATTATCTATGTGTAATTTACTTAGACCACAGATAAGCATTTTGCTCCTGAATACTTGTGTTAATTGAGAAAATATATATTTTTATGCACATTTTACATGGTGGATTATGTGAAACCTCTCTCTGCGTGTGTTTGGCTAAAAGTGGGTGGGAAATCTTTTTTCAGTTGTAATAAGGATAATTAGACACAAATGGCACTGCATCTTATCCTCATAACTGCTAAACCAATGTTTGCACAGGCTGTAATTAGAGGCTTCCCTGTCTTTTCACCAGTTCTTTCCTTCCTCTCTACCTTTCTGATTGTATAGGCATCTATTTTCCTCTTTCTTCCTTTGTCCTTCATCCTCCCATTTCTACCATGTGATCCTTTACCTTTATCTTGAACTAAAGTCCTTTGTGTTATTGACTGCTTGATTCCCTTCCCTCTCTGCTGGATGATAAAATAAGGGAAGTTGTGTGTCGTGAGTAAGTGATGGTTAAATACATCTGAGAAGCGTTTCATTTCCTCATTAAAGCTTTGTGTTTCCACTGCACACCACAGCCTGGGTACATTAAAGCCATAAGAGTTTACCTATCTGTAAATACACACACACACACACTCACACACACAAAGAGCAGCCCTCTGCCCTAACCCTTCACCCCACCCTGCCACAAGGAAACACAGGAATGTTTTAAAATGCTGTAATTTGGAAAACACAACCTTAATCAGCTGCATGCCTGTGTTTGATGTGTGTCCCATTTTTGTGTGAGTTTGCATACTGCCAGGTTTCCTCATTGTTTTTATTGTAATTGTTTCCTTGCCCCAGCATCTCAAGCTATATTTACAATACATGAGGGAAAATAAAGTGTTTCATTGGAATGGAGAGCTAACAAGTCCCTGTCTCCTTTTCTCTCTCTGTTTTTTCAGATCCATGCTGTCGGAGGATAAACTAGTGTTCTGTAACGGCTTGGTGCTGCACAGGTTTCAGTGCCTTCGTGGATTTGGAGAATGGCTGGACTCCATCCGGGACTTCTCCACCCACCTCCAGAGCCTAAACCTGGATGCCTCTGCCTTCGCCTGCCTGGCCGCCCTCGTACTGCTCACAGGTAACAACAGATTCAAAATCACAACCATACCAGCTGAAGAGAGTAAAATTAGAACAAAAATGGCCATCTGTCTCTCTCCACTCTACACAACTGCTGTCAATCATTCAAGATCCTTTTGTGTAAATGTACATACACAAAAACTCTCACACTTCCTGTTTCCTTTTTCTATTTGTCAAGAGTGTTGCCTTTGGATGATTCAATGTGACATTGATCAGGTGGAAACATCCACTAACGTCACACATCCGCTCAAAGAGACACATGTGAGTGTGTGTTCTCACACATTTTCTGCCTGCAACAAGAACCCGATACCCAGAGGCACCTGCTGCACCTGCCACACACCTGGCCCTCTAATCAGCGTTCATGGGTGAAAAATGGAGGCTTTCTCCATGGACACACATCAGAAACACAACAGAGGAGACAGAAATCTAGCTAGTTGTAAATTGAATTAGAAATATAGCCCAAGGTGCAATTTAGTGTTAACATTTCATCCTTTACAGCTTTATCCCAGAGTCAGACCGTGCATTAACGTACTATGGTAAAATCCCCTCCCCCTGCTGTAAGCCTTCGTACCTCACCCTACCCCCTCCACCTCCTCTACCTCTCTTTTTCTGTCTCGGCCCTCCAACCCCGTCCTCACTCTCTGGGGGAGCACTTAACTCTGTGCCTGATCGACCAGCCCACTGTGGAGCGCGGCTCTGGAATGGCGTCTGCGGTGTTCTCAGTGGTGCTTTGCCACCTCGGCAAAGCACGCAGCGCGCAGCCAATGCTGAGCCACCAGAGCCACCAGGCGATCGACCACTTCAGAGTGGCCTGTGCAGAAAGGCAGTCATCGATCTCTCCCCAGGAGCTCACGCACATAGAGAAAGAAGGGATAGGGAGAGCGGGAAGAAAGACGGGGAAGCAAAAGTGTGTGTGAGAGGTCTGAAAGGCACAGTGGAAGGAGGGCTGAAGTGACTGCAGCAGCAAGCACAGCAAACAATAGAGTCACATAAACAAACAATAAATAAGCTTGAGATAATGGATAGCTCAAAGTGAGACTGGTCTTAGAGCCAGCCTCCCTGCAGCACAGACCAGCTCGTATGTGTGCTTGTATATATTATGTCTGAATGTGTGTGAGGGGCCGGACACCCTGTTCTCTGTAGAATGAGTTAGTGTCACATTAAGCCTGGTACGAGTGCCACTGGAGTTGCTATGGGCAGCAATGTGTGTGTGTGCTTGTGTGTGTATTTCTAATTTGATTTTGCTGCTCACAAGGCCAAATAACCAGTTAATTGTTGAACACTTTTATCTCTATCAGTGTCTTGGATTATAAATTTGCAGGGACTGTTTATGCATGATTTATTTTTTTTATATAAGAAAATGGATTCATACCATTTATGTGCTGCATATATACTGCATGAATATGTGTATTTTGCATGCATGGTGTGTGTGTGTGTCCATACGCAGCGTGCAGGAGGCTTATTAAGTTAGGGTGTGTATTGATCTGTAGTGAATGAGACAGGTTAAAGCCTGTTAAGAACATGAGCCATACAGGCTAATGAGATAGAATTCAATATAAAACAAGATGTAGCTAATGTTCTTTCAGCCGAATGAGCTCTGATGTATGTATATGTGTGTGTGTTTTGTTTTCTACTGACTTCATTTTTGCCATTTAATGAATTACCCTCTTAACGTCTCTGTCTCTGTCTATCTACAGAGCAAGTCCCAGGTCTGAAGGACTCGAAACGAGTTGAGGAGCTGCAGAATAAAGTCATTTGCTGTCTCAGAGACCACCTAGGCTGTGGCCCTTCATCCTCCTCCTCGTCCAAGCCTGTACCTCCTCTGAGTCGCATTCTGGGTTTAAGGGCAGAGCTCCGTTCTCAGAGGACCCAGGGCCTTCAACGAATTTTCTACCTGAAGCTGGAGGACCTGGTACCACCCCCACCGTTGATTGACAGGTTCTTGGACACTCTGCCCTACTGATGGCTCGGGTCGACCACAGAGAAATATTCACAGCATGTTGTGTTCAGGCCCCACCCCACCTCCCCGAGGAGCATGCACACACACTTGGAAGAGAGATTCACTCCCTTCTGATTGATGCAGAGCAGAGAGATGCCAATCGAAAACTTCTCACTCAACGGGACAACCAAACAAGAACGCCTTTTGCTCAAATGGACAACCAAGAAAATGCTTTTCATCTGTATAAAAGACAATTACTCAAACTCTACCACTTTTTATTTTATCCTCCTAATTTCTCACACGAGGGAGGATGAGGAAGTTGGCATGGACAACAAAAAAAAAGAGACTTTTTACTGTCCTTTCTTCGTCTGGGTGGCAGCTCATTCTGCAAAAAAAAAGAAAGAAAAAGAAAACAAAAAAAATGCTTTTGAGTACTGTTTATCTGTGTTTTAGCCTGGCACGTTCTGGTGTCTGGTTACAGAATGTTTTCTGAGCTGTCGATGTCACGGTGAGACACAAGTTACCTCCTGCTGAAATGAGGAGCAGGTTGTTTTCAAACTGAAATGTACTGAAAGGTCAGAGGTCAGACAGCACATGTATAGAGGAAGAAACGTGAAAGCGGAACAAAGATATTTCATAAACACATTGAAGTGGCTGTTGAGGTGGGCTCTTAAAAACAAGTGCAATTTCTTAAGTGCTGTCTTGCCACAAAAGGAAGAGACGGAGGAAGAACGGTCTAATTTCAAACTCTAAATTATTTTATTACAAAGACTTGTCCTGTGCTGTCAGTAGCTAAATGAAAGAAATACAGTCTCCACCTAGCTTTAGACAGCAGAGGAGATACTGTGCACTAACTATCAACGACTAAGTCATCCAGACTTGAATTTGCTCTGCTATGTTTTTTTAATTTGTTTTTGTTTTTTTGTTAAATTTTTTTTTTCTTCATTTTTTTATTACTCATTTTGAAATCATAGGTCGAGTAAGACTGTGGAAGAATAAGCATGACAGAAATTGGCTTTTGAAGCACTTACACCCTGAGAAGGGCTAGAAGCACAGACACACACCCTACCTGCTCGCCTGGAGGATGGCGAGGAGTCAGGGAGAGGAGGGTGCTCGACAGACAGCTGCACATCCAGTGGGTGAAACATTCCACCTTCTTGCTCTTTTGTTTTGTTTTTTCTTTACATTTCTGTTGTGGAGGCTGTGTGAGAATGCAGAGGGCATACTGTCTTTGTGTGTACTACTAGAGAAGTCAAGATCATATGCATGGTGTGTTATAAGCTGTTCAAAGCTCCCATAGCATTTCAAAAACAGCTCGACATGTGGTTGTGTCGCAAATTGCAGCTCTACGGAAATCTCCCTGGGCCTCCACCACCCACTTACACTCTCACGGCAGCAGTTCGAGAAAAAAATCAAATTATATAGATATAAATATAAATAAATAAATATATATATATATATATACAAAACTAATATTTTGAAGTGTTTTTAGCTTTTTCAAATATTGTGGTACGAGTTGTGCATTGTTTTTTGAAGAAGAGATACAAAAGAGAAAAAAAGATGCTGTTTTTTTCAATGTCCCTCTTTGGTTAGTTTCCTGTTCAATCTTTTTCTTTCTCTTTGATTCACTGGATTTTCTGTTCAGCACTTTGAAATCATAAATTAGTTCTGATTATTCTGACCCACTGCGTCCTGTGTTTTGATTCTTCAAAGTTAACTTACTCCTTCACACAAGATACAAAAGACACCCCAAAACATTAATGTTTCAAGATGTTCTAAAAGCAATGCAAATTTGATCTGATACATGTGTGGATAGGTGTGTGTGTGTGTATATGTGTGTGTGTCTTGACAGAGACAAATCCTCCTGACAGGTAAAAGGCCTCGTTTCTCCCCTGAGGGACCCTCGGGCTCTCACAGAGAGTAGAAGGGGATTAGGAGAGTGAGGAGGGGGAGGAAGAGGGAGGAGAGGAGAGCTTTATGTTAGCATGAGGCCCAGATCAGCCTCCAGCCTCGTTAAACAACATCGATCGCCATGGTGACATTTCACAGCACATGCCGTCTATACTGTCACTGCCATCACTCACTTGCCATCCTTCACAACATCGAGAGCACTACCACATATGCACACTCTCTCCTGAACAGCCAGGTGATTGAAAGCAACTGTGGTGGTGAAACAGTGAGCAGATTTATCTGTGAGTGTGTGTTTGAAAGACAGAGACAAGAAAGTGGTGCAGCGGAGTACGTCTGTATCTAAGATCTATGATGTCACACCACAATGACAACTAACTTATTTCCTTATTGATGAAGCAAACATTTTAGACATCAAAAAGCGATGAAAATGGGAAATTCCTTGAAACACTGTTAGTGCGTGTCATTCTCTCTGTGTATGGGTGCATACAAAAATGTAACACACACCCCCCACAATCCTGTCCACACTGTAATGTCTTCAATCGGTATACAAGAGAGGACCATGTGACTTTTGTGTGTGTGCATAGATTAATATCTGTTCATCCTGCATCTGTTACAATAACATTTCTACATGCAAAATATGACATGAGGCAGAGAGCCTGAGGAGCAAAAGCACACTCAAATTTACATGGAAACACACATACACACAGTGAGCTGTCAGTCTTCCACCCAATCGATCCAGGCTGACGGGTTTCAGATACCAAGAGTCTTAATTAGAGCTCCCATCACAACATACATAATAATTATGCACACACACTAATTCGGAGCAGGTTTTTTCCTGGTTTGTGAGTCTATAACTTGTAATCCTTTCAGAATTGTAAAATTAGCCCTTTGGAGTTTAAAAATCATATTGTACTGGATTTTGTTTGCAAAACACTTTTCTTACAGAAAAAAGAAAAACGTATATGTGGTAAATGTTTGCCTTTTTTTTTTCTTTCTGATTTGTAAAAAAATCAAATATATGAAAAAGTGGAAGGGACACATTTTATGTGTCTCTCCTGTAAATCACACCCTGCACTGCTGACTTTTAATAAACTATTGTGACTGAAAATCACTGCACCTGCAGACTTGTAAACACAGGCAGTAAGCAATGTTGTGAAAATGCCTTTAAACTGAAAATCAATGTGGCATGTTGCAGGAAGATGTAAACAATAAAATTAACAATTGATGGTCCATTTAGCTAACTCACGTTCATTCTTTGCACGCACACTCCCCGTGAGTATCAGGACTTACTGCAGCATGTTGTTCACGGGACAGAGTTGTTGTTAATGTTACTGGTAACACCTGTGCTTCTTCTTCTTTGACATGTCAAGATGTCTGCTGTGAAATAGGCCTGTATCCACTGAGGCATCAGGATGTGCTTATCACACCTGCTATAAAAACAGTAAGATTCAGGAGGTAAGACGTGAACAGAGCTCCCTGCTGGCTTCCTCTCCTGCTGACAAACTTCCCGGATTAGACTGAAACAAATGACACCCGAGTCTTCCTGGGCTTAATGCACACAGGTTAATACACATACAGCTGTGTTTCCAACACTTTAGAGGACATCACTTTGGCTTACATTCATTTCTGAAAGACTAACCGTAGCCACAATGGCAATCACCATTTAAACCTCAGACAAGGTTTTTGACCTCATGATTGTGAAGGGAACTTGTGTTTCGACCCCAAAGAAAGAGGCAAGCCCATATCAATATGACTATGTAAACAGATTCTTGGAACCACATCAAGAGTGCTAATAATTACCACACACACAAACACTCCTACCCTCTCTCAAACATAGTAGCAGAAACATGAGGCCCAACTGTTTTGATAATTTGCTTAAAACTTTGTCAGTTTTTTTTCCTCCCTCACAGTCTGCAAGTCTGGGAGTCCCCTGACAGTGGACACACGCACGCACACACGCACACACACACAAATATCGACACACGTACACACACACACATTCACAACATGTGAACTCCACCAGGGGAAATCCCCTGTAGCTGGGGACTGTGTGTTTTACTGTGGCCCCTTGCATTGAGCATCCGCTAAGGGAAGAGTGTGTGTGGGGGCTGGCCTAAATGTCAAAGGTAAAAGGTGCTGAAGAAGAGCAGTGGAAACATGCAATAGACCCACTCACAAAAACTGATCATAGTGTAGAGGAGGGGGAACCCCAGTTCTCTCTCTTTGTCTGACTTCCAAACCCAACTCAGACAAAAATATCACACTTAATGTAACTTTCCACAGGATTTAGACTATTTATACACGCAGTGAACTAAGAAAAACCTGAACATCAATGATAAAACATAAGAACACACAAATATGATCAATTTTATATTATAATTATTATTCATCATGAGTTGGGCTTGGGGTTGTGAGCTCAATTAAGAATTGTTTATATACTGCCTCTGCTTGTTATTTATCATTTATATCATGTTTGGATTATTTTATGTGTCATATTTAAACTTTCATGACTACTTTTGAAATATAAATTATATATGCATACACAGCAGGACCGTGATCAGCAGTTTGGAAATTTTGTGGCTGCAAAGTCTGATGGCCATGAGTAAAACCCAACCTACAGACACCAATCTTTACCAACCACAAAAAGGTCATCTTCATGATATTCAACTAGTGGATTATTTTCAGCATCATTGATCTATTTTTTTTATTTTATTTTATTTTTTTATCAGAGCTCTCGCTGGAAAACTAACCACCTTGTACTTTAATCTATTGGCTATAGTGTTTTGCATATTAAAAATATTTAAAATGTTTTTGTCAGAGTTAATCCAGCATCTATGAGTAACACTCATGGTCAGACAGTCTCTCTATTATGTTGTAAAATGATTGACAGATAAGCAGCTTGAATATATTGTGCACCTTGTGAAACCACATCTAAAGTATTCTGAGTAATAATACCCATATACATTTGGGTCTACCAAGCTTAGTTTTGTCTCACCCACCTGAGATTTGGTGGGAATGAGGGAAATATAAGGTTGTGTCATTTCTGCCAATTTTTAGACTAAAACCCCTTTTGTATGTTTTCAATTATTTTGAGATTGTCTCTTTTGAGAGTAATTCTTAGAAACTAACTTCATCTAAAGATTTTAAGTGTTATAAGGAAATGTTACCAGGAAATGTTACCAGGCTAGTTTGTCCTAAGTCTTTCATCATTGTCTTGCAGATTACTTTTAATCATATTGCAAGAGATGGACATCTACCATATTTGATAATTATGGAAAAGGGAATTTCTGAAAAAGACTTTATTTACACAAATGTGTACACAAAATTGTACTAGAAGCATCTGATCGACTTTATGTGAATATTGGACATAGCGATTGGGAACATTTGCTCTGTGAGAGCTGTTTGAAGTCGGAAACTATTCTTGGTCGCACTGGGAAGAGAGTTGTTTACAAACAACTGTCAGAAAAGGGGGAAAAAGACGAAAGCTTCTATAAAATAACTAAATGTACCTTAATCTTTATTTTATCATAGGTTTGCAGGGTTATAAGGGTGTTTAGCAGATGAAAATCCCATTCTCGAGTGATATTTTAACTGGTAAGTGTCGCTTTTTGTCTTTTAAATGTGGTGTTAATCGGCTGTCTGGCGTTTCAGTATCCTTATTTGGGTGTTGTCTAATGGCTCCCTTTTAGAAGATATTTAACCTTGCACATAGCTGTTAGCTCCTTTGGCTAATTGCTCATAACATGCGAGTCCCTTCCTACTTGTCTTTCAGTAATTTCACTTTCTATTCGTTACAACAGAGTTAATGTCACTTCTGACTTCTCCCACAAATCAAGACTGAAAGAGATTATAAGAGGTAATATCATGATTTTCGATGAAACGTTTCGATTCCACACATTCTCGTTATTATTGGGAAATTAGACATTCAAAACATCGAAAGTGTTTTTACATGTCTGGCACTTTCTAGATTTGTTTTTATTGAGATCAGCTTCTGATAACCACGAGAAGCGTCCCAGCTCACTTTACCATAGCTGTAATATTACACGTTTTTTAACGCACAGATATTGGACAGAATAGTAGTGTAATGTATCACTATTTATTTGAATACTTTACTAATGAAAATCATATCATCTTGAACCACATTTAATCATTGAAGGTCGTGGAAGTTACCTTGAAAATTAACTTTAAATGGCTTGAAAACACTATAACATCAGTGTTGATGGTTGAAACAATTTTGTAAGTCCAAAGGTTTAGTCATCATCTTGTTACCTGTTTATTTCTTGTTATACTTTACTGTAAAAAATAAATAAATAAATATTAGAATAATAATTTAGTTGCAAAACTGTGGACAATTAGCAATTTTCCTCAGTTAAATATCCTCAGTTTGAGGATCAGAATAATTTTTCTACTTACAAAAAAGAATTAACAAGACTATATCCACAAAAATAAAATGTAGCTATTTGGATGCAATGTATTATAAAAATCTACATTATATCAATAGATGGCTGTAGCCTACTAATAATTAGAATTTTTCTTTATTTTTAATCAACAAATCCTCCAGAAATAGTAAAAAAAAAATAAAATAAAAACATTGATAGATCTGAGATTATGTATGCAAATGTTAAAAAATTGAAAAAGCGCTGGAAAATAAATAAATGAATTTGTCATTTTTTTACTCAATAAAAGAACTTCAGCTTAATTCATTGAATAATTGCCATCAGTGGTAGTATTGTTTCATGCCACGTTATACTGACAATATATTACATAACCTCTACTTCATTTTCACTCAGGAATGTTGGCAAATACATATATTAACTCATTTTAACAGGGAGACAGTTTTAGAAGTGTGGGCAGGCTGGCATGTGTGACAGAGTTTATTCATTTAATTTGCGTATTTATTAAAATCACACTGCTGATATTTACAGTGTATGCGCGCAGTGAGATAAAGCTGAGCAGGTGCAGTGTCTAAGTTACACAGAGCTGTTGGCTGTGAGCACTCAACAGGACACATGGTAGAGGAAGGCAACAAGCTGACACTGAGGCGCCTGGAGGCACCAATCCACAAGTTCATTAAAGTAGCTCTACCCACGGACCTGGAGAGGCTGCAGAAACACCATGATAATATCCAGAAGGTGATGGCTGAAATATGTCTGGACACAGGATCACATCCAAACTGTTACTTTCATAGCTCAGATGTATAAGTGATACTTCTTCTTTCATGTTTACAGTATCAGCATGGCCAGCAATGGGACCGCCTTCATCAGGAGCATATTAATGCCAGCAGAACTGTTCAGGTATAACATCAGTGTTTACCATTATATTAGGGGGCGTCTCACCCTTCCGATGAAAATCCCGCCCTCCCAAGAAGGTCAAGTTAATTTTATCTTTTTCTGTCTATATTGTGAGCGGCGACCCCCCCCCCCCCCAAACATGATTCACTGAACATGATTATACTTCAGATTCCCTAAACATGAATGTCTCTGCAACTGCTTTGTATATCTGGTCCTTGTGACTTCCTAAATCTGGACCTTGACATTTCCTGAGTTGTGGCAATCATGTTTTTCCATTTTGAAGATCATAGAACAGTGTCAGAGCAGCAACTGTTGTCTTTATCCAGTTAAGAGCAGACAGTGTCTGAGTGAAGGGAATAACTGTCAGTCTTCTGATTTTGAGCCCATTTAACCTGACACAAACAAATGTCTGCTGAACCGTACCAGACAACAATGAGCAAATTGAATTCTGTTCTTTTTGTCTGAAATTAATCAACAGAATAATGGGAAAACAAGAGTTTGTGAGGGGGCTCATCATAATGTCAAACCACTTGGTGATTCCAAAGTTTTCAACCACAACTTGTGGCCTCCATCAACTGCTGGTATTTGCTCAGTTGTCATGGAGATAGTTTACCAACTTAGAGAATTTTCTTAAGACAGCATTTTCTCCTATATGACTAGCTGTTGTTACACCTCTTGCTCATATGGTACCAACTAAATGATCTTCTTTGACAACTGAGCAGCTTTATCTGTTTAGGAAAGCAAAGAGATATCGTTCTGAATTTCAAATAAATCTCTTCAATCTTTCCATTTTTAATTAAGCCACTAAGAAAACAGCCTGTTTTTAATAGTTGAACATACGTCTAAACACAAAAAACGATGATTCATTTGTCAAATTACAACCTGTTCTCCCAAATCGAAAACGGCAAATTTGCAAATACACTCATTCTGAATTTAATGCCAGCAACGCAAAAAAATGAGATGGGGTAATGATTGGCTAGACAAATTGTGACTGTGCACAGTCATCTGCTTTTTTATTTCAGCAAGATTATGGCAAACATCATTCTGCACTTAGTACAACTGAGCCACTCTGTATGTAAATGTTTTTCTTTCTAAAATTTCCCCCTAAGCTCTCAAATGTTTACACAGTTCTGTTAAAGGAAGAAGTAATGCGACATAGTGGTAAAAAAACAACCTCATCCTGTATTTTTTAAACCTCTTGCAGACCTCTAATTCAGAGCAGATATTTTGGAAAAACTACACAATTTCTCAGCTTTAGCATTTGATGTCAATTTGTACTTTATTACAATTTAAATAATTTGAAAATCCCTGTGTTTTTATTTACAAGTTGCAAGGAATATGAGGATGGAAATAAATATTCCTCACAGATTTTTTTGTTTGTTTGAATAAATAAAATATCAAGAGAAGAAAGGAGCTTCAGCTGAACCTCAAATGTACCATCTCTTGTGTGTGTGTGTTTTAAGTACTTGCACGCTTGTTCACATGGTTGGTGTGAAATGCCTCGGGGGATGTTGTTGCCTGGAAGCCACCGTGTCTCTGAAGGTGAAATAACTCCAAACAGGCCCACACCTATCCTCTCACCATTACCCCACAAACCCCAGGGGCGCACATAGAGTGCTTTCCTATGTCTTCATGGCATTAATCCAGAATAGGGGTTTGTCGCTCCTGCTTTAGATGTGAGTGTGAGATGTGTGTGCATGTGTGCTTATGTTCCACAGACAAACTGATGGGTAGGTAAGCGCATAGATAGCTCATAGATGCACATTTTTCTGTCCTGAATACATTTTAAAATTATAACTCTCTTTATATGTTCATAGCTGCTTGTCCATCTGTCCTCTGACAGCCCCTACAGAAGTACAGACTGCTGTCTCTCACCCTACTTACTGATTGACATGTACCCTCAGTAGTATAGCACCATGGGTGGCCCCAATAGAATGACATAACCAGACTCGGTTTCCCCAGCTTTACCACATCAGTTACAGCAAACCCTCTGAGACAGAGAAGTGTAGAAACTATTTTATTATAAAAAATCTACTATTGTGTACGTGTTTAATTGGCCTGTATGTATTTGAGCAACATTCGATCAGGGTTAATTTGCTGGCTGACAGGTGCCTGACCTGACTGTCTCTGTATTAATCAGTGAGATTTTCAGTTTTATGTACGAGGACGCGTGTGTGGGCGTATGTTTATTCATGTTTTGTAATTAGCAGAATGTGTTATCGGCAGCATGTTGACCTCTTGAGTCCGGGTCACTGAGCTGTGGCCTGGAGGGCTGATGGCTGGGATGTAATCCTCCTGTCACCCTCAGGGCACTTCTTATATTCCACAGCCTCATATTTAAGTTTTATTAAGCTCCCATCAACCCACACACACCTGCCTCGCATCACTCGAATGGTGTGCAAGACTGAATCTGTCGGTATGAGGGTTTTTTTTTCCAACTGAGGCAAACGGCTGAGTGAGGAGGAAGTATTGTTTTATTGTACTGAATTTAAGAGGATTTATGTTATTAAATTTGAACTTATTTTTGTTTTATTTCCTGCTATATGAACTGTCTACCTGTATTCAGAATTTGTTGCAATGGTTTGCAGTCTAAAATTCTCCGGTGACAGCTGTGTGTAACCACAGGTTTGCTTGTCTCTCTTCCTGTTAATTTATCCCCTCATCAACCATCTCAGTACTTTTTAAATATTTATTCAGTTTTTCATTTTTTTAAATACCCCACTGAAATCTTTCCTGAATGAAAAGGTTCCTTTTTTCCACATCATAAAATCTGCTTGTCCTCTGCCCTTCTGCAGCAGCTAAGAGCTAACATCAGAGAAATGGAGAAGCTGTGCATTCGGGTCCGGGATGAAGATGCTGCAGCTTTGGAAGCACTCGTCAAGCCAGTCAGGGACAGAGCTTTAGCTGCTGTTCAAGACTTCCTGCGTTTGCACTCCAACCCTGTGCCTCAGCCCAGATCTGCACCACCACCTGCCACACAGCCATCCAGCTGTGCATCTAGTAGTTGCCACATTGTTGACGACTTGGGCGAGGAAGCAGTGTCTAGTAGGCAAACTCAACTCCAGCTTCCAGAAATTCCATCTGACCAGAGCGCTGCAGAGTCATGGGATAGCCTGGAAGAGGTATGTTTGGATAAATCCTAATGCAACATTTTCAAATATTTGCCTAACATGTTGTCTAATTTGTATTATTCAGACTGATGTTTCATTTCTTGTCTAGACTTTGTCGCATATGTAGCATATCCCAGATATGTTCTCATTCATTCCCCCAACAGAAGACATCTGTGAGCTATATTAGCAGCTCAGGACCTCCATAATTCTAACCCATAATTGTTTCACTAAAGTATTACCTTTGTTACCTCCACCAAAGCTAAAATCATGTATTCAGTGGCGTTGGTTTGTCTGTCTTACTGTTAGCAACATAACTCAAAAAGTTATGGACGGATTTAGATGAAATCTTCAGGAAATCTCAGAAATGGAATAAGGAACAAGTGGTTAGATTTTGGGGGTGATCTGAATCACTGCATATTTCCTGAAATTTAAAAAAAACAACCAACTTTACTATGGGGAGATGGGGATCATTTTGCTTTTAGAGCTTCTAACTAAAAAAAAAAAAAATACCCACAATCATTGGCAAAAAAAATGACAATGGCTTGGCAGAGGTCTGTCCTCTCTGAGTGCTTGTATTCTATTTTTTTTGTTCTATAATACACACTGCTAGGATTCTCAAGCAGCCAAATAAATTCTATTATTACATCCATTATTTACACCTGTGCTTTTCCTGCTGTGATTCATCAAATTCAATGAGAAGTTCAGCATTGACTTAAAATTTAACAAAATAACTTAGCGGGCTTGAGAATGCTAAGTTGGTGCAAGGGCAAGCCTAAGGATCTCTGTTCAGACTGCAGCTCCCCCTCAACACAGTCCTGAAGCTGCAATGGATGGATGAACTACACATTATTATGGTTGCATGCATTCAGTCTCATTAGATAATGCCATTCTCAGACACTGACAGTGTGGAACATTTGTAGATTTGTGCGATAAAGCAACTTAATGAAGTAAATACTGTAAAACATTTTTTCCCCGCAGGACCTGAAGGAGCTCAGTGGTTTGGTGACAGAGTTCTCTCTTCTTGTCCATGTGAGTACACTCTGCTGGCTACTACAGTCACATTTCAGCACTGTATGCATTTCTCTATTTATGTGTGCACAGCCAGCCTTGTGAAGGAACACAATGAGGCCGCTCGCATATAGCGTTTCCAGGAAGTGGTGTGTATTTGACCGATGTGTGCTTGTGTTGACTGGTACGGCTCCTCTGAGACGAGGTTACACAGATCAGCTCAGGAGTACTGCTGGGGCCCCAGAGGCCCTCCGCTGAGGCAAGAGGAGAGATAGAAGAGTAGATGAGAGCTAGGTAGATAGGGAAGATTTGGGGGAGGACACTAGGTTGTCACAGGGGGGAGAGGAGGGAAACAAGGGATACAACAGAGCAGGTGGAGAACAGACGGTTCAGATTATCACCCTATCCTCAGGGATGGAGGGAGAGGAGCAGGGAGACTGGGTAACGGAGAGATTAACAGCAAAGAGAGAGTGAAGATGTAGTTGTGTGAAAAAAAACAGACAAAGGTATTGCGAAGGGTGGGGAGGAAAGAAAGAGCATAGACATGTTGTAGTGTCTCAAGGGTGAAAGATGCCGTTAGGGGAGCAATATTCCAGTGCTCAGCCACAGTGGAAATACTGAGTGAGTGCGTGGTTGTGTCTTTGTGTCTGTACATGCATCATGTTAGCTGCTGATGTCTTGTTTGTGCTTATCTGTGTCTCTTTTTTATTGTGTCCATGAGGCCTCTTGCTAAGTTAAAACTAAAATGCAATATTAAAATTATCTGCTAAGTGAACAAATATCATAATAAGGGCAATTTTCCATAAGAGTAGTAGATGAAGCTTGCCCTGTTATGGAATAATAGTCGTTTTTTAAACCAGTAGTAACTGAATGGACTCGGTAATTAAATAGTTTTTGCATTATGGATACACTTTAGGTTAATCAAAAATTATTTTTAAACTTGTTGAAAAAACATTTAAAATGTAGAAATGCTAATAGATATTGCATTTAAATGCATTTGACTCTCTGTGGGGACTTTTTGTCACCATTTTGCCTTCATTTGGCAAGCAAAATTGCCAAATATTTTACTGTTTTAATCTTTTTCTGTTTTATTATCAACCAAATATCTTTAACTTTTGCACTATTGGTCAAATATAACAGCTGAAGGCTGCAGCCTTTATTCTCAATGTCCTAGCATTGTCTATACGTCATAAGTCAGTTAGTAGATTAATTTATAGTCAAAAGAAGAAAAAAACTTGTCGGTTCTCTTATTAATTCCTGAGTTATTTGGCTGTAACATCTGGATCTTCTGCAACTTTTAAGTCACAACGAATAACTGGAAAATGAAAGCAAAGACGAAACAACTTCTAATAAACCGGAGGGAGATGAATAACTGCTGTCCTCAGCAGGGACAGGTGTTACAGCTTTGAAACCATCTCAAAACAACAGGAAGTTATTTACATGAGTATGCAGGGATAAGAAGAAAAAAAAAAGGGCCTAAAAACTGTAAAGCGATTTAAAGCTCAGAGGGAGCAGGTGAAAGAGAGAAAGGTGGTTAAGAGGAGGAAGAAGAGAAAAATGCTCTGCTTGTTGTTTGGTCACTGTGTCCATCCAACCCTCACATGGAGAGAGACAGCTGCCACTCTGAATATTTCATGAGATCTACGCAATGCCACACACTGACACACATATGTACACACACACACACACAGTGTATGAATAACCCTCAGAGAAATCAGTAAAAACCTTGAATGTACCTACAACATCTACACACACACACACACACACACACACATACACATCACCTGTGTTAACTTGTACCATAGAGAAGATTTGGGACAGATGAAAATCAACAAATAAATATCATGGTACCCAACAGGTGTTTCCTCCTTTTAATACATGTGTGTGTGTGTCAGTGATTGCTTGAATATGAGTGTGTGTCTACCCTCCATGCTTCAGTCCCAGCAGGAGAAGATTGACAGCATAGAAGACAACGTCAACACAGCCGCGGCCAACGTGGAGGAGGGGACCAAGAGCCTGGGGAAGGTGTGTATATGTGTGTGTGTTTATGTCCTGATGATCTGATGCGTGTGTGGTGTTTGGGAGATGGGGAGATCGATGGCACTTTGCCTCCCAGCCATTCCACAGCGTTTGTCCCTATTGATCTGTTCCAATACGGAGGAAAGCTGCAATTAAGGAAATAGAGAGAGGAGAGGGAAAGTGGAGGGGAGGGGGAGTGATAGAGAGGTCGGATAAGAGGGCTGACATGAGAGGGTCCACATGTTTGTGAGTGTGTATGGGACTGAGAAGAGGTTTAAATGACTAATAGGTTGTTTTTTTTTAGGAGCTGCGTTTTTAGTTAAGTACGTTCGTTGTTCTGCTCTGAGTTTAAGTTGGACAAGCAGTCACTGCCCTTCACACTTATTACACACTTGAAATGTCAAACTTCCAGCCTGTAATATGCAAATGAATATTATTCATGGTTGGTTTGGGTTTTTTTTTTCCCTCCCTTAACGAAAGTAATCAAGGTTTGAAGTAATCAAACTGTAATCTGAGAATGTAACTGAGATTTGAGCCACTTTGTTTGTTTATTCGCACAAAAATAACGATACAATAAATTGAAATGGAAGAGGCAAAAAAGCCTATCTGTCTAATCAAAAGCCTCCCCCGAAAAATAATTAAAACGTGATAAGAATACAAAACAATGATATTAGATAAAGTGAAGCTTTAAAAAAAATAAAATAAAAGAATTATCGAGATACTTGCTGGATTGTAGAGAGCAAACTTTTCAGACAAAGGAGGCAGCTACTTTACAAGTTACGTGGCCATAACATGAAGACAAAGGTTGTGGTGAAATAATAAAATAATTACCTTGTATTTGTTTTTCTCCACAATTTTCCTTGAGCTTGATGGAAAATAGACGAGACCAAGAAAAAATAAGAAAGAGAATTCCTGAGAAATAATTGAGCATCTCTTTGAATGTTCCTGCTTCAAGAAACTGTGGAAATGTGGTGGCATTGAAGCTTTTTTCATTAACATTTAAAGAATTCCTCCACTTTATCAGAAAGAAAATACTTTTTGACATCACTCAAACATTTACCATTCCAGAAGTGGTTCGCATTACTCTGTAACCTGATTTCAAGAGGTCAAAAGAATAACATTAAAACTGATTTCCAGCATAGGTCATTTATTTTTCTTTTATTAGGTTTAAAGCAAACATTTTTAAATTGCTCTTTTTTTGATCAATGACATCCAGTTTGCTGAAATGTGGGACACAGGAAAGCAAATGTGTGTGTTTTTATATGTATTTCTCATATTAAACTTCTCTTGATAAGAACACTAAGTCCCAAGCATAGAAAGTTGCGGTCATGCTTATTGAACAAAAAACAGACTGGCTCTGGCCATCAATATCTGCAGGTGTTATTTAATATCAGCTATTTTGGTTGTTATTCAGGGCCGATTAAAATTTACCCTGCCACACTCTTCTTTAAAGGACAACATGAACTTTTGACAAATAATTCCGACAAATACATTAAAAACAGTTTGACTAGATTCTAATGTGTAAAAGAAATATCTTTTAATTTTGTAATGTTGCCAGGTCACATTTTTACACTTATTTACTACTTTAAGCTTAATTTTTATTAATAACACATACTGTTTAATTAGTTTATTTGATTTAGATTTACCCAAATTGGAAGGCAAACAAAGACTGGCCACCTTGTAAGGTCGCTGGTAGATACAGTGGGTTGCACGTTTGATGAAGGGGTGAGGAGTGATAAAGCAGATGAGAAGGGTGTCAGATGTTTTAACATGTTTGAAAGCTTGTAATCTGTTATCAGGTCAAACAGCATTATACACACACACACACACACACACACACACACACAACACCTTCATTTCCTCCATCCTCCACAACCTCTATACCCAGACTCCTTTTAACTCTGCTCAGATGAAATTAAAATTCCCACAACTGCCACAGGGGTGGGGACAAGCTATGCTAGCTTTTGAACTAGATTAATTTAATGGTGAAGTGTTAATCAAGTGAGTGTTCGTGTGTGTTTGCGCATGAGTGTGTGTGAGGATGGTCAGAGAATCAGTCATTAATTGCCATCAGCAAAGAGCACCTACTACTCTGATGATAACAGCTGTAATAACACACAGGCCACATCTCTCTGATTTCTCCTAAATGAAGATAATGAAAACGCTTTGATGCAGCTGCGGAAGCGTCCGTTTACATATACACATGCAGGCTTGTTTGTGTCACTTTTGCTTCCACCTTCTGTGGGTTAATGTGTGATCATGAAAGGATAGACACATGCAAACTCTATCGCAGACTGTCTTGAAGCCACAAAGTGCTAATGCCTCCAAAAGGTGTGTGTGCATGTTAAATTAAACTGGAACTTATCTCTTCTTCCTGTCTCTTGAGGCGGTGGGATACAAGTTGGCGGTGTTGCCAGTTGCTGGGGCGCTGCTGGGCGGTGCATTGGGAGGTCCACTTGGCCTTCTGGCCGGGTTCAAAGCTGCAGGGGTGGCTGCTGCTCTGGGAGGGGGCGCCCTGGGTTTTGCAGGTGGAAACCTGGTCCAGAAAAACCGCAGAGCTCGGTTGGATCTGCAGATGAAACAACTGACCGCTCCGCCAGCAGAAGAACCAGAGCGAAGCAAAGATAAATGACCCAGAGGCTCCCTTGTGGACTGACCAATCAAAAGCACAAACTACACCTATGAGTCTAGGAGACTAATAGGACAATGTCGCTGAGCATTGCTGTTACCAGGCACTGTGGAAAACAGTTATGTAACAATCGCCCCATTTAAGTCTGTCTTTTTCAGGTGTGAATGGTGTGTCTGTAGAAACATTTAGCCTTTCTTTGTACCCACAGCTGATTTGAACACAGCGGCAAAACCATCATTAACACTAAAGTTTTTAGTGTGTAGTTGGTCAGAGTGAAATTACTGTGAGTGCAGCTCCTTAATGATTAAATGTCTGTCACCAGGTCAGTTCATCAGACCTGAATATTGTCAGATGCTTGCACTAAAAGTCTGTTCTGTACTTTCCATCTCATTTATTATTCTTCATCTGCAGGTTTTCAGGTTCACAAGTGGCCATGCATCAGTAATCCTCTATGCAGAAATGAATGTGAACCACCATTAACGGTTTATTGTAAAATGATGTTGCCGAAATGTTTATAGAGATTATTCTTATATTTATGCAACAATAAAAGTGCCAATATCCAGATAATTTCATAGACTCTGGAGTATATAAAGTCGTTGTGAACCGATTGTACTGCTGCTGCCAAATAAAATGTTTTAAAAAGGAACATTGTTCATTGAATTATCACAACAGTAAATTATGTAATGTTTAAGTTGGGAGACACTAACACACAGACAAAAAAAATCTGTAAAATGGTTTTTAATTTATGTTTTTTGCTTTTATTCTCCTCTGAAATGACTGATTAAGAAATGGTATCATACTCTCCTTGCTGATCTGTAAATGGGCTGATATGTTACTATTCAGGTTATCTGTTGGCCTCTATGGAGGGGTAGGGAACACAATACAAATGGGTCCCCATACTTGTAGTCTTAATTCCACTTAGGGATTCTCAGGAATCAAGACTTGTACCAAAATCTTAAACGCGTACAAAGAGACAAAAACCAGTTTTAAGAAAACTTGTACAAAATGACTTAATTCCACCTTGAACTGCTTGAGCTTCCCCTCTTGCCTTTTAAAACACATGTAAAGCCACAGTCTTTTTCTAACCAAGCATGAAAACAAATGTAACGTTAAACAAAAACAGCCATTACATGGACACATTCAGAAACATTTTGTATTCTATTTTGATTGCAAGGAATACAACTCAGGTCATTTGACATTTTTGCATTTTACATGTGGACTGATCAACAGCGTAAGTCTCTTTGATTTCAAATCAAATTGATCTTGGGTCAAAAACTAACATTTTTTTGAATATTAGATTTATTTATGTCACCTATCGGCTATACCCCTTATCATTTATTTGCTATAGAGGATCTGGGGCGGGGCTATAGCCTATCCCAGGTGACATGGATGACATTTAACAGGACTCTTCCCACAAGCATTTCACCTGCTCTACTACCAAAAGCCCTTTCAGGGCCTGCAGGAGAGAAGCGTCCAACAGCATGATGCTGCCACCACCAGGCTTCAGGGTTGGGAATGCAGGTCGTAGATGTTGGGTTGTGCTTGGGTGATACCAAATGAAAAAGACTAGTATCAGGACCAAAAGCTCAAAACTTCAGCAGTTAGGTTTTTTCTGTTATTTGGTGAAGAAAAGCCGACTAATCAGTACTGAAAAATAGTAAAACATAAAAAGATCTGAGGAATATTTTTTAGAAGCAGTGTAAGAGACATAACTGTACCAGGGAGAAAAGAGGTGCATCTCAATAGGCTGCAGTAGCTCAGTCTCTTCATCTTCCGTCACATGCCTCAGTTAAAAATGTTGCTACTGCTATCAGATGTTTCTTTACTCCTGTGGGAGTGAAGATATGGAGGTAAGGCTACTTCAGACGGGCATACTTTAACTTGTGCTATACAAATGAATTAGACTTGAGTTGGTCATATTGAGATGCAGCCATGAGGTCGGTAAAACAGGATGAACCAGACTACCCACAGATAGGAACCGTAAAACTGGAGTGGGGACACTGCTTTGTTTGTTTTTCCGACAAAAAGCAGGATGATGAAAAAGAAAATGGAATAAAATAAAGAAAACTCTGCATTTAATTTAGACCAACATTGTGATTCCAACGTAGCACAAACATATTTACAACTTCCACAAAAATAAAAGTACACTTTTTATGCCCCGACCCCTTGCTTTTTTTTCTTCTTTATGCTCCTTCAACTCAACTCAAAATAAAAATTATGATAGTTATGAAAATATAAGTTTTTTCCAACATGGTTGTGGTCATGGTCATGGTCATGACATGGTTGTGTCATGAACTGCACTCTCTTCTGCATGGTCTTCTTTCCTAATCCATTTTTGTCTTCATTCTCCTCCTCCTTCCTCCTAATCTTATCTCGATTTCTTCAGTAAGGGTGTTGGGTGTTAATGTTCTGTCCTGCTGGCCTGTCCCAACCCTAACCCCCTCCCTGACCCCGGGGTGCGGTATTGAGTCACAGGATCACTGGAAGGCTGTTTTAGTCACAGCTCATCACGGTCCCTTCTGAGGATAGTATAGCGAGTCTCGCTGGGTGCCAGCTTCAGGAACGAGCTATCTGGGGGACTGCTAGCTACTTCTCCGTCCGTCTCCACCTAAGGGGCCATATTCAAAACAAACGGTGAAATTTCACATTACAAAAACAACTTTTATTGATTCCACAGGGTGAGCAGAAACTGCTGACTTACCTGTCCAGGCGTGCTGTCTGTGGGATCGGGACCATGGTGGAACTCTCTGTGAAGCTTACCGGAGTGAAGGTCCAAAACAAACTGTCTCAGTTTGCCAGGAATACTGGAAGGAGAAGAGGATAAGCAAAACACTTTAAGTGTTTCCCACAGGTTCAGAGCCTATGGAGGGGAACCGGGTTGTAGTAATATAATAGTTTCATATGTTTAACTTCCATACAGGCTTAATGAACTGGATGTAAAAATGAACTCTGCAACAGGTAACCTTCCCACCACAGCATTACAGTGTTAATCTGACGTATGTGATAATGACTAAATAATTCAAATATCACATGACAGCTACACGCTGTGAAGTCACGTCGCAATTCCAAACTTCATTGTGGACTAATTTTCCATAAATAACTGAAATGTGGAGATAAAAAAAGAAAAACACTCAGGATAGAAAAATATTAAACGTTTGTAATGTCCCGATGAAACCATTTAATTCAGTGAAGTCGCTCTAAAATGTTTTTATAGTTCAGATCTCAGACAACCTTTGATGTTAATGAAACCAACATATAATATTGAATCAATTTTAAACTGTACTACAATTCAGAAAGCTCTACAATGATGGCGGGGTTCCGCTGTGCACTTTCCCGCATTGTGCACGACGTTCTCAACTTAACAGCGGGGGACATATTTCGGGTGCTCCACGCTGGAGCAAGTGTGTCCATCTTCACCTCCCTGGTAAAGTCTAAAACCCTGATATTTGTGTCTGACTTTCAGATAAACTGAAAAGTAAAAACAAAACAAAATCCCACTGTGTAACTTAAATCATTCCGACATTCCTACAAACAAAGTCCAACAGACTGCTCATACAAGAGAGCACATCCGAATTAACCATTATTATAAGACAAAACAACTCATGGCAGATGTAGAAGACATTAGTCCCTGCAGACCTGCCATCAAGCAGCATAAATCTCAATCAACTTTGTCATGAGAATGGACAAGTTGTTAGTTGTTGTCATATCATACAGACAGCACTGGTGCCCAGTCACAGCTAACACGGTGGGTGAAAACAGCACATAAGAAAACAAACCCATGTATATCTACATATAACATACCCTGTGCTAATGCAATTACTAGCTGTGTGCCACATGAAGCAGTGATGTGATGTAATTAGGTTGTGGAGGCCCAGTCAGTCCTCCGGGCTTCTGTCTATCTGATCAGACTCTGATTGGGGAGGGGGGGCTGAGTGGTGGGAGGCAGAATAAATAAGATTAAATTAGATTAAACTGGATTAGTTTAGCACTTATTGCACGTGCCAAATCATGTCACATTAGCTCCAGTGTCCTGGCCCATTCATAAAGGACAGATTTTAGGAGGTGTGACATTTCTCTGGTGTTGAGTGCACCGTGGATTATGGTGCCTTTGTGTGCATGACAAAATTGTCATTATTTTATGATGAGCCAATCTCATTATGAAGAATTACACAATAAATGATATATCATGTATGTCATTATCAGGAAAAGGAAAAAAAAAAGCGGAATAACTCCTACTGATTAAAAACAAAATGTTTCCATTTGAAAATTTCAGGCGCAAATGTGGAAAAAGACACATTTTGCAACTATTTTCTGAGAGAAAACAATTACCAGCCTGTACTTTTTCCCCATCTTCAAAATATCTAGTAACTTTTGCATGAAGATGCAGGTGTAGGGGTGTAAACTGTGTAACAAAGCGATTATTTGTATTCACATTGTTTAAAATGACCAGAATACTTACGCGAGGTCTTTGAAGTCAGGGAAGACGTACATATGTCTGAACGAGTCTATGGCAATGACGGGACAATCGGCTGGAGTTTTCTGAATATGGAGCAGAGGATGGCGGAACTTATCGCAGTCTGCATGAAGGAAGTTTATGGACCCTGAGGAGGAGGCACCAATGTCATGAACACCACCTTTGTACAAATGGCTGCATGGCTTGAGTAATTAAAATTCACATCTCTAGGACATACAAAATGCAACAAACACACAGGAATTTACCTTTTTCACTAATGAGTTGGCGAGCAACTTCATGTTGGAACTTCTCTAAGCTTTCCATGTCCTCTTTAATATGGAACAAAATGAGGAATGGGATTCCTTCTTCAGTCAGCTCCTGGAAATCACATGTGCACACACACACAAAGTGTCAAAAGGAGTCAGGGCTTTTTGTGGCTCAGAATATAGACAAACCACAGACTCAATAACTACCAGGCTGGTTCTCAGTTTAACTAATAACATCCATGCCTGCGTATTTATCCATCTAAAACTACTGCCATAATTGCTTAATGCATGAAACATACAACAAACCTCTCCATTTTCAAAGGTGATCTCCCTAACTAGAGGCACACACTTGTCCTGCGCCCAAGCGTACGTCAGGTCAAAGTTGGTGAGTGAGCCGAGGTAGACCATGTCAGGAATGCTCTCGCCAACAGGTTTGTAGATTACGTTGTCTCCACTAAAACGCTCAGACTCTGATACAGCACTGCAAGAGCAAAGGTCAAGAACACAAATAAAAAATTAAGAATAATACTTTTAAAAAAAAAGACTAACAAAGTGTGTGGATTTAAAGATGGTGTCGCGTCTCACCCAAAAGCAGCTAAGAATGTGCAGTCATCTCGTAGGATGTTTGCAACTTTTTCATATGTGTGATAGTTATCGGAGTCCCTTTTTTCAAAGAAACCGATAATATTTCTCTTGCTCCTCTGTTAAATAAGAGCGTGACGTGAGTTTTGAGAAAACATGTGATACAGATTTCTTCAACAATGTGCACCTTTATAATGTTACTAGACAGAAAAAGGTGTATTTGCCACTTACATCAAGAGTATTAACCTCCTCCATTGAGTGCATCTCTTTGACTGGGTCGACCTGCTGCTGGCGAATGAAGTCAGCGATTGCCGTCACTGACCTCTGACCCCTGTACTCCCTCTTCATCATCATCCCGTTGCGGAACAACTTCAATGTTGGATACTTGGTGATACGGTAGCGCTGAGCTATGTCCGCTACACACAGAGGCAAAGGAGGAGTTAAGCAAAGAAGGATAAATCAATTGATGAAGAGCAAGAAGAAGAGTAAAAACACATGGGGATAGGTGGATGAGGAGCGGGGCAGTGACAGAGATAGCAGTTAAACCGGAGTCTGAAAACACTACCCTCAGCCAGCTCCGAGCTCTGATCTCCCACATGAAAGCAGCCCCCCCACCAAGAGTAAATATTCTCTGTGCACACAGTGTATGAGTGTGTGTGTATGTGTGGCAGGTGTCAATCTCCCTGTGGGGTGTCTCTAAGCCTGCAGTCTTCACAGGAAGCAGCAGTTTTGTCATTAGTCTTCAAACAGTTTGCAGGTCATCAATAATTCTCTTTAATTTGGTTTATCTCAAAAGGCTGAAGTCGGCGGTTTATGTGTCTGTGCTTTGGTGTCTCAGGCATCTTCGTGTGCATATGTGCATCAAATACAGTAAAGGTACACCGCCTAGCCAAAAAAAGAGGCACCACCTGGATTTAATTAAGCAAACATGTACGAGCCTCCTATTGGACAATTAACGCATGGGCAATTATCTTTCAGCTGGCAACAAGTTATTTAACCTCAACTGATGCAATGAGCTTCGCATTTCTTAAACAACCATGTGGAAAGACACATCCTGTGATCGTGGAAAGATGTCTGTTCAAGAGGGGTCAAATCATTGGCATCCATCAAGCAGAGAAAATGAGATTGCAGAAACTACTAAATTTGTGTTAAAAACTGTCCAACACATAACAGTAAAACACACGGCTATGTTTAATAGTAGAAGAAAGAGCATTTCCATATTCACAATACAAAGGGAACTTGAAGGAGTGGGACTGAACAGCTGTGTAGCCATAAGAAAACCACTAATCAGTGAGGCTAACCGGAGAAAAAGGCTTCAGTTTGCTAGGGAGCAGTTAGATTGGACTCATGAGCAATGTAAGGTCATGTGGTTCTGATGAGTCCAGATTTACCCTGTTCCAAAGTCATGGGCACATCAGTTTAGGAAGAGAGGCAGGTGAAGTGATGCAGCCATCATGCCTAGTGCCTCCTGTACAAGCCTGTGCGGGCAGTGCTATGATCTGGGGTTGCTGCAGTTGGTTAGGTCTAGGTTCAGCAACATTATATGCCCAAAGAATGAGGTCAGCCGAATACCGGAATATACTGAATGACCAGGTTATTACATAACTGGATTTTTTTTCTTCCCTGATGGCCCAGATAATGTACCCGAGAAGTGTCACAGCAATTCAAAAGCCACAACAGGATGCTTTTGAATTGTGGTCGGACTTTCCGATCATCAATACAAGATCTTGATGAAAAATTCAAGTGACACTGGATTGAAATAAGTCTTGAGATATTGCAGTAGCTTATCTAAACAATGCCACAGCGAATGCATGCTGTTATCAAAGCTAAAGGCGGTCCAACGAAATATTAGAATGTGTGACCTTTTTTTTTTGTGGCAACTTTTTTTGGCAGTGTATACTGTGCATATATAAACATTTAGAAAACATTTTTTGCATTCTAGCTTAAAACTGCTGTTTTTGCCTTGTATGATAGAGCAAATAAATGCAACATTTTTAGTTTAAACAAAACTTTTTTACAAACACATTTTTACTGATTTCTTTTAACTAATTTTTCTCTATCGTACATGTAATTGTGTTGTAAATGTTACATGAATATGTAACTAAATACAATATTTGGTCTACAACTTTTTCTTTTATGTTGGGTTTTGTGAAATCAACAAATTGTCAAAATGATATTAATTCAGCTTCTGCATCTGCTCATGCATGAGACTTTTGTGATGTAAATACTGTCATCAGGCCCAGGCTGCAAAAGCCCATCAGGTCTCTCTGCAGTGAACTGCGTGCAGCCTAAATATTTGTGACTGCTTGGACTGAGTGTACTGACTATGTATGCATTTGGATCAACCTCCATTCCAATTGTTTTAAGGAGAGACTTTGGAGAGAATAGCTGTTCTCCACACCACTTCCAAGTACTGTAGATCAGTTATATGCCCATGCATGGAAAGCTTTTGTGCAGCTGACCCAAAGGTTAGTAATAAAGGAACAATGGAAACCATGTGTCCAGACATTAAGGGTCAGAATTAAATGTACACGATTTTTGGTTCTGATTCAGAGATTCTGAAAGTTCAAAGTATCTTAAATTACCAAGGTGTTTTAACTTTACATTAGTGAGCATGAATGATTAGCTTCTGTGTGCCAACAAAAAAGTTTTCTTTTATAGCGCACTAGACTGACTACCACATAGTACCATGGAAAAAATCCAAAGATCTCCAAGTAGATCTATGAAAGAGGACTAATAATCTAGGAAGTATATAAGGCATGTAAAATGCAAAAGACTGATTATATAATACTCACAATGTTGGTCACAGTCGACGCGAGCAAACACCACCTGCTTGGTATCAGGAAACTCCTCCCTCACTATGTTTGATGCTTCCTCAAAAATTGGATGAAGCATCTGACTGAATCTACACCTGTAGATAGTTTATGGGAGTAAAATTACATCAGGGGGCTTTACAGATTTTAGACCATTATGACCTAAATCTTTGTTTTAAAAAAGCCATCTAAAACTTAAGGGTTTTCTTTAAAAAAACAAAAAACTAAAAAAAACACAGCTGTTAAAATTGATGCGATACGCATGTTGCATCAAGCTTGAAGAGTACAAGCACGCATATGCTGTATCAGATAGTAATAGGTAAAATAAATTAAGCAGATCTTCTGTATTCCTCCAGACTTAATTTTGTTTTATTAGACTAGGCCATAGAGGTATTTTTGGCTACAATAGATCTATTATCCATCTATTAACCTATTCAGACCTTATATAACATGAGCATGCTATTTTTTTAAAGGCACAAAAATGACTAAATTGCTTTAAAAAGTCAATAATCTACAAAGAAAAGAATGGTTTAACCTCTTAGATGTTGTATTTAAAGATTTTAGTTTCTTCAGAGGTTGAGAAAAAAAACGTTTTAAAGGTTATTTGGAAGTATTCCAAAAAAAAAACCTCAGGTTTTAGAAAGCTTTTTTTAACTGAAACCTTAGTTTGTAACAGAGTAAGAAGCACTCTAAAGTCAATGGGATGACAGTCTGCACATTATGTAAAATAAATTAATAAACTCTGTAGCTGAGATTATTAAATTATATTCATTGAACCATGTGACATGTTCAGGAAAGGTTTAAATCAAGAGCAAAACTCAATTTAAATTTGACTGACATTAATACATAGATCCAAAGATTAAAAAAAAAGAGGAGAAAAGAAGGAGGAAAAAATCAACACTTACCAGTCAGCATAAAAATTCACTAATGCCACCCCAGCATTATCTGCAAGATAACAAAAGTGAAAAAAAACTGACTCTTGTTTTTTTAATATGCATGTTTGTATTATGTAAAGAATTTTGTGTTGCTTCCGCATGAAAATTGTTTTATAAATAAAATTTGATTTGATTTGCAATGTAAACCTCGATATTTTAACGAATATACCTATGAGAGGCAAAAGAAAAAGGCTATCCTTTTCCAGTCTTACACTAAGCTAACCTCCTGGATATTATATCTATGCATAATATACAGACATGAGAGAGGAATCAGTCTTCAAATCTAGATTAAATTTCCAAAAATGTCAAGCCGCATTTTTGGAAATTTTGTCACTTCTGAAAAATAAAGTATGGTGCCTTACTTAGGACATCATCAATGTTGCCTGAGTCCAGACTGGTTATTTCTGCCCTTCCAGGAGTGCAAAGGCCCATCACCTACAAACACACAAGATTAAAATGTATTAGCAATTTAAACATGAAGCATGCAGATCCTTTTTAAGCAAGTCATACAGCATGTGTGACTCAATTGAAAGTGTAAACCATAGCACTCACCCCTTATGACCTATAACATACCAATGAAGTGCTTAGTTAGAACAATTCTTGTACATTATGATAAAAACTAACAAAGTTGTACTTTCATGCAACATCTTCCTTCAACTTCACATGTTGCTTCTCCTTTGTTCTGCATTTCTGCTCCTGGGTCTGCCCAGGCTTTTTCTCACACTGTTCCTGGTACTGGGATAAATATTCTTTAACACAATGTCATCTTTGCTGTATCCTGCCAGCAGAAATGCATACTCTCCAATTCCAGAAAAACTGGGACCACTGCAAGTGTGCAAGTATTGCAACTTCTACATGTCTAATCATCCATTCCAAAGATAACAGGATTCCCAAGAAATCCTGACACACCTTGACAGCGGCTCAGAGTTGATAAAAGATACAATTACAAATATTAGTTGAATACACAGATGTTAGTTGGCACTACATGACTGTAAATTCATGATCATTTTGTGGTGAAACAGTCAACACATAAAACATTTTAGTGAAATATTACAACTGCCATCTTCTTTGTCAAATTTTACTGACATGAACATGGGGAAATGTATTTTGTGTAAAGAAAAAAAAAGCCATTTCTAGATCATTGAAACTACCGTGGTTGTAATAATGTAGTACCAATGAGGAATGTTTGGTTCTGTTATAATTACAACCCTGCATAAAATGTCCTGTGTCAAACAGATTGCCATGGAGATAATTTTGGGGTGATAATGACAGCTGCTGAAGAGTAAAATGAGATAGAATATCACTGCCAACTACAAACTCAGATAAACTATCCCAAAAAAGAGCTATTTTTAAAGCAAACATGACAGAACAACAAATGACTTTGTTTCAAGTTATTACCTCTTATCAAACGTACTTCCTTGAGGCTTTAAGTGCAATTTCATGTTTTTCCGAATCATAAAGATATCTGTTTCAAAGCCAGTGAAGCCAAAATGTCTGTAAGGATACAAGGCTATGCTTAAATAATCTATTCATCAGCGCTGATCAGTGGCAACTGCAGATCCTCTTTAAACAGGATATGAGTCTGTTTCTGTTACAAATTAATATGCCTCAAAGGAAGACCATAAACTTTTTTTTTTTTAAACCCACAGCCAGAGCTGGTTGAATGTTTGCTCACACACAGGTCTATGGTTTCATTGTAACAATTCATTCCTGCATTTACTTTTTAAAAAAATTTGAGCTGTCTGCAGCTATTTTAGCCATTCCTGTGACTTATCTATTACTGTTGATTATACCTGATTTATTCATGACATTAAAAGCTACATAAAACAAAAAACAAATTAAAATGTGCTAGAAATCAGAGTTACCAGAGGGAAAATAATAATAATTCAGAACTACACTGTTTAGAAGAAAAAAAACTAAATTCCACTGTTTAATTCCAATAATCACTAAATAGACCAATGTTTTCAGCTTACTTCCTAATTCTCTTATCTCAGTCCCAATGTCCTAAAAGTATGAAGCATGACATAGTTGCAGACTGATTAAAAAAAAGAAAGAAAAAAACAAGCCACAATGATGACGGTGGTTAAAGTCATGAAAACTCAGCTTTGCAGCGCAGAGAAGTTTTCATTTAGGCCACTGTGTCTAGTTCCGGGTTGTCAGCCAATAAGAATGAGCCACAACAGAGGAATTCACCAACCGGTGTAGACCATTCAGAAAGACACAGACGAACCATGAGTACAACAATAACTTTGTGCATAAGAACAACAATAAATGTTAAGCCTGTATACATACAGCAGAGACCAAACACTTAAATAAACTAAATTATTTCATTAACCAAGCAGCCAATTATCTTACTGTTGTCAATAGATGGTAGCGGTTGATGCTAACTGGATGCATTTCTCCTCCTCATTAAAATGATCAACTTTAGGTCAATTTTCAGATATAGTCATAATAATACACATCTCGTTTGTACAGGATCCATTGTTGTTAACAATTAAACTAAAACAAATGATACTCCACAGCACTACCGGCTAAGTTGACACAGCAGCTGGATAACTTATACCCAGGAGCTGATGGATGAAACGCATTCCAAAGGCCTTCTCAGTGAACCCACCAAAAAAACAGCATCACCCTTAACACATTAGTAGATTTGCGAGTCAATTTTGCGACTTTTAAAGCCATGTCTCATGTCAGCAGACCTTCATCGGTTAGCTAATAGCTATCCAGCGGTAGCAATCACTTAGCTAACATTAGCTTGATCAGGTAGCAGAGGGCAACGGGCAGTAAACGCACATTCCAACCCTGAGATACAGATGCTTACCAGCAATATAACCGTGACGAAGCGGATATCGAGAGAAGGAGATATTGCTAAAAGTTTCATTGTACAGTACAGTTATTTAAGAATGCGGTATTCAGTCTTCCCAGTCAGTCTCGACGCCGCTCTTCTGTGCAGCAGGAAACAAACGGCGAACCGATGTCCCGGTGACCACGGAAACGTGAGCCACACTTCCTTGTAGTGGCTGAGCTTTTTGGGTAATGTTGTTTTAAATTTCTAAAGACAAGCAAATTAAATGACTGAGAAAACTCCAATCATGGCGATTTTTTTTTTATCGCTTTAGAACTGTAACGGGAGTTGTAGTATTTACAGTAGTGATCCAACGGGACGCCTGGGGAGAAAACAGTGTTGGGATTTTCATCTAAGATAAAATACTTTCCAAAGGGTAAATATAACATCGATAAAACTGAACTGAGATAACACTTAGTCATAATGGCTAAAGTATTACTGTTATTCACACAGTGTATCCATAGTACGATTATGAATACTTGATTTCTCTAAACACAGGGGAGTTGCATCATTATTATGGAAATGTTTTTGTAATACTCCGACCTAGTTCTCACTACTGCTTTGAGCACTATTTGAAAATTTAGTTTGATCAGCTATCACGAACCAAAAGGGATACTATTATAGCACAACATGTATTGATGAGGTAAACGGCGTTTACGTTCTATTAAGCTCAACAAAGTCTGGAAAATATCCTTTCTAAACCCATAAAAGTTGTGCGTGTCTAATTGTTGGTGAATCAAACTTGAAATAAGAAAGTATAGATTAACCAAAAGTTTGCTGCGTGACATCAGATTATATGAAAACTCAAAACAGTTGATTACTGACATGCTCCCTCTCTTTGGATGCAGACAGTAGTTTTGTTATGCTGGCAAGTATTTGTGTGAACAGGTGGGATGTTAGCAGTGTGTCAGTGAGCCTTTTTTCTGCCCTAGCAGGAACCAGGATCAGGCCAGGTAGGAGATCTGGATGTGCATCCACACTCACTGACATGGACAACATCTGTTGTTGTACCCCCCTCAACACAAATATGGTAAGAAGCCAACACACAGCAGAAGTTTCAAAGGTTCATTTTTATACATCTCAGAGTTTTTTCTTTCTTTTTTTTTTCTTCCTGTAGTCATTTTCTGTATTTATTGGCCATCTTAGTGTCTCTAGTTTGTAATTAATGATCTCAAGAGTCAAAACCATTGAGACTATGTGTAACAAAGCTAATTGTGTGTACAGCAAGGGCATAATTGTTAAGGAGATTAAGGAGGAAAGCTGAATTGAATCCCAGCATTAATATTTTATGAGCTAAAGCTGTCCATAGGGGGTTCACAGTGTGTGAGCAACTCACAGATGGAGTCAGGACGATTTCTCTGGTGAAAAGAAGCAGATTAGTGTCCTTTCTAAGTAAACTTTGCAGGTATGGATATACACCTATGTGAATTCTACAACAATTGCTGTCATTTATTGAAATGTCTTTGCTATGTTTATTGCATTACACTGCAAGTTCATGTTAGAATGCCAGGGGATTAAATAGGGTTTGAGTCTTTTTAAGCATATCTTAAATCACTTTTATTCTTAATCATCTTTAACTGATGAAAAAAAAAAGCTAACCAAAATAAATGGGGTACCCAACACAGCATTATGTTTCCACTGATTTCACTTACAATCTGCAAAGCTGGATGATACATCTGATCCTTCTACAGGAACAGTGCTAACTTCCAAACTTTCAAGTCCATAAGTTCCTAATAGAACTGATTTTTATTTGTATTCCATGTGGCATCAAATGAAAATGTTACTCGGGTCTTTTTTAGTTTGTTTGTTTCTTTTCTGGGTCAGCTAAAATCTAGCTAAATATTGGTATTGTTAAAATCCTGTTGTAATGTGGAATCCTAAGGTCCAAACTTATCCAAAGTCTGTCTAATATGTGAGAAATATTTGGTTCTGTTCATGTTTTAATGGCAGAGTAAAGTAATGATTCTTGGTTAACTTTTGATTTCATTGGAGATAAAACTCTTCAATTTCTGTTATTTGTCTAACACACACACACACACACACAAACACTCACACACATGAAAATATTCAATTTATGAAATGAAAAAAGGAAAATTAAGCAAACCCGTCTACTTCCACAAGCCTTTACCAGAGTATGACAAATTATTGATTGATAATTAATGTTATTTCATTTCTTTATCTGAACTGAAAAAATGAAATAGATTCAATGTATTCAAGACTTCCTCTATCACTCAAATCACGTCAAAATAAGGGCGCTTTGTGCCTCCAGAAATGTTGAAACTTTCATTTTGCGAGCAGCTTTAATAACTAAATTCAGATGCATTAGAAATTTCATTTTCTTCACAAGTAGGCCTGTAAAAAGATGTAATGTGCAGCGTCATCACACTACAGGGTAATGTAGCACACACCCACACCATTCTGCCAGCACTGTGATTTAATCCATCCACCCTCTCCTCCCTTTTTCTTTTCTCCATCTTTTTCCATTTCACATTGCCTCCATTGATTTTTTTTGTTTTATTTGTTTTTCCAGCTGATTATGTCCCTGTACTCTGATTTGCCGGTGGGCACATTGCCATCTGCACTTTAATTGGCCATTTAATTAGATCACAGTTTTAGTCCAATTAGACTCAGAGGTGTAGGGAAAAGGGGATGGCAGGGAGAAAAGTCCTCAAGCTGGTCTCTCTGTCTCCCTTCCCCCTCTTGTTTTCTTTCTTCTGTTCATTCTTTTTCTTCATTTCTAGTTTTCTGTCTGCATTGCTGTCTCTCTCCCCTCCCTCCTGAGGGCGGCTCATTAGTGATATAATGTGAAGGCACAAAACACACTGCTCCTCAAACTCTAAGAATGTATGGAACAGTGGCTGAACTACACACACAGAAGGTGACACGGATGCTCTCCGTTCATTTTTAAAAATAGTTGTGAGATTGTTGTTTTTTTTCATGAAGTCATGCTTTCCTCTTCAGACTTAGAGCAATAGAGAGGGTAAATTAAAGAATGGACAGTCTTCCAATTACAACAGCATTGCTCACACACATATATCACCCTGCATACATTACAAACTACAAACACAGATGACATGTGTGACAAAACCCTGTTGACTTCGTGGATTGCTCCAATGTGATGCCACAACATCTAATGAGACTAATACACACACTTGCAGTACATGGCAGTCAAATGCACAGCTCCTCTGAGCAAGTTTTAGATCCCTATAGCACTGCCCTCATCCCCCTATTGTTGTCATTGTCTTTTCACAGAGATTAGACTTTGTGCTTAACAACACTATACTCCATTACTTTACAGCACATGGGTAAATAAAAACGCCCACAAACACACCCAGATGTATGCAGATATATACACACAGTTCCACTCAGCTCGAAGTTCTCAGAGGACACAAGCCAATCTTTGAGTCCCTTGAGGTTTCGCACACCACCTCACATCCAAATTCCTATCCACCCTCAGGATAAGGATAGACAAAAATCCTTTAATGCTCACATACAAACATACACACACTTATGCATACTGCACTTCAAATGTATGGATGGTGTATGTGAAAGACAGGGCAAGGCAAAATTATTTGTATAGCACATTTCATGTACAAGACTATTCAAAGTGCTTTGAAAGACAGCTAGTAGGCAGGGGTGTTTTAGCCACAGGCATCGCTAACTGGCCCCCATGGCTGTGAGATTGACAGCTGTGGTCCCGCCTAATTGCATTACTTTCCCAGGTGATTGGCTCACGCCCTGGGGGCTCATTTGTCAGGATGCATTGTGGTAATGATGTAAATTAGCAGATCTATATGTCACTCAGCCCTTTTCCCTCCTGCTGATTGGCCCCGCTGTGCCCCAGGGCTCAGCCCCCAGCTGAGGGAGCCAGCTCATTGGTCCTTGGGGAACTGGGGAGTCCCCCAGAAATAGGGCTTTACAGATTGGGCATCCCTGAGGACTGATATTATCCCTCCTCCTACGTCTTTACCTGTCAGTCAAAACCCAGGGATGGTTCCCTGCAGCTTATATCGTCTATCTGAGACATAGAGACACTCATGCTTAGACATACTGAGAGCCATGTAGGTGGCATAGGCACCTGAAAAAGCTCCATGTTTGCTATGACACTAAATACACTCTCATAACTGAATAAACTATAAAAAGATATGATTTTGTGTGTGTGTGTGTGTGTGTGAGAGTTTGTCCAGAATATATGTAAAGGCCCTTAGAAAAGTGTACACTGTAAAGGCACTCAGACCCTGTTCCCCTCTGCTTGCCCAGCATGTCTGAGCTCTGTCTTCTGTCAGAAGTAGACACCTTCACATTGAAAGACAGCTAGAGAAACATTCAGGCCAACACACTATGCACATACACGTATACGCACACACTTTGACCCCCTGGTTTCTTTACGTGTTTGTCTCAATAGCATCTATTGAGGTGTTGGTTACAGCATGCGTGTCTGTATGTGTGTGCCTGCCAGGAAGCAGCAGTGTGCATGAGCGCGGCACTCCTGTAATGTTGCTGAAAGCTTTCAAGGGAGATTCTTTGTTAAAATCGCTGTGGTTATATGAGGCAGAATATGAATAAAGACTAAATAATGTCAGCATCAGCATGAATCAATACTCATACAGTTTCACAATCACTTGGTGTGGACTTCAGCCCATGATCAATGGTTTACTCTGAGTTATTGTCTTCATATTAACAAGTAGGGAGCTCCCTAAGGAACACATATGAATGGCTAAATGAGACTGCTTCAAAACCTCTCAACAGGAACTTGTGTTGTTTTTAAACCTTCCTTTGTTTGATTTCAGACACTGCATCATAAAAGCTTTTTTAGCCAAATTTGGATTCACTGTAGGTGTTACCAAAACATTCAGGTCCTCATGAAACTACAACTGCCCGCTCATACAATTATGAATGTCCCACACATGGATTCAAATATCGACTCCTGTCTCCCATGCCAGGTGTGTGGCCAGGTGATAACTTGTTTTCTGCATCTAAGATTATTCATAGTCAATCCACTTTATTGTTAGTATAGCTGTGGGCTTTAAAGTTGACTTGAAAAATGTAAGAAAGGATCAAAATAAATCAACAAAAATTAAAGTTCAAAATGAGTTCATGACTGAGAAGAAGCATAATGTCAGATCGCATCCCTTTTCTATGTAATAAGATTTTAAAGAAAAAAAAATCTGATATACAGCTATGTCCCATCTGCTATTTTTGCATGTATGAACATTATTATTTACAGATTGTGTGTGTATGTGCATGCCAATATGCATTACTGACCTAGTAATCTTTGTTAATTAGAGATGCTTAGAGAAGTTTGTGGTTAATTTTGGTAAAGTGCCTGTAAAAACTCTACCTCTCACGGAAAATCACTTCCCACGACACCGTACATGTGCCAAGCGTACACACACACAAAAACACGCTCACACACACCTTTAAGGTGCTGCATCTACCATCTTTTCCTCCCACCATCTTTTACACACGCATAGATTTTCATTGCAATAAATGTTTTAACTAATCTGCGTTAAGCCTCTGCTACAACTTGGCAAAGCGTGAGAAAGCAGCGAGCATGATGGGTAATTGCCATGCTGCACGCAGGGTCCGCAGGAGCACTCTTTATAGGTGACTGCGGGTGGAAAGGGGGAAAAAGATGGAAGACACCTGAGTATTCCCCTTCTTCTTTCAGACGCCTCCCTTCACTGACTAATAATTTAAAGATTTTCAAGACTGTGAATAAAGTGATCAACTTTCCTTTAGCTTGTCAGTAACGTCCCATTAGCTGTGTTGTTTAAAAACTCTTTACATGGTTTGCTTTTACCTGCCAAAGCAGATCTGACACTGTTGATGAAAATGTCTTGGAGAAATTTCTGATTTGTGACGGGAGTTTGTGCCTCCAGCATTTATGTGTTTAGGGGCAATAATTGATTTCTTCATGGTGCCCCGCAGGGCTCGTCCCACATCTCCGAACCCAACGCGCACATTCACAGACACACGCACCACACACCCGCAAACACAGTGAGGCATGCTGCAGTATTAATGAGAGATGAATAAGACATGAAGAGAGACCCCCCTCTTACATGCTCACACAGGGTCTCCCCCCCTCCCCAGCTGCTTCCTGTCTGCAGATTACCCAGCTTTCACTGGGCTCTGGTTAAGTGGGGCCAGGAAGAGATTTAACCCCCTCAGCAGGAGTAGACACACAGCATATACACATACAGGCGTGCAAGCACACACACACACACACCCTATTGTCAGCATATATTAGGTTTGTTACTATGATATTGTAAAAAGTGTTTTATTGTATGATTGACTGCTAGCTGAGCCTCAGGTGTTTATTATCAGCCAGAAATAGGAACCGTGTTTAAAAGTGATCATTATTTTCTCTTCTCAGCCTTTTTCTTATTAACTTAGAATCCCAGAAAAAGTTAATAGATATATTTATTTATATTATCTATAATATTTTATCTTATATAATCTGGTTCTATGACTGAGCTACGTGTCTTCAGCTGATGGCTGTACTTGGAGTGAGCTGAGTGCACAGGAAATCTACCAAACTCATCATATTAACCACTTAATTTGTAAGTGTATGTTGCTTTAGGTTGTGCTGTAACCCTTCATTTGTATTTGTTGCAGGCCCTAGTAACTTCTAGCGTGGGACCTTCCTCTCTTGGCTCCCAGGTTCACGCGGCAGCTGTCAATAGAGATAGGAGCTCCCTCGTCAAACTGATCACAGGTCAGCATCACACTAGAACTCTAAATTATATTACAGCTTCTTTTAATCTTTAGACTATATAATGTATAAGAAGGGCAGAGACAGAGTGAAAGGTTAAGTGCATATTAATACATTGTAATTCATTAATATTTACTGAAGATTACGCCAAAAAACAAAACAATCTTACTCAGATGTGGCTTTACCAGTGATATTGCATTTTCTTCTAACCTCTAGTGACACTAAATGAATTAAGTTGGAAAAGTGTAATTCTGACTAAACTGAAACATTTTATTTGTTCAGTTTTTATTTTATTAATATGTTAAACTAAATTACAAACACAAATGAATCCAAATCAGAAGAAGTATCCTCAAACTGTGCTTTATGTGTATGAATCCAAATGTCTACGTAGCGGAGCCCTCTCTTACGGACCATGAGGACCAATTTGGCCGCACCCCCTTGATGTACTGTGTTCTGGCCGACCGATTGGACTGTGCTGAGATTTTGCTAAAGGCTGGAGCCTCGGTCAACAAGACGGACCACAGCCAGAGAACCGCTCTGCACTTAGCTGCCCAGAAGGTATAGACGCCCACAAATAAACAAAAGCACTCTGCAGAACACTCGGATATTGACTGTTGTGTGTTTCAGTCTTTTCTATATGATAAGAATTAGGAAATTCATTTACAAGAATGGGTAGTAAAAATGCATACCCTTTGTGGGATTTAATTGAGGTTAAATGAGAGAAACCTGTATAGTCCATAAGGTCCAGTGGGAAGCCAGTGCCCCCTTGTGGCTGCAGTCACAGCCTCCGGGCATATAAGAGGTAAAATGAACTGATTTATAATCATTACAGACTAGCTTTGCGGCTATGAGTTTAATTTATGCATGCTGTGGTATATAAAGAATGGTTCTGCAAGGTATATGTTGTGTTTTGCTGCACTTTTAGTGCAGAAGATGGTAGATTCAATTGGAAGACAGACCATAAATGAGACCACCTTGGGAGGGATTTTAGTAGAAGAGTGGGATGTGGCACAAATATTATCTTCTAACTTCTCAGTTGTTTATTGTTTATTGGTGGCTTCTTTTGTGGGTGTGTACTGATACGGGATCATCATATCATTGTGTAGAGTTGAGAGGTAATAGGTTATTGGGATTTGTCTCATAGATGTGGAGTGTGTGTGTGTGTGTGTGTGTGTGTGTGTGTGTGTGTGTGTGTGTGTGTGTGTGTGTGTGTGTGTGTGTGT
>JBBBVU010000006.1:14570369-14582680 GCA_037177055.1 Atherinosoma microstoma | reverse complement strand
GTGTGTGTGTGTGTGTGTGTGTGTGTGTGTGTGTGTGTGTGTGTGTGTGTGTGTGTGTGTGTGTGTGTGTGTTGGGGGTGCTAGTGATGGGAAGCCCTGTCTCTTTGACATCTGATCAATAAGTGGCTGAGACAGCAAGAGAGGCCAGGGATTACTGATCTAATTGGACTGAGAACAGAGAGGACAGGAATGCACACACACAAAAACACTCTCCCTTTCACAGTCAAGATGCATGCTCACACACAAGATAGATCTGTCAGACTGTGGCTTTGTGGTTTCTGAATGGCAAATATAAAAAACACTCACACAGGTACATGCTCATTCCTGTGAGGATGCTCTGCTGTTGTGTGAGTTCTTAGGCACAATACATCCAGGGGCCTGCTGGTTAAAGAGACCAGAAGTGAGGATGATGATGTGGAGGGGGATGACAGGAAGAGACACAGTGGCAGTTTACTGTTTAACAGCTCATCACAAGCACCGAGGAGCAAGGCAGGAGGAGGGAACGAAGATGGATGACCTGTGGATTGAAGCAGACGCCACTAAAAGCCCGGGGAGTTTGTGCGTGTGGGAGTGTGTGTGACATTGCTGTTGGTTCATGACTAATGATGAGGAGAATTGGTGATTTCTGAGATTCTTATCAGCACAGTTTTGCCTGCTTGTGTGTTGCAGGGGAATGTACGTTTCCTGAAGCTGCTGCTGTCCAGGCGTGCCAACTGGCTGCAGAAAGATTTAGAAGGAATGACCCCACTACACCTGGCCACCCGACACCCCTCTCCCAAAGCCCTCGTCCTGCTACTCAAACACATCGGACCTGGAGAGATTGATACACAAGACAAGAACAAGGTACTATAGTAGAGACACACACACACACAAAAGATTTTGTTTTTTTTACAACTGTCCATAATTAGTATTCAGTCAGAAAGCAGCCAGTCTGGGCGTCTAACCAATAACCTGCAAACAGATAACTGACTGACTCAAGATAGTTTGCTTGAAGCAATAGGAACTTCAAGTCACACACACACAAATTTAGAGAGGCACAACAGTAAACGATATAACAATCTGTGGCTTTGTCCTGTGTTCTGCTGATAAGAGCACAAACACAGTCTCCTCTGTCTGCTGGAGCTGATGTGTATCTGACATCAGTAGTTAGTTTTGTAATAATCCAATATGCATCATCGTGTCAGATGACAGTGGTTTCAGCAAATCTCAGAATAGTTCAGTAGCCGTCATGGAGTCAGTATCTGGGTTAGAATCTCCACCCGCCCCTGGATCTTCAATATGAGCTTTGTGTAGCACGTTCCCTCATGTTTCCTGGTCATGTCAAAGTTGAGTAATTTTTTTTGGACGTAAGTGGAAACCTCAGCTCTGGTGTTACAACAACCCCCCTATATTTTCGTCTACATTCATTTATCTTTCTGCTTTTTCATCTTTCGATCCGCAGCAAACTTCTCTTCACTGGTCAGCGTTTTATAACCGACCAGAGCACGTCCGCCTTCTGATTAAGCACGATTCCAACATAGGCATCCCAGACAGTGAGGGCAAGATTCCTCTGCACTGGGCTGCGCACAGTCAGGAGGCCAGCGCCACACAGACTGTCCGCTGCATACTGGTACATGGCAAAGCACACACACACATACTCACTGCTAAATTTACCGTCATATGCCATCCTCACCCATCAGTCCGTGTTTATTTTCTGTTATCGTGTGTATATGTGTGTGTAAAGGAAGCAGCACCCACCGAGTCCCTGTTGAACTGGCAGGACTATGAGGGTCGGACGCCCTTGCACTTTGCCGTTGCCGACGGTAACGAGGCAGTTGTGGAGGTGCTGACATCTTATGAGGGCTGTAATGTGACAGCTTATGATAACCTCTTCAGAACGCCACTGCACTGGGCGGCTCTGCTGGGTGAGTGAACACACATCCTGTATGTGACCTACTGCGGCCTGCATTCTGATTTTTATTTTTGATACTGGTTAGCCGAGTCTAAGTTGTTGCGCATACTCAACTTTATTTAGCATGGAACTGCAATCTTTAAATGCAGACAAAAGTATCTCAACAAAAGGCAGATCATTGCTGCGATCACGCATGTACAACTGTTCAGTGTTTCAGTTGTTATTGTCTAACATGCTGTACAAGGTGTAACAAGATAATTAACCACAAAAAACTAAACTAAACAAAAGAAGTGTCTGAACCATGAATCGTCCACTGAATGTTCTGGTTCAATGACAACTTGTATTTAAACAGTCCTCTTCATCATTCTGTTCACATTTTGACATCATAGGACCAAGTAGAAACCTGACACACAACTACTTATTGAGACATTGACTTTTTATGTCGTGTATACCCACTTCCATAGCTTTTGTTTCAGTAAATTGTTTAAGATGAATGAATTACCATGCTACTTATATGCCCTGCATTCTTGATGTAACATCAGTGTAGCATAGACTTTTTGCATTTTTTGTAAATTTCACCCGAAAGTTGAATATCTCTTTTTTTGAGTAGTGTTTATACACTGTATATGTATGCAGATAGTTTCAAACAGTGTTGTTTGGCAGTTGATCTATCTATCCTTCCTCTCACCATTCACACCCTCCTACTGTAAATGCTCATTTTTCAGGCCACGCCAAAATTGTCCACCTGCTGTTGGAGAGAAACACATCAGGCACAATTCCTTCAGACAGCCAAGGAGCAACACCGCTGCACTATGGAGCTCAAAGCAACAATGCCGTGAGTTTCACACACAAAGTCAGTGACTCAAAACAGTGATGTTTTATCTAAAATATAACATAATTGCTATTGCTATGTCTTGACTTATATAATCTGTATCCCTCTGAGAAAATATCTATTAAAAGAGCAAGATTTTAAAGAGAGATTTTTTTGTATCATCAGGATCTGATCATTTGATCATCACAAAAAAGTTTTAATTACATCTGGAAATGGGATTGTTTAGTTTGTTGATAATTTGAAAACAATTCTCTGATTTGCGTGAATTTCACTGTTGATCTGCTCATCTTTACTATGTTTATTTGTTGAAGGTGTTTTTAAGTATCTTTACTTTGTTCATGTCAAAGAAACCAAAGGAAAGAGTGCCTCTTATCTCACAATGTTCAGTTAACTCAGTTAATAAAATGCAGCTGGCTTTATGTGTGTGTGAAGGAGACAGTCGGTGTGTTTCTGTCACATCCGTCCGTGAAAGACGAGCCTGATCTGGAGGGTCGAACAGCCTTCATGTGGGCTGCTGGTAAAGGCAGTGATGATGTCATTCGCACCATGCTTGCCCTCACCCCTAACATTGACATCAATATGGCTGACAAGTATGGCGGCACAGGTGAGAACTTGGGAAACAAAATGGAAAAACTGGGGCTCCTCCAAACTGATTTGAACCACATCCCTCACCCAATGTGTGAACTTCCAGAGCTTGGTGACAATAACTCTCTGGTCATGACACCCAATCACACATACCTTTATCCTTCCTGTTGGTGTGTGATCTGCTGCTTGTTTTAGGCTAGTGAGGATGATGTCACAGGGGATTTCCTCCAGAGGTGCAATAGAGTCGATGAGATTGAGGAAAGAGGGAAATGATACTGTCAGCAAAATTATTGCCAGCTTACTGAACAGACTCCCAGTACTGCTTACACTGTCCTCTGACATGCACACACTCATACATGCAGACACATGACTTACTGCCACACTATGACCCTCGGGGCTGTTTATACACATAATCTCCATGGCAATAGCCTCTCTGCTCAACCAGGCGTTCATTGTTTATGCATGAATAACATGAAGCAGTTGAATCATGCTAATGAGACGGTGTGAAGGGCAGTGGAACTGACTGGTGCCCAGATTATTTCCATGCACTTGACCTGAGTTCAGTTCAATTCAATTCCGCTTTATTTGTATAGCGCCGATTCATAACAAAGTCATCTCAGGGCACTTTAAAGACAAAATCAATTCGAGCTAATTCATTGTGATCCAATCAGTGTTCATTCAAGCCAATTCATAAAAAAATAACAGCCTAGCTAAGGACAACTAGTCTGTGCTTTGTGGGGACTGAAGTCAGGAGGAGAGGTATCTAATGAGGAGGATTAAGTGTAGTGCTCTCCATTCAATTTCTCTGTGTGTTTAACCCTCTATTGACCATGCTTTAGCTACAGCCCATAGCAGAGCTGCATTCATGGGGCTGAAGGAAAAAAGAGAGCGTTGACAAGGGAATTGTTTATTATCCAGTTAGATTCAGCACCTTGTATTCTTATCCTTTGTGTATTGGTGTGTGTAAACAGCGCTCCATGCAGCCTCTTTGTCAGGTCATGTGAGCACAGTGAAGCTGCTGCTGGAGAGGGGAGCGATGGTTGACTCTCTGGATGTCATGAAACACACAGCCCTCTTTCGTGCCTGTGAGATGGGATACAGAGATGTTATACTTACACTCATCGAAGGTGGGTTGGATTTGGCATAAGCCATATGTGCAAGCAACACTTTGTGTATTTCCTTTTTAAATGTTGATTTGTTGTGCGTGTCAACTGAACTATTTTAATAAAGGTACTTCGCGTGTGGACCTGGTAGATGTGGATGGTCACACTGCTCTGCACTGGGCAGCTCTAGGAGGAAATGCTGAAGTTTGCCAGATACTGATGGAGAATGGGATTAGTCCCAATATACAGGTATACATCACATCATTTATTGGAGGTAGAACACTATAGGAATATCATCTTTCTTTTTCTTTCATTGTCCTCATTAATGTAGCTCTACTCGTCAAGCCACAAGGTTTTTCAAAGCAAAAAGTAACAGTTTCGTGTTTTTTAGTGTCCAGTTATTTAAGTGTGTCAGTGTAAATGTAGGTGATCATTTAAAAATATTTTTGCACTTGATTTAGTTAAAGTAACTTAACTGCTTTTTTATTAGCTCTTCACCACTTACTTTAGCAATACCGAACAAATGTGACGGGTACAACGTAGAAGGTTTATTACACTGTACTCTGATTGAGGATTGTTCATCCATACACAATAATTAGATGTAAACAACCTTGATAGGTGTGGCCAGAATGAATTAAAGCACAGATGACCATGAAGATGAGCTGAAATATAAAATCAAGACTAATCCTCTCTCTGTTTTTTTTTAAAATTTAAAAATAAATATATTTTTATTTGCACCCGATTATAGGATCATGCAGGGCGGACTCCACTGCAGTGTGCTGCGTACGGTGGCTACATCACCTGCATGGCTGTTCTCATGGAGAACAATGCTGATCCAAATATACAGGACAAGGAGGTTAAAATTAGCTTGCATTTGCTTGAATGAACTGACACTTCTTCCCATGTCACATACATTTATGCAAATGAGATTCAAACATACAATATGAATGGTGGTCTTTCTTTATGGGAGCACAGGGGCGGACTGCTCTCCACTGGTCATGTAATAATGGCTACTTGGATGCTGTGAAACTGCTGCTGGGCTACAGTGCATTCCCCAATCAAATGGAGCACACCGAAGAGAGGTGAGGATGGAAACTGTCAAGACAGCATCAGAGATGTGGATAGTAAATTAAGCATTACAAGGACAATGTTTGTGTTGCACAGGTACACCCCCCTGGATTATGCTTTGCTGGGAGGGCACAGTGAGGTGACTCAGTTCATGCTGGAGCATGGGGCATTGTCTATAGCTGCCATCCAGGACATTGCTGCTGCTTCCATCCAGGCTGTCTACAAGGGCTACACCGTTCGCAAGGCCTTCAGGGAGAGAAAGCAGCTCCTCATGAGGCATGAGCAACTGCGCAAGGATGCTGCCAAGTAAGCACAAACTTATTTTTGAGTCCTTCCCCCTCCACTCCAATACCAAATCCCTGCTGTAGGTACTTGGTTTCTTGAAGCAGTACTCCCTGATCAAGATATAACCCACCACAAAATCATGACAATATCACTTTACTTCTTCACACTAAAAACACTTTCTCTTTTCTTGTTTCTCAAGAGGTTTTGATTATTTTGTGCCCAGTGTTGTTGGGAGGCTTTGAGGGAAGCTGAATGCTAAACGGTCTCGATAACAGCATCTGTTGTCATTGCCTCCTGTAATTACAAGGGAAGAAAGTATATTGTCACAGTGTCTTATGTCATTTTCACTTATTGGCTTTGTTTGTCTCTCATTGTTGGTCTTGTCTTCATGATCCATCTCTGTCTTCCTTTTACCTTTGTAGAAATAGTCACACTCTTTCAGTATCTATCTTTCTCTCTGTCATCTGTACACACATGCATCTTCGCTCTGTGGCACTCCTTTGACTTGTTCAACATTTGTCATTTGCTCACTTGTCTCACCTTTATTTTCTTTTAAAAAGACTTTTGAGAAGTCTTTTTTTTCCCACCAAGGGAGCACTGTGATGTCACATTTTTCTGGTATTCTAAACAAATTGTTTTGTTGAAATATTTGAACTGATGTTTTTCTTGCAAAGTTACCAAAATAGTCCCTCACATATGTCGTGTAATGCTTGTAAAATTATTATGTATTATTTTCAGTTGGAAGTTCACATACACTCGTGTACATGAATGTCATGGCAATACTTGAATTTCAAGGTTTTTCTCTGGAGTAGAAAAATAGTAGAGCATACACCTTCAATGTGAAAAAAATTGGATCTGGTGTCCAAGTTCTATATTTATTTGAGGTTTTGTGAAATCAATTTGCCAAGGTGCCTTAACTTCCTGTTTGGGATCACTGCTGACTGCATTTTGTAGTTTCTCTGCTCCATCAAACTACACGCTGGATTGGGACACTGCAGTGGTAAAGTCCTGGGAACTCGGTGCACATCTGAGAAAAAGACCCTCAAAACATTACTTCAAACATTTGGAAGGATGGGGAAACGTTTATTTGAGCTGTTTCCATCTAATGAAGGTGTGGAAGAAACACACTGTTACCATCACTAAGAGGGAATTGGTTTGACTACTCACAAAAAAACTAGGAACCACAAAGACTCGCGTTTGCCAGGATCTGGTGGCTGCTTGAACATAACATCACTTTCTGCAGTTCTTACGTCACTAAGAACTGAGAAATACAAAAGCCCTGCTTCTAAATCAACCCTTCAAGGTCAACTGAAGATTGCAACATACCAAAAAGACAAAGAGCAAAAAAAAAAAAAAAAAACCTTCAGGGAAAAAAAAGTTTTCTATTCAGATAAAACCTAGATTGAGTTCTTTGGGAACAGACTGCATAAAGTTGATGTGATAATGAGAAATGGCAGCAATTTCTGAATGCTTCAGCGAAATCTAAAACCATCACTTTCAGATAAATCTTGGATACAAATGAGTGTTCCGATAAGATGATGCCCCTGAACACATCGGACTGGTTGTGGAATTGATAAAGCAAGTAACCTATAAACTTTTGGAATGAGATTCCAAAGCCTTGGTTTCAGCTCCATCAAGCATGTAGACTTTTCCTCAAAGTTAAGTCTACTTTACCCGACAGTAATAAGGTCTACTTTACTCATTCTACCAATGAGCATCCTCTGAGGGGTGCCCTGCAGAGAGAGAGTGAGGACTTTGTTTATCCAGGAGGAACTCACAGTTGAGTCACTGCGACTCCACCAGGAAGAGGTTTGTAGGCAGACAAAGGACTCACTGGACAGATCCCTCTTGCCTGGCTGGGGAATATCTCCACTTCCCCAAGAAGAGCTGGAGTGGTGACTGGGAAGAGAGAGGTCTCAGGTTCACTGATCAGAGCCTTGCTCTTGCAATCAGGTCCTGTATAAGCAGCAAAAAATAGATTGATGGATGGATCTACCGATTTGAGAATGATCAAATATCCAACTACGTTTCTCGCATTAGTTTGTGGACAGAGAGGTGAAGGTCAAGGTGAACCAATACTTTGATACAGAATTATGAGCCTGTATTAAAGATGTACTTTGTACAATTATCCTGCCAGAGGGGAAAAAAAAGAAGTCCAGTATTTCCATGACACCCATGACCATAGTGATTATATCCAACCAGGAATCTATAACCAAGTTTCTGATTCAGCTTTAAACCTTTTTGTTTCAAAGCTGAATCAGAAAGTTTTTAAATAGCTTGAAATATGAGAGAATACCAGCGAACACATCAAAATGTTCACAGACTCTTATCTCTTTGTCACCAATAATTACAATGAAAGCTATTTTGCAGAATGTCCACACATTTAAACTCTGTGTCTGTGGAGTATTTCTTTCAAAAAAATGATCCCTCGGTTACCATGGCGCTAACTTTTTCTGTATTTAGGAAGCGAGAAGAAGAGCAGCGGAGAAGAGAAGCCGTACAGCAAGTTTCAGTGGCCACTACAGAGAAGCGAAGAGTTTCACTGGTGAGAGCAGAGCAGGAAAGGTCCTCCTTAGTGAACATAATGGAGGACTTAACCATGAATGATTCAACGGTGGAAACAAAGAAATCATCCAAATCCGAACGTACAAAGCGTAAAGAGGAGAGACACAGAGGTATAAAAGTTCTTTAAAGTTGTGTCGTCTGAAGTGAAACTTTTAATAGAGCAGTTTTGTTAGCTTTGCTGACATGAATGACTACACAGTTCAGTGTCTTGGTCATTTGCATGAGATGTGATATACATTTTTCAAATTAAATCAGTAAAATATTGAAAGGACCTTTTTCTCCAGCCCAAAAGAGCAGGTTCTCCAGAAGAAGTAATACAACTGAGATTCCTGAAGCTTCGAGCCACAGCTGTCATGTGAGCGATGATACCTCGCCTGATGCTACACAGACCACCAGGCTCAAAGAACTTCTCTCTCCTGGCAGCTGCAAAGAGTCGCCCAGCCTAAAACCCAAACCTCCCACTGTGCCCAGGGTCAGGGAACGATCCTCCTCAAACACATCCTCTCCTTCCACACCTGTCTCCACAACAGACCAAACTGAGACCAGAACCAAAGAATACATCTCCCTGAAAAAGAGACACACTTACATGAGTGTACAGACTGCTTCCTGCAAAACTGATGACCATGACTCTCCACAGAAGCAGAAAAACCACAGGAAGCAGACTTCAGAGAAATCCTCTGTCAAAGACCAAACATGTGATGCCTCATTAAGAAGCTATTCATATTTAAATAAAAAAAAAAACTCAACAAAAATGCAGTCTGGCACACATGCAGCAATGTTAACACACGTGCAAAGGGAACATGACAAAGAGCAGCACAGGAGGGAAAATGAGGCTGCTCTCGTCATTCAGCGAGCCTGGCAGAGGTGAGTCTGTATTTGTGTTCTTTAAATTGTGCCTCTGTACCTGGAAGGGAGCTCAGTAGCTGAAGTTTCTTTGACTGTGGCAGCCCCATGTGGTACCCACATGTGTCCTCCTGTATCACTCCCTGTATTCATTCTGGATGCTATCAACACTGAAGCAGTGGTGGGGAGAGCGTGGGAGAGAGGTGAGACAGGGAGGCCGGGGATAGAAAGGCTATAATCTAGAACTTTCCTACTAGTTTAACAAGAGGCTAAAAGTTCAGCTGGGCTGCATTAATAGCTACCAGCAGCTTCTCTTTGCTTTTTGCTCCCTCGTGCACTCATTGTGTTTCTCTTAGAGGCTGCCAGTCCACCACAGGAGGCCCTCTGTCTCTGTGCAGCTTTACAATTATATTGTGTACATGCTGCTTATTAAGTGCCTTGAATAAACTGTTTACTTTGTTTACGCTTAGTGAATGTTAGTGTGAGGACTTGCCAGCTTTTAAGCCTTTGAACGCTGTCTGAGACTTTTTTTTATTGAGCGGAGTTAATGCCTTATGTGTGGATGTGTGTCTGCAGGTTCTGTGCTTGCAGAGGCAGAGAGACGAAGGCCTGTGAAGAGGTGAAGTTAACCGAGTCAAACTACGCCCAGAACAAGAGGAAAATGGAAAACAGAGCTCAACTTCCCAAACCAGCACAGAGTAAAAGCTTCGTGCTACAGAGCATCTATGGTAAGAGACCTCTGACACTGCTTATTTGTTTTCTGTGTTTTGTGAGTTTTTCATTGATATATGAAAAGCATAGACTTTTTCAGCACATATAGATTTAATCAAAACAAAATAAATAATTATCAGTCACATGGATGTACAAAAGTATTTAAATGTTTTTGACTTCTTTGTCTTAAAGTGAATTTAAAAGTACTAAATCAAGCTAATCTGAAGTCATCCATTCAGGTTCAAAGAAATTTGTCAACAACTGACAAAGAATTGAAATGATTACCAGCTTACACAGAACTGGAAACCCGAGAATAGACAGTTTGATGCCCTTCAGAAAACTCTTTCAGACATTTTTATGTCCATGGCCATGCAAAGACCAGGCCTTTTGGAATAGCTGTGCAGACATGAGTTTTATTCTATTTCCCCTCAAAGTAACTTTATATGCATGTCGATCAGACCACAGACATCTTTTCAGGAGAAAATCCTCAAAACAACTGTCAGGCCATGCATTAGAAATTAAGGATTAAAACCACCACAGACCAAACTGTCCATTGATACAGATCCATCCGAGTCTTGCTCTGTTGTGCATACCCACTGAGCTTTTGCTTAAATGATTGGTTTCAAATGACCTCTGAGCTAACCAATGTATCAACAGTCATTTACAAAAATCATTCATAACAGTTATGACAGAGTACATCACAGTTTGGCTGAGTATGGGGGCTCAAACAGTTAGGGTGACCCTGTTGACCTCTGTCCACTGCTGATAACGTGCCAACAGCTGGACATGTGAGCCTGTGCCCTGATCTAATCATCACATTTTCTTTTACATCATGTAGTTGTCCGAGTTGTTTACCTGGAACACATAGTAGTAAGACCCTATATGAGAGGAGGGCAAGCCTTGGATCCATGCTTGGATTGCATGCAGATGCATGATAATACATCTTGTAATAAAGTAAAATGTCCTGGAAAAACGGCAATTCAGGGAGGCCCCACCTCACAACTGACACAACTAAAAGAATCTAATGTAGTTATCTGGTGACCTCTGAATGTGGTACCAGGGGTCTGATAACAGGTCAGTGCTTTTTTTGGCGGGGATAAGGGGAGCCTACTCAATATTAGGCAAGCAGTTTTAATGTTGTGGTTAATCAGTGTGTAGACAGAGAATTATAAAGAGTTTTTGTTGTAGTGGGCGAGTACTTGTAGCCTAAGTGATTAAGTTATAACTTGCAGCAGTAATGTTTGTGGCAGTGCATCTGAAAAACATAATATTCCTGCAAAGAAAACATTTGCATTTTTGAAGAAAGAAAAAAAACAGAGAGCTCTGAAGGTGCTGGATTCATCCTGAACATGATGCTTTGGACTAAGTTTGCTGGGGAAAAAACTAAGTTGTTTAATGAGGTCAAAGGAAAGAAGGCAACATTGTGCAAGCTAACATTATTGTGCTAGATTACATGTTGGACTCAACCTTAAGTGTGGTTAAGACTTTTGTGTTAATTTAGCATGGAACCTACCTCTGGATGGATACAAAGTGACAATTTCTGAGGGATCAGAATCTTTGCAAATGCTTGGGTGATGCTTTAATTCCCCTCTGCCGACAGTATCATCCTGGCTTCCTGTGTGAAACTGCTGGCATGGTTTCGCTCCACAGACAGTCCTGACCTTCATAACACATCACCAGGTGATGAAGGGAGGACGGGCAGAAACCTTGTTGTGCCAAAATACATAGGTGCACGTGCCCTCCTCCACTCGCAGACAAACTGAAAGAGTCCTCACTCCAATCCCACCTTCTGACGTGGTTTTCCCCTCCCCCTTCTCACCTCATCTCCCTCTTTCTCTCCTCTCTGTCTGACAGTCCTGGCACTGTGAAAAGTTCAAAGCTGTCAGGGGGAATGTCAGACGACTGCGTAGGGCGATCTGCTGAACACACAAACCCCCCCATTCAATGCCTCGCACACATTCATAAGACTTATTTTTCTCACTCCATCTTCTATTTCCATGAAGTAGAAAGACATCTGACACAGAAATACACAGCAGGTCATACTGCTTGCTATATTATCATGAACTATTCTCTTTTTTTTCTCCAAAAATGGCCTGTTAAACTATTTCATTTTTGATATATATTTGTTAATTTGTTACCACACATAGAAAGAACTGCATTTTTTTGGTTTCAGTTCAAATATTACACACAATTACAAATACTGAGCTTTTGAAGCATAAGCGGCGAAGATAAAACTCATGAGTACAGATGAAAAATCAGTGACTTCAACCATGAAGGCGATTGTTGGCTGCATTAGGGAGGAGCAGGAGGGGAATACAGGAATCTAGTAAAGGACTTTGTGGTGTGGTGTCTCCAGAACCAGCTGTACATCAACATTTCTAAGACCAAGGAGATGGTACTGGACTTCCACAGGACGAGACCGCCAAGA
>JBBBVU010000006.1:14529266-14551364 GCA_037177055.1 Atherinosoma microstoma | reverse complement strand
ATCTGATCAGTGATTGGATCGGACTATAGTCTCCTGGTGTACTGTGTCATACTTTCTCTCCCTTTCACGCAGAAAAAGGCCCACCCTGACAAAGTGTCCGGTGAAGAGGAAGATGCCATCAAAGACCCCGCTGTCAGAAGGACAGTTAAAGCTGCTGTGGCTGAGGTGGAAAATACAGAGGGGAGAGGACAAATTAAGGTGAATGATAGATGTGTATTATCACAGCACAGCACAGATCTTTTTTTTTCTTGTAAAAAGATTACAGTATTTACGGCCAAGAATTTTTTTGTTTTGTTTTTTTTTTAATTGTATGGAAACGCAGATTTGTTGAAGGACTGGCATCAGAGGCGCTACGGTCAGATCACTGATGATGACACAAATGATTGATTATTACCATCTCCCTGATACACAGGGTCTGAGAGCAGTTTTGTATGAGAGCATGAGCTCTGGATCAGCTCTCTCCCATATGAGTCTGAGGGCGACCCAGAGCTCTGTGGCATTGCGCCACAATATAATAGTGAATTATTATGAAGAAAAATAAACTGGCCTTGGCCTGGATACCATCCACCACCACACACATACAAATGTAGCTATTAATATTGTTTTTATCAACATTGTTAATATAAGGTTACTGGCTGTTTGCTATTATACTATATATCCATTGAACTTGGGTGTTTTTTTCTTTTGCATTTCATGCCCTACTACAGTATTTACATATCAATTCTGAATAGAATAGTTAACCCCGGACTATTACAACATGTCTGCATACACCAAATATCACTCTGTTCATATATCTTCAAGTGCTATTGTGTTAGATTTTATTTCTATAATGGTTTGTTTTTTCCAAAAATGGAAAAGCCTTTTTTTTCTATTTATTTATATGTGTGTAATAATAAATATGTATTGGCTGACAGTAGTTAGTTTATTTAATGTGCACATCATTTTGAGATTACTCCTCTTGTGAATTTTAGGTGATCCTGAAGGAGCCCTTTGAGGTTCCTGCTTTCAAAGGACTTCGTAAGTTACTCTACTATAATTACCCTGTAGTAAAACAGTTGCCTGCAGAAACTGTCAGGAATTGATTGTTATTAAATGTTATTAAATTCATTAGCAGACTAAGTTGTGCGTGGCATCCAAAGCCAGGCCGGTCTTGGAAAATGAAACTGGAACAAGAAGTTCCACAGCGTGGTGCACCAGATGCTGCAAAAATTTACATTTTCTGACACTCAATTCATGTCTTTCATCTTCTGCCTCATTGAAATTTTGTATCGGTGATAATGCAGCTCCCATTAAGTTTATTTTCTGAGTTGTTTCACTCTTGTTCTATTAACACTTGCAGGTTCTGCTGCTCCAAGACCTGGACCTCCGCCAGGTCCAGGAATGGGACTAATGGGGCCTCCTTTTGGTGAGTCTCTGTGTTTGAGGGCTCTCCCTCAAGAAGAGTATGAATGTTTGTTTGTTGTTTTTTTTAAATATGGAATTACAATAATAATACTGCTATGTAACAAATGTTTACAGGTCCCAGATTCCCTGACCCACAGTTTCCAGGAGATCCGGGACAGTTTCCCCCTTATGGTGGTCAAATGGGCGACTATCCAGCTGGAGAATTCGGAGAAACTGACTTTGGAGGCTACATGCCAGGGCAAGATTTTTCTGACCCTGGTATGAATCAGGGGCCTTTCTCAGATGGTATGGGTCATCACCAACCTGGTGGTGGTAATGGTTTTGGTCCAGGTAGTGGAAGAGATGTCTATGGAGGAAGTGGACAGCTGAATGAAGGCCCAAGCAAGATGTATTCTAATGATTACCAAGGCGACCAAAGGAGGGACGGACCAATGGAAAAGCCATCGGACAGACCAGGGTTAATGGGAGCAGCTCCAGACAGCAGCGGTAGCCTTCCTAATACATTGCTCTCATATCTGGTAGGTATCTTGCAGCAAAATTAGCAAAAAGATTGATAAAATGTCCAGTGGTATTTGGTTACTTTTTCCATTAAGACAAAACAGTAATTTTGCTAAATGTATTTTCAGGATAGTTTTCGGATAGAGAATGAGAATGATGCACAGCTGGTGCTGAAAGTGACACAGAAACTAACAGATGTGCTGATGGAGTACAGACTGAGGACTGTATCACCGGTATGGCGCTCACTGTAAACTAATTTCTACTAGTAATCCTGTCTTCAAATCTTGACAAAAATCTTTTGTTTTTTTTAAATGTACTGTAAAAGTTAAATCAACAAAAATGTTTAGAACTTATTGTTTTATACCTTTTGTGGTTTCTCCTTTTAAGGGTCCAAGTCTCAAGAGCTTACCAATGAGCACCACAAGTTTCTCCTCTTCAACCTCCAGGTTCTCTAGCAGTAGTGACCGATACTCAAGTAATCTCCCAGGTACAGGAGCGTTGAATATTGGAAATTGGAATAAAATGTGATTTTTCATGATTCAAATGCAAGGTACTTTAATTGTATAGTGGTTTTCTTAAAGACGCACTGCAGAACTTTTGCAGATTTTCTCTGCGAGGCAGCCCCTATCAACTAGTTTGGCATCCATCTTACATCCTGCCTTCACCGTGAGCTCTCCAGCCAGTAAGAGTCTTATCCCGACTCTTGTCTCAACTCTTGATCTGTCCCTTTCCTTTACCTTTTCCTCTGGTAATGTTTTCTTGCGTTTCTTTGCCGAATCAGCCCGCTCAAAACGGCCAGTGTGTTTTATATCCGCTTGCTAGCATGTTACACGGTGTGTAAACCAAAACCTAGTTGCAACATCACGCTGCGTCTTGGATAAAAAAAAAAGGATAGTGTCGTTTCTCAGCCTCTGGACGCTGCTGGCTAGCGACAGCTCCAGAAATGTGCAAAATAGAAGTAACTGCACCATCAGACAAGTCAGGAACACAATTTTAAAGAGACACTATACAACTTATACTATTTTCTCAGTGACGCGCTCCCTATCGACGGCTAATCTAGCATCCATCTTGCATCCTACCTGTAGTGTGAGCTCTCTCCAGACGGTAAAAAAAACTCTTTTCTTGACTCTTGTCTTATCTCTTGCTCTTCTTTGGCTTTCCTTATTTTCCTCTCTTCTAACGTTTTTTTTTTTTTGCTGAATCCGCCGACATGCATTCAAAACGGCCGGTTTGTTTACATTCGCTTGCTAGCATGTAACGCATGCGCAAAACGAAACTCGGCAGACAGCGTCGCGGATGTGAAAGTTCTATAGTGCGGTTTCTCAGCCGCGGGGCCGCGACGGCTCTAGAAATGCACATAATAGATGTCACTGTGCCATCAAACGAGTCCGGAAAGCGGAGTTTTAAGGTTGGAAATTTATATAGTGGGTCTTTAAAGGTCGGAAAGTTGTGCAGTGTGACTTTAACAAAAAGTTTAGAGTAAGATCATATGCACATTAAAAAGTTGTCTTAATGGAAGGACGTGGAGCAATTCCTGAGGAACACAAGTGGAAAGTGACTGCAGCATCTTTACATTTGTGTTTTGCAGGTCCATCCAGGTACTCTGATGGTCCACGTCCACCCAGGTATTACAAATGATCAGACGATGGCATCTCAATCTTATCTGTCCTCAATTGCACATCCTGACTGTCCAGAGGTTAACCAATGAAGAAACATTCACTTTTGTTTCCTAGGTTTTTTTGTTTCTGCCAAGTACTTCTCTCTTTTTAATATTTCTTTTATTCTCTATAGTATGGGAAGATTTACATGAAATGACCTTGGCATGTTTTCAAAAGTTGTAGTTGTTCCTGAATGTGACATTTTATTTTCACAGATCTAATAAAATTTATGTAGAAAATGTTTTACTCATTTATTTGTTCCAGCTTTTCTTCAGGTCCTGTAATATATAAAAAGTTATCAGATGTCTGAAGTTTAACACTGCTATGTACACTTTTAATATACATGACACTTTACATCTTGAAGAGCAAGTTTAAGAAAACTTGGATTTCCAGAATGGTGTTGCATATACACCTGAATTACATCCATAGGATTCTGTAGATGTGGGTAGATCTCTATCATAGGTTTTTGCAGCATGCAAGCCTTCACTGCTTTCAAAGACCGTCCTGTGTCAACCATAAGAGCCATAGCATTGGGTTTTTACATTGGCCAATTATTAACCAAAGAGATATTCCCAATGTCGGTTTCCAACCTTTATTTCAGATTAATGTGCAACTAGAAAATTTTAGAACAGCCTCTAAATTTGATAGTCAACTGATGTATAAAAATGTAATGCAAGCAGAATAATCAGAAGGCAAATTTAAGATAAAAGTCTTAAGTCAGAAACAAACCAGTGTGTGCTTCAACATTAACGTTAAGCATCCTCATAGGTTTGCCACAATGTCCTCCATCTGCTTCAGATTTATGTGGGTAAGAAGCACTTTTGTCCCCAGGAAGTCTTCACCGTGGATCTTCTGAGCCTGTGCAGCAAGCTTCTCTGATTCAAACTTCACTACTGCCTCACCAATGCCATTGCCGTCAATGTCCTGAAGCAGTATGATGTCATTCATTTTCACATTGTATTTGCCAAACAGGCTCATCAGTTGACTTTTCTGCACAAATGCGGGCATGTTTCTAACAAACAGGCACAACTTAGCTGCTTGGTCCTGGCTCACTTTAGGGGGCCCCTCTGTCATGAGTGGTTCTGGGTGTACCTTCTGGCTTTGTTTTCTTGGATCTGTCAGATAAGGCTTTTTATTTCTGGGGTGGGTTTTGTCCATCATTTCTTTCATCTTCTCCTTAGTTGTCGATGACACTTCAATGGTCCCGGATCCCACGTGGCAGCCCGAGAGATTCATGGCGTATTCAAAGTCTTCAACGTGGTCAAAAATCAAAAAAGATGTGTCAGTTGTGTTGCCATGTTTGTCAAGCAAATGAAGTACATCTTTGCGTGCAATGTTTGGACATCCAAACAACTCTTTTAATTCAGTCTTGGTTATATTTTTGGGTAAATTGCTGACCATGACAACATAATCCATATTTTGTGATGACTTATTTGAGTCTGTGTCAGATTTGATCGTTTTTGATGGCTTGAATGGAAACTGGTCAGCAGCTCGCCTCTTGAGTTGCAGTGTAGTAGACGACTTCTCGTTTACACTTTGCTTAATACTGCATTTCTCACCTTTCTGTTCTCTGCCAACAACCAAAGCATTTTCACATTCTTGCAGAGCATTGGTCCACATTTTCTCATCTGCTCTTCGCACATCAACACAGATGGAGCCCAGTGACCGATTGTTGAAACGAAGAGCATCAAATGCATCACGCATTTTTGGAAATTTCACAAGGCAACCATGACCAAGCCCCAACTTAACATTTGTAATGGCTTCCTGTATAGTCAGTCCTTTGAAAAATTGGCAGATATCCTCCTTTGTGGTAGAAGCTGGCAGACCAAAGAGTCTCACATATCCTGGCTTTGAGTTTGGCACTTGTTCTGATACCATCTCCTCAGGTAAAACGGTTGTGCCAACATCACTGGAAGGGTCACCTTTTGGTGCTGCTGTATGAGATGACTGGAGACCATGGAGGACAGTACAGACTCCAAGTAAAATGGCAGTATTGGAATCCAGAGCTTGTGCATTTGAACCTGGCAAATTTATGGAATAGGGACAAGCATGCTGTGCATCTGAAGGTGGCAGATCTGCAGAGTCAGGATCAAGTGGCCATGCAGCAGAAGATGAAAGGTTTGCAGTGATGTCATCACTAGGCCGCACATTTAATGTGTGATCTGTAGTTGAATGTAATTTTGGTTTTCTGACAGTGAGCTGCGAAGTTGTTTTCTTCTTTAATAATGATTGTAATCTGTGCTCCAGCTCTGCCAAGCTGCTTATATAAAGGGTTACCTTAGACCCTTTAAGACAATGTCCAGTATGCCGCATGGCAAGCTGTGCATCAGTTTCTGTTTTAAAAGCAATGAAGGCCTCTCGGAGACTTCCTCCCACGATGTACACACCTCCATCCGGTATATTAAGATCTTCAAAAAACGACCGTATATCTTCAGTGCCCGCCTTAACATCCAGACCTTGCAGTCGCAGGATTATGGTCATTTTATCGTTCAGGCTTGGAGTCTGAAAATGTAGAAATTTTTTTGAGAAAGGTCATCATTTGCGTCGTTCAAATAAAGCAGGTAACATGCCTGAGAAAACACGTGCGTCATGCCAGAAAACTGCTAGAGGAAAGAAAGAAAAGAGGGGGAAGAAAAAAAACGTGTTTTTGTCAGCAAGAAATTCGCGCAAACACACACACTTACCGGTTTTGGTTACACTTACGAGTTGGAGGGTGATAGTTGTTTTGTGTTTTTTTTCAAAGCGGGTCTGGTGAGCGTTGTTAACCCACCCGGGTGGAATGTTGGGAGCAACTCTCCCGCCCTACGCCCGTACGCCGTTGTCCCTCCCTCCTTGACTAAGATGTAGCTAAATGCACTACCGCCACCTGCTGGAATGGAGAGGAACTACAGATTACCTGCTGCAGACGAAGAGCATTGACCGAAGAGTCCCTTATTTAACGAAGTCTTGCTTAAATTACAACAAAAACATACTACAATATTTGGTAAATAATACGAAAAATTGGTATTAAAAAGACATTTAAAATTTAAATATGCAGTAGCTACCCAGGGGGGAAAAGTCTGGGGTATTTATTAAGATTTTAACATTATGTTGACACCGTTGACACTGATTTTGGCAAATCTTACCTTTTTCAGGATATTATTGTCAATCATGTCGCGACAGTACAATCTTACGCAGAACTCAACGTTCGCCACTGTGTACAAGTTTTTCTTTCCGAGCCTTAGCCAAATGCTGCCATCGGTTTAAACTGTAAATTTTTAGTTTAAAACGTTTCTAGCTTGTCTTTAATAAATTGTGTGTGCCTTCTTCCTTTGACTACTAACTAACTCATTTACGGAACGAAGAGGAAGTAAAATGCATCTGCTGAGCTGCTGCATGCATTTCCTGCCAAAAGTCCCTCGATGATTCACACATTCCGGCCTGTACCAAAAACAGAGAACTGCAGACATGGCCAAGGACAAAGTGGTGGCTTCACATCATAAAAAGTATGTTTTCTGAAATATGTTAATTAAAATTGGTTCCACCTGCTGTGTATGTGTATATGGGGATTTAGGATGAAGCTGCTAAGGGTGATGGGATTTAGTGTTGTAAACTACAAAATAAAATTAAAAAAAAAGAAAAAAATGTGAGTCATGGTTTACTGAAGCATTTGATTAGAGGTATCATTAATGTTGATATTTCTTAAATTACATTTTGGCTACACTTTTTCAGTCATATATATATACTTCATTCTATTTTATAACTTCAGTACAAAAGTAAATTTCTAATACTGCTTTTATGAAAAGTTAAATTTTAATGCATTATGCATGGGATTTTTTTTTTATCTTCATCTCTTGTTTCAGTTTTTTATAATATTCTTTTCAGCACTTAAGTATGCCGTCGTGTTTGAAATGTTCGAAATGAATTTTTTTCTTGCCTTGAAGGACACTATCTGGCTTCTAAAACTCTGTGCTGTAGACATAACTTCGTATAAGGAACCAATGATAGACAACTAGTATGAAGTGGTATTTTCACAATGTTTTATTCAACACTGTCTCAAACAAATAGCTAAGTCAGAATTTGAGAGCATTGTCGTTATTATAGTCAACATAATGCAAAAGAGATTTACGTTTTTCAAATTTATAGTCTCTTAGGTGGAGGAAGTGCAAAAAAAAGTTTTACTTAAGTGCTCAATACAATTATTTCGTACAATATTATGAGATTTGCATTAATATAAAAAAAAGGTATTTCACATCTGTAATTGATGGAGGTTGAGCCTGTCAAACTGCAAGTTACTGAAACGTATAAATTTAGTTTTGTTTTTTGTTTTTATGGGGGTAAAAATCAATGTGATGATGATGTTACAGTGTAGCTTCCTCATCCGCAGCCCAAGTCTTGCAATTAATGAAAAAGTTGAGCAGAACTGTTACATATTCAAAAAACTGTATATGATTATTATTACTACTTAGTAGTAGTGGTAGTATAAAAAAATAACTATGAAAGCAAATTAATCTCTGGTTTACAGACCGTTTAACAGTATCAGTTATATGTAGTGAGGTCACACTTTGAAAAAGAGGAAAGATAAAAAAGGTTTTCCTCTGATACACCATAGACATATATACATATATATCTATATATGTCTATGTGATACACAACCAAAAACTGCAGCACGAGCAGGACACAAGTGGCGCTAATGTTATACGTCATCACGGAGGATAGAGCATTATGGGTAAAAAGGAGGGCCGTTGTTTACCATGGCGACGGAGACGCTACTGTTTGTTGATCATCCCCACAGAATGCGTTTAGCATTGTTTATTATAATATTAATAGATTTAGTTCACTGCCAGCAGTTTATTATCCCATTTAAGTCTCCCACAGATTGTGGTAGGGAAGAATTCTTCGATATCTCGAGTCTGTCTTGCTCGAGGTGCGGTTTGAATCAACGTCGGAGTACAACAGGTAACGTTATCATCGCACGACATTACTAACATCTAATCTCAGATACTAACTAATATGTGGAGTTAGTCTCTGAGATTGAAATAACAACAACAACAATAACAACACACAAAAAAACCAGAAGAAACTCAATTGGAAGCTGATTTATTTAAAAGTGAGGTGGTCAGCCACACTACGTTGAGCTAGGTTACAGTTAGCTTGATGCTGTTCTCAAATTGATGCAAAAGGACTAGCTGATAAAATAGCCGCTAAAGGGAAAGTATACTCTTACATAGTTTGTACAGTGTCTGTAATGATCATAGAAACTATTTACAATGTCCCTACAACCGTATACAACAGTAGTTCTGTACAATACGACTGAAAACATCACTGCTTTAAATAAAAGTGATGTTCCTGTTGTTGGGGTGCTATTTCTTATACTGAATATTATAAATCAGTATTACCGGTTCTCTGTCCTCAAGAAGATTAATCAGTCTCAGATGTCCGAAGTCACCAGTTTATTATGTTCGTTTTAAGATAGAAGAAGCGTGATTATTTTAATAGAAAATACTTTTATGCATTCCAGTACGGGATGATATCCTTGCAGGACAAAATTCTTTCCTACAAACTGAAATCATCTGATTCTTTAACAATCAGCTCACATCTTGCATTAGTTGTTTTTCCATCTTGTGCTTCTGGAAGGTTCAAACAAAGTATACTGTCAGCTGCAGTTTTCCCCATATAATGCAAACTTTCTCTAGGTTATAGTTTAACTAGGCCACATTCCATATTCAAAAGCCTTCTTACCAGTTTTTAAAGGGAAGATTATGAAACTGAAAACCTCTAATGTTTGTGAGCTTTCAGGAATGAAGTTAAAAAAATCTGAAGCTGTGAAAACCAAACACTTAAAATAGGACTATGTAAAATGAGTTAGAAATAAAACATACATTTCTGTTTATGTTACAGCTTTAGTAGTTGGTCCTGACAACAGAGCTGTTTCACCTTTTCAAACAAACAAATAATCGCTCATCAAGCAGTAAAATACCGACTAGCAGGTTTAGAATTTGTAAGAAAGAGTAGGGATTTTTTTCCCGATTTGTCTGCAGTATTCACCTGGTAAGGAAAAACTGAAGTGAAAACAAATTCAGATTAGAATCTATTAAAAAAAAAACCCCAAAAAACCAGAGAGAGTCTTTTCCTTCACCTTTCTGATCCAGTGGAATCAAACTATAGTCTGTACTATAGCTTTAATTTCCTCCACAATGCCTTTCATTAACCTGTTTTTAGTGACTTTGAATTGCCTCTCAGTACTTGGCAACAATAATTTAGGGACTATGACAATCATGGTTTGGTCACAAAAAATGATAAGCCTGTGTATAATGTGATTATGGTCAAATATGTCTGTATATATTGTAACATTTTGATTTATTGGCTTGAAAAACGTATCGGTCAATCCTGTAGAGTCCTTTCTTTCATGTCTCATGCCTTTCAAGGATGCACTGAATTAAAAATATTCCCACTAACACTGAACTGGTTCTATTCCATTTGCAGGACTGAGCTGCATTTGCCAAACTGGGTACAAAACCACAACTATCAGCACTGAAAAAGTGTCCATTGCTTGTAGGCAGTGTCCCACCGACAAGCCTGTATGTGCATTTTATTTTCAATATCTTTACATGTTTTAGCTGATATTATATTGTAGGGCTTGAATCTTACACCCACTTCCCAATTTATGTTAATATTTTAGGTTGTTATTATTTTTGGCATCTTGTTTTCTTTTCAGGCGGTGACAAATGATGGATTTGGGTGCATTCGCTGTCCAGGCCGGCTCAGCGATGAGGGCAAGTGTCAGTGCCCACCAGGCAATATCTTGGGTGAGTCATTATACTGGGACTAATTCATGAATTGCTACCATGAATGTGCTTATTTCAAATATAGCACAGTTGTATAATGACAGGAATATATGAATAGCTCAATCATGAGGGGCAGATTTTAGCTCCTTTTGTTTTTTCTCTTTGCAGTTGAAAGGGACATCAATGGAAACTTTTTGAATGAGGCCAGGTGTGAAGCATGCAATGGAAACAGCCCTGCTTGGTCTGTGCCAAACATAAGTGGAGACAGGTACAAGGTGTCACACAGATTTACAGACAGGAAGATGACCTAAGCATCAGAATTGATACTTAAAAAAAAAAAGAGAGAAAGAAAAAAATCCTGCAATCAAAATTATTTATTGGAAGAAAAAGTTTTCTGACACATGTAACTTAGAATTATTCCTAAATGTAAATTCTGGAGTAATACAAATATATTAATGTAAATCTTAAAATACTTTAAAACTCTTAAAAATTGTCACACAGCTAAGACATTATTTCAAAGATGTCTGTTTCTCTTTTGCTCAGATCTCTGTTGAAGTAAGCTTGCTAATCAACCAGGCACCAACAACTACCAGGCTCTCATGTAATAATACTTTATACCACAAGATGGGGTGGTTAGTAAATCTATCATCTGGTCTCTGCATTCAGCAGTGTTCAGCAAATTCAGAAGAAGGTTTGCTTAAAATAACTTTCTAAAACTGGGACAATTTCTTAAGCACTTAAAGCTTTCTGCTAAAACTATGTTTCTCTGTGTCAGAAGAAACAATAGAATAATTAAACATCATTTGATAGGTTAAACCTTTGGCTTTTGTTGGATCTTACTAACATTGCCTTTATGTTTATCACTATTTGAAAAGAAATAATGTTTTCTGTGTTTTGAAAATTACTCATCTGTCATACAGAACTTTATTCCCTATCTCAGTCAGAACTTATCGGCTTGTCAAGTGTGATAATTTTTGGGAAATGTGTAATATTGTTATATAAAAGCACAAATGGTATGTATGTTATTGTGTTTTACAGAAGCAATCAATTTTCTCCATTTTATGGTGTCATTTTTTTTACATTTTATGTCATTTTTCAAGGTTCTGTTGTGTACGATCTTTCTACAGCTTCCTTTCCTTCTTTATGTTATTATTTCTAATAACTTGGGTAGTATTTGAATAATTGAACGGAGTGTTCCCCAAAATTGTTTTTCAGGTGTGACAGATGTCAGGCTACCTTCATTAACTCCTCCTGCATCTGTACATCTCCTAATACCCTGGTGAGTTTAGACATTTCTCTTGCCTTACATCTCCCCAAACAACACACATCAGAAATACACATCTCATAAGTGGTTGTTCATGTGATTTTTCAGGCAGGAGGATTGTGTTTCCCTCCAGGCGGCCTGTCCACTAATGTCAATCCCAGTGTCAACTATGCTCAGTTGGTGAGTCTTCTTCTCATTCGCTTTAATTATATATATATATGTGAATTCTTTTCTGTTCTGATTCACTTTTCCTTTCATTTGCAGAAGTTCAGCATCCAGTCTGCCTGGTTTGTGGAAAACATCTACTCCTCTGCAGCGGCATGCCTGGTAATTTCAAGACCTTTATTTAAAATCATAAAAAGCAGATTCTTGTTCTTGTTGCTGTCACACTCTGCCACACCTGGGTGCACTCATAACTGGATAACATTTCAATTCAGGATGTTATGTTTATATTGTAACCATCTGAAATGCTAACTGTAGTCAGTGGCAGAATAAAATGAATGATGTAATTAAATGCACTCCAAAGAAGTAATCCCTCTAAAACAATGATTAAAAAAAAGTGTTGGATGTTGAGCCATGAAACCTATGAAGCCTATCACATAAACACTGCTGTATTATAGTCAGGTGGCTTGTTAGGATTTTATTGAAGTGTTTTATGTGTAATTAGGTTTACTATGTAATCAAATCATGTTTTCCTTACAGCTCTTCTCCAACCTAACAGCATGTCAGGCTCTTGGGAACATGTGTGTGATGAACATGCACTCCTTCAGTGGTCAAACCACTGATGCCTGCGGTCTCTTTAACACTATCTTCCGATCAAGGGCTGCTCTGAGCTCAGTTCAAGATATTTCTTACTGGTAATACTTTCTAAATTATGCTTTCTGTTCATAATTACGAATGAAATATTTCAGCCAGATTTATTCCAATTTCATTTCAGCAGACTCTAATGGCTGATTGTTTTGTAGGAGAGTTAATCTGCCGTGGCTTTACTATGGCGATGAACCAGGGCTCGCTAGCCGAGTGCTTCAGTCTGATCCTGTTCCCACTTCATTCAGTTTTAGAGGAAGAAAAAAAGTAAGTGACGGGATTTCTTTTTGCATAGAAAAAAAAATTGCAAAGAAAGAATGCCACAAGAAAATAACACCATCCTTTTCATTTCAGATACCTCAAACTGAACTATCAAACCAAACATTTAAAAAAAATTTGATATCTGTGTTTGTTTTTGCCAGAACACTGACATTCAACTGCGTGCTGCTGTCTATAATGTCAGGGGGGAGTTCCTTAGATGGGAGCAAGTCGGAGGACGTAACCTGCAGGTGAAAATTCAAGGAATCATTCATTCAAGGAATCATACAAAATGTACATATAAAATTGAATATTTAGAAACACGGTAAAAACTTAACACTACCTCTCTTTTTCTCCTCCTTTTTTTGTAGATTTGTCCAGAACGAGCTACCAAACAGGCAGCAGCCTTTAGCTTTGGAATCGCTTATCAAGAAAGTGTAAGTACCTTTTACTGATTTTAGATGACAGGAGGGTTATAAACTTTTTTTTACAAATCCCAGTTACGTTTTTAAGCTCTGTATGTGTTTGTATGTTTGTGTACAGTGTGATCTTTCAGTCGCAGAACTGTTTGTTTCACATCCTGAACCGTTGTTCTACGATGTGTTTATGGACCTGGGCGGAGAAGAGAATGGAAAACTCCTTCCCCTGCCAACACTTGTCAAAAACCAGCAATACAATGGACGTTTCATCAATCAAGGTGAGTTTTTATTTTTCAGAGAACATTCATGTGAATTTGGGAATTATTTGAATATATTCTGCTTTTCATATAGACAACATGAGGAACTGGTACCTGTCTCGACGAATGTTTCTTGTGGACACACTGAGTGGAAGGGAGAAGAGCATAAACTCTTCACCGAAAGTCATCCGTGTTGCCACAAGTGTCAGCATAAGGTAGACTCACAGCATGCAAACCATGATAAGAGTAGCTTGATTTTTCTAACTGCTTTGTGAGGTGGGAATGCTTGTGTTAATCAGTCATGTGTTTGGTAGTTTCCAACTGGTTCCACGAACCCAAGAGGGACAGATATTTCCTCCTCTGATGACTGTGACCTACACTGATGTTCCCATCACAGATATCAAGACTCAAACTGTGTCTGTGAGTAGGTCACACGTGTATTCACATGTCACGTACACATTTGACCCTACGTTGCTTTATTTATCTAGAAAACAAGCTTTTGGTTGCTTTATGCTTTGAACGGCTCTGTTTCTAGACAACGTTTGCTGTTAAATATGAGATGGATCAGAGTGAAGCTCGAACAAAGACAGATGTGAGTAGAAGTATCGATTAAATGTATAAACATTATTGAGAAATTCTTGGATATGTCTGATGTCACAGCAGATTGTTATACAGCGCCATCTATGGTTCTGTGTGTACAGACAGCTCTCGGCGTGCTGGGTGGAGTGGCTGTACTTTCCTCCCTGCTGAAGACAGTCAGCTGGAAGAGGAGGATTGCCTCTTCTCTCGTCGATGTGGAGGTACTATGTCTTCCACGTGTCATCTTTTTAGCCAGTCCAGATCATGTGTGGGTGGAAGCTTCCCATCATTGTTGATCTGTTTCTCCACCTTCCACAGACAATGCTGAAGTTTCTGTTGTTTTATGCTGGTGACCTGGCCAATGTTTTCTTTACTGTTACTGTGGGAACTGGACTCTACTGGCTCATCTTTTACAAGGTTTGTCTCATTCCTTGACACTATAAACACTTGTTTTATAAATGTGGGCTCTTTAAAGTACATATCAGGGTCTTCTTTCTATTCTATTTTTTTCCTTCTATCTTTTTCACACAATTGTTCCCATCTTGCATGAACTCTTACCTTTTTTTTCTTCCTATCTGCTCTCTTAGACACTAAAGGCAAGTCTTTTTCCCTTTTGCTATCTGACAAAGTATTGTTGAATTCACATATTTAATGATGTTTATTATTGGCTGTTTTCATTATTGAAGTTATACTTGTCTGTGTTTAGGCCCAACAGTTCATATCAGTGCTGTTGCCACTGCCTACTCAGGAGGAGCAGTTTGTCACGTACATTGGTTGTGCCTTCGCTCTCAAGGTTGGGTTTCCGGCTTGACAGATGTTAAAATGAGCAGAATTATGAGAAAATGATTTAGTAATAATTTATTTATACCAGCAGAAATGCTAACTATCATTATTTGTTAAACCTTGACTATATGTCTCTTTCATAACACCAAAAGATGTCTCATTTTGTCTATTTGCATCCAGGCTGTCCAGTTTCTCCACAAGCTGATCTTGCAGGTGTCCATTGATATATTTCTGATTGACTGGGAGAGACCACGAAGTAAAGCTAGTAGAACTGTGCAAGGTACTTACAAAGTTACCCTGCTTTTGTTTCTGTGTGGCATTTATTCAGCTGCTTTCTTCCGTTCATCATACGAACACTGCTGTTTCAGCTGCTGGGGAGACAAAACGCGAACCTTCTCCAGTCAGCATCTGGAGGACCTATTTTGTGGCCAACGAGTGGAACGAGCTTCAAACCATCCGCAAGATCAGTCCAACTTTTCAGATCATGGCCGTGCTCTTCTTTCTTGAAGTACATTACATACAAACACACGCTTTCTTTTCTTTTTGCAAAATGTCACATTTCCTCATTCCTGATGTTATGTGTTGATAAGGTACTGGGTTTCTCTAACTTGGCATTGAGAGACCCCATGGCAACTCTAGAGCACTCCCCACAGGCATACACTCCTGCTTACAGCCTTATTCTGCGCTATGGTCTGGCGGCCACACTTTGGCTGTGCATTGGACTTCTGCAGGTAAATCTCCATCAGTCACTTTTATTTGATCGCTTACCTCTTCCTGTCTTCATGAAGAATGTGGAAAAATCTACAGTACAAGCTCCCATAACGGACATCCGTTTGATCCCAACAGGTGATTTTCTTCACTGTCTTTTATGAGCACTTTGTGGAGGACAAAATCCGCCAGTTTGTGGATCTCTGCTCTGTCAGCAATGTAAGCAGCAACTTATTTACTTAATTTTTCTGTTTATAATACTTTACTCAGATATGTTTTATTTGTGTTTCTTTGCAGATTTCAGTGCTTTTTTTTTCTCATCCCTGCTTTGGCTACTACATCCATGGGCGTTCAGTACATGGGCATGCAGATACAAACATGGAGGAAATGAACAACAATCTGAAGCGAGAACGTGTATGTAAACATTTTTTTTACCATTCTCTTTGTTTTTGCATTTGTTTTACATTATTAATAAAACTGTTTAATGTCCTCGTTTTCTTTCTGTCTTTCATTGTGTCTTTTTTCTGTTAAAAGGAGTCACTATGTGGTCAGAGGGGTCTACTTCCAAACACAGATGTTCAGACCTTTCAGGTGTCTTTTACAAGCCGTCTGAGGCTGCAGTATGACAGAATACAGGATTCAATTAGCAGGGTATGTGCTTATCTCTGTCATGTTAGTGCCTTAAAGACAAAAGATTAGTAACATTCTGCTTAAATGGTTGATTGTCTCCTGTGCTTCAGAGGAACAGACCATCACGCCTGATGGACGCATCCATAGCCAACTTGTCAGAGCTCCAGTTCAGAGCCTACAACACCATGAATCACTTCCTGGGATCATTTATTGACCATGTTAGTACATGTAAATATACTCACTGACAAACACTCAGAGCTTGTTTGACTTCATTTGATTTGTTGATGTAAGTTTTTTGTGTACAGAAACAGTAGTTTCCTCTCAGATGTTGCTTTTTTTTTTTTTTACCACAGGCCCACCCTGATATGGACTACATAGTAAAGGACAAGCTGACCCTGGAGAGGGTCATAGGAATGGAGTTTCTTGAAGCAAGTGAGAAAACAATTTTTTACAATGGTAAGGACTACTTGTTTTGTTTAGTTTTTTGAGGGGGGAGGTTACATTTAACTGTGTGTTTTCATGTTTTATTGCATTTCTGATTTCAGATGAAGCCCACTCCTTCAGTGATGTGCTCTTCTATGGAAATGAGGCCACACTGCTGATCTTTGACACTTTATTCTTTTGTGTCGTGGACCTGGGATCTCAGAGCTTTGTGCTTGCAGCTGTGCTTACATACCTGCAGCAAATGGTTAGTATATGCCATGTGTACAGAATTTTGTCTTTACTGTGATCTAAAAGTACATGCATTGAAAACTATCTCATGCATTCCAGATATTTTGCTTCATCCGAAACACTCTTGGAAGAAAGAACCTTGCCAACAAAACACTGGTGGATCAGAGATTCCTTATATAAATGCCTGCTGTTATTTCCAAGTGTCAGCGTTGTTTTGTGGCATTTCTCACAAAAATGTTTACTGTTCACAGCTTCTGAATCATTTTTTAAAAACTTTTCATTACCTTGATATTTTTTTCACTGATGTTTAAATGCATATTTCTGAGGTAAATATATATTTTTGGAAACATGTCTGTTTTTTTACAGATTAAATTCTTTTGATATAAAGACTATTTCGTGTTCAGATTTTGATTATTATTATTACAATTATTTTATTTATCATTATTATTGTTATTATATTTTTTCTTTCTTGCCTTGCTAAATTATTCTAAATTATATTTTATATATCTGAAAATGTTTTGGGATCAATGATGGACTATCCTGCCTCTCACTCCATGGCTATCGGGACAGGTTCCATTATATAGTCAATGGTTCCACACTCTTGTGACCCTTTACTCCATAAATCAGGTATAGAAGATTAATTAATGTCCTCAGATGTTCCAAGAGAAATAGGGATATGTGGAGTACAAGGTGCAATATTTTCATTGCGTGATTTTAAAGTAGTCAGATTATATTAATACTAAAACTGACTTGTAGTCTGCAGATAGGCTCTCTGACAGTATTGGTTGGAAATATCTCATTTCCAGAGGTCGTTAAAACTATCCGGATTTAAATGGTATCGTGCGTGCGTTTGGCCTTTACATGACGTCATGACGTACGTAATCGTTCAGCCAATCGGGGTTCCCTTTGTGACCCGGCGCTCAGGACTAATACAGACTGCCATAGGCACCAAGCCATGAACTTCTCATCATCCGTCGGTTGAGGTGAGTTCGACTTTAACTCGCTTTTCGCAGTTTTTCCTCACACAGGCTAGTATATACTTACGTCGAGAAATTATATACTCGGTGCAGAAGTGAGTTGTATAAGCTGACTAGTTTGACGATGGTTGGTGGGTGTAACCTGCATATAACTAGCTACAGTTAGCATGTATTGGACTGCTTAACTTCCCTGACGGACTCAGTTTTAGATTACGAGCTTATATCTTTCATGTATTTCATACCGTAGCAGCATTTATTAGCTTCAACCAGCACTGAGACAGTTATTGAGTTGGTTTATGTATATCTATTCCAGGTTTACAATTAGCTAGGAGAAGCTAGTGATGTCAACAAACATGGCAACTTTCTCAGAAAGCTCAGATTTGGGATGGGCCCTCGGTGGTTTTGTGACTCAAACAATGTTTGATCCGGGGGGTGTTTTTGGCTGAGTAGGGTCAACATGGAGGACATTCTCATCTAAACGTTTGAGTGGCCTAGTTATCTGCCTGATTTATTAATCGCCTGTGTTTTGGCAGTGTAATATAGAGGATATATAGCCTATGTAATATAATATAAATAATCAGGAATTTGGAGCCAAAGGATGTACTAATTCAGATTCTAGTTCAGTTGGCTATGACCCGTCATTACATTTCTGGAGAAACAAATGTCAGGGCTGCATTACTGCCCAAGCTATTTTTAACAGACTGTGCAGCAGGCTGACCTATGGTTGCACCTTTTGCAACTCAAGTGGTGCTGTCTCTGTTTCAAAGCTTATCATTTTAATGCAATAAATGTATCTCTTTTTTTTTTTAAAGGTTGATGTCTGAAAGCTGGCAATAATGTTGTGTTTTATAAGTCTCTAAACTACCCTTATTATGATTATGAAACATCAGCATGTATCAGTGACAATAATCAAGCTTAAGTTTGACCTGTGTGCATTGAATACATGTTGAGCAGGATGTTTGATCAAGGTGTACATGCAAGATAAATCAGATAATCTGAGAAATTTGCCATTACAGTTCTCTTGACATGCATACAAGCTCTCTACCCTGATTTCCTCTACCCTTCCTGTACCTTACCCCTGCCTGGAATTCTTTTCAAGACTGACCTCCAAAGACAGAAAAAATATTACTTTACCTGTCACAAAAAGTGGTCAGAGGTATTTGGAAGCATTATTTCTTGAAATGTTGATCCTTATTTATCTTAGTCTTCTTTAAGTTTGTTTGCCTCAGACTATTTAACATAATTGAATGGAAACAAGTACGGTCTGATGTCAAGTCTGATAAATGTCCAAGGATTAGAAAAATGAGACTGAAATCCAAAGAAGTACAAGTCTTTGTGGACCCAGTTCTAGTAGTTAATCACCAAACTGTTTAAAACATTGATCTGATCTGATCAAATCTAATCTAATTTGGCCACATGCATAGCCCACAGGCAAAGAATGTGAATGGTCACAGCTGGGATCAGGTTTCTAAAAGACAAACAGCAGAGACTGGTCAGCATGTATAAACATTCACTCATGGTTTCTGGAATATTTTGGTGAAGCACATAGTGGTTGTTCAGGACTTTTTTGGTGTGTTTTGCAGGTATTGCCAGTCAGTAACAATTGCAAAACTTCCTCACATAAGCTCAGTTTGTTTGTGCTGTGTTTGCTTAATGGTGCATACAGAGAACCCCCTGTTCTCTGTAGATATATTTGTCTTTTTCCAGCTGTTGCTTCCTGATTGCTGCACCTCTGAAGTCAAAATGTATTTTTTCTAAAGGTGTGTACACAGTGGTGATTTGGTGTGTCAGCAATGCCTGTGACATCTCAGCTGCTCAGGGGTTTACCCCGTGCCAAGGTTTTTGCTTCCAGTCTGTTACCATGCCAACATCACCAGTCCCAGTTGGGTCCTATTACTCACTTCAATGTCTCAAGACAACCGTCCCACAAGTGGCAGACACACAAGCCATCAAGAAGCTACCAGACATCCTCAGTTCTCCACAGTTACATCCTTACACCCCCTCAGGTGAACTCCATTCTTAAAGCCAACGAGTACAGCTTCAAGGTTTGTTGTTGTATACATTAAACATCTCACCATCCATACAAATGCGTCAACACTTTCATCCAACCAGTGGCTTGTGTTGCATTTCTCAGGTGCCCGAGTTTGATGGGAAAAATGTGTCATCAGTGATGGGTTTTGAAAGCAATCAGCTCCCTGCCAATGCTCCCATCGAAGATCGTCGGAGCGCAGCTACTTGCTTGCAGACACGAGGAATGCTGCTGGGAGTGTTTGATGGCCATGCTGGCTGTGCCTGTGCTCAGGTGAAGCTGTTACCTTGTGCTACTCAAATTTTTATAATACTGTTAATTCCACTCTTCTTCTTTTTTTTTTTTTAATAGAAAAAGATTTAGATTTAGTTTTATTCACAGCTTTCTTAAAGAGCATCTTTCAGGTTAAATGTTCCGCAATAAACTTAAAATGTTTTTTTAAATGTTTGAGAGACACAGTGGTATAAATAAAAGGTTTTGAAAATGTTATGTAAACTAAATTTAGTTCATCTGCAATTCCTGCTTTAAAAAAAAAACAATACTCTTTGTACCACGTGACGCGTGACGTCTCACAAGGGAAACCAGCCGGAACGCCAGCAGCTACCTGCTGAGTTTATTACAGACGTCGGCTGTTTTATTGGAGGTTTCATCAAGGTGAATACTTATGTTTGTACAGGATGTACAAATTCAAATATCTGTGGACATCGTCTCCACATATTTCCAAACAGGAAGAGTCCTACCTTTCGCCCCTGGGTGACATTTGTCCAGGCTAAGTGCCAGGACTTAACTGCAAAGTCCGTTCACCCCAGAAACTGTCATTTGCAATGTCCACTTTATGGAAAAAGACTATGTGGCAAGTTACTTAACAGCATTTAAGATTGGATACAAAAGTATGCAGAGAGTACATCTAAAGACTGATGCAGTGCCTGCTCATGCCACGGCTACTATTACAGCATCAGTAGGACATGTCTGCCATTACCAGGGAAGCTGCATTCAGCCCATCATAAACATGAAGCAAACGGGGTAAGTTTGCTTTGTCTCTGAATTAGCAGCAATTCAATTATGCACATGCAAATGTGTAAATGGTAAAAAATAGTTTGCTGACGTTCTGCATTGGATAATGTGGAAGTATTCTGTATTGTACAACATATGAGACCCTATCTTTATGAAGTGCAGTAAATCCAAACAGGAAATAGCTGACTGTTCACAAGTTTGAACAGAGACTTAGTCAGGCTATGTTTTGTCGCTACATCATCCGATGATCAGATTTTACATCGGACACTCACGTGGACTTCATAGTGTTACACTTCGGCCCCACTGAGCATGGAAGCGCCACGGCTTCGCGGCTGATCAATAGGAGCGGTCTCAGCAAGTGGGGGGGAAAGCGACCCTGCTGCAGAAGCAGCAGAAGTGACTGATCTGTTTTGGCTTTAACTTCTAAATAGTCATTTTAACTTCATAATAAATAGTGTTAAATGTCATGGTATGAATAGTGTTTCCCTTCATAAACCCTGCTATACTTTACTCTGCAGAAACGCCTTTGGTCTGATCCACAATGTCAGGAAACTAAAAATAGACCTGAGCAAAATCCTGTGCAGTCAGAAAGATCTGTGGCCGAAAAATGTAGAAATTTTTATTCTTCACATAAATATTAAACCTTGTTTATATGAAAATTAATATAGTTTTAGGAAAGTTTCAGGGAGCAGCAAGGCTTCACAATTCATATGAGTAGGCTTCCACGTTCGTGGGAGTAAGGGGTTAATCAAACTATTGTTCCCCATCAACAGTCTGCTCTCCTGGATGATGGAGACCCTGTTGGTAGCTTCAGGTTCAAAACTGTAGGGGTCAAGTCCTTCAGTTCTGAAAATGACTATATTTTCCTCCTCCTCTCTCTCACGTCTATGCAGTTCAGGTGCGTTAGCCATATCTGCTTACATCGGGGAGTCCCTTATGCGACGTCACGTCTGGCACAACATGTTTTTACAGGTGTTTAGCCGTTTCTAATAGTGAATCACTGATTTCTTTATTCTTTAATATACACAAACTTCACCAAACACAAGATAGATATTATCTATAAAACAATGCTTCATGCAAATCATCAATCATGCTCTTAACCTGCAAGTTGCTCTTTAAGGTTGTGCTACTGCATTTTAAAAGCTTAAAAAATGTGATTCAACCTGCATCAAAATTGCTGAGCTCTTGCTGTAGCCATGCTTCATCTCTCTTTTAGGTTTAATGAATTTCAAATTTTATTCATTTGTAGATCAGATTATATATGCTTGAGGGAACTTTTCATTTGACAGACTGCACATCTCTAGAATGCGCCGCTTGCTGGCAGCAAATTGTAGCAGCTCCGATCATACAATTTAATCATTACTTACCATTGCC
>JBBBVU010000006.1:14475231-14520988 GCA_037177055.1 Atherinosoma microstoma | reverse complement strand
AAACCCTGTTTTTGTTCAGTTACCAAATGTTTATTGTTGTTTTCACATATTGTCTTAAATCAGATTAAAAAGCATCAACTACAAAGGAGTCATTCAAAGATTTGGACTTTCAGGATTCAAGAAAATCTTCAGTGAAACAGTGTAAATAAGACAGACTGACTTATTTGGCCTGGAATATGGAGCTGATAGCTTCTCTGTAATCAAAGCACTCACATGGTTCAAGGTAACAACACATTTTAGCCCCTTTTCGACCGAGCTGGTTCCAGTGCAGGCTCGGAGCCAGACTAAGCACCGGTTCTGTGACTGAGGAGTCTGAGATTGTTGATTATATTGAACAGAAAGTGCTTTAAATAGCCTTACAAATTTATCAAAGAGCCTGTTTGTGTCTATTCTATTTATTTGTACCAGAAGATGATAATTAATTTAATCTGTGTCTGCATCTCGTTAAATTTTTTTAAAAATTTGAAAATTCTTTTGACATACAGTCAAAGGGTCACTGAAGGTGTCTGGATAAAGTGCATTGTTTACAAGACACTGAGTCAGTTTAGTGGAAATAAACATCCCTGCATATTTCTTTTTCTGTGCCTCATTTCCACAGTGGTACTGATATTATTCCATGATGTTGTTCCATCTTTCCTCATGGAGTGATTGTTCTTCTTTGGATATAAATTGTAGGATATGTTGCTTCACTAATCCCACGTAATCAAAATGATTCATGGGTAATTAAACACATGTGGTTTCAATAGCTTTATAATATGTAAGTTAATCAGTTTCAAAATGACGTATTCAAAGAGCAGGAAAATTAGGTAGCTTCAAGAACTAGTTTTTAATCAATTAGGTTCCAGCTTTCTTGTACAGCAGTCAACATATCAGTCCATTGACCTTTTTTTTTTTATCCAACGCCCGCATGTGCATGTACTGTAGGTAATGTCTGTTGTCTCCCCTTGTCCGTTACCTGACATCAACCCCATATCGTCAATCATTGTGGAAATTTGCTTGTTTCCTTCACACTTTGTTTCATGTTTCATTGGACATGCACCAATCAAAATACTTCCAATTATCCACAGTCCATGAATGCTTTTATGTAACCTACTGTAATATTTTATTACCTCCACTAAAGTGCGGATGTTAAGATTTCGGCATACACTTGTCTGTCTGTCTGTCTGTTAGCAACATAACTCAAAAAGCAATTGACAGATTTTTGGGAATTTTTCAGAAAATATCAGAAATGGAAAAAAAGGAACAAGTGATTACATTTTGGGGGTGATCCAGATCACCGTCTGGATCCAGGATTTTTTTAGAAGGATTCTTTACTATGGGGAAATGGGGATCATTTTGCCATTACAGCTTCTAACTCATCAGATAACTCATCAGATTGGCAAACAAATGGGTAGAAACAGGAGTCGATGTCTCTGACTGAACTGTAACTACGCATTTGTTTTTCGTTTGACGTGTATTTCCTTTTAAATATTATATTGCTTTTAAGTTTTCTTTTCATGACACTTAAACATCTTCCTTAGTTGATCCGTATTTTTCCCTTTTTCAACCTTCCCATTTTGTTTGCTCTTACTCCAAATTTTACAGCTGACTGGGAACAACCAACATCTGAGCCAAATTACCCTCTGAATGGAATTTTTTTATACTTTCAATTGTCTTCTTAAAGCTCTATTGGCGTTTTTTCGTTTTGGGCCATATCTGTGTTTATTTATTTTTGCATAATAAAAAAGTTATTTAAAACCATCACTAGTTACTGTATTCAAGTTTTTTCTTTACCATAAACGTTCAATAACATTCTGTGGTCATCTATGACTTAGTTTAAATCAGCAAACAATCCCCAATCAGCAAACCAGTATTGATTGTGAAGGTCAATATTGCACTTCTATATTAGGACAAAAGGCCTCTCTAGCACAGCAGTGATGAAATAACTGGGATAAAAACAACTGTCTGTGTGTGTGGTGATGGTGAGGTTTGATATCCAGAGGTTGTCATCCGTCATGTAGTTTACTCCCTCTGTCCACCTCCTCTCCTATATTCCTCCACCTTTTAATTTCTCCCACCACTTCTGTGGCACTTTGACAACTTTGTGTGTGTGCTGTTGTGGAAAGTGTTGCTGGGATACAGATACAGATGGAGTGCAGACATAAACAGTGGAGAGGCTCCTCGTTGAGCAGGTCATTATGAGGCTGTAGCTCAGCCCACTCCTTTGCCTATGACATCTTTCTCCGTTCAGCTTTTGGAAGCTGCAGCAGGCTGTGCCGTGACCCATCCCAAACACACGGAAAACTCACAAACGTGACATGGGCTGGAGGGATGTATGCTGATGGCATCACATGTGGCGCCCCCACATCTCACATGTATGTGTGTGTTTTTTGGGTATTTTCTTTTTTTGTGACGAGGTCTCTTTCTGCAGCATAAAAGCCCATTATCACGCCATCCTCCTTTCAACCCAATCTGTGGCCCGTCTCCCACTGTCAAAGAGATGACTCAGAGCATCACTCTGTGCCGTGACAGACCAGCAGGAAGGAGGAGGCGATGCAACAACACTGACTATAAATGCAGAGTAAAAGCTAACTGCAGAAATTGAAATGAAGTTGTGTGTATCGAGGTGGAAAGGAGACACTGGTGTCTTGTGTTACCCATCACCTGCAGTACCACGGGGTTTGCCCAGACATGCTCAAACACCCAAAAACAGACATGCAATCATAGACCACCAAAATTATTCCCACTTTCTTTGTTTATTGGGAAGCAGAGCAATAACAGCTCTTTACAGAAAAAAAAACTGAGAAATTATTGTTCATTGAGATGTGCTGAATATCAGAATGAGAGCTGATAACACAGCAGCTGGAGTCTAACAATAACATTTTAACATATTAAGTCAACAAGCTGTGCAAATGCTTGACTGGCAGGGAAATACCTTCCAAGTTAATCAGGTATGCACAGCACCTATTAATCAAACTCAAATCCCAGAAATGTAATAAAATAAGCTAAAGTAAATTTGTGGGTATACTTGTCAGGACTAATTTGAGTTTTAGGCCCTTTTAAAGGGCCTATTCATGATTTTTTTGTAACTTCATTAGTTTGACTGCTACAATGGTATATGATCAAAGCATAAAGGGACTGTAAATAAGACTGTGGGAAGGCTAATTTGCATCAACAATCTGCTCAGACTGTGAAAAGGCACCTTAAAAAACCATAGGATAAATATTTGGTCAAGGTTTGGTGAATGCATGTTCTCAGAAACATAAAAACACCTGTTTAGGATACTGATCCATATCAAAGGTGTAATAACAGGGGATGTATGTATGTTGTACAACTTCCAAAGTCCCTAGGGGCCACTTTGTGATATAAGTGAATATAAATAAAACCTCACATATGTCTCTAATTGGGTGTCAAGGTGTTCCGCTCCTCCTCCTCACCCAGGCCTGTATTCTTGCCCTTTTTACTTGAGCGTTTGATCACTATGATGAAGATGAGAGCTGCAACAAGAGGAGACAGAAAACAGATGTGATGCAGCAGAGGCAGACACACAATTAGCAGCATAAAAAAGGCACAATAACTTTTTTGTATGGTTCAATAGTCTTAGGTTTGTGTGTTGCTTTTTATCAGATGATAGAGTTTATATGGTGTTTGTCAGACTTACCACAGAATCCCAGAACACCTGCCAGGATTCCGATGGTGCTTCCCATCCCGAGTTTGAACGACGTTCCATGTGGAGGCATGTAGCAGTGGCCCAGCTCTGTGCAGTTGCATACTCTCACTGGCATGAAGAGGGGAGACATGCAGGATGTAGGGTGAGTTATGAAGAGGAAAACTTAAATCACGAAAGCTCCGACATTTGACAAAAATTATGAATACATCCAGCAGGAAGATGCAGGAAACGTATCCATCATCTGGAGTTGTGTCCCAGGCACGTGCAGGACTATCAGTCAAATATTTGTTCACTTTTTGATCGATTGATAGTTTCTGAACTCCTTGGTGAAATGTCTGCCTCTTAGCTGAACTGTAAGCTACAGCAGGGATGTATTCATGTGGCTGTATATCTAAATTAAATAACTAGCTCACCCTTAAGTTCCTGCGTGATTCCAACACCTGCATTGTCTAAAATGTTGATGTGAAGAGAGATGGTTCGGTCTTCAACTGGTCTTTTCTTCAGGCGCAGTTCAGCTGTTGTATCTGCATGACACATAAAAAGAAACATTGAAAATACAAGTCAGAACTATAGAAATTCCCATCCTGCCATCTCAGTTTTTGTTTTGTTTTGTTGCATCTGGATAACATTTCATAAGCGTACCATCAAGTGTGCGCAGCTCCCAATTGGGTGACTTATTTTTTTTGTCGAACTTAAAAGTGAAAGGTTGGGAGAATGGGTCGCTGTCTTTATCTTCTGCTTTGATGATGACGGGTTTGAGGTCCTTCGTGCAGATGAAAGCCTGTGTCTCAATCAGTCTGGGGAAGTCATCGTTGACGTCCAGCAGCTGGACACGGAGGTGGTGCTCAGAGGACTTCTCGGGGTTTTCTTTAGAGGGAAATAAGAATGCATGAAAAAAAAAAAAAAACACTACCATTTGCTGCCTCTGAAAGATGTTGAACCCATTTGTTTATGTGATTTCACAGAATTCTTCTCAGGTTAACATTGAACGGTGTTTTCGTGTGACTATTCCTTTTCTCACCCTTCTCAAAGGCGGTAATAGTGACTTCGAAAGTTTCCAGTGTCTCTCTGTCCAGGTTGCCTTTGGTCTTGATCTGTCCTGTGGCAGCATCGATCTCCAGCCAACCTTGCGTGTCACCGTCCAACTTAAAGCTGCACAATATACAAAATGATCAGCCATCAAAGCCACACACTCACTCACTTATTACACAGAAGCCAACCTTGTGTCAGCACAGACGTGACCAGGGAAAACTACAGTAGTCATAACAAATCAATAATTTGCTCAGATGAAACTCCAGACTAACAGCCTGCAGTACTTGTCGGTTCAGTGGGTCAACGCCTTTAGTAACTAATAAAAGCTTTGCTCGTGGTGTGTTTTCATTCAGTCAATTGTAGTGTTGAATTGTACTTGAGTGTGGTATCAAATAAATGCAGACTTTGCAGGCTGACTCAAGTCAAGACTCAAAACCAACATCACCTTAGTGGAATCTCTGCTTGCACGTCTTTTATATTTGTATTCCGCTCTGCATTTTCAAATTATTCTCAAAATCATATTCCTGTTTTCTCACATCCAATCACAACCTCACAACATCTGCAGAGACTTTTCAACTTTCATTTGACACGCAGATTTGAAGGCTGACTGCAAAGAAACCTGTTCTCTTAAACTGGAACACCACACAGTTGTTTCACACTGGATTGTGTTAGACTGTGTCTGTTCTAACCCACAGAACAGATTTTAGACACTGTGGGGGACTTTCCTGACTTAGTTTACTTAGTGACTCATCCTCATGCTTAAGACATCTACAGTCTGTCATCTTAACATTGAAAAAATCGTACTTTCCTCCTCTTTCTTTTGGATGACCAAGCAGCTTCCTTGTAGTTCACATGTTTCAGTCATTTCGCTTTTTATATTTCTCTAAATTCTATTCTACTTTCTATTCTATTCTACAGCCATTTATCAGACACTTGGAGAAAAGTGTCTGCTAAATGAAAAGTGTCTCCAAGGTGACTTACAACTGAGAGTGAGAACAACACAAGCAAGAAATCAAACAGGAGGGGTCATCGTAGTTAAGTGTTAGTCAGACAGCTGTGAGGCCAGTTGGACATAGGTGCTGCTGTGGAGTACTAGATATATTAATTGACAAAGGTAAATAAAATAGAAGAAAAAGACACAAATATAGGATAGATTTGCTTCCTCTGGTGTGGTGAATGTGGTTTTCAACAAAAGATACTTAAATAGGAATAAAACTGTGTTTTGTTCAACCATTTTCCCCTTTTTTTAAATTCATAGTAAACTACAAGGTAGCCAAACCCTGTAGTTGTTAGCAGGGTTCATTTGGTTTTTTCAGCTACTGGTTTTTAAGGATTTGATGACACTAAAAAGACTCAAAAGAACCATCACAGTAAGGTCTTCCCTGCACCATACTTTACTTTGCTTCAAAGCTGTATCTTTTACTTTGTGTACTAACTTTTACAAAGTCTGCTGTTATGTATTTTACCCAATCTCTTTCCCTTCTGGGTCCTTTGCTTCTACAGTGAGAAGCACTGATCCCTTGGTGGTGTTTTCAGGGACTGTCACTTCCAGGATGTCCAGGCTAAACTCTGGGACCTCGTCCACGTCCGTCACAGACAAAGAGACAACAGTGGTGGAATCGCTGCCATACTCAAGACCTTTCATCAGTGGCTCTGGGTTGCGAGCATCGATCTGGAGCTTGTAGATAGAAGAGGACTCAAAGTCCAGAGGCTGTTGAGGAGGAGATGATTTGATTAGAGGAAACTGGCATCAGATCGGAATTACTAAATCTGAACACTGTATATGTGCTTGCTACTGATTTATGGTTTCTCTCAGTTTTATCTTATGAATGGTGCCTCAGCAGGTTACAGAATCATTTCTTTATAACAGGACTCTCAGCTGCAGATTCTCTGTGTGATATTCAGAGATAATTTAGCAAAATATGGTTAATGAACTAATGAGGAAATGAAACATCTGTTATAAGTGATTAATCAGATAAAAGAACAAAAATAAATGTTGCATCCAAAACATTTCCCTGTTTTATGATTATTTTTTGGACTACAACAAGTCAGGGGAACTATACTGTTTATTTTTTTCATTAATATAAAATTCTTTTAGAAAGATAATCATTGATTAACAATTAATGAAAATAGCAAGTGAACCCAATACAAGCATTCAGAACATATACAAATTCACTGAAGGAATACAGTTTGAGAGGTTAAATGAGAACTTTTAAAGGGAGTTAAAACACTACAAGAAGTGTGAGTGTATAAGCTGCACCTTAGCTACAACCAGATGACCGACACCTGTGACATTAGTTTCCACAGTGAAGACTCCATCATCGTCGCCTGCAGAGATGTGGAATTCAATATGCGAGCTGCCGCTGTCAGGGTCATCAGCATCGGATGCTCTGATGGTCAGCACTGTGTGTCCCACAGGAGCGTCCTCTGGCAGAGAGAAGTCGCCGTACTGCACATGACACACACAGTAAGAATATCATCGAAACAGCATGACAAATATGAGCTATGATTCAAATACTTACATCATTTTTCTCAAATACGGGCGTCTCATTGTTGACATCGATGACTTTGATGACCACTTTACAGACGGTGCTGAAATCTATAAGCCAAAACCCATCAGTATCACATTCTGGAGCGAAAACTGACTGAACTCTGCAAACAAGTGTGTTTGCATCCGATGGTGTTTTACCTGAGTCACTAACTCTGACATTGAGGTTGTAGACCCGCTGTTCTTTCCGGTGAAGCACGCGCAACGCCTGAATTCTTCCAGAGGCCTCATCGATGGAGAAGGTGTTGGATTCAGTGGATGGATTTAGTGACACAATGGCGTAATTCAGCAGAGAATTCAATGTCCCCTCTTTATCGTTGTCATGAGCCACCAGTATTCCTACTTCACTGCCTGGAACAGAAAGAAGAGATAAGAAAACTTCACATTTATTCTGATAGTTTGAAAGAAAACCTGCTCAAATCTCTTACAACTTGAAAATGCCGTAGAAATTATTGTGCATCTTGGAGAACATTTATTGAACATCTGTTGTTTCAGTGATCCAAACCCACATCACAACTTAGCGTAAATGTAGTTGGGTTCTCACAGTCATCTTTTCCTTACAATATCTTTCCTAAATGGGTTCGTTTTTTGCCAATGAGGTCAAGGAAAAAACATTGTTTAACCCATATGTTTGGTTATTTTTTGATAGCTGCAAGTTTATAACATGGCGATGTAGGAAAGTAAAGGACGAAAAGCTTGGAATGAAATATGATGTTTCAGTTTTAGAGCAGAATCTTATGTGAGAGGGAATCCATTACTCTGGTGTGAATTTGAATCTCAGAGGTGTCCTTTATAACAGATACTGGCAAGGAGGATCGCTAACATATCATCTTTTCAAAAAGGAGAGTTATTGTTCATTTCTAAATCTAAATGAATTTGTAATTAATTATATAACGTATTGAGGGACGCTTCATAGGTTTCTATTAATCTGAGCTGTATACAAGAGTGAGGTACAAGATAAATGTGTCTTCTTCTTTCCACGTATCAAAGAATCAAATAACCTTTTCATAGTTTGTTTTTATGTCCTTTCAAGTGAAAAATAAGTGTAAATAGATTTACACCAAATACAAAGCTCTAAACAAATAGGGGAGGCAAAATTGAGATGGAGAAAAAAATAGCACATGTAGCACCCTATGCCTTGAAAGGGTTATGTAATAATCACACAGACGCACAGACATCTTACCTACAGGCTCATTCTCCTGCATTTCAAACACATTCTCCTCTTCCATACACACTGGCTTGTTGTCATTTTCGTCCCCCACCAAGATATGGATCTCCATCGGTGGATCCACCTCTTTGTCATCGCTGTCCTTTGCGAACACAACCAGGATGTACTGAAAAAGAACAGAACAAATTATTCCTCATTTCTGCATGAAATATGTGAGAGCCCATAAATGAACAATTGGTGTCTGCACTACCATGTCCTTTTCCTCTCTATCCAGCTCCTCTGTCACCAGTATTTCCCCATCCTCTGTGATCTGGAAGGGGAATCTCAGCTCTCGCTCTTTCTGCACTAAGGTGTAGGTGGCATCAGGGTCATTAGACTGGACCTGGATGTAAAGAGAGAAATGAGGAGCCCATAGTATGATGGTCAGATGCAGGAAGTAGATATGAGTGGCAGTGGATTTGGTGAGATTTCTGTGACTGGGAGATTAATGACCAACCTACCTTTGCAATGACCTGGGGGTAAAGACCCTTTAAGTTCTCTGTAATAGTTATGGGTCCAGGGTTGATCCATTGGTTCTGCTGCACAGCAATGTGCACTCTGGCATTTCCACTCAGTGAAGTCGCTGCAGCTCCTCCCAGGTCCTGCACACGCACGATCAGCGTGTAGTCTGGGTCTTCCAGTGGGTCCTTTTCCCGCCTCCTTATCTCTAACACCACAGGTGGAAAATATAGATTGCTGTTAGAATTCCGACAAAAGGTTGTCTTTCAGGGTGAACATCACAAAAATGTTTCACTTCCATGTTCCACAAAAAAAGACTAACATTTCAAATTTGACCTGCCTCTGCATATATAGCTGCTCTTCCAGGCTAAATTATCTACTTTAACTCCCTTTCATCATTCAGGGTCAAGTGTTCAAACAAGTCTTTCAGACTTGATGACTTTTAAGGGTCTTTTTTTTCAAACGTGTAATTGTGCAGCACGGGTTGATTAATTTATATTTGTCTTCTGCTATCTTTTTCTATTTTTCTTGAGACATTTTTGAGAAACAGACATTTTTTTACTCTCAGCAAGTTTGGGAGTGCGACCTTGACATTAGTATTGATGAATTCCTAAGGCAAAAAGCTGGGGCCTTGCTGTTACTACTTTTCTCTGCAACATAATTAAATCTATTCACTTGAACTCTGCATTGTTGGAATATAACACCTGGTAGGAAGAATAAAATGGATTATAGCACATCTTCTCTCTGCAATGAATTTCAATCAAGATTGGTCCAGTATTGTTGATGAACTGTGATGTTTTTGTGTTCCTATAGACTTTGGTGCTTTGTGTCTTCTTTTTAGTTTATTTAGTTTATTATCTTTGTGTTGTGGACATAAAACACAAAACTATTAAAGTCATCATCTTTGCTGCTTCTGGGTCAAGGATACTATAGGCTACCAACTAAGAAGTTTAAGAAGTCAAATGCAGTGAATTCATAATAAGTACATTTAATGTTTGCTTCACTTTTATCTGGGAACTCTATTTAAAACATATTGGATCTATGTTTCTATCTCTCATATTACTTTGTTTGCCAAACTGTTATTGTTATTATTTTTAACTTCTTTCTATATCTGTTTGGGAAAATAACTTTTCTTCATTATTTATTTCTTTTGTCTTGTTATGATGAAGGGGTATTGTATTACAATTTTTTTCTCATTTATTTAGTTGTGTCATGTCAGAACTTTTGCTTGTTTTGTTAAATTGAGAATGAATAAATAAATAAATAAATAGCCTCTACTGTAAAGTTCTGCCTCGCGGTATTCACATATCTTCATTTGCAGACTTGAAAGACATGAAGGACACCTCACTCCAGGTCAATGAAATAATCAATCTCAATTATGAAACACACACACACACACACAAAAAAATAATAAAAAAAGGAGAGAGGTCTTGATAACAAATGCATCTAATGGTTTGTTTGTTTTCACTAAATGGCTAAAGTTTCATTACTGGCTTATTTTATGATATAAAGATCTAAAAACCTAAAAAAGTTTAAGAGGAAATGTTCTTTTCACCACTTTAAGCATCATTAATTTATTGTTTTTGTTTTCTACTATTTACAATAAAAAAAAAAAAAAGATATTTGCAAAGGCAACTAAACAAGCCTGAATGGTTTTGGAGTATGTATCAACAGTCAGTAGACGGAAGATGGAAAGAAAAAGAAGATGGGTCCTGCAACAGCATAAAGATCTTAAGAACACAATTAAGCTGAACGTTACTGAAAATACATTTCCACCACACATGGAAAGACCTGGAAGAGCAGTGCATGCAAAACAGAACCAATGGACAGACTAAATTCATTTGGAAACAGTCAAAGACTTAAAAGGGAGTCTTTTTCTAAGGTGCCCAAAGTTTTGCATTCCAAATACAATTTATCATCTTTCCTGTCCATCTTCTTACTATGAGTCAATTAGACAATGTTACAGCTGTGTTGTAGACAAACCTGCTCTCTCCACGCAGGTGAAGAATGGGTTTTTTTCATAAGGGACCTTCTGCACTGAACAGTATTCATCAAACTTTCCTTTCAGAGCATCAATGCTTCGATCTTCTCCCCTGGCATACTGGATTCCTTCTTTGGCCTTCAGCATACGTTCTCCTGTTAAAAAAACACACAAGGAAAATTTCAAGAAAATGACCACACACACACCACAGACATGTTTTAATACGCACAGCTGTTGTACAACAAATTCTCATTCTCACACACTCAAAGTAGTGAAAATCAACATCACGCGACACACTCAGGCAATCTGCCTCCAATCAGCGTTAATCTTGAGCACGAGAGATGAGCTGTGTAATCTGGGTTTACAGTGGTGCTAAACTGCTGGATCACAAGCAGAGATGGACAGATTACAGGTTTTCCCACAGACACTGAACCTACAGTACGTCTAGCTTCATGTCTGTGTGTTCAGTTATGTGTGGACAGCCGAGTGTGTGTAACCTTCTGCTGTGGTGGAGATCTCTCCTGTGACGGGGTTTATCTGGAACAGGAGGATGTTGTGATTGTTGGGGATCTGGCTGACCAGGCTGTAAGTCAGCTGAGCATTTGGAGTCTCTGGGTTATCCAGGTCTGACGCGAACACTTGAGTGAATGGGACACCTGGAAGCACAGACAGAACTGATGTCAAATACAGATCATAGTCAGAGGTTGTAGGGAGCTATGATTGTGTAGCAATACTGTTTAACTATAGCTTAAATGTGTCAGAAATTGTGTATGTGCATGTGTATGCTTTAGAATATGTGCTACTTAGGCTATAGATGGAGTTTAATTTATTCCCAAGTAATTTAATGTACACCAGATTTCGATAATCAAAAGCAGCTATCATTACCCCCTCCAAATCCATCAATTGGAACTATTACAGATTTATTATGCATCATTTTATTGATATTTCCTCAAAATTCAGCCTTCATTCATGTTTATAAAACACACAGAAGCCCACAAAAATAAGACTACAACTCCTCGATAACATAAATGGCCTCTAAAGGAAGCAGCCGCCATTTTGCATCTTTAGCTCCTCTCCTTTTAAGCACTTATGAAATCCACACCTGCTGGATTTTTTTCTCGAACCACAGTTGTGTAGCTGCTCTGATTGAAGGTCGGAGCATTGTTGTTGACATCTAAAACATTTATGGTCACATAAATTGGGCCATCCACTACTTCACCATCCGCCAACGCCTCCACCTGGAAATGGTTGCAAACAAACACAAACATACTGTATATTAATTTATATGTTGTATTACTACCACAAATTACAAATGGTTTTCATAAAAAAAAGTGTTACCTTGGTAATGAAATGATTATCTTGTGACCAGTCCAGAGGTTTCTCAAGGTAAAGCCAACCATCCTTTGAGATCTTAATGTTGTTCGTACCTTCTCCGCTTAGCCTGAAATCATTAACACCTGCTTGTGCCACCTGAAACTAAAGTAGAAAGATGGGAAAGAAAAGAGAGAAATAAGAAGACCTGTGGCCACAATAACCCTGTACTTTAAAGCATTTTAAGACTTTGATGACAAAGGGAAACGGTCAAGAAAACGTAGTTTAAGTAATAAGACCTCCTAAATTAAAACAAGCAAGTAAAAAGACTCAAACCCATTTTTTAAGGAAGCAATGCATTTGTTATACATCCTGGATGTGGTTTGATGTTATCTTGTTGAAATAAGCAGCATCTCCCCCCGAGAAGCACTGTATTATACATATCTTTCAGAGTTGGTGGGGGCCTTTCCAGATGTGCAGCTTATCAGCACTGTTGTGTTAATATTAATCTTGAACTATTTGCCCAAACACTCTTTCCCAGAGTTATAAACCCCTCTTCATCTTTAATCATTTCTAAGATGTTCTACCAGTTTTTTTTAACTATCATCTCTAAACTATTTTTGTCCCTCTCCCAACTTATCTAAAATAATCAAATTCAGAATGTGCATACTTTTTAAAAAATGATTAAAATATCTCAGTTTCAACATGTAATTGTTGTCTTTGTACCATTTATACTAAAATAATGTTGATATTATTTGATTTCAACATACTTTTCCACCTGCGCTGCAATGTGTGTAATACCTGGTACACCGGATAGGGCACTGGTGTCGCTTCAGGCACGTCTAGCGCTGTGTCCTCAAATGGGCCCTTCTTCTCCTCCAGATCCTTCCCACTGGCCTGTCACGGCACAGAGACGCAGGTCAAACGTCATCAAATACAGTACAGGCGGATGTTAAACCAAACATTTCACCCTTCATAGTTTAGCTCTGTGTCGTAACATGAATCTAGTCAAGCATTAAGGGCAGTTATTTATTCAACCAAAATTACATGACAGCACCAGGATTCCTATATTCATCCTGAGGATGAGAGAGCAAAGTCTACAGACAAACAGCTAACACTCAGTTTAGCAACACTTCCACAGTCCATCTTAATGATATAAATAAGTAACCAAAGGTTTTGTTTCAAACATTTCCTTTACATCACAGATATGTATCAGCTTCTCTTTTAACATGCCCCAAATGGTAAAAAAGATGAGCTTTTCCAGCACTTCCGATTATTGAATCTAAACATTAACACACTGAGTGTTTGACAGATCCTTGAACAGGTTCCTGGATTTGAGTATTAATGATGAATATGTATTGAGGGACAGCAGTAGCAGTTGGCGGTGCTATGTACTCACAATGCTGAATAGGAATGGGAGCAACAACAGATGCACCATGGGTGTCATTATCACAGCCTGTGGATGAGGAGGAGATGTGGGAGATAAGATGAAGACAAAATGTTGGAAGTTGAAGAGGCAGAGGTGACATAATGAGGGGGATTTCATGCATTTTAATCTTATTAACTCAAAACATTTAAACCCAGTGTGCCTCAGTGCACAATGTGGTGTAGATTCATAAAGATAACAGCCTAGCAAAGGATATGTGTCCTCCACATGCACACACTGAACATACGCACACTTTGAGCTGAATGGGAACTAAAAGTATTTATATGTGTGACTCCACCTTCACAACCAGGTGAACCAGTGACCTGAGTGTGCAGGAAAAACTCCTTCCGTAACTCAGGCCCTGGTGGGTGTAAATATGACAGAGGTACGCAAAGGTCACTTCAAAGTTTGTAACCATGAAGACTTTATGGCAGGCTAGAATAAAGTTATAGGTCTGGCTGTGTGTTTCTAAGAGTGATCTGAGAGAAGTTTTTTAGCATTTGTGAAAAAAAAAAACTTAACGAATTTGGATTTACTGTATCTTTAAAAAACAAAACAAACAAAGAAAAACTCTATTTGCAATGCAGTTCATGGTACATAATCAACAAGCTAAACACTTTGTGATAGCCTAATGAATAACCAGCGTACAGAGTACTTTTTGAGTGAAAATGAACACTGCTCTGTTGCAACAGAAAAAAAAACATGGCTGCAAAATGTGTCCGGCATTAAATTTGAAGAAAAATGACATTTGATTAAACAAAATCTTATGAAGGAGTCGCTAATGTTTGTAGACATGTAACGAGCAGGTGAAAAAGGTGAGTGAAGTCAAGTGGTTCAGTGAAGGTGACATTGAGTCCTGGCAAATGACCTTTTTGGTTGCACAGCGCACCCAATATCTACAACACTGACAAACATCTTTTTGAAAGAAATCTTTTTTGCTCTTTATCTCAAAGTAGTAACCTATGGCTGCTGATTAAAAAACATTTACTCATCAAGTCCTTCACTGATTTACTACTTTCCAAACTTTCATCTACACTGATTTAACAAGATTTCAGTAGGGGAACTAACTACTCTTTGTGCATGTTTAATGGTAGATTCTATTTCAGGCAACACGTTTGTTTAATTTTCAGGCCACAGTTCCAGGCCCCTTCTTTAGCCTTTCAGCACAATGACTGAAAGACCTCTGTCAAACTGAATTTCAGCAACTATGACACTAAATCTGGTCCTGTATATGGATAACTACCAGATTTCAGTAACAATCAAGGAGGCCACTAAGAAGCAGAGGGGAACCTGCCAACGCCTTGTTCTAGGCCTGGCCAAAGTCAAGTCAAGATCACAGCAATAATCTAAAAACATCTGACACACAATTTACAAAAACCAGCAATCATTCCTGTTTGTTTCTACAAACACCCTTACAATTATTCTCCTTAAACTCAACCGAGCCCAAAGCTGACAGACAGGAGAGTGAAGCGACTTACCTTACAGGAGAGATCGAGTGAGTCACTCGTCAAACCTCAGAGTGATCAGAGCAGCTTCACTCTGTCTGGTGAAACTTTAACCAAGTGTTAACTACCAATGTTTTATTGGATCTAATGATTGTCTAATCACCCTGCCCTTATGTCCAGCTGGCCAATAAGGAAGCAGCTGACATGAGAGACAGAGACAGGAAGAGCAGAACAATGACATATACAGTACCATAAAAGACAAACCTATTCACGACTATTATTGGTCTCTGATTTTAGCTGAAAACTTAAATGATTGGAGATTTTTACTCTTTTAGAGGGAAGAAACGATCAAAGAAATCATGTAAAAAAAGATTTATTTCTATATAGCAAATGGGTGAATGGGAAACAAAGAGAAGAACTAAAACGAAGGGGGCGAACATGAGAGAATTTCTGCGGAATTTTGAAGCTCAGTGTTTAAGTTTCTAATATCCCTCCAGACTTTGACCTCTGCACCTCGGCCCTGCTTCCTGTCAAATTTTCCATTAGGAGCACTTCTGATAAGGAGCTGTGTGTAGACAATGGGATACACAGATTGCGCTGATAATAAATTGCTTCAGAAGAATGCAACACTCCGAGGTCATATGTATGATTCAGCAGGTCAAGGCACATATGAAACTGTTAAAACTGAAGGCTGGACTCCAGTTCATGACCTCAGCTGCCGATAAACTTTCACACTTGTTGGAATAATAAAATGTCTTAGAAACAACTTGAAAAGTCCTAAAGAGAGGATACAAGTCTTTATTTTGTCCTTTGATCTTATCATCTTCCTGACCTCACCATGCAAACAGCTGGGATTATCTTCCATCTGCCTTGATGCACATGTTACCATCCTAAACTGAGGGCTTTACAGGCTGAAGAGCTGCTTTGAAACAAAGCAAAGAATTGTCTGAATCTGTAACTGTAAAAAACAGTCTGTAGGTGAGTCACTGTTTCACAGGCTTGCTATTTAACCAGACCCTATGACTGTAGCGTTGATGGTTCAGTGGATGAAGCCAGGATTTCAGATGGAAGTGGCACCGTTATGTAAAGCACGGGTCCACACGGTTCTGTCTTGATCCTGTGTACTGCCCAGCCGACATCATCGCCAATATGCACCAACGCCATCTGCCTGATCTCCCTGAACTCAACATACAGATCATACACACACACACAATTCATGGGCTCCTCTAAAGGTTACCATGGCGACACATTTTCTTGCATTTTACTGTCCTTCAGAAGAAAAATTGAAGTCGGAGAGTTTAGCTTGATGTTTGGTGTTTCTCTATGACCCAAATCTTTTATCTGTCCGAATGGTTAAATCTGTACCCACTCTGGTCTCTCTCTCTCTCTCTCTCTGACACACACAAAAGGGACAATTTTATCTCGTAAAGTTCAGCTTTACTCTTACAACCCGACTAATCTTTTATCGGCTTATTTGTGTCGCTGTTGAACTCTTTTTGGGTCTCTTTTGTGTCAAAGATGAGTCATCCATTTCAATTCCTCGTGAGTGTGGTTGAGCTGACAGAAAAAAAGGCGAACTATTGTCTTCAAATAACGTGACTTTATTTCATCAAGCAATGCTCAAACTACTTTGAAATAGGAAAATACAGCACATTATCGATCCTCTTTTTAATTTACAATAAGTGCAAAATACAATACACCATAAATAAAGTCAAAGTAAGAACTTAATGAGCATCACATAAGTCATCAAAGACATTATATCACATTTATTAATCAAAGCTTACAACCGGCAATATTAGCACTTAGGGGTGAAAAGTCAACATATTCAAATTTGACCCAAAAAATGGAACAAAATCAAGAGGAAAGAGAGAAGAAAAGAGAAAAAAACAGTAAAATGAACAAAAATAACTTCCTTTTCTCAGTTTCCATCATTGGATCTCGAGTCTCTCAGAGGTATAATATGTTCAACGTCTCTTCTGTTTATCCAGTCCATCCAGTCTAGATTACTGCAACACAGTATGATGGCACTATAGGCACACTGCAAACACCAGTCACACCATCAGCTGTGCTAAGTGGAGGGTTAACACAGTGAGGACTATCTGTCCAACTTGTAGCCCATCAGAAGCAGGTTTCCATCCATCCTCAGCCACAGACTCTGAAGCCTGTTACTTGCTCATCATCTCCTTGGTATAGTTTTTGGGTTGTCTACAGCACAGACAGATTGTGGCAGGACTTGGATTTTAGCCAGAATGCCACGCTGGGATTGTTCTTTGCAACCATCTTGTCAAGGAAGCGTCTGGCCTTCGTGGGAAGGCTCTCACGGCGTCCATTAGAGTGTAAATGTCTGCGACGTTTGTTCTCTTCTGTGGAATCTCGGCGTAGACGCAACTGCCGCACGATGCCGTAGAAAGACTCCCAGACATTGTGCTGCATGGCGGCAGACGTTTCGATGAATTTGCAGTCAAACACAGCAGCGCACGCACGACCCTCTGAAACAAGGATGAGATCATGAAGTCAGAGATCTTTAGCTGCCTTCGAACTTAGTTAAGTCTGTTCATCACTTAAACACATGAACTGTCTCCTTACCACTTGTTGACACCTCTCTGCGCCGCACCAGGTCGCACTTGTTGCCCACTAGGATGATGGGGGTGTGCCGAGCAGGGCGGAAGCGACGCAAGTTTATCCGGAGCTCTGAAGCTCGTAGGAAGGAGGCTCTGTCGGTGATAGAGTACAACAGCAGGTAGGCATCACCTGTCTGCATGCTGCCCTCCTGGGTCCATTCGTGGCCAGTCTGCAAAGCACACATTGTTAAATAGGGATGAAGAGCACAGCATCCACAGTATGTTCACTGATGGGAAGGAACTCTCCTCTTATTCATCTTTCATCTCACCTCTGTATCCCATGTGTCCAGTACAGTTACAATTGCAGGCTCTCCGTCCACTTCGATTTCCTTTTCGCACATTTCATCTGAAAATAGATATTAAACAAAGATATATTTATGTGAATTCATACAGCCAAGCAAAGATAAAAATGCTGATTTGATTTAGCTTATTTATGAAAATAATTGAAATGTTATAAGATTATGACCAAGTGATCATTTTAGGTTATTTCTAACTTTCATTTTTTTTTTTTTTTTTGTATAATCATGGCATCAATCTTAACCACAGGAATGCTGAGTTGCTTAAAATGTCCAATATAACTAGAAATAAAACGTTACAACAACATAATAAGTTTCAGAAGGGTTTAATTCAACATTTCTTCCTCCTACCTCCGCACAGTTCGCAGTCATCGCTGTCCATGCTGTCCGCTGCACCGGCGAAGATGCTCGCAAACGCCGTCTTCCCGACTCCGTTGGCCCCCAGCAGAACCACCCTGTATGGGATTTCGGGATCGACCGTCTCCCCGGCAGAGTCAGTGGAGATGACCGAGTCTGAGGACGACCAGCTCCCGCGACTTCCCTCCGATACCCCGGCAGAGCTTGCGCAGGACTTGGAGCGGGAGATGCAGGCGGGGACCCGGGCAAGGAGGTTGTCCGGGAGGATGTGGCTGCCCGGGTCGCAGATGCTCCACCGGTGGAGTTCATTCTGCAGGCGGAGGCTGTGTCGGCAGACACTGGACAGCATGGTGCCGGTGACAACAAAAACTAAAACTAAAAAAAGATAGGATGAAAGGCTGGAACTGAATTGCTTTGCAAAGCAGTGTTTTCAGCTTTAATGCAGGAGGAAAAAAAATCCCAAAAATGAAAAGCGAACAAATCGATAGATGTCTTCTTAAAAAGTGGCTTTCACACCCTTTTGTGTATCTACAATGAGTTCTTAAATCAGAAAAAGGACACTTCTTTCTCTAAATCTTTCCCGCATATAAAGTCAGCGGCCAGTCACCATGAAGCTGATCAAAAACTGATCAAACTGTTTCTACGACAGACCGACGTGAGACGTTCATCTAGCATTAAAAATAAAGTAGGATACAGCTCGGGATTGGTAAAAGAGATTGGTAAATCCCGGAGTGACTTTACATCTGCTGTCTTGATCCGTGCGCGACCTCTTGTCTGTAATATCAAGCAGAGCGCCTCTCCAATGCTGTGATGGGGTTTCCCTGCAGTCTATATAAAGGGAAGACGGGCGGGGCAGAGAGAGAGGGGGGGGGGGGATGTTTACTGTTTGGATTTCTGTGCACATGGCAAAGCAATGGGCCACCCTTGTGCCAGAAGAGACAGTGGAATTTAGGGCTTTAACAAACAATGCATTACATATCCTACCCTGAAGCCACATGTTAACAAGATGTCTGATAAATAGATCTTCTTTTTTCTCTTCAGTGGAGGAATAAAACTTGTTTGATGTGCAAAGTTTCTGACAATGTGCCACATTTCAAACTATACTGTATAAAATCATTTAAATTTAAAAGATTTTTCGACAGTAAATGTATTACTTTAAATTTGCAGATTAAGATTTTTCTTACTTCATATGCAAAGCATCAGTGCAAGAGCAGCAGAGATGTGAAAGTAGTCAAATGTTTTGTGTGAGCACAAACAGGTTGTTCATCTCTATGTTGGACCTGTCAGGGGCTGACTCTGTTCAAGGTAACCCTACACATCTCTTGATAGCAACAGGGGTGGATTCTTTTGCATAAGATATGTCAGCAGGTAGGTTTAACTTAATTATATAAACTAAAAATGGCCATCTACAGGGTCTTGATCAGTTTCAGGGTCCTGATATCGAACTTCTTACCTGCAAAAACAGTATGTACATGTTGGGGCACCCAGCTGTTCATGTGCTTGACAAGGTGTCCGATCTATGAGGACCGTGGGTCCAAGACCTTCCTGTTTTATCAATATTTGGTTAAAGGCCACTGGAGACAAACAAATCTTTAAAAAAAAAAAGGATAAAGAAAAATGACCATCAGCTGTGCTTTTTCTACCGTCTGCTGTTTAAGAAAATACTATTATCTAAACACATGACCAAGAATATGTAAATATTAGTCTTTTTAATGACATGTAAGATGAAAGCCTATTGTAAGATTAAGTATTCTTTCATTTTTGCAATTTAACTTTTAAACATGCGTGTGCTGTATTCTGGATTTTGTTTTCTTGATTGCTGCATGGTTATGATTCTAAGCTTGACATGAACCCAGTCACCATGGAGTGTATTCACACTGCTTTAGTCTGTATGAAAGACGCAAAAGAAAAGGGAGGCAGTTGCAAAAGAAGAGACCTTGGTGTTTTGTGTCTGCTGTTCTGAGGACTGAAAGTTTCTGAAAAGACATCAAGTTGATATCTTGTAAAGTAAAACAGGACTATGCTAAATAGTTTCCATTCTCCGCATGTCTAACGCAAAACCAAAACACTTTCTCTTTTTCCTTCAAAGGAAATAAGTTCAATTTTCATGTCTCGTTTCCCTGCAGACGTGTTAACAAGCAGCTGTATAATGCAGACATCAACTTTCCCCCCCAATAAATCTGCACAAAACCCCCCAAAAAGATGTATGCAGTGCATATTTCCACCAACACTCCCATCAGTTGAAAGCAACAGGCACGTGTCAGGAGTTTGTAAAAGTCCAGGATTACTAAAAGAGAAGAAAACCCATGAAGTGAAGTGGATAAACCGATTATACGTCATTAAAAACAAAATCCATGCTGGGATGTACTGATCATTGCTGCCTGCTGAGATATTTTTAGGTTTTATGCAGCAACCAGCTATTGTTGCATGATTTCTATTGGTCTTTTAACCAGTTTTGTTGATTCAAGTTACAGCTGCATAATATATAGACAATTCATCATCATTGCTGTATCAACATACACAAAATCCATATTTCAAAGACAATCACAATCAATAGTGCAGGTATATTAATCAGGGTTGCATCCCATTCAGGAAGTTCAGCTTTCGCGTGTATGTTACCTGAAGTAAGCAAAATATAATGATGAATTGGTTTACTTTTCCCAGGTCATATCATTCTTGTAATATTCAACAATATTGTTTTCATTATCCAACCACAATTTAAGTTTAATGAATTTAAATCCATAAGTGAGTTTCTGTTTATCGAGTCTTAAAGTACTGAATGTTTCAGTCAAATAAGATATTACAGACTGAATGCCTGTACGTATCGTCTGGAGGATCCTGCAAAAGGCACATGCTGACAAACCCTGAATGTTCCAGTCTGCGGCTGCTGCTATCAGCAGTTAATCAACTCAGTCAGCCAAGAATTTTTTTTAATACTTTTTGTACAGGTGAATAAAGATAATTATTAAGATCATACAACTTTGAATATGATTATCTCAAATAATCAAAATTACACAATTGCTTTTTGTGACAGCCCTATTTGATGCAATTACAAGTCGGTTAACTGATCACATGATTTACCAGATAAAAGAAACCCACTTCCCTCAAGGAAAGGAGTTCCTCACAGGATGTGGATCATAACTGATCCACATCTCTTTTCCACCTGTCCAACCTAGCAGATGATTAACAGTTATTACAACACAAGCCAAGGAAGAAACAATTAGTTATTCTCATTCCCCTTTCTTGGCCCGCAACAAGGCATGAGGCCTGTCATATATTAAGAGGTAGAATCTAAGAAGTTTTAAATTAACTTTTAAAGTTTTAAATTATTCAGCAAGGTGCTACAACTTCCAGGAACATGTTCAAGACTTAACCATCCGTCATCTTAGCGGTGTGAATGCTGCATTGAATGAAGGCGTGGGAGATGGGCTTTAAAATAAATGACAAGGTGTGGCTCATAACTGATAATGGAGTTTTATTTCAAATAATCGACACACCCTGAATATACAACAGATTGAATTGGCTTTAACTCACAGGGGTAGTGTCTGTAGATTCTTATCTTTGCCAAATATAGTCTTTACACATGTTCCTCACAGGAAGTAAGTAAATAAAAGCTTTAAGAGAAGGCTTAGTATTTAAGACTGAGATCTACTGGCAGCAACACCAGCATTACAATGAATTGAGAACTAGTTGCTACTTTGTGAATGACCCTTCTAACAATCAACACATATGCCCAGAGAGACCCTGCATGACACCCCAGGTTCATTCAGCTTGTAAACAAGAGATTTACTATACATCTGCAAAAAGCACTTAAAGGGTGAGAGAACAGGGAGAGTTATTAGAGAAATTGTCGGATTATTCTGCTTTTTTTGACTGTTGTTTTTCCAAGACTTCTGCATCAGGCTGTGGCCTCATCTGTGGGACCTGCTGCTGTGTATTAGAGCTCTGATCTGATCTGCTTGACAGACGACAGAGCCACATTAAAATCCTTGATAAGTGCTGGAGTGGGATGAACGTCAGGAGGAGGGGGTGGGTGCCCTGGCTGGCTGCAGACTGGCAGGGTGATATCTGATGGCTATAGATGGGAGTTGAATGCCAAGTGACCTCTTTTTTTTTTTTTTTCCTTTGCTAGTACAAAGCATTTTGCAAATGCCCTGGCCAAAGGCCATGCATTTACATATTTGAAAGCAATCTAAGCACAGTCTGATCCAATGTCCACTTTTACATAAAATAAACTTCCAAAATGGATTTGACTATAAGCCAACCAAGAGCTGAAATGAATGGAAATTCTTTGGATAGGACTAAGTTGAAATGTTTGTTTTAGGGAAAATAAATGTTTACATGAAAAGAAGTAGCTAAGAGTGTGTGTTTTGGCCTCACATGGATCTCTTTTATTCACAAGCAGCTAGTAGTTCATTTCTTGCGGGGAAGGTTGCAGACAACTTACAGATAAAGGAAGAGGCAAGTTGAGAAGAGTGATGTTATGTTGTGACAGAGGCTTTAGCTTCAGTGTTTCTGTTTCAGTTTTCATTTACCTATTTTGGATCTTATGTAAGCTAAGCAGGTTGTTGCACAAAGGGGTTTATTTTCACTGGGTGGGTCCAAAATGCATGTCTTTGCCCTCCACCACTGCAGAGCAAGATCACCTATATAACCAGTATGTTAACATAGAGCCTGTGTTACTTAATAACTTTATACTGTACTTGAATTGAATATTTGGTCAAAATAAATCAAAAGTGGCTGAATTTAGCAGCAGAAATCTCTGGGATTGTATTACAAGGCTTTTGCACAATTTTTATTCATCATTAGTTTTTATAATATACTCTTGTTTGATTGTGAGCAGCAGAAATACCTGTAACTGTGTATGTATAAGGATAACTGCTCTGGTGTTAATGGAAAACCTGTTAACATGACTTTAATAAGAGAACAAATATTTAGAAATTGCTTCGTACAGTGATGAGTTTTCTCATGTGCTGCTTTAATAAGCAGTTAAAGAAAAAAGCCTATACCATGGTGTGTCTAAACATCACTGTCTGCATCATGATTAAAGTTGTATGAGCTAACATACAGGCTCTGCATCTGTCTGTTGCAGATAATTTGAGCTACTGATCATCTTCTCATAAGCCCTGATTTTGTCTTGTGTGAGCAGTTATGCTTTCTGACCTTTTTCTTTTAATCCAACCATTAGCTTATTTTTTTATGCAGGGTCATTTGATTTAGATAGAATAATTTTTATTGATCCCCTAGGGGAAATTGACGACTCAGCAGCAGCACAAAAACAAAGCACTATGCAACAATATAACTGAAATTAAAAAATTAAACAAAAATTGTAGACTCCTGCCCTAGTCCGGTTGTAATTTGAATGATAAAAAATATTGAATTAAATGTAAAAAATTATCTGAGCAGAGTTGATATCTTCTTTTCCTTTGTCCAATTGAAGGTAATTTTTTCTCTTTTTATTCTGTTTGTGATTCCACAAGTGAGGCCATTTTAAAAGGGCATTTTCCTTTCTCCATTTCACCGCTGGTTTCAGTTTCACATTCTGTAAAATCAGGCTACTTTCTTTGTTGATTCTTTCTAGTTTTGTTACAAACTGTGCTTTTGTATGCAAGTGACTTACCAGTAGTGTGTCTGCATCCATTCATGGCCGAGATAATTTTGGAAATCAGGCTTGTAAGCACAGCAATTCATAAAGCAGAACCGTATGTGCACATGGTTTTATAAACAGTGAAAAGAATGCATACACAGTTTTCTTAATCTATTCTAGTACCTGGTGCTCACAGCCTGAAGTACTCTCTGTTGTATTGTGACCACTTACAGCTTTATCATCTTGAACTCTGTTTCAAAACAAAATATATATATAATTGTGAACCCAGTAGGGGTTAATGCAAAAAGCTTGGCTGTAAAGCCTTTTCAGTCCATTTAGATCACCCACTGAGGTCCTGGGATCAACACTGGATAGATGGGAAATAAAGCTCCAATCCTTCTCCTTCAAAACAACTGTGCACCTACCTCCCCTGCAGCAGTGGAAAGTCATTTATTCAATGCTTACAGCAGGTCTTTGAGCTGTGGAGCTGGAGCTCAGCTTAAAAGAGGGACTGGCTGTACAGCCAGCAGTGGTTAGAAGGAGCTTTACACAGACACAAATTCCAACCCATGCACACACCAGCACATGGACCCTGACACCATTACAGATGTGATTTAAAATCAATAACCTGCTGGAGTAGTGACACTCGTCTGTCAGGCACGTGTTCAATAACAATACCAAAGAACTGTAACACAAAATCTGATCACTCGGGATTAACAAACATCTTACACTGGTAAATCCAAACCAGGCCAGAAGCTGTAGCAAGTTGCTTGGTCACTGTTGCTAACACACCATTGGTTTCTGTTTCAAACAAATCTCTATAATGCAAGAACCTTCTACCATTAAAATAGTTATTTCTTAACCAAATGAAGATTACTACTAAATGTTGTACAAACATATTTTGTAACCTAGAGTCAGTTCTTTGGATGAACTCCTGATTTTCTGGGGGAAGTAACAGAAGTTTCACATTAGTAGTGTTCAGAGCTAAAAGGTCAAGAAGATAAACTAAGGTGATCTCTATCAAGCCTGCTTAATTGGTTTATCTCAATTGATAATGGATTGATAATTAAATACTTTTTTTTTGTATTTTTACATGTTATTTGATAGCTGATGGTAAAGAAGCAGAAAAGCTATTGAGGGGGAGATGCTACTATATATGGCTCTAAATGCAGGATGCATTTCTGCATTTTTGTCATTAGTGGCTGATTTTTGTTAGAGAAAAAAAATGTTGGACAGGTGCTTCTTGAAGTTATTTTGTGCTCTTAATCTTTTATAGCAATAAACTGAATAAGTTTCATTTTGGTTTTTTTTTAATTGTACAAAGTACACATTTTTCAGATGGAGCTCTGGGGTTAGTGGAATAGTCCTGGGATTTTTCCCGCTTGCTACAGGATGTTAACATTAAGCTTGTGGTAGCTCCAAGGGATAGAAATAAATGTGGCCACAAGGAGTCACTATAGCAGTTGTAGCCATGATCAGTTTTTCCATCTTGAAACAGAAGAGCTTCCAGAACACAGAAAACTTCAACCCCAAAGCAGAAAGAAGTTATATGGAAGTTAAAAATAATGTAAGAATCACTGGCTTTGTTATTTTGTTGCAGCCAGTATGAGCCCAAGATATTTTCTGATCCCCCCCCCCCCCCCTCATCAATGTGAGTTTATTTGTCAATATGCATCAACTCCTGCAACACATTACAAAACAGGTTCAGGAGAATTTTAGGGCTGGTTATAAAAGGTATAAAAGAAAACGAAAAGAGTGCTTGAAAAAAGCCATCTTAACAGGTAGTTGCAATAATTATTTGTTACAAAAGCATTTTCCATCAAATGAGTATTTGAGAAGCAAACAAGAACAGAGGACCTCCAATGTGTTTACTGTCTGAGAAAAATATTGAAATGTCAAAACACAATGTACCACTGGGGTGGTATGGTGTTGTATAAGTAGCTACCATGTAATTTACACTATGTACACAGCCTTAATACAGAAAAATATATTGAGATTTGAGAACAACACATGGTGCCTTCAAGACCAATGCAAAAACCACCTTCTACACACATTACAACGATGTGGCTGAGGAAGGTGTTCCTGGACTGGCCTTGCCTTCATTTCTGACTTGTCCAAACAGAAGATGTGTGGAAATATTCGGAAGAAAAAGAATACAAATCACATCATAAATAAAAACTCAAGACATATTTCCAGTAAGAATGGAGAAAAACACATAAAATAGTTCCCTACTTGGTATCCATAAAACCAATCTTGAGTGTAGTGAGAATTATATCCATATTAAAAAGGTTTATTGTTCCAACTTTTTTTCTGGAGTATGTTGAATCCTTAAAATGAACAAATGGACAAATGGATTAAATGAAATTAACGAGAAAAAACACGAAATATCTTATGCTCACACTTTATTTAAAAAACCCCCGAAGCATTCTCTTTTATTTTCATTTTACATGCATCCACTCCTCACTTGGCGCTTTATGTAAAAATTTGGATTAACAAAAAAGGACATAGGAAAATGTGCCAAATGTTTAAACTTACAGTGTGATTACAGAGACACGGCTGGTATCTCGCCACGCAGTCTACAGCAAACCACCAACAGGCCACAGAGCTAAAACTGTCATATGCATAAAGGCAAAGTCCCAGAGACCCATTTATTATACAACAAAGTTATTTAAACATCACGCAGAGTGTGATTATCAAACAAATAATTATGCTGTTTGTGTAAAGACCATTTTTGTATTGGACCTTGGTCAATATGAGAGACCTGAACACAAATCAAACACGTCTCCAGGGTGCAGGCACACATACACAGATACACGCAATGCAACGCTGTAACTCCCACGCAGCAGCTTTGTGTTGAAGGGCATGAACAGACCAGTGTTATCCAAAATAACAGACTGAACAGATCGCAATGTGTCACACATCTAAAGCCCAGCAGATTCACACAACACCAATGTGTAAGGTCATTGCATAATAAACTGTGACATTAATGTACAACAATTTAAGCTAAACACGCTGGCCTTGCCTACATTCTCCGGGTAGCAATCTGACATTTGTAAACCAGTTCATTTGAATGACTGTGCGTATCTAGCCAGTCTCCGATACCAACTCAACAAGCATATAAACCATTAATCTCCCTCTGATCCAGTAAATATTACTCTACATGGACACCAACATGCCTCTGTGGCTGTGTCTTATCTTCAGTATGTGGAAATAAACATACCTGCCCCCCCCAACAATGCTGCATTCACAAAGTACATTTTATATTCTCTTCATTCCCTCGCAAGAATTCTTTTAACCATGCTCTTTAATAATTCAATTCATTTTACTCCTTTACAGTAAATTACTCTTTAATAAAAGACACATATTAAGAGGTTTATGACAACATTACAACACTATGGCCGTATTGTGTTGTTGGCAGTTGTGTAAGCACGGAGAAAAAGCCCAGAGAACCTGACAACAAATTTGAAGAAGACATACTGCATGTGTGAGTTCATCTATGAACGGCTGAATCCAGAGTTTATGTAGTTGTGCGAGAGATGGTGGTCTGGAAAGCAAAGGTGATGTGGCTAGCTGCACGATCAAGGTAAGGGTCTGAGAAGGTGTGTGTGTCACCGGAGAAGTGTCTCCACTGCATGAGCTCGGACATGCTGAGATGCTTCTGTACCGCCGCTCTACGATCACCTTGACGACCGAGCTGGCATGGCCTTTCAGAAACAAGCTCCTCCTCCTCTTCTACGGCATCTGATGACGGAGAGAAAAATGAGTAAACAGATGTAATAACTCATAAGCCTCAGTTTAATCATGCAATAGTGTCGGTGTGTGGCGCTTTGAGGAGCCTACCGCTTACTGTACCATCCATGCTGCAGTTACAGTTTAGCAGGTCATGTGTTAAAGACGATGTGTCTGTCAGGCTGAACAGATCTTGAAGTTCATTGGTGGAAAAACTTGTGTGCTCAGCCCCTTTCCCCATATCAACCACAGTCCCCGACAACCCCTGTTTAGATACTTGTCTCTGAAATATGCGCTCCTCGATGGTACCTGAGAGGAATTAACAGACACACACACACACATAAAACCTACAATCGGTCTGCTTATACTGAGTTTTCTGGGTTATGATGAGCATCTCTGGGTTCTTGCCTGCAGTGAGAAGACGATAAATGTGTACCGTTTTCCTCTGCCCATCTCTCCATACTCGAGCCATGGCCTAGACACAGCAGAGGCAGAAAACACAGACACAGAGCCATCTGGCGGTTATGCATGCAATTTGTTTGGACTACATAAAGAGGAATTTATGGGCCACTGTTGAAGATGTTCACATTTTTTCGTGTTCTTAAAAATGACAAAGACTAATAAGAAGCCGATTTATCGGATGGTTGCAGTGAATGGTAACGTGTTAACAAAACTAACATGTCATCAAATTCAGCTGGCATACATTAAGTCATGCACCAGTTTACTGTGCTTTATCAAATGGTGGTTTCTGTATTCAGTAGCAGTGCGTCATTTTAATGTACATCTACTATCAGAAAATCCTGCAGTTGTGTTCTTTTGCTTCCAGTTCACAATCTACATCAGAGTCCCATCAACAGATTTCAAATCAGACTCCAGAAATTAATCGACTGGCTAACAAAGCAGAGTTAATTATAAAGAATTCAACAGCTTCACTATGAAAGTCCCCCCCCCCCAACATGTGTGTGCAGTTTTAAAAGATAAGATGACATGATCTGGGTTGAAGCAAATAGCATGACAGACTTTGCGCTTTGTTGGCACATTTATGATTGTGTACGTTTTTCTCACCTGAATGTCATTGGCAGGGTTCCAGTCGATATCGTAGAGCACCAAGTGGGAAGCGCCTATCAGATTAAGTCCCACCCCGCCTGCTTTAGAGCTCAGCAGAAACAGGAAGTTCTGAGAGTAGGGACTGTTAAAACTGTCAACCAGTTGTTGTCTCTGGTTCGTGGGGGTGTGGCCATCAAGTCGACAGAAGGTATAGCCCATGTGTACACACAGGTCCTGGAGCAAGTCAAGTGTCTGAGTGTAGTTCGACACCAGGACCACCCTGCAGGAATAACATATCCTTTGTCAGATTTGTATATGCTCAGAGTTTACAGATAAAACTACACTCATATCAATGCAAATAGTTGCCAGCACACTTATGCAAACACACCTGTCTGCAGGACTGATCTCTCTGATAGCACTCAGTAGGTCAGAGAGAACCAACAGTTTTCCAGAGTCAGCAGCACTGAATCCTGCTGAAGAATAGGATTCTGGGAACAAATCCGCCAGGCCCTCGTATATGGAACTCTCCAAAGCTCCACGATCTGCTCGCTCCTGCAAACAGATCAACAACACCGTTCAGCCAAAACACCAAACCTGCAGATAAACACAGAGCTTGATGTTCAGTGAATAACTACACATCAGATACAGCAATTATGATTACAAAATATTACCTCTTCAAAGAGATGCGAACATAAAAGAGTGTAACCTTGACAGTGACGTGGAGCAGACCGGGGTGGTTGCAGAGCTTCTTCAGTGCAGTGATACAGGCCAGATGTGTGTTGGTCTGAGTGGAACCCTGAAGACAGGCTCTGAAGACACGGTGGCAGAGGAGCTGTTTGTACAGGTCTCGCTGCAGAGGAGACTGCTCGCAGAACAATGTCCAGTCAAGACGAGGAGGCAGGTAGCAGTTGATAATCTCCTGCGTCCTCCTCAGGATGAACATGCCCGTTAAACGGGAAAGTTCAGCTGCTCGCTCTTCTCCTAAAATTCTCTCCTCCTGGTGGGAGAAGTAGAGATGAGACACCAGATAAAAGCCGTTTCAGGACATGAGAGGTGACTATAAGGGGACAGCACTACCTCTGTGCAGGATGGCTGTCTGGAGCGTAGGATCGGATCCTCATAGACTTTTCTATAAGCAGCTGATGACCCAAGAATCCCTGGGTTAACAAACTCTATAATTGCGTAGAACTCCTGAAGATCATTTTGTACTGGCGTACCTTCAAAAATCACAAAGACAAACATTTATAAACCCACAGCAAGAAGTTGTCGGTCCTGTACTCTTTAAACATTTCCCATTTTAATTATGCCACAAGCAAGTTTGAACCTGTGAGTATGACTCTGTGATTACAGCTGAGGCTACTGAGGGCTGAGGATGTTTTGATGCTGCTGTTCTTTAGTCTGTGACCTTCATCGCAAATTATGAGACCAAAATCCACTTTTTGTACCTGAAAATAAAAATGATAAAGATAACATGAGCTGATTTCTTGGTGAAATGCTCACTTATCTGTAAAACACAAGGTGAAGAGACTGTACCTGCTCCAGGCAGCGCAGCAACATTTCATAGCTGATCACAAGAACACTATGCAGAGGAGATGACAAAAACTGCTCTATCCTGTGGTCCTAAAAAAACAAAACAAAAACTGACAATTAATAGAAATTCTGATCCATCATTTCTACTTTGACATTGCGTGAAGTCTTTTTGCTTAAAAACACCCCAGGATCCCCCTTTCTTTTCTCCAAACCTGATCTACAGTGAAAACGCTGATCCTCTCACAGCCTAGCCACTTCTTAAACTCTGCTCTCCAGTTCTGCACAAGGCTGCCAGGTGTAACCACAAGGATACGCTTAGCGACTGGTTTCCCCCCATAAGGTCCTTGCTTAAGCAGTGTCCAGGACAGTGCCACACTCATGAGAGTCTTTCCCAGCCCCATCTCATCAGCCAGGATGGCTCCATAGCGACCTACAGCTCTGAAAACACAAACAGATCAATATAATCCCAATGAAAGTGGTGGCTATTTTTCCAGCTGTTGTGCTAAAACAATAGGTGTGATGTAATTTACACTGTGTTTTATAATGTATGTTAGAGAAAAAGCCCTGTCACCTCATGCCCATGACACATTCATAGAGGAAGAGCAGACCATCTCTCTGATGGGGTCGCAGGTGCATGGTCAGATGTGGGTCAACCACAACATCAACCACAGGAAGCCCCAACTTGTTATTAAGCCACTGATGGTTGGAAGAGGGGCGAGGCATCACCAGTGCACCTACAAATAACATCACTGTATCATGGAAATCTCCTAATCCAAGAAAAAGTAAACATTTTACATTAAGTTAACATACATACCTGGAGCTAGTGGGTCATGATAAGGTCTGCAGGTCCGTTCCTTCTCTGGTTTAGTTTCTAGATGTCCTCCACGGCCCACCATCGTAGGAGGGCAGAAAGGTTTGGAGGCGGTGCGACAAGACAGAGGTGGCGCAGACTTTGTGTGTGACTCCGTTTGCTCCACTTGGACCTCCTGGAAACAACGCCCTCTGGCAAAGTCTTCAGCAGAAATCATTCCCATCACTTCTACCTCTTTCCCACCGATCTTTAGAGTCTCTCCCTCCGACAGCGAGGACAGCTCTGACACCTTGTAGCCACTGCCTATAACACAAACATCTTTACATCTCATGTATACTGGAAAAATGATCCAATACTTTTCTCCTCATCAGCTGAACACAATTCAGTGATCAACACTTAAATTTGCAAACGTGATTTTGGATGAAAAATGTATCAACACCAACATAAAACAGTCAAAAACTGAATTTCTACTCTAATTTCAAAAGGTAACACTGATCAGGTAGATTCAATAAATATGCAACATCATAACAGTAGAAATTAGAAAAAAGTTAAATATAATAAAACTGTAGCGGTCGCTGAGAGGAGCCATGTCATCTATGCTGCACATTATTTTTTCTCCACTGAGGCAACCACAAGTATGGTTGAACTGTTCATGTTTGAGCCGATGGCTTCAACTTCACTTTGCAAACCTTTGCATATTTTAACATTAATTTGTAAGATTGCATGTTGGGCCGTTTAAAAATACAATACATTTTTTGCAAATTTGGGAAAAATGTAAATTTTTAAAGCAGACACTTAAAGCGGACACTTAAAGCTACTTAAATCTACAAAACCTCTTTAATTAAACAAAATGAACTGTTTAAAATGATAGAAGTTGTCACAAAACACAACTGCATTGCTTTTTAAAAAGTATAAAAGATTTAATACATTGGAAGGAAAAACATAAAAGGATTTTTAAAAAAACTTAAAAAATAAATTTAAAAAAAGGAGTATGTTCAAGCCTCACCCTTTCCAATATCCTTCCCCTCCATGTCTTTGAGTGCGACTGTGCGTCCTCTTGTAATAAGCACTGCGTCACCTTCCCACCGCTTATGTTTCTTCTTACTTGCCTTACACCACACCACGCTGAAGTAACGCACTCCCTCCTGGTTGCCGCCAGAATCTGAGCTTGCAGGAGGTTGAAGAGTTTGAGGAGACATAGGAGTCCACTGAAGGCTGCCATCTACTCCTGTAACACAAAGATGCAAAAAAAGGAGCTGAACACAATAAAACTGTGTACTTCAAAACAAGTGGAACAAGCCACCAATAGAGGTCGCTGTTGAATTAACTTGCTCTATGTAAGGACGGAGCACTCCCTCACATAAATCCACACATGAAACACTTGGCGCTCCTCCACTCGTCACAAGAAAAAACAGGATTTAGAAAAAGAAAAATCAGTACAAATATTTCTTTAATAGAAACAAGTAAATATAACAGGAAGACCATGAAGACGTGAAAGAAACTGACAATCAAATATCAACAGTACAATACCATAAATGGCAACATTGCATACATTCAATAGCAAGAACATCAAACCTCTCCCCTTCTTTTATCTTCTTCGACTGGGCATCAATTTAGCAACTAGAGAAATTTCAGACTTTAACACATTGGACTCATCTTCACTTTAAAACCCAAAATATTGAAATGAATATCTTATTTTGTTAAGGCTTTCAAAAGTTTAACTTATGCTACAATCCTGCTTTATCTGATTTTTCATGGTCCCTACAGTGAACTGAAAAGCTTCTTTATTGTTTAAAGCCGACATTAAATACAGCTCAGTTATGAAAGCGCAAAACACCTCATATGTATTGCCTCTTTATTCCATAGGTGACATATTTTAGGTCCAGATAAATTCTGACCAAGCTCTCCAACTCCCGACACCTCTATAAAACAAAAGGAAAAAAGTATAAATGATTTGACATATGATGCAACACTATTTATACTTCCTCCCACAATTTAGACTTACTCAATCAGTTCACCCAGCTCAAGTTTTTAGCAATGTCAGCTTTTAGAAGTTGTGTCACCATTTCCAGCAGCAAGTATGGGAACGCTAATCATTTTTAGCATTGACAAGTTTTGTTTTTTTTAAAAGACTGGCTGCAGCAAAACAGAGTATCCTGCAATAAGCGAACAGGGTATCCATTTCTGTGCGAGGCACTATTTCCAAAAGAAATCCAGGCTCTGAAACTACTCTCACACATTAATCTGATGAGTGTGATTGCTCATCAGAGAAGCTGAACTCCCAGAGTCACTCCCTTTCTAAAAACCGCCATAGATGTGCATGTTCTTTCTTCTTACAAAGGAATTGGCAGCCCGTGTCTCAGTCTGGCAGCCTTTAGTTTCTCCACTTTGATCTTTGCTTTCAGAAGTTCTTCCTCCAGTTCCTGTTTCCTCTTCAGTCCCTCTCTCTTCTCCTCTAGGTACAGGGCAACTTTCCTATGATTGGCTAACACCAGTTCATGCTCCTCTTTAGCCAGGAGAGGGTGAAACCTGTCTGATTCATGGTGAGGGTGGAGGTCGTTTGGGTAGAAGTTGTGACGCAAGGGCAGCGGCGAGGTAGAGAGGGGGATGTTTACAGAGGAGGGAGTGGGAGACATGGATGCTTCGTAATCTTGGGCACTACCCAAGTCCTGCTCTCCCTCTTGTTCCTGGCCCCCATCCAGCCCTTGCTCTGTGTGTGTGGTGAGGATGGGGAGGTCTGTCGGTGGCTTTACATCCTCTTCAGGGTCCAGCTGGACCACCTCATGGGGGATACTGGGGATAGATGCTGAGTAATCCTGGAGTCCAGTCAAAGAAGAGCTGCTGCCAGGATGTTCAACAGGAGAGTTATGCTTGCTGTATATTAATCTACAAGTAGAAAAAAATAAAAACAAGTCAACTTACAGGACTTAGAAACCATTTATATGTATTTAGTTTTTATAGGAGTGGTGTGAAAAACTGTTACTTATAAAGTAATTAAAAGGAATAAATGACAAAATCCCTGAACCACCATGAAATTCAAAAGATTTGCAACAAAATTTTGGTAGTTACAGCATCAGTTAATAAAATTTACTTAACTCTTCCAAAAATAGAAATTAAAATTAAAAAAAAGTAAAAATGGAAATCATATAAGTACAGTATTTTACTGTGAAGCCTAATGAGGAAAACAGTGTGAGATGTTTGAGTCTAAAAACAGAAATGTCAGCTTCTCTTCTTCAATGGATTAAATTGAACAGTTTGGAGCTAAAGATGTATGTATGTATTTCTTGTGTTATTCTGTAAATCAGAGCTCACAGGTGTAAGTTACACTGTACCTGCGCAGTGCCTGGTCCTTTTCGTGAATGGGCACATGATGAAACAGGTGAGGGATCATCTCCATAATCCTTCTGGTTGGCTCAGAGATGCTCGCTCTGTACTCAGGCTGGGCGTGTCTCCGCTGCATCACTTCCTGTTTCGCTGACTCCTTCAGTCTCTTGTAGAGGGTTCTGAGGCCCTGAGCTGTGCGATGGGGTCTGTCCCCTCCCAGAGCATTATACTGCTCAGCCACAGTGTCCCAGCACTTGTTCTTGTCGACGATGACCGCATGCTTGTTTGTGTGTTCCTCCAGGATGCGGATGTGAGGTCGAACCAGCTTCAACAGGTCCAGCTTTTCAGAAAGGGTGAAGTTGGAGGAACGAGCTTTACCCACCATGCTGGACAGAAAAACAGAGCTGGACGCCATCTCATAGCATTGCAGGCTCACACAAATTAAGTCAGGCCTATGGCTGTCACCCTTCTGAAATCAAACTGTGCAGTTGCTCCTCACTCTGTCCAGCTGTCTTTATTTGTACCTGCTGCGCTCTCCTCTTGGTCCACAGTGAAATACTAGTGTAACTCCCAAATATGCCTCATTTGCCTTCTCTTCTTCTCTAAAACAGTCTTAACCAATGACTAACAAGTGCATAAATTCACACACTGCTCCTGGGTTCTCTCACAGCTATGTAGCACAACAAAAACGGGCTGTGCTGCACACAATAAGAATCAGGCTTAACTAGGCCAGCCTCGGTTAGGCCCCCGCCTACCGCGGAGGGCTTTGGATGAATTCCTCTCAGCTTAGGCTGACGTAGCTAAGCCGCTTAAACCCAGCCCGACCTACTTACAGCTCGGTCTCTCTAAACCCCAAACCAAGCGCAGCAGAACAGTCATAAGTGTGTCTACTGCCTCAAATAAAATACCAGCAACAGAGGGGTTGTGCTTTCCAGAGAGAAAACCCGTTTTTAAACGTTACATTGCAGGTTACTGGGGGTCAGGGGGCTGATTTTCTAAAGAGAACGGAGCTTTTGAAATAATGCTGGCTTAACTATGTGAGCGGGGGAGGGTGGCAACACTGCGCATGCTCGTAAGATTTAAGCTTCAACACATTATATGTATGATAAATACAGGCTGTAAATCTCAGAAGTGCATTACAAACACCCACACAACTGATAAAAAAGCACGTGCTCGGTGCGCGTGAAAACACGAGCCGAACGAAGACCGCGTGTGCGCCATGTGTTTACAGGAAGGAAAACGGTACTACTTGCTCGTGCCAGAGGAGCGCGCGGCGGTGGCTCACTGATCCTGAGCACAGTCCTAATCTGGCTGCGCTAACCCGCTAATTTGCATAATGCTGGACCTGCTGTCTTTCAGCCCGCCTGGTTTAACGTCCATCCTCAATGAATGAGTGTGTTTAATTAGATACGATACTCTTGAAAGCGCTCAGCGACAATTTGTGTAACATTTATTCACAGACGAACAGTGTGAAGGAAACAAGTGAAACAATGCATTTAATCACATGCGACAACAATCCCAACGCTGTGTTACCAGGCTGTGAAGGTAATGTTTAACACTGTGTCAGGATAAGATTAAGGCGGAGCTTTGGGTTCCTGCAGACCAGAAATCTTTTTTTTTCCATAAATCAATAACTTGAACTAAATTTTAGCTGAGAAAAAATATTTTACAGCCAAAGAAACAGGCAAGTAGACACGACTGATCATTAGGCTTCCATAAAAGTCACTAAACCTATCATTTCTTTGTGATCAACTTGATCATATAGTGTAAAATTTTTATGAACTCAATATTTGGTTAATATGTATTGTCATAGCATATCAAAATTAACGAACATTTCCTTTGCCAATAATGAGACATTCTGTTGACATTTTTATGTATTGTTAAAGTAAGCTTAGGGCCCATTTACAGCAGTACAATATATTTATGTATTTGGAGGAAAGAAAACTGCAATAGCTAATTAGGACAGAAAAAATGTTGGTGATATACTACACAGATAAAATATTACTACTACTATACTATTACTACTACTATACTATACCATAATATTACTACTACTATACTACTCAAATAGGATTTGGACATAAATAATAAAGCTATCTGTATTAAAACTGTTGCTCCTTGACATCAGATTTTGGATATGCAGATATGCCATTAACCCAGGTATAATTACACACAGGGCCCAAGTAAGTTACACACAATGCTGAAACTATATTGTTAACATATAGGTTTAATTAGATCAGTTTTTACACATCTGCAATTAATCAAGCACAAGCTAAAAGTATTCTTTTGATTTAGGTGCAGTCACCATGGGAAAAAAAACAACAGATTTTCTTTCCTGGTTGGAATAGAAAACCTCCACCACTGATGTTTTTCTTTCACTGGTCTTTCACTTTCAGGATGGCTTGATGAGTATCATCACCATAAGTACAAAGCACAAGTATGCTTTTCTATATGAAATGTCTCACCTGCTGGATTGTTGCCTTCTGCACTGTCTCCTGATCCAGGGTTTTGATATTGTGTGACTGCCTCATTCTCCTTGCTCTCTGTTGCACTGAGAACACGAGCCAGTACCCTGGACAAAGCTGGAGCGTCCTGGCTTGCTTTGGCCTGGACATTACATGCTGTTTTATTCAAAACTGGAGCTGAAAGACTCCTCTGGACCTGCAAAGAGAGAAGAGAAAAGGAGATTAATAAAGTAGGAATGATATATGATAAATATAAAAGAATAGTGATCAGTCTGCAGGCAAAAATTTTGAAACTTGCCTTGTCCAACGCATTGCCTAGAGTAGGTCTAGGGGCCAAAGATTTTGATTCAGCCACAGAAAATGAAGATGCTCCAGGTGGCACAAACCGAGGTTTTTTCACTACATTGCCCAAAAGCTGACTGGGAGCTCCTGAACGCCGCATTTCTCAAATGGCAAGACAAAATAATCTTTATGTCCTTAAACACAGAGAACAATGAATTAGCACAGCACAATGATCAGTTTTTACTCAGCATGCTATCACAATAGTTGAATATGTTCCTCAGAAACACATGAAGATATTTCACAGACCCTTAATAGTCAGAAAATATAAAAATCATCTTTTTTCCACTAAAAATTGAACAAAGTATACAAATGTATTCAGTTTAGCTGGGACTGATGGCTGCTTTTAACCGTTTCCTCAGTAATAATATTATTTAGATTAAATGGATCCAACACCATATGAAATTCAGCACAATGACTCATTAATTTGAGTCAGGGGTGTTGGAGCAGGGATGCTTTGAAAATCTGCAGGGATGCAAGCCTAGTACGGTCAAATTAGGCAGCCATGTCTTAAACCATCTTAACTTCTCTAATACTTTTAAAGACCTTGAAATATTTTGAGTACCAGATGAAAAACTGATTGACAACTTTGACACACCGTCACTTGTCTGAACTTCACTAATACATATCACTTGTGTTTATTTAACCTAGTAAACCCAACACTCCTACATTATAAATAGTAGTTTCTTTTTCATAGCTTTGCTACATATACAGTAGCTACTGTATATGGATAAAACGTAAAACATAAAAAGTCCAGCATATCTGACGCTATTTAACGTTTTCTCTACACATTCAGCTGATTAGATTAAAACACGCAACATCAAATATCAGCATATCTTTGGAAAGATAACTTGTTTAATCCTCTTGATTATAAACCCCAATGATGTCCGTCCGCGAGGCCAAATGGGAGTTTCTGCTATTTCTAAATCGCGTCTTACACGGTCCATGATTAGCTGCAAACTACACGCTTATCATAGTAGCTAGCTGGCTAATTTTCATTGACCGAATTCATGGCTGTCAAGTTAGCAAACTAGCTAACACGGTTTAGACAAACAGTCGTTAACAGCGTTGATACAGCCAAAGCTTAGCTGGACTATCATGTTGGATAACTTGTTATACATACCGAGATGAGATAAACCTTTTGTAAAGACTATAGATCTCCAACTTAATTAGCTCCACTACAATTTAACTAGTAATCGGTTGTTTCTCCCGCTGAACGTTTAAAAGAATATGATTGGTTGACTGCCGGAAAAAGGCGTGGCCAAACTATACAGCCAACCTGTCAATCCCAGCTATATAAACTCTGCCAGTGTTTCTTCTCCAACAAATCTCATGGGAAAAGGTTTTCTTTTCAAACTTTCTGTTTAAATCTAACCTTCAGTTGATATTTCGCCCTGCTGTCTTGTGTCTTTGTGCTTATAGACAGTCTCTATGGATTCACTCCTGTCCACATTACAAAACACAGCTGTTTTTACATAGCATGCTTTGGTACAACTGACTTGAACTAATCAAAAAATAGATATCAAATGAAAGTAATTAACCCAAGTCACTCAAGCAGCCCACTTAAAAACGCTTAATATCTGTGCTTGGTTTTCATTTTTAATTTAAACAGTCAATTTTCTTCAAATGTCTAGTATACTGAAGATAATTTTTTCATTTGCAGTTTTACATTGCAGCTTTTGCTTCTTTCATCACTGAATTGAATTTTGCAGATTATGTAGGGAAAGTAAGAAGAGTCTGGTCATTTGGGGTGATTTTTGATTCCTGTGCTCATGTGTTTTTGTGCCATCTGATGCTGTGTGCTCTGTAATCCAATAAGGGAGGGAGAGAGTGTAATCCATGTTAATCCCACATCCAAAGACAGACAGAGAGAGAAACCACAGTCATTAAAGAGAGACAGAAACAGCAATGATCTGTGAAGGCAATGTCACAACACAATTTCAGTGGTTAGGCAGCAAGTAAGTGAAACTAACTGCTTCAGAGTTTTTCCTGTTTTGACTGTGAGTTTCTTTTGCTGTAATTCTGTCTTTCTCTCTGATCTGATCTCGTCTGACAGCTGCCTGGCTGTATCCTGAACCCCTTGTTGCCAGGGATACCTCTCCATAGAAACGCTCTCCCAAAGGTAGTAGGAGGGCTTTGTTAGAGAAGAGACCCTCACCTTGATGACAAAAAGCAAGATGATGAAGAGGGAGAGGCTGTAAAAGAGAGAAAAAGATACCTGTGGAGCAGCAAGAGCCTGCAGAGGAAAACAAGAAGGAAAAGTTGGATGAAGCCAAAGTGAACTCTTCAGGTGGGAATATTATTGTTAAAGAAGAAACAAATAGCAAACACTGTACCAGGATTGCACCATAATGCTCTTCTCAACTTCTGCTGTGTGTTATAAAACCTGTTTAATCTTTGTAGTTACAGGATGGGCTATGATCTGGAGAGGTTTGTTGGCTATGTGAATGAAGGTCTGCTATGCTGTGTATGTCGAGATGTGCTGGAGCGCCCCCTGCAGGCACCCTGTGAACATGTCTACTGCAGCTCCTGCATCAGCAGCTGGTTGCTCCATCACCAGTCCTGTCCCGAGGACAGACTGCCGCTGGATGTGAACACTCTCAAACCACTATACAGGTCTGTCTTTACCTCTACATCTGTTTAAATGGTATTCTCTAACTCTTAATGACTCATTAAATTTCACAGATTAGTTGTCCAACTACTCAGTTACATTACAAATGTAACTGACTAAGGGATTTTGGCTTTGTATGTTTGGTGACAGGTACATGCGTAATGACCTGAACCGTTTGCAGATCCGTTGTGTGAATGCAGGGCATGGATGTGAGGTGGTTTGCTCATTGGAGAGTCTGCACACACATGAGGATGAGTGTGAGTTTGCCTTCATATCCTGCTCTAATACAGGTATGAAAAACACTCACTGATGGTTCAGACCATATACACTATATGATATATTGTTTCATTTCTATTTATCACAGTAATTGTAAAGTAAAATGGTTATTTTCATGGACGTGTATGACGGAAAAGTAATGTGACACCTCTGTGTGGGTAAGCAACAGGTGGCTCATCTGTTGTCATGGCTGCCTTTAAACATGTATACCCATGGGCTCTGGGACTGAAGACTCCCAAAGACCTCACAAAAAGTGTACTCAGGCGCAATCATTCTTTAATGAGCACTTCATAAGCCTGAATGTAAAGTATATACAAGTATATGCTTTTGTGCTCCTCATGTGATTGTGGCCTGTCATTGGCAGGTGGAGAGTACATATGTTACCTCTGTGGTAGGTATAATGACAAGGTGTGAACATGCTGTGTGGCTTTCTTTTGCAGTGCTAAGCAATACAGTTATGAACTCTTTCAGGCATTTCTGCTGCAAGCTGTGACCTTTAAGAGAATTATTTTCTGGTGAAAAAAGTTGCAAATATTCTGCTTTTACCACAGATAAACATTTTAAGATAATTTAAACCTGGTTGTCAAATAGTAACATGCAAAGAAAGTAAATGTTTTCAGTGGGTGGCAGATTTTTCCTCAATATAAAAGATTACATAATATTTTATATTGAACTTTTCCTCTGAGAGACTTGAGCTGTTTTGGATGCTTTTTCTTTTATCCAGAAATGTTTCTGATATTTTTTTTTACCCATGCACAAATAGCTTTTAGATTCTCAATCAGATTTGGTATTTTCTTAGTCAGCTGTTGCATTTGTCCAATGTCTTCTTTAGACATGTTATATAATAGAGCTGAAATGAAAAAGGATTAATTTGGCATTTTCCTATTGGACATTGACTAACTGATCTTAAAGACAGCAGATCTGGTACATACACATACATCTAAACTAGTTGTTTTCTGTGAGCTTGATATGACTCTTTGATTTCAGGCTGCCCTGTGCAGGTAGAGAGGCGGGGTTTGGAGGCTCACCTGTCAGAATGCAACTTCCGCAGCAGAGAGTGTCCCAATGGCTGCGGCCACACTCTCCACGCTATCGAACAATCACAGCATAACTGTGTAGCTGAGCTGCGCACAGAGGTGGAGATGCTGAGGTAAAAGAAAAAGGGAACGGAAAATGAGGGTTTTTCTATTTTTGCTCTTTTTTAATTTCATTAAATGTTTACTTAAGGGCAGAGATGCTGTGTAAGGTGGAAGAGGTGAGACGAGAGATGGAGTCTCGGTTGGACTCGCAGAGGAGACACATGGTTCAGAAAGAGTCCCAGCTGAAGAATGAGGTGGAGGAGCTCAAGGTGAACCATTCATGCACAACCTCTTTCAACAACTCTTAACTTCAAAAACATAATCTATACAAGCAGTGCAGAAGTACTCATTTCATTCAGTTTACTGGGAATCTTCACACTACTTTTACCTCATACTAAAACATACATTACCAGGCAGAAGAGGTTTTGAAGAGCTCTACTGTGCAGTATAGATATAAAACAAAGCAATAGATCTCTCTCTCTCATATATATATATTTTTTTCTTTTCCTCAGCCTCACTCCAAATTTCACTGAAAAGTGAAGGTTCTTAGTCAAATCATATGTGCTTCTTCATGTTAAAGTTTCTGATTATGTGTCCACTCTGTGCAGAGTCAGTTATCACGCGTGATGAGCGACATGCGCGCCCTGTTAGGAGCAGAGCGTCTGAGGAGACAGGAGTTTGCAGAAGCTGAGCTGGAGAAGAGGGAACTGTTGGAGCTCCTCAGAGACCTGCAGCCCACCAGGAGTCAGCATCTTCCTGAGCAGCCAGACAGAGACCAGCTACAGAGAGACCAGCAGACATCCTGCTGGGAACTGCACACCGAGCCAACACCACGCCAGCAGAGAGAGGCTTCTTTTCATGCCTCCAGCTTGTCTCTGCACGCAGCTCAGAGTACTCATGCTACGGGTCCACCTTCATCACCTCTGCTAGGAGAGGGAGTGCGCAAGGGAAGCACTCGGAGTCTGACTCTGGACTGCATCAAGAGGAAAAGCCGGGAGGTGACTGTCATCTGATTACACAGGACCTGATGATTAGCCAGTCTATAAAAAAGTGAATCGTTATTCATTTTATATTTAGCAAATTATTGAAAAAAGGTTTAGAAATTTAAAAATACTCTTTGTATATTCAGTTTGGTCATTTTTGGCAAATATCTTAACCAGCCATCTATAAAAATAAAAAAAGGAAATTTGTGTGCTTTTCGAATTAATATATGAAAAACAGGCTGATGTGAAAGAAAACATCCGTTTTGTTGAGCTATGGTTATTAATTATTTCTTCAAAATATTGTAAAACTTCATTTGATTTAGTATCAAGTTGTTTTCTTGACCCTATGATCAGGCTATTCATATCTTTTTCATTGTTATACAACCTATGCTTTTTTTTTGTCTTACATAGAAAATGGAAAATATTTGAAATTTCTTTGCAAGAAATGGCATCATAGTTTAACTGCTGTTCTTTGACTCACAAAGTGAAAGATTTATTAGGGTTTTAAGGTTAAAGAACACCAAGACAAAAAAACAAACCAAAACTCCTACAATAATTTACATGTTCAAGTGTGATTGGGCTCGGTCAGCTTGTATGTAATACACCTTTCTTCTTGCCAACAGGTTTCTATCTCACTTCAAACAATACCTAAATACTCATTTCCACCTTGAGCTTTAATGTAAATGAATCATTCTACACAGCTCTTTACTGTTTCTGAAAGACTTTTAGTGATGTGTAATTCTTACTCTTTAGTGGTACCGAGTCGACTGGACACATTTTTTTTTAGGATAATGTAAACTGCTCTGATGAAAGTTTTATCTGTTTAATGAAATGTCCAGTGTCTTCTTCCCCAGTTCATTCTGTGCTGCTTAAAAAAAACACACACACACTCAATTACTACTGCGTTTATTCTCTGATTATGACTCATAACAAAACAACACATCAACACAGTCATTGTGACAACATAATACCATCTCGCTTCCATGGAGACAGCATACATAACATCCTAATTGGTCCATTTGTAGCCATGACAGGCTGCAGTCATTGCCCAGGTGAATTTACCTGGTAAAGGAGCGCACGTGTCTGCCCCTTCCACCTCCACTCCCTCCCCCACCACTGAATTTGCTGCCCTGTGATCCTCTTCCTCCTCCTCCGCCGCCACCTCCTCCTCCACCAGGACCACCAGCACCTCCTCCCCCACTAAGCCATGACATCCCAGCGCCTCCTCTGCCCCGTGGAGCTCGATCCCTAATAGCCAGCCGATAAGCGCCTGAGAAAGGAAGAAGACAAAAGTACCAAATTTTTTAGTTGCGTTTGCAGAAATTTGCTATGTAAAATGTAGGTAAATGTGAATGTGCACTCTACATACTTGCTGGTGGTTGTCGGGAGGGAAGAGGTCCTCTTGTGAAGTTGCTTTGGCCTCCGCGGGGCTCACTGTAGGTTCCTCTGTGAGTGACAGCTGGAACTTGGCCACTCCATGATGAGCCACGACCTCCCTCTCTTCGAGCATAGTTCCCTACAGGGCCATAAAGAATAATTTGTCACCCTCTACTGGTAAACTCAGGAAGCACAGATTCCAGTCAATAAGATTTAAAAAAAAAAAAAAAACTTGTGTTTTTTTTTTCAGTTACTGGAAAGGGGGGCTGTAGCTCTGAGGGTAGATACCTAATACAGGTAGAAATATTGAGGCAAGACACTGAACCCTGCAACGTTGCTAATGTTTTCCTCAACCGTAGGTTGCTTTGGATAACAGACTCTTACTATTTCAGAAAGGATCATGTGTGTACAAACCTGACAGCAGAACACCTTTGGGTTGTGGTGGAGTGAAAAAGCGTGTCTGGCTGTGGAAGGTAGCTCTGCCTCTGTTACCAGTGAACAATCCTCTGGTAGGGGGTTTGGGAGCGCTCTTTGGGGGACGTTTGGGGGGCAAAAGTCCAAGAGGGGTGGTAATGTCTTTAAACTCTGCTGCAACAAAGTCATCCACATGCATACTGGGAGGACGGGAAGTGTTTTGTTTGCGCAGCCTGAAAATGTCATGTGGACGGGAGACATTCTGTCCAAATCCTCCACGACCTCCTCGGCCCCGAGGAGCAGCCATGATGTGGGCTCTTTTAGCAGGTTCAACATAGTCGGATTTACCACTGTAGAGACAAATACAAGCAAACATCCAGTAAGTTGAGTTAAACTAGGATTCATTATGTTAGTTCGTTGATAAGTGAAGTTCAACTAGAGCTGTACCTTGAGGTAATGAATGTCTCGTGTTTGTGTTTGCCCAGTCGGAAACCTTTAGGAGCCTTGTTGTGACCAGGCGAGGATGGCTCAGACAGGAAAGAGCGCTCCAGCTCCGCCTTTAGGTCCAGTTCTGGACAGCACTCTTGAGCCAAACCCACCAGATCCACTTTCATCTGCCACACAGACAAAGAGACATAATGTTAAATAAATAAAACCACGAGGGGCAAATTTATACAAGTTCTCTTATACTAGCCTTTAGGCGATCACTGTGAATATAGAATATAAATATATAGAATAGAAATAATAAATCAACAGTTACCATGTCAAGATCTGTTTCTATGTCATCTGTTTGGAAGGGAGAAAACCACAGAGCCTTCAGCTGCTCATCCAGCGCTTCTGACAGAATGAACACAGTCCTGCAGAGAGAAATACACAAGGCCTATTCATATTTCATGTCACTCATTTTAGTAAAGATAGCTAAACTAAATGCATGTTATTTAAATTTTCTCCAAGGGTGCAATGACAACAGCTTCAAAACAATTGAGGACAAAAGAAGGCAAAGATTTAAAAACAAAAAATCAATACACATGAAACATTTCAATCTGTGTCACCAAATCATTTTATACCATCCTGCTGACAAACCTGTGATTAAACTGAGCCCCAAGTGTCTCTGGTTCTGGCAGAGTGGGCTCAGTGTCAGCTGCAGGAGTCGTGTCTGTGGCGGCTTCCAGCGTCTGCCTCAGAACAATCACATTCTCCAACATAGTTTCCAGGGAATCATCTTCTTTACACAGTTTCTACAGACACATACATAAAAGAAATTGAATACTAAGGCAGCCTAAAAAAGAAAGAAATCTTTACAGATGCCTATTGAATGTACCGTTATTAGCTTCTCTAAAGTAGGTAATGGATGTGACTCAGACTCCTCCCACTGGAGAATAGTTTTCATGTCAGAGCCCGAAAGCAATCGAGGAGGAACAAAGGCAGGCTCCTCACTGGACCCCTGACCGTCCTCAACACACTGAAAACATAACAAAAAAAGACATATTCAGAATGGGCTGCATGGTGGTGTGGTTGTTAGCACTGCACGGCAAGAAAGTCATGTGGATTCTCTCCGGGTACTCCGGCTTCCTCCCAGAGTCCACAGACATGCATGATAGGTTAATTGGTTACTCTAAAACTCCCCCTCAGAATGAGTGTGTGCGTGATCGGTTGTTTGTCTCTAGGTGCGTTTCCATGACAGTTTTTTGCAAAATAAAAGCGATATTTCGACTAAGTACAATTGCGATATGCCGGTGTTTCCATTGAATGGTGTTTAGCGCATAAGCCGCAATCCACGTAAAATCTCGTCCCGCGAGACTCCACTCTGAGGAAGATGGACATGCAAAACATTTTATGTTTTGGAGCATGTC